>CM035836.1:23014832-24214832 GCA_020510985.1 Pholidichthys leucotaenia | reverse complement strand
CCGCATCGACCCTATGATTGTGCTATCAACATCCGCCCGGGGGCGCCCCTGCCATCTGGCTGCCTTTACAGTCTCTCTGCACCGGAACGCGAGGCGATGGACACATACATAAAGGAGTCACTCAGCGCTGGGATCATCCGCCCCTCCTCGTCCCGGCTTGGTGCGGGCTTCTTTTTCGTGGGCAAGAAGGATGGGTCCCTACGTCCCTGTATTGACTTCAGAGCCCTGAATGACATCACGATTAAGGACCGCTACACCCTGCCACTCATGGACACCGCTTTCCATTCCCTCCAGGGTACGACCTGGTTCACCAAGCTCGACCTCCGCAGCGCTTACCATCTCGTTAGGATCCGGGAGGGAGACGAGTGGAAGACGGCCTTTAGGACACCCAGCGGCCGCTTTGAGTATCTCGTGATGCCGTTCGGGCTCACCAACGCACCTGTCGTCTTCCAGCGCCTTATAAATCCCGTTCTGCGGGATTTCCTGGGAGTTTTTGTCTTTGTCTACCTCGACGATATACTCATCTTCCCCAGATCACGTGAGAAGCACCAGGCCCATGTGAGGCGGGTCCTGCAATGTCTGCTGGAGAATCGTCTGTTCATTAAGGCAGAAAAGTGCGAGTTCTACGCCCAAACCACCTCCTTCCTGGGGTTCGTGATCTCCCACAATCAGATCCTCCCGGACCCCGGTAAGGTCAAAGCAGTGGTCGAGTGGCCCACGCCGACCTCAAGGGAGCAGGTGCAGCAATTCATCGGGTTCGCTAATTTCTACCGGTGCTTTGTCCCCAACTACAGCGCCATCGTTTCCCCCCTGACCCGCCTCACGTCATCGAAGGTGCCTTTTCAGTGGTCTGAGGAAGCGACTACCGCCTTCAAGATTCTCCAGGCGGAGTTCTCGTCCTCCCGGGTCCTGATCCAGGTTGATCCCGCTCTTCAGTGTCTGGTGGAGGTCGACGTGTCCGACACAGGGGTGGGAGTGGTGCTGTCCCAGCGGTCACCGGTGGATGGTGTTAAGCGGCCCTGCGCCTTCTCCAGAAAACTATCGGTGGCAGAGTGGAATTACGACATCGGCGACAGGGAGCTCCTCGCCATCAAGCTCACGCTACAGGAGTGGTGTTACTGGTTAGAGGGGGCAGCCCAGCCTTTTGTGGTCTGGACGGACCATAAGAACCTTGAGTGCCTGAGGTCAGCGAGGTGCCTGAATGCCCGCCAGGCGCGCAGGTCTCTGTTCTTCACTCGATGCAATTTTACCATCACGTACCGTCCAGGCTCGAAGAATGGGTTGCCCGACGCCCTTTCCAGACAGTTCACCCCAGAGGGTCCTGAAGAGTCCGAACTTACCATCCTGCCCGATTCATGCGTCGTGGGGGCGATTGCATGGGCCATCAAGGAAAAGATTCGGAAGGCTCAGGAGGCAGAGCCGGATCCCGGCGGGGGGCCAGAGAGGAGACTGTATGTTCCTTCGGCGGTTCGGGGTGAAGTTATCCATTGGGCCCACACTTCCAAACTCGCCTGTCACCCTGGCATCACCCGCTTGGTGAGTTGGCTGCAACGCTCGTTTTGGTGGCCGGGTCTTCAGAAGGACGTTACCAACTATGTCCGGGCCTGTTCCCAGTGTGCCACCACCAAGTCTCCGAACTCTCCACCTGCGGGTCTACTCCAGCCCCTGCCGGTTCCGGGCAGGCCCTGGTCACACATTGCCCTTGACTTTGTCACCGGACTCCCTGTCTCTAACACCTATGACACGGTTCTGACCATCGTGGACAGGTTCTCCAAGGCCGCCCATTTTGTGCCTCTTCAGGGTCTTCCTTCGGCACGTGAGACGGCCGATCTCCTGGTCCAGCATGTCGTCAGGCTGCATGGGATTCTGCTGGACGTGGTCTCGGACCGTGGTCCGCAGTTTGTCTCCCAGGTTTGGAGGAGCTTCTGCAGCGCCTTGGGGGCCATAGTCAGTCTCTCTTCTGGTTATCATCCCCAGTTCAACGGGCAGTGTGAGCGCACGAACCAGGAGTTGGAGGCTGCCCTGCGCTGCGTGACATCGTCCAACCCTTTGTCTTGGAGCTCCTACCTGACCTGGGTGGAGTGCGCCCATAACTCGGCCCGGTCCACGGCAACGGGGGTGTCACCTTTTCAAGCGTCCTTGGGGTACAACCCCCCTGTTTTCCCGGAGCAGGAGGGTGAACTGGCCGTTCCTTCGATTCAGGCGCACATCAGGTGCTGCCGGAGTGTGTGGAAGAAGACCAGAGACGCGCTTTTACGCACAGCGGCGCGCAACAGCTCCACCGCCAATCGCCACAGAAGGCCGGCCCCTGCCTAACGGGTGGGTCAGCAGGTTTGGCTCTCCTCCCAGGACATCTGCCTTAAGGGTGAGAAGAAGAAGCTGGCACCAAGGTTCCTCAGCCCCTTCACCATATCCAGGATTATCAACCCGGTGGCTGTGCGTTTGGCCCTCCCCCCCCTCCTTTCGTGTGTGTCCCACCTTCCACGTCTCCAAAATCAAACCTGTGCTTTCCAATTCACTCTGACCCCCTCCTAGGTCTCCTCCTGCGCCTAGGATGATCGACGGTGACCCGGCGTGGGGTGTTACTGCCATCTAGGACTCCCGGCGTCAGGGTCGTGGGCTGCAATACCTGGTGGATCGGGAAGGTTATGGTCCGGAGTGGAGATCCTGGGTGCGCTGTTCATGGGTGTTGGATCCTGACCTCATCGCGGATTTTCACCGGACACACCCAGGTAAGCCAGCGCCAGGAGGCACTGGTGGGGGGGGGGGAGTACTGTCATCACCCGCAGCTCACGGGCTTCCACCTCAGCTGCGCACACACCTGCTCCTCGTTAATCTTCACAGCTACTTCCCTGTCGTCGGGCCAGCTGTTCTCCTCATCGGACACGTAAGCTGTCATTTCTGCCTTACCTTCTCCGTACAGTCTTCCTCTGTGCACAGGTGTATCCCCTTGGCGGCGGACTCACTCTCCCTCGTCACGCTGCTCCTCCACTTGCTGCATCATCCTGGACGCACAGCAAAACGCTGTCTCCCAGGCTTGGGACTTGCCACGCCAGCTACCGCGTTGCTACAAGTAAGCACAGTAACATCGTCACTTTCCCGTGTGGTTGCCCAGCTAATCCCTGCTCTCCTCTCTCATAGGGTTGCCTGGCTGAACGGCGAACTGCTCTGTCCTGATCTCATCCTCCACCCACATCACATTCACATCTTACATACACGCATCCACACACACACATTGTTGCTGAATAAAGCTTTCAAATCTGTCTGAGCCTGCGTGCGTGTTTCCTGGGCTGAATAATATGTCGGTTAAGAAGGTAAAGACATCTCCTTTCTATTTTATTTTTTGTCTTTTATATGAACAAAAGATAACTAAAGAACATGATCCTCACCGTGTTCCCGGGCTTCTCCAGGTGGGACAGGGAACGGTGAAGGAGGAAGATCACTGCATCTTCCACCCCAATGCCATGCTGGTAGGCGAACTGAAGTGGATCCATCGCTGGTCCCACCAGGGAGCGGAGGTGAGCAAGGAGCAGTCTCTCCAGGGTCTTCATCATGTGAGACGTCAGGGCCACTGGTCTGTAGCTGTTCAGGTCTTTGGGGTGGGAAGTCTTTGGTACAGGTACCACACAAGATGTTTTCCACAACTGTGGTACCCTCCCCAGCTTCAGGCTCAGGATGAAGATGAGCTCCACAATCCCACACAGCTGGTCTGCGCAGGACTTGAGGAGCTTTGCGCTGATGCCGTCCGGTCCAGACGCCTTCCTCGCCTTGATCTTCCTCAGCTCCGTCTTCACCTGGGTCTTAGTGAGGGTCAGGTTGGGGGGCTGTGTGTTGGGAGTGGGGGGGTGTTGGTGGAGTGGGGAGTGGGCAGCAGGACTCGATGACTTTAGAGGCAGCAGTGGTTGTTGTGCAGTCGGGGGGGAGGGCGGTTGGTCAAACCTATTAAAAAACAGGTTCAGATTGTTCGCCCACTCCCTGCCCCCCGTGGCATGGGGGGAGGTATTCTGGAGTCCAGAGATGGTTTTTTGGTTTCTCCAGACCCCGCTGATGTCGCTCTGTTGCAGCTTGTCCTCCATCTTCTTCCTGAAGCTGTCCTTGCCTTCTCTGATCTTCCTCTTCAGCTCCCTCTGTACGGACTTCAGCATCTCCCTGTTCCCCGACCTGAAGATCCTCTTCTTCTCTCTCAGAAGTGTGTTTATCTCAGGGTTGATCCAGGGTTTCAGGTTCAGGTTACTTTATTTGTACCCGTAGGTAGATTTGTTTTGCAGTCAGGTGACATCCATATTTACAAACCAAAATTACATTCAACATAAACACATAACACAGGCACACATGAAGCTGACTATAAACATGATAAAAGTACTCAAGGCTCCACCAATCAGGACATAAGACAAAGAGATAAGAGGAGAAAAAAAAGATAAGAGAGAAGGGTCATATTAAAAAGTTAAAGACTAGTCAAAGAGGTTAAAAACTCAAAAGTCTAAAACCCAATATAAGATTTAGAACCCAAATTTAAAAAAAAAACTAAAAAAAAATAAGTAAATATAAAATGAAATTAATAAATAGGTAACTAAATTATGTGCAATATATTGTTACAACTTTGTTCAACTCTTTGACAGCAGCAGGAACAAAGCTGTGTTTGTTGCTCTGGGTTTTACTTTTTGGGACAGCAATCCTCCGTCTGGAGGGAAGAAGCTGAAAGTGGCAGTGCAAAGGGCGGGAGTCATCATTTAAAATAGAGGTAGCAATCCTCTGTACCTGTCTGGTGTACAGGGATGTCAGGCTCAGCTGTGACTCACCAAGCAAACGACTGGACCATCTACACACGTGGACAAAATTGTTGGTACCCCTCTGTTAATGAAAGAAAAAAACCCACAATGGTCACAGAAAAACTTGAATCTGACAAAAGTGGTAATAAATAAAAATTCTATGAAAATTAACCAATGAAAACCAGACAATGCTTTTGAATTGTGGTTCAACAGAATTATTTTAAAAAACAAACCCATGAAACAGGCCTGGACAAAAATGATGGTACCCCTAGAAAAGATTGAAAATAATGTGATCATAGGGACATGTTCAACCAAGATGTTTCCTCTAATTAACATCACAGGTGTCTATAAACTTGTAATCAGTCATTCGGCCTATTTAAAGGGTGACAAGAAGTCACTGTGCTGTTTGCTGACATGGTGTGTACTACACTAAATATGGACCAGAGGAAGCAAAGGAGAGAGTTGTCTCAGGAGATTAGAAAGAAAATTATAGACAAGCATGTTAAAGGTAAAGGCTATAAGACCATCCCCAAGCAGCTTGATGTTCCTGTGACTATAGCTGCACATATTATTCAGAAAGTTAAGATCCACGGGACTGTAGCCAACCTCTCTGGACATGTCCGCAGGAGGAAACTTGATGAAGAATGGTAACAAAAGAGCCCAGAACAACCTCTAAACACATTCATGGTGAACTCCATGGTCAAGGTACATCGGTGTCAGATCGCACCATCCGTCGTTGTTTGAGCCAAAGTGGACTTCATGGGAGATGACCAAGGAGGACACCACTGTTGAAAACAAATCATAAAAAAGCCAGACTGGAATTTGCCAAACTGCATGTTGACAAGCCACAAAGCTTCTGGGAGAATGTCCTATGGACAGACGAGACAAAACTGGAACTTTTTGGCAAGGCACATCAGCGCTATGTTCACAGATGCAAAAATGAAGCATACCAAGAAAAGAACACTGTCCCTACTGTGAAACATGGAGGAGGTTCTGTTATGTTCTGGGGCTGCTTTGCTGCATCTGGCACAGGGTGTCTTGAATCTGTGCAGGGTACAATGAAATCTCAAGTCTATCAAGGTATTCTAGAGAGAAATGTGCTGCCCAGTGTCAGACAGCTTGGTCTCAGTCACAGGTCATGGGTCTTGCAACAGGATAATGACCCAAAACACACAGCTAAAAACACCCAAGAATGGCTAAGAGCAAAACATTGGACTATTCTAAAGTGGCCTTCTATGAGCCCTGATCTAAATCCTATTGAACATCTGTGGAATTTGTTGAAACATGCCGTCTGGAGGAGGCACCCTTTAAACCTGAGACAACTGGAGCAGTTTGCTCATGAGGAGTGGGCCAAAATACCTGCTGAGAGGTGCAGAAGTCTCATTGACAGTTACAGAAATTGTTTGATTGCAGTGATTGCCTCAAAAGGTTGTGCAACAAAATATTAAGTTAAGGGTACCATCAATATCTGTCAAGGCCTGTTTCATGAGTTTGTTTTTTAAAATAATTCTGTTGAACCACAATTCAAAAGCATTGTCTGATTTTCATTGGTTAATTTTCATAGAATTTTTATTTATTACCACTTTTATCAGATTCAAGTTATTTCTGTGACCATTGTGGGTTTTTCTTTCATTAACAGAAGGGTATCAACAATTTTTTCCACAGCTGTAACTACCTGATCCAAGGATTTCTGACATGATTGTTGAACCCAGGAGACAGACGCTGACACGAGCAGGTTAATTTGACAATTATTTATTAACTCAGTGAAGGGTGTTGGGTGTGTGAATGAGTGAGTGAGTGCGTAGTAGAATGGCCACTGGAGCTGAGCGGGTCTTGCTGCGACCTGGCAACCCTGGAACACACAAGCACAGGATGTTATTACAGTTCGTGGGAACGGGAAGCTGAGGCTTGTGCTGCTTACTTGAAGGTGCTGCTGCGAGAGTCCTGCTGGCCCCGTGTCCTGGTGTAGTGTGGTGCGCGTGGTGTTTGGTGCTGAGGAGATGAGGAGGAGATCCGTGGAGGAGGAAATGACGTCCCGTTATCAGGGGAGGTGAGTCCGCCGCCAGGGAGGTCCACCTGTGCACAGGGAAGAACACTGACAAGGTGAGTGATGCTGTAACTTACGTGGCGTGGCTTGGCGGTGAAGACCTTGGTTCCAACTCTGGCTTGAGGTTGTGTCCTTGACGCGATGCGTAGCAAAGGCGACAGACGACTCCGTGCAGAGCAGTCAGAGACACTGGCTTTTAAAGCCTGCTGATTACCAGTGGCAGGTGTGTGCGCAGCTGAAGTTAATGACGGCCCAGCGTCCGCCATGACAGTACTCCCCCCTCTAGAGGTGCCACCCGCACCTGCCCTATCCTACCTGGATGCGCCCGATGGAAATCGCGGATCAGCTGCTTGTCAAGGATCAACGCTGGGTGAATCCAGGAGCGATGCTGCAGGCCAAAACCCTCCCAGTCCACCAAATACTGAAGATCCCAGCCCCGCCGGCGGACTCCAAGATGGCAGTTACCCCCAAGCCTGGTGGCCAGTCGATCATCCTCGGAGGGGAGGGAGCCGCTGGGGCGGCACAGAGGATCGGAGATGTAGGGCTTGCTACTGGGAGACATGAAAGGTAGGGCAGATGCGCATAGAAGGGGGAAGAACTAGGCGGACAGACACAGGATTAATTATGCATGAAATCACATAAGGGCCAATGAAGCGCTTTGTCAACTTGCGCTTCTCGGCTGGCACATTGATATTTTTGGTGGACAACCAAACTTTCTGACCCACCTTATTGTCCGGGGCGGGCCTCCTGTGACGGATGGCCACCTGGATATTGCGTTCCGTCGGTCCTGAGGAGGGCTCTGCGGGTGATGGTCCCAGATCCGACGACAACGCTTAGCGTGAGCCTGCACCGAAGGGACAGCGACCTCCTTCTCCTCCTCCTGTGAACAGTGGTGGATCATACCCCAGATAGTAGAGTCATTTTTGAATGGTTTCGTGACCAACCTCCCCAGGACCTTTTTTTCTCACTGGATTTAGCATTCTAGACCCCATTTTAATGAAAATAAGCTCCCATGTACCTCCCAAAAATTACGGGAAACCTTTTTTTGCCCAAAAATTCAAAATGGCCCGCCAAAATGCATACCACCACCTATATCTCAGTAACTAATTCAGCTAGGAGGTTGATTTTGGTGTCTAGACATAGGTTTTTGGGGTCAAGCATTCCATAATGCTATTAGTTTACTTGTGAAACAAACCCATCACGATGAAATCCAATAATGGCCGCCAATATGGCCACCGATTAACATTTTTTTTGTTTCTTGACTACTAAGGCACCTTAGAAAGCTGATGTTGGAGTCAAAACAGAGGTTTAAGGGGTCATACTATCTGTTTATTCCAATAAAAAGTGTGTTTAAATGATTACATAATCGAGAAATCCAAGATGGCGGCCGGCTGTCATTTTCAGCTTTCGTCATTTTCCAGCTAGCTGCAGCTTTCTTGTCATATAACAGTTTCACTCTCATTTAACCGACTACGTCTATGGAAGCCATGTCCTCCTCAAATTCCTTTATAAGAATTCCCTTCACATAATTCGACTTACTTTTGCGTCATGTCCATGATTTAAGATAATTCGTTGATAGTCCTCCAGTAGACTCTGCAATGTCCGAAATTCAGTTCATCAAAGATCACCTTACGAACATGATTGAAGAAGATGGCTTGTGCTTCTCGCAGATTTACATCCTGCAGGTGTTGAGTGACTTCTTCTGTAAGAGGCTGGGAATCGGGAATGTAGTGTTTCCAGCAGCCGCGATGGTAACGGATTTCCCACCCGAAAGCTGTTTCACAGTCTGGAATGGATGCAATCAGCGTGTTGAGCCTCGACCTCAGGACCGGATCATACAGGTGTACAGTGTGTAACTTGAATTTTCTCCAGGCGTCCTTTGTTGATATTAGGAGCAATTGTTTCCAGTCCCAGTGACTGCTTTTCTGTGGTCCCTTATTGCACCACACGCATAGGTTCTTGTCTGCACAATACCAATGCTGGACCCGGAGCCTCTTCGGTGAAAAGAGAGAAGCAGATGGAGATGGATCCCCCTGAACTGATTGATTGTCTCTTTCAGATCTACCTCTAATTTATGCTTACGTTTCTCGCTTGAGATAGACAATGCTTGTTAGATAACGTGGTGTAACATGTCTGGTGCATATAATGCCCTTTTGGCCCTTTGGCCCAATCAATATTCCCACATTGAACCGATCAAGTCCTTTCCATCGCAGAGTTTTTTCACGAATTGAATTCCATTTTTGGTCCTTGGTATTATCCAAAGAGTCACTTTTGGTACATGGTTGACCACAACGTAGAATGCATTCGTATTCACCGGAAGACGTTGATGGTAATTCATAGTTGTCACTTGCAGTATCCATTTTATCCCTCACTTTATATGAATAAGAGTCTGAAAAACAAAAACAAATTTGTCATTATCAGAACAGAGAGAGGAAAAAAGGAGGGGATGACAAGACCTAGAGTCAAAGGCCCTTGTACTGTCTACTGTCATTACGGGTAGCATTAGCAAGCAGCATGGTCAAATATGCTAACATTACCTGACTATACAGCATGGAACAAGATTCAGAATCTAACCTCTCCAGATAAGTTTAAAGCTAAATTTATACATACCTGGCAACCTTGGTTAAATTGGAAAGATTAGGACTAACATATTATGAGCACACAGACGTTACAAAATCACTGCATCCCTCTCATCTTGCTATGCAAAAAGGAATCAATGAATCAAGCATAGGATTCCGGGAATCCTAAGGGGATTAAGATAAGATAAGATAAGATAAGCCTTTAATAGTCCCACAACGGGGAAATTCAGGATTGCAACAGCACAGGGATAGCAACACTCAGACGCAACAATCAGAAGGCAAGAAAAAAAACAAGGCAAGCAAGAGCAGCTAATAAACATATGTACGCTATTACTATAAAATATATATATATACACACACACACAGACACACAGTGCAGAGCATTAGTAGCTGGATGGAATAAATATATGAATATATGACACACACAGTGCAGAGCATTGTAGCTAGATGAATAAATAATGTAAATATATAAACACCACAGTACGGAGCATTGCAGCTAGGTGGAATAAAATATGCAAGTATATAAACACACACAGTGCGGAGCAATGTAGCTAGATGGAAATAATATGTAGATATATAAAATATATAAACACACCCAGTGCTGAGCATTGTAGCTAGATGGAATAAATATGCAAATATATAAACACACACAGTGCAGAGCATTGTTGCTAGATGGAATGAAACAGCATAAAACCGTCTACTTAGTTATCCTACATGGTATGATTATGTGCCCATACATATTCTCACCCTCCATAGCGACCGGTATGTTCCTAGTTGTATGCCGGAGGGGACCATTGTGTACAGTCTATTGCATCTTTTGAGCATTCAAAAAACTATAGTTTGTTACGTCTTTTTGCTATCTCTGCGAGCAGCCCTGCTTAGGTTTACAGTCCTGACAGCCGTTGGTAGGAAGGACCCTACGAAACCTCTCGGGTGTGCACCTGGATGATGTAGTCTGCTGCTAAATTGAGCTCCTCAGTGCATTCAGTATGTCCTTGCATAGGGTGGAACTCGGACTCCAGCAGAGATGACAGTTTAAGCCACCGTCCTTCTCTCTCCTATCTCCTCCATCGGATCAAGGCGCTGACCCCAGGACAGAGCTAGCTTCTTAATCAGTTTTGTTCAGTCTCTTCCTATCGGCTGCAGTAATGCCACTGCCCCAGCAGCAGACCACTCCAAAAGTGATGGCTGATGCCACCACCGTGTCATAGAATGACCTTCAGCAGCGCCCCTTGTACACCAAAAGACTGAGACTCCTCAGCAGGAACAGCCTGCGCTGTCCCTTCTTGTAGAGTGCATCAGTATTGTGTGACCAGTCTAGTTTATTGTTCAGATGAATACCCAGGTACTTATAGGATGTCACCATCTCGATGTCTGTTCCCTGTATATTTACTGGTACTGTGAGGGGCTGCCCATGCCTGCGGCAGTCCACCACCAGCTCCTTAGTTTTCCTCGCGTTGATCTGGAGGCAGTTCCGATGGCACCAGTCCACGAAGTCCTGGATAAGCCCTCTGTACTCAGCTTCATCTCCATTGGAGATGAGGCCAACGATCGCAGAGTCATCAGAGAACTTCTGTAGATGGCAGTGTGTTGTGTTGTGTGAGAAGTCCGCAGTATAAAGAGTGAACAGGAAGGGAGCCAGCACCGTTCCCTGGGGGGGCCCCCGTGCTACTGATGATCGTGTCGGACACACAGTCCCGGGTTCTCACAAACTGAGGCCGGTTCGTGAGGTAGTCCAGGATCCATGATGACAGGTGCTGGTCCACCCCTGCGCGCAGCAGCTTGTCCTTCAGGATCATCGGTTGGATGGTGTTGAAAGCACTGGAGAAGTCAAAGAACATGATCCTCACCATATTCCCGGGCTTCTCCAGGTGGGACAGAGAACGGTGAAGGAGGAAGATCACCGCATCCTCCACCCCAATGCCATGCTGGTAGGCGAACTGGAGTGGATCCATCGCTGGTTCCACCAGGGGGCGGAGGTGAGCAAGGAGCAGTCTCTCCAGGGTCTTCATCAAGTGGGACGTCAAGGCCACCGGTCTGTAGCTGTTCAGGTCTTTGGGGTGGGAAGTTTTTGGTACAGGTACCACACAAGATGTTTTCCACAGCTGTGGTACCCTCCCCAGTTTCAGGCTCATGTTGAAGATATACGTCACAATCCCACACAGCTGGTCTGCACAGGACTTGAGGAGCTTTGCGCTGATGCCGTCCGGTCCCGGCGCCTTCCTCGCCTTACCCAAGTGTTCCTCAGTGAAATCACTGAATCAATGCAGGAGCTTTCTAATAATTATTAAAAATGAATGTAAGGATACCTCATTTGACATTTTTAGCTCATTTGGTGACGGATATGAAAAAGTCCATTGTATGTGAAAATGACAGCCGGCCGCCATCTTGGATTTCTCGATTATGTAATCATTTAAACACACTTTTATTGGAATAAACAGATAGTATGACCCCTTAAACCTCTGTTTTGACACCAACATCAGCTTTCTAGGTGCCTTAGTAGTCAAGAAACAAAAAAAATGTTAATCGGTGGCCATATTGGCGGCCATATTGGATTTCATCGTGATGGGTTTGTTTCACAAGTAAACTAATAGCATTAATGGAATGCTTGACCCCAAAAACCTATGTCTAGACACCAAAATCAACCTCCTAGCTGAATTAGTTACTGAGATATAGGTGGTGGTATGCATTTTGGCGGCCATTTTGAATTTTGGGCAAAAAAAAGGTTTCCCGTAATTTTTGGGAGGTACATGGAGCTTATTTTCATTAAAATGGGTCTAGAATGCTAAATCCAGTGAGAAAAAAAGGTCCTGGGAGGTTGGTCACGAAACCCCCAAAAATGACTCTACTGACATCCCTGTAGCAGAGGACACCATGGTGTTGTGTGCGTACTCGATCCAGGGCAGGAACGTACTCCAGGAAGAGGAGCAGGAAGAGATGACACAGCGGAGAGCAGCCTCCAGCTCTTGATTGGCCCGTTCACACTGGCCACTGTTTTGTGGGTGGTACCCAGATGAGAGGCTTGCCGTGGCCCCCAACACCGTGCAGAATGTCTTCAAAACCTGGGACACAAATTGTGGACCTCAATCTGATACGATATCAGCCGGGATACCATGAAGACGGACCACATGCTGCACTAGAAGATCCGCCATCTCCCGCGCTGAAGGCAGCCCCCGGAGAGGCACAAAATGTGCCGCCTTGGAGAAGCGATCCACTATCGTCAGGACTGAAGTGAAGTGACCAGAGGGGGGCAGGCCGGTCACGAAGTCCAAAGCCACATGGGACCAGGGGCGGGAAGGAACTGGTAGAGGATGAAGAAGACCCGCCGGGGGGGGAAGATGACGATTTCCCCGTAGCGCACTGGGTGCAGGCCTGGACATAGCTGGAAACATCCTTCCCCAACCCTGGCCACCAAAAGGCTCTCTGAAGCAGGTCAATGGTGCGGGCAATTCCTGGATGACACGCCCGCTTAGACGCATGACCCCATTGGATGACCTCGCTCCTGACAGAAGGGGGAACGAACAAACGGTCCCCCCCCCCCCCCCAAATCGGGCTCAGTCTCCTGCGCTCTCCTGACCTTGTCCTGGATCTCCCACGAGAGGGCGCCCACCACACAAGATGACGGCAGGATAGTCTCCTCCTGATCCCTGGTGGTCTTCACCTCAAACTGTCTCGAGAGGGCGTCAGACTTGCCGTTCTTGCTCCCCGGCTGGTAGGTGATCGTAAAATTGAACTGGCCGAAAAAAAGAGACCAGCGGGCCTGGTGAGCATTCAACTGTTTGGCTGTCCGGAGGTACTCAAGGTTTTTATGATCCGTCCAGACGACGAACGGCTGGGCAGCCACCTCCAGCCAGTACCTCTATTCCTCCAGGGCGAGCTTCACGGCCAGCAGCTCCCTATCACCAATGCAGTAGTTCTTCTCCGTGGGCATCAGGCGGTGGGAGAAGAAAGCACACAGCCGGATCCTACCATCCACTGGAGAGCGTTGGGAGAGGACCGCTCCAACTCCAGAATCCGAGGCGTCCACCTCCACTAGACACTGCAGAGCCGGATCTACCTGGGTCAGGACACGGGCAGAAGCAAACTCCTCCTTCAACCTCCCTTACGCCGTGACAGCCTCCTCGCTCCAACGAAAGGGGGTCTTGGGGGACGTGAGGTCGATCAGGGGCGAGGCGATGATCCCAAAGTTCGGCACGAACCGGCGATAGAAATTGGCAAAACCCAAGAAACCCTGCAACTGTTTCCTGGACGTGGGTGTGGGAGCGAGGAGGTTCTCCAGGAGGTGCTGCAGGACCCGTCGCACATGCACCTGGTGCTCCTCCAACGTGCGTGAGAAGATGAGGATGTCATCCAGGTAGACAAACACGAAGGAGTTAAGGAAATCCCGGAGGACGTCGTTAATTAGACGCTGGAATAGGCCGGAACGTTGGTTAACCCAAACGGCATCACCAGGTATTCAAAATAGCCGCTTGGGGTCTGGAACGCCGTCTTCCACTCATCACCCTCCTTGATGCACACCAGGTGGTATGCGTTACGCAGATCCAGCTTTGTGAACCAAGATGCCCCCTGGAGGGAGTCAAAAGCCGAGTTCATCAGTGGGAGCGTGTACGTGTCCTTGATGGTGATCTCATTAAGCCCCCGGAAGTCGATGCAGGGACGCAGCGAGCCATCCTTCTTTCCAACAAAGAAAGAAGGCTGCACGGTGGCGCAGTGGTTTAGCACTGTGGCAGCACAGTTTTACCCAGCACAGTTTTACCCTCAGCCGGGGGATCGCAGGGATCATGAGATCGTGGGTTCGATCCCAGCCCCCGACCAACAGTGAGCTGTGTGGAGTTTGTATGTTCTCCCCGTGTTGCGTGGGTTTACTGCGGGATTTCTCTGGTTTCCTCCCGCATACCAAAAACATGTAGGTTTAGGGCGCTCGTGCACGCAGCGACCAGCAGCCGGTGGCTTGTCACCAGACTGCAAACCAAATCTACCTACGGGTACAAATAAGTAACAAAAAAAAAAAAAAAAGAAGAAGAAACCCGCCCCCATCGCCGAGGAAGACGGCCGAATAATCCCAGAGCTAAGAGACTCCTTAATATAAGTGTCCATGGCCTCGCGCTCCGGGGCAGACAGGCTGTACAGACGACTTGCCGGGAGAGGGGCCCTTGCCCTGAGGTTGATCGCACAATCGTAGGGGCGGTGGGGGGGAAGGGACAGCACTCGTGACTTGCTGAAAACCGCTCCCAGATCGTGGTAGACTTCTGGTACCATGGACAGGTCCGGGGGCGGCGTCAAAGGCGGGGCCACAGATACTGAGGAAGCACATGCTGCAGACTGGAGGCAGGCACTGAGACAAAAAGGGCTCCATGCGATGATACTTCCGGCTCGCCAATCGAATGAGGGATTGTGGAGACGTAGCCATGGATACCCAAGGATCACAGGCGAAGAGGAGATGGGCAACACCAAGAAACGGATCTCCTCCCGATGGTTTCCAGAGACTATCACCGACACGGGGGCCGTCTGGTGGGAAACAGAGGTCAGTGACACCTTTGACAGTGTGAGAGATTGACAGGTGGGTGAAGTGGTTGACAGCTGAGGCCCAGCTGGGTTGCCAGGTCTCCGGAGATGAAATTTTGCTCAGCTGTCTGCTGGGTCATCTTGACGGAGTTGTACTGACATGATTGTTGAACCCAGGAGACAGACGCTGACACGAGTAGGTTAATTTGACAATTATTTATTAACTCAGTGAAGGGTGTTGGGTGTGTGAATGAGTGAGTGAGTGCGTAGTAGAATGGCCACTGGAGCTGAGCGGGTCTTGCTGCGACCTGGCAACCCTGGAACACACAAGCACAGGATGTTATTACAGTTCGTGGGAACGGGAAGCTGAGGCTTGTGCTGCTTACTTGAAGGTGCTGCTGCGAGAGTCCTGCTGGCCCCGTGTCCTGGTGTAGCGTGGTGTGCGTGGTGTTTGGTGCTGAGGAGATGAGGAGGAGATCCGCGGAGGAGGAGATGACGTCCCGTTATCAGGGGAGGTGAGTCCGCCGCCAGGGAGGTCCACCTGTGCACAGGGGAGAACACTTTGACAAGGTGAGTGATGCTGTTGCTTACGTGGCGTGGCTTGGCGTGAAGACTTGGTTCCAACTCTGGCTTGAGGTTGTGTCCTTGACGCGATGCGTAGCAAAGGCAACAGACGACTCCGTGTAGAGCAGTCAGACACACTGGCTTTTAAAGCCTGCTGATTACCAGCGGCAGGTGTGTGCGCAGCTGAAGTTAATGACGGCCCAGCGGCCGCCATGACAATTTCCTCTGTTTCAGTTTTATCTGACCAAACCATGACGCTCAAGAAAAGGATAAAACGGATTCAATAAAAGCCCGATAAAACATTATCATTATGGTTCGGTCAATTTGGAAGCGTGCAAGTTTCCTTAAACAATGCAAATGTTGCTGACCCTTTTTGCACACCCTTTCACAGTTCTCTTCAAAGTTTAAATTACTATCAATAATCGTCCCAAGATATTTGTAGGATTGTACACATTCAGTGGTCTGGCCTTTTAGTACAGTGACTTTTAGTACAGAGTTTTCCTCCCAAAGTCAATAACCAAATCTTTAGTTTTTGTCGTATTCAGCTGCAGGAAGGAATCCTCACACCAGTGAACAAAATCATCAACTACTGGGCCATGGCCACTCTCACCATCCTGGAGGAGACTGACAACAACTGAATCATCAGCATACTTTATAATGTGTCTGTTGTCATGTCTGCTCCGACACATGTTTGTGTACAGGATGAAGAGTAGTGGTGACAACACACACCCCTGAGGAGAGCCAGTAGAAGAGCACTTTTGATCAAACAATGTACCATTGACCCTTACTCTCTGTGTCCTGTTGGTTAAAAAAATCCAGAATCCAACACACCAGATTATTACTCAAATCAAATTGTGGCAGGAGCCTTTCAATTAAAATATGAGGTTGGATTGTATTAAAGGCAGAAGAAAAGTCCACAAATAAAAGCCTGGCATGTGTCCCATTAAAATCCAGATGTTTAAAAAGCATGTTAAACAGCATGACAGTGACATCTTCCACTCCTTTGTGAGGCCT
Organism: Pholidichthys leucotaenia; assembly: GCA_020510985.1. Classification (NCBI taxonomy): domain Eukaryota; kingdom Metazoa; phylum Chordata; class Actinopteri; order Cichliformes; family Pholidichthyidae; genus Pholidichthys; species Pholidichthys leucotaenia. The sequence goes on along the minus strand of CM035836.1, from coordinate 24,198,354 downwards.
ATAGGCAAACTGCAGAGGATCCAATGCATGCTCAGTCTGCTTTAGGACCTCACATCTGACCAGTTTTTCAAAAATTTTCATTAAAATTGAAGTCAAAGCAACTGGTCTAAAATCATTTACTGTTTTAGGATAGCTGGATTTTGGAATGGGGACAACCATGGCATCTTTCCAGATCTTAGGCACATGTTGTGTCTGTAAGGACTTATTGAAAATGTAGTGAAACACAGGACTCAATTCATGTGCACAGGACTTTACCTGTCGCCGACATATATTATCAGGGCCCTGACTTTTGTTCAGTTTTACAGCACAGAACGCCCTTTTAATATCCTGCACCTCAATATTAAAGTGCTGATTGTCTTTGAGTTTTTGTTTCAAATCTTGGGTTTCTGTGCTAAAATCAAAGGAGTCAAAACGACCATCAAAACAATTAAGAGCGTTAGCCAGCTCTGAGTCTGATTTAAAACCATCTAACAACACACAATTACTGTGCTCTGTGCTCTGAAGGCCTGCAATAGTTGTCATACTGGCCCAGGCTGAACCAAGCTTCTTTGTTGCCATCTTGCTTTCCAACTCTGATTTATAATTCTGTTTTGCTCTTAAAATTTCGGCCTTCAGCACTTTTGTGGCAACCTGTAGCTCAGAAACAGCCCCCTGTTTAAAGGCAAGTGCTTTCCTCTGTAAGCAGGAATTAACTGATTTTGTAACCCATGGCTTGTTGTTGGGATATATTTTGACATGTTTACGTGGAACGATCATATTTCTACAGAAAGCCATGTATGAGCATGTGACGTCCACCAAAGAGTCCAAATCATCCCCGCAGGCCAGTGTGAACACCTCCCAGTCTGTACAGTTAAAGCATTCCTGGAGGCAGTGCACTGAATCCTCTGTCCACACGTCTATGTCTCTGGTCTTTGCCTTGTCTCTTCTGAGAGCAGTTTTATATGTGGGCAGCAAATGTACACAGTTGTGATCTGAGGATCCTAAGGGAGAAAGGGGAAGTGATTTATAGGCCCTCTCAATGGATCCATAGCACAGGTCCAATGTTTTTTTTTTTTGCCTGGTTGGGCAGGAGACATACTGATAAAAGTTTTTAACCACTTGCGCTCCGTTGTTCCGCGGGCGGGCAAGTCTCTGCGTCCTATGACGCACGAGGGCGCGCGAGAGCGCGCTTGTGTGCCCTTGTGCGCATGACGCATGATAAGGGTATTGATGGTGATTGTGTAGGTGGTGTGCCCTCCAAGCGCCACTGAAAAAAAAAGCTGCAAACACAGCCGCGAACAGATTAGTTCATCTGATTGACCTCTCATTTGACTAATAAGAGCCTTGAATTGGGTTTCTGAAACCTTGAGGAGCCAATGAATGAAAATCTAGGAAGGAGGACCCGCCTACTGTGAACGCAGGAGCCAATTGAAGCACAGAAATTCTGGCTGGGGTGAAGCGATATTTACTGCTGCAGAAGGACTCTGTACAAATCTACTACAGACCCAGGCTCACCCAGCAGCATGGAAAACACCCACAAGTGGGACCTGCACTCATTCCAGCAGAATAGACGGAGGCCGACGACAAAAGTCGTAAATCATTCGCCAAAACGGCAATAATGGAATTATGTTTTGATCGGGATCCACGAGCGGAGCAGCGTCGCGTTCGTCTGACGCGTGGGAAGAGCTGTTCGCCACGACTCTGCTGCTTGGAAGAGGTAAGGTGTTATAAGCTAAATTATTATTTATCCCTGAAAACTGTAATCCAAAAATGACTTTTGACCGATCGGTAAATAACAACTGTACTGCGCACGAAGTGCGTGCGCCGCGATAAACGCTTCATTTGCCGTGTTCGGACCGTGAACGCCCTTCCCCCCCCCCCCCGCTGCAGAAGAAAGAGAGAGCGGGGGGGGGGCACGCGTCCCGAACGCTCCCCGGTCCGCTGGAGGAAGCATATCAGTCTATTCCATCATGGAGCGTGGCCCTCTTCTGTAGCGAGGAGGGGGGGGCGTTCACGGTCCGTTCACGGTTCCCCCCCCCACACACACACACACAGTAGCGAGGGGGGGGGGAGCGCTGTGAAAACATGCAAGGAAAAAAAAAAAAAGAAAAAAAAGAGTGTATTCCGTCATGTAGCGAGGGCCGAATTTGGTCCTCGGAGAGGGGGGGGGGGGACGACCCCACCCCCCCTGCCCCCACCCCCCACACACACACAGACACAGCCCTGAGTGTGACCTTTCATTAGAGCCTAAAATGAAGATTCTACATTGAATTATTCAAAAGTTACAGACGTTTTTCCAAACTGTGCCATTTGGCACAATTTGGCACAGTCGCCATAACGCCTGGGAACTACCTGAGAATCAAAGCTGTGTAAAATATTCATTCTTTGTGGTATTGTTACCAAATTTGGATCTCAGCTGGATAACACTTGGTTCTACATTTCTGTTGCATTTTCCAGCCGGATCGGACAGCTGTGTGTTATTTACAAGCATTTGTATCCAAAAAAACACTGTGTCCAAATTTTTTTTCTTCAAGTTCAGTATGTTTAGATGACTGTAACTCAGTGGCCGGAGCACATAGAGAGATTATGTTTTTTTGCAAAAAAATTCAAAGTGTTTTCTTTTAAATGAGACCAACCCCATGAAGATGCTGCAAAGGGTTGAATAACAGCTTTCGATTTACTTTGGGCACGTTTTTTTTTTGGCATTTTTAGGAAAATTGCCCGGAGTGCAAGTGGTTAAGTGTCTTCTTTAAAGAAACATGGTTAAAATCCCCAAGGATAAAGTTTGGAGCCTCTGGGGAAATCGACTGCAACTGCTGTACCACATCAAAGAAGGTGCTGGAGGTGGAGTCAGCATCCACTCTCGGGTGAATGTACACAGTTGTTATGAAAAGTTGGGGGAACTCGCAGGACAGATAAAGAGGGCGTAGTAACACGGACAGAAGCTCCACATCGGGTGTATAGATGCACTCTCTGACCGTGACAGATGTACAGTACTGTTTATTAATATATAAACATAAGCTGCCCCCCTGATGTTTCCCCGTTACCTCCTGCCGATCCGAGCGAAGTGGGGCTCCAAAGCTGTCAATATTCAGGTCCGCATCCCGGTCATGCACCATAAGCCACATATCCGTGTAAGCCATGACACAGCAGTTCTTGAAGTCCTTCTGATATCGTACATTCCCTTGAATTTCATCCACTTTATTTCTCGAGGATTGTACATTCCCCATAATAATGGAAGGAAGAGGAATGTGGTTAAACTGACGTCTCCTCAGGCTTAATTTTACACCTCCATGCTTTCCGCATTTCCTCCTCTTGTCTCTCTTTTTTCCAGTTTGTTGTCCAAGCAACACCGTATGGTCTTGGTGGGTATGGTGTTGTCCACACAGAAGTTGATGTAGTCCGTGATGGTGTGAGTGAGGCCATTGATGTCCTCACCATGTGGATCGCAGAGCTGCTCCCAGGCAGTGGTTTCAAAACAGTCCTTTAGAGTGTCCATTGCCTCCTCAGACCATAACTTCACTGTGTGCATGACCGGAGGTTGTCTGTGTGCTAGGGGTTTGTACACCGGCAGGAGATGAACCAAGTTGTGATCCGATCTCCCGAGTGGGGGGAGTGGTGATGAGGTGTACGCCTCCTTAGTGTTTGCATAGAATAAGTCCAGTGTTTTATTGTCTCTAGTGTGGCATGTGACATACTGGGTGAACGTGGGCAGAAAGGGGGACAGTGAAATATGGTTGAAATCACCTGAGATGAGTAGGACAGCATCTGGGCGTTCTGTCTGCAGCCTGCCAGTTACTGAGTGGATGACGTCACGCGCTGTCCCAGCGTTCGCCGTCGGATTTGCATAAATAACAATGCAGATCACGTGTGAGTATTCCCTCGGGAGATAGGTAGGCCGCATGCTAACAGCTAGCAACTCAATGTCTTTGTTGCAGTGTTGTTGTTTAACAGTGATATGTCCCAGTCTGAACCAGCTGTTATTGACATAAATTATCACTCCTCCGCCCCTTGCCTTCCCACTGTCTGGTGTCTGGTCTGCCTGTATTGCGTGGAAACCCTCCAGTTCGATGTTAGCATCTGTTGCTAGTTCTGTTAGCCACGTCTCAGTAAACAACATCAAGCTAATCTCTCTGAAGATGCTCTCATAGCGGGAGATGGCCACTAGCTTGTCAGCCTTATTGAGTAGTGATCGTACATTCCTCATAATAATGGATGGGAGCACGGGTCTGCACCTTATATTCCTTGCCTGCTGTCTTACTCCAGCTCGACATCCACGGCGTTTCCGTTTTATTTCTCCCAGTATGTCGAGTTTTTGCGTTAGCATCGTGGGCCGGTTAAGTGCTAACAGCTGGTCTCTATTGTACTGCCTCCTGCAATAAACAGTGGCTCCATCCGCTGGCTCAGGAGACATTTGGGTGATATACATGTCTGTGATGGATAAGGTGTCGCTGGATCAGAAAGATTAGCAAGAGAGCCAGATAGTAAATAGAAATAGGAAGAAACTGATCCGCTGTTGCAAAAAGGCAGCCTACTCATACATACTAACAACATGCAGTGAACACATTGCCCCCAAACTACCAGTTAGTCCCAGTCGAGAAACTAACCCCCCGGAGACCTGTAAGGTGGGTTCCATCCAGAGCATCTTCTTCTTTTCGTTCCCGGAGATGACCCACGTTAAAACCCAGACACCTCCTTCTAATCATTGGCACACCGCAGCTCATTGGGATGTCTTCATGAGCCGTCAGACAGCTGAAAGTAACCATCCACCCAAACAGCCACCACCTGCAGCCACCCCTGGTCTTCACGTCGTTTGTGCTTGCCATGAACTCCTCTCGACCAAGCCTCCTCCCCGGGTCAGACCACATCAGCGACCCCCTGAGGAGCCCAACTCGGTTTCCAGTGTCCCTGTGTGGCACGTCATTTCACCGTGCCAGCCGGTCCTGTCCCCCTCTCTTTCACTTCAGATGCCGGCAAAGCCGTTGTGAACCCTTGCTTCTCAGTACCACCCAGCCGAACTCCGGAAGCAGAATGGGTCAGCCACTCGGTGCTACCCACCGTCATGGGCGTCCCACCACGTTTCTCAGTTCCCTCAACAAGTGTTACTTGGGCGCTGACACCGGAACCTTCCGGCAATGGCCCTGAGCAGAATTGGTCCTGCTCATTGTCCAGATTACTAGGCAAAGGTTCGTCCCACACAGCTCCATCCATCATTTGCGGAACCAGCCAGTCCCACAGACCACAGCCCAACTGCTCTTCTCCAGCCTGAGACTGTGAGAAGGAACTCCACACGGTTTCCCAATCCAACACTGATCTCACCGCTCCCGTGTCGACCAGCAATGGCACCGTCACTCCATCCAGTTCCACCATACAGAAAGAACAGCCGTTGCTACTTGGGGATACACTGCAAACAACTGTGGGAGGCAAAATGGGGAGATCCTCTATGTGTCTCAGATCCCCTCGCTCAAACCCATAACATGCCCTGGTGAAATGATGCAAGAATCAACATGTGCCACAGCATCGTCTTCTCTCTCTAGCCTTATAGCAGTGCTTAGTGGACCCACAACCCAAACACCTGGGTGATCCCTGGGCGGGCCTTATCTTCACAGCCTCCTTCTCCTGTTCACTATTATCGCTGTCTGGGTCAACAGTCTGCGCCGTTGATTGTGATTCAGAGTGGTGCAGCGTAGCTCTCTCACCAAGGTCACGTGATAGACTGTCCACTGCTTCACACTGCTGAGCTATCTCGATGGACTTGGGTAACATCAGCTCGCCCGAGTATGTAAGGAGCTTTGACCTCGTTGCCGGGCAAGCAGCATGTTCCGCCAACTGGTTGCAGACCATCTCTTCCTCCATTGCTCCAAACTGACAGTCTCTGGCCAGCTGATGCAGGTCTGTTACAAACCGCTGTACAGACACACCAGTCCGCTGGCGACACTGTCGAAACTGGATCTTCTGGACAATGACGTTTTCCGGGGTGAGTATATGTTGCACCCTTGGCTCAACGTCTTCAAAGCTATCGCTAGCACCCATGGTAGTAAGGATACGCTGTCCTTCCATACCCAAACTATGAGCCAATATTGCCCGATCCCATATCTCCCTCAATAACCAAGGTTAAGAGCCACCAAGTAATTTTGGAATGCAGCGAACCATCTCACCCAAGAGGCCGGTGGTTCGCCGGGAAGCCCCAGAAACGGCTGAATGATAGTGACTCCCACATCCATATTTTTTCTTTCTTTTGCCTCGTCGCCAAATGTTATGTATGTAAATCGTGACCCAATGACGAGACTGAGTGGTGAACAAGATAGGACTTTATTATAGACACAAATAATACAGAGGTACTGAGGTGGTCACAGAGACTGCTCCTCTTCTGCACAGCCCTCTTATACTCTGGGTGATGTCACCACCCTTGTTACTGTCATGGCGGCCGCTGGGCCGTCATCAGCCTCGGCTGCGCACACACCTGCCGCCAATCACCAACAGACCTTAAAAGCCAGCGTCACTGACGGCTCAGCATGGAGTCGTCTGCCTACTTCGCCACGTAAAGCATCATGGATTAATCCTCTTGTCAGAGCATCCACGACACATCCTCGTCAAGCCTCGTCACGTAAGAGACAGAATATCTTACCTTGTCAAAGTGTTATCCCCTGTGCACAGGTGGACCTCCCTGGCGGCGGACTTGTCTCCCCAAATAACGAAGCCTCCCCTCCTCCTCCTCGGGACTCCTCCACCTCACCGCAGCACCAAGCATCACTCTCACCGAGCCACAGTGGGCTGCAGAGCCAGCAAGAGTCTTCCAGCGCCACCTGCAAGTAAGCAGTACTATTTGTTACACCTCCGTACTGCGAACAGCACTAATCTATCTGTGCTTGTGTGTTCCAGGGTTGCCAGGTCGCGGCGGGACTCGGTCAGCCCCAGCGGTTCCACAGCATCACATTCACTCACACCTTCACACACATTACATTCTTGATTTAATAAATAATTGTCTAAACGGTCTACTCGTGCCAGTGTCTGTCTCCTGGGTCAAGCAATCATGTCAGTACGACTCCGTCAAGACGACCCAGCAGAAAGCGCGCTGTTGCGCCGTCTTAACACTCTTAGCACCCGAGTAGACCTAATTGTCCATCAACAGACAGTTATTTTAAATCAGTTAACCCTAATTAACAACCGGCTGGACCACCTGGAAGGACACCAGCCGCTCCCCCCAGTCGCCGGGGTGTCACCAGCCCCTGCTAATTTACCGGCTAGTCAGGCCCACCAACCTCCCTTACCACGCCTCACTCCCGTACCTACCCCCGCCCACTTTAGCGGCAAACTCGGGGAGGCACGAGGCTTCCTGCTGCGGTGTGAAACAGTGTTCCATCGTGTTCCCGATAATTTTCCCACAGATCATAGCAAAATAGGGTTCATTTCCAATCTGCTTGAGGGAAGAGCGTTAGCCTGGGCGTACGCGATTATAGCAAGACCCAGCTACGCTCAGTTAACTTACCAACAATTTACAGCAGATTTCCTGGAGATTTTTGACCACACGGATTGGGATACGGTGTTAGCTGACTGCCTATTAAATCTTCAGCAGGGCAGCAAATCTGCAGCCGATTTTGCTGTGGACTTCTGGGTTTTAGCTGCAGAGGTAAGGTGGGGGGACTCAGCTCTGTGTAGTATTTTCCTCCGCAGCCTTAGCTCAGAGCTGAGGGATGAGCTGGCGGCAAAGGAGAAACCAGATAGACTGGGTGAATTAATCTCACTAGCCGTTAGTGTTGACAACAGGCTGAAGGAGAGGGCAGCAGAACGTAGGGCTGCCAGCCGCTCGGTTAGACCATGCCCCCACTCCTCTCAGCCATTCCTGCCAGCTCTGCCGCCGCCGGAGGAACTTCCGGGGCAGGAGGAGATGATCATAGGACAGTTGGGTGTTTCGGCAGCTTAGAGACAGCGCCGAAGGGAACTGGGCCTATGTTTTTACTGTGGTAGTGGGTCTCACGGGGTGGCTGAGTGTAACAATTGGTTAAAAGGGAAGGTCTGTGGGTCACAGTAGGGGGACTCACGGACGTAGACCAGAAAAAGCCCCTCACCCGTTGTCTCATAGCCATTAGGCTAATCTACAAACACAGAGAGCATACTACACACGCTCTCATTGACTCTGGGGCTGAGCAAAGCTTCATTTCTGAAGACCTGGCAACCCGTCTGGGCCTCAGCTGTCAACCCCTCCATCCACCTGTCAACCTCATCACGCTGTCTAAGACCCCGCTCACCACTGTTTCCCACCAGACAGCCCCTGTTTTGGTGATTACCTCTGGAAACCATCGGGAGGATATTCGGTTCTGGGTGCTGCCCATTTCCACGTCGCCTGTTATCCTGGGTTATCCATGGCTACGCCTTCACAACCCCACGTTCGATTGGCATGCGGGGAACATCACAGCGTGGAGCTCCTTCTGTCTCAGCGCCTGTCTCCAGTCTGCAGCGTGTGCCCCCTCTGTCTCGATAACCCCTCCCACGCTCCCACCCCCGGATCTATCCAGAGTACCAGAGGTCTACCACGATCTGGGAATGGTATTTAGTAAGTCACGGGCGCTGTCCCTCCCCCCCCCACCGGCCCTACGACTGTGCGATCAACCTCCAGGCGGGGGCCCCACTACCAGCGAGTCGATTATACAGCCTGTCGGCTCTGGAGCGGGAGGCCATGGACACATACATAAACCTCTTGCGCTCCGTTATCCCACGGGTGGGCAAGTCTCTGCGTCCTAGAGCGCACGAGAGCACACGAGGGTGCTCTCGTGCGCTCTAGGACACATCATGGAGATTGTGATGTAGGTGGTGTATGGGCGCACTAAAAATAAAAGCTGCAGACACAGCCGCGAACACATTAGTTCATCTGATTGACCTCTCATTCGACTAATAAGAGCCTTTTTTCGATCCAAGATGGCGCCCACAGTGGCTGCCATGGTGTTTCGCTGCGCCTTTCTTTGTATGTTTCTGTTCGTCAATTGTGTGTCTGCCTGCTCTTACACCCGTGAAGAGCTACTAAATATCAGGACTTTCACTCCCACAGATCTACTCCCATTTTTTTTGGCTCCTGCCACCGATCTGGTTCACTTTTTGGCCCAAAAAGTGAGACGGCGAAGGAGAGGAAGGCAAGCGGGCGCTCTCGTGCAGCTTCGCAGGAGAGGCACGCGCACGGCTTTGCCTGGCATATTTCTCTCCAATGCCAATTCTCTCTTTAACAAGGTAGATGAACTGAGACTGCTGATGCGATTTAAGGACCTCTCTACTTCGTCTGCCCTCTGTTTTACTGAGACCTGGCTTAAGGAATCAACTCCGGACAGCGCACTCCTCCTCGAGGGATTTCAGCTGTTTCGTGCTGATCGAGACACAGAGCTCTCCGGTAAGTCCTCAGGAGGAGGAGTCTGCTTTTACATTAACAGCAGCTGGTGCTCTGATCTAACGGTGATTTCCCAATACTGTTCTCCCGCTCTGGAATATCTATTCATTAACTACAAGCCTTTTTATTCCCCGCGGGAGTTCGCTTCATTCATCCTGGCCGCTGTTTACGTCCCGCCCGACGCGGACGCGCGCGAGGCTCAGCGCGCGCACGCAGATCACATTCAACAAACAGAGCGCACTTTCCCGGACTCTCTAGTTATTGTGGTTGGCGACTTTAACCAGAGCAACCTGTGCCACGATCTCCCCCGATACAAACAGTTTATTAAATGCCCCACCAGAGGAAAGAACACGCTGGATCACTGTTACACTACAGTGAAGGACGCGTATCGCACTGTTCCCGCGCTGCGCTCGGACTATCTGATCACGTGATGGTCCACCTCATTCCCACATACAGACAGAGACTAAAGCTCACTAAACCTGTTGTGAGCACTACGAGAAAATTGACCAGTGAAGCTGGGGAGAAGCTGAGCACGTGCATGGAAATAACTGACTGGGGCATGTTTAAAGGAGCCACGCATGATCTGGATGAGTATACGGACACTGTGAACTCATATATCCACTTTTGTGAGGAGAGCATTCTTCCATCGCGCACAAGGGTGAGGTACGCAAATGACAAGCCCTGGTTCACTGCTAAGCTCAGACAGATCAGGAAGGAGAAGGAAGCAGCGTTGAAAAGTGGAGACAGGGACTGCTACAGGGAGGTCAAATATCGGTTTAACAGAGAGCTGAGGAGAGCTAAATCTGTGTATTCTGAGAGACTCCAGCAGCAGTTCACGGCTAATGACTCTGCTTCTGTGTGGAGAGGACTGAGGCAAATCACCAACTATCGGCCTCAGGCTTCTAAAGGTCAGGATGACATAGCCCTTTGTCAAAGACTGTCCCAACATTATGCCCGTTTTGACACCTCGTCAGCTGTGTCCATCTCCCCCCTCCCCCCAGTGCCACTGCCTTCACGGTCCCCACTTCATCAAAGGTGCCCCCCTCCTCCCCCCCTGCCCTTGTCATCAGTGAGCAGGACGTGCACAGACAGTTCTCCAGACTGAACCCGCGCAAGGCCCCCGGTCCGGACGGCGTGTCTCCCTCCACCCTGAGACACTGTGCGGATGAGCTTACTCCTGTCTTCACAGACATTTTTAACACCTCCCTGAAGTTATGCCACGTGCCGACCTGCCTCAAAACCTCCACCATCATCCCTGTCCCCAAGAAGTCACGGATCACTGGACTTAATGACTACAGACCTGTAGCACTCACCTCTGTAGTCATGAAGTCCTTTGCGTGCCTGGTCCTGCCCTACCTCAAGTCCATCACCACTCCCCTCCTGGACCCGCTGCAGTTTGCCTACAGAGCCAACAGGTCTGTGGACGATGCAGTTAACCTGGCCCTCCACTCCATCCTGCAGCACCTGGACTCCCCGGGAACCTACGCCAGGATCCTGTTTGTGGACTTCAGCTCTGCATTCAACACCATCTGCCCCGCTCTGCTCCGGGACAAGCTGTCCCTGCTCAACGTGCCTGACTCCCTCTGCAGGTGGATCACCGACTTCCTGACGGACCGGAGGCAGCATGTGCGGCTGGGAAAGACTGTCTCTGACTCTGTTAGCATCAGTACCGGATCACCCCAGGGCTGTGTACTTTCCCCCCTACTCTTCTCCCTTTATACCAACTCTTGCACCTCCAGCCACCAGTCTGTCAAGTTGATCAAGTTTGCGGACGACACCACCCTCATCGGGCTCATCTCCAATGGCGACGAGTCCGTCTACAGGAAAGAGGTGGCCCAGCTGGCGTCCTGGTGCAGCCACAACAACCTGCAGCTGAACGCTCTGAAGACAGTGGAGATGATTGTGGACTTCAGGAAAGTCACAACCCCTCTGACCCCCTCACCCTCACAGGCTCTCCCATCACCACTGCAGATTCCTTCTGCTTCCTGGGCACCACCATCACCCAGGACCTCAAGTGAGAGCCGACCATCAGCTCCCTCATCAAAAAGGCCCAGCAGAGGATGTTCTTCCTGCGGCAGCTGAGGAAGCTCAAGCTACCCACCAAGATGCTGGTGCAGTTCTACACGGCCATCATCGAGTCCATCCTCACCACCTCCATAACCGTGTGGTACGCAGGAGCCACTGCCAAGGACAGACTAAGGCTGCAGCGCGTCGTGCGCGCTGCTGAGAAGGTGATCTGCTGTAAGCTCCCATCCCTCCAGGATCTGTACATCTCCAGGACCTGGAGGCGTGCAGGCCGGATCATTGCCGATCCTTCACACCCTGGTCACGTACTGTTTGCCCCCCTCCCCTCAGGTAGAAGACTTCGGTCCATTCAGACTAAAACCTCCCGTCACATGAACAGCTTCTTCCCCTCTGCCATCAGACTGCTGAACACTAAGTGACTTATTAGACTCTCGTGCACTATGTACAGCAGCTCAACCAGACTCATGTCAATCATCACTGTTTTCTTTTTGCATTACCGACTGCACTGTGGGTTACTCCACAATATCTGCTGCTTGCTAATATATCTAAAAATTGCTTTGTCTAGTATTACTTATTCATATTCTACATTTTATTGCATGTATAGTTTTTTATTTCTATCTTTTATTTTTATCATGTTTAATGTTGCAGCATTGCACCGAGACAAATTCCTAGTTTGTGTACTACATGAACAATGGCAATAAATCTGATTCTGATTCTTGAATTGGGTTTCTGAAACCTTGAAGAACCAATGAATGAAAACCTAGCCAAAAGGACCCGCCTCCCAACGGCTGCGAGCCAATTGAAGCACAGAAGTTCGCTGAGCTTTTTTGTCTCAAGCCGGGTGAAGAGAGACTGCTTCAGCAGCCACAGGCAGTGGTTTATTTATTATTTTTTTTTAATTCCAGCAGAGTGTTTAGGATTCTCTTATATGGTCATCATAGACCGACGGAGGCCGACGACGAAGGTCGTAAATCATTCGCCAAAACCGCAATCATGGAATTATGTTTTGACCGGGTCGCGAGACCAGAACTGAGCGGACCAGCGTCGGTTCGTCTGACAATGAGGAAGAGAAGTTGGCCAGGACAATGTGGCTGTGAAGAGGTAAGGTGTTATAAGCCAAATTATTTTTTATCCCTGAAAATTGTAATCAAAAATGACTTTTGACCGATCGGTAAATTACAACTGTGTGGCGCACGATGTTCGAAGTGCGTGCGCCGCGTTACATGGTTTGTTTGCCGCCTCCGGACCGTGAACGCCCCCCCCCGCCTCTACGATTCTGTAGCGGGGGGGTGGGGGGAGCCGCAGTGACAGCAGTGCTGTGGAAACATGCCTTATCCAAGTGTAATCCGTCATGTAGCGAGGCCGGATCTCCGTCCTCTGTAGCAGGTGGGGGACAAACTCCCCCCCCACACACACACACAGACACAGCCCTGAATGTGACCTTTTATTAGAGCCCAAAATGAAGCTTCTACATTGAATCATTCAAAAGTTACAGACGTTTTTCCAAACTGTGCCATTTGGCACAATTTGGCACAGTTCCAAAACGCCTGAGAACAGCCTGAGGAAAAAGCTGTGTAATATATTAATTTTTTGTGGTATTGTTACAACATTTGGACCTCAGCTGGATAACACTTGGTTCTACATTTCTGTTGCATTTTCCAGCCCAGATCTGAAGCTGTGTGTTATTTGCAAGCGTTTGTATCCAAAAAAAACACCCAGGCCAAATTTATTTTCTTCAAGTTCACTATGTTTAGATGACTGTAACTCAGTGGCCGGAGCACTTAGAGAGATCATGTTTTTTTTGCCAAAAAATTCAAAGTGTTTTCTTTTAAATGAGATCAACCCCATGAAGATGCTGCAAAGGGTTGAAGAACAGCTTTCGATTTACTTTGGGCACATTTTTTGGGGGCGTTTTTAGGAAAATTGACAAGGGGTTAAGGAGTCCCTCAGCTCCGGAATTATCCGTCCATCCTCTTCGGCGGTGGGGACAGGATTCTTTTTTGTGGGAAAAAAGGACGGTTCCCTGCGCCCCTGCATCGACTTCCAGGGCCTAAATGAAATCACCATGAAGGACAAGTATACACTGCCACAATGAACTCGGCCTTTGACTCCCTCCAGGGGGCGTCATGGTTCACGAAGCTGGACCTTTGCAACGCCTATCATCTGGTGCGCATCAGGGAGGGCGACGAATGGAAAACGGCTTTCCGGTCCCCAAGCGGCCACTTTGAATACCTTGTGATGCCGTTTGGGTTAACCAACGCTCCGGCTGTTTTCCAGCGTTTGATCAATGACGTCCTCCGGGACTTTCTGAACTCCTTCGTGTTTGTGTATTTGGAAGACATCCTGATCTTCTCACGCACATTGGAGGAGCACCAGGTGCATGTTTGTCGGGTCCTGCAGCACCTCCTGGAGAACCAGCTATTCGTCAAGGCTGAGAAGTGTGAATTCCATGCGAATTCAACATCCTTTTTGGGATTTATCATCGCCCATAATCAAGTGCTTCCGAATCCGGCCAAGGACAAGGCGGTGGTGGATTGGCCCACTCCTACGTCCAGGAAGCAGTTACAGGGGTTTTTGGGCTTTGCCAACTTTTACCGTCGGTTTGTGCCAAAGTTCGGGATCATCGCTCACCCCCTGACCAGCCTTACATCCCCCAAGACTCCCTTCCGCTGGAGCGAGGAGGCTGCCGCAGCATTCGGGAAGCTGAAGGAGGAGTTCGCATCTGCCCGCGTTTTGACCCAGGTGGACCCGGACCTGCAGTGCTTGGTGGAGGTAGACGCCTCAGACTCTGGAGTTGGGGCGGTCCTTTCCCAGCGCTCCCCCGTGGACGGGGTGATTCGCCCGTGCGCTTTCTTCTCCCTCCAGCTGACGCCTGCCGAGAGGAACTACGGCATCGGGGACAGGGAGTTGCTGGCTGTCAAGCTTGCCCTGGAGGAGTGGAGGCACTGGCTGGAGGGGGCTACCCAGCCGTTCATCATATGGACAGATCATAAGAACCTGGAGTATCTCCGGACGGCCAAGCGGCTAAGCTCTCGCCAGGCTTGTTGGTCTCTCTTCTTTGGGCGGTTCAATTTTACCATCACCTACCGGCCAGGGAGCAAGAACACCAAGCCAGACGCCCTCTCCAGGCAGTTCGAGGTAGAGTCGTCTGGGGACCATGATGAGACCATCCTGCCAGCGTCCTGTGTGGTGGGCGCCCTCGTGTGGGAGATCCGGGACAGAGTAAGGAAGGCGCAGGAGACTGAGCCTGATCCGGGTGGGGGTCCCCCGGGCCGTTTGTTCATCCCCTCGTCAGTCAGGGGTGAAGTTATACAGTGGGGTCATGCCTCCAAGTTGGGGTGCCACCCGGGAATCTCTCGCACCGTCAACCTGCTCCAGACAGCCTTCTGGTGGCCAGGGCTGAGGAGGGATGTGACCAACTATGTCCGGGCCTGCGCTCAGTGCGCCACTGGGAAATCGTCATCCTCCCCACTGGTGGGTCTTCTCCATCCTCTACCGGTCCCTTCTCGCCCCTGGTCCCATGTGGCTCTGGAATTTGTGACAGGCCTGCCCCCTTCGGACCATTTCACCATGGTGCTGACAATAATGGATCGCTTCTCCAAGGCCGCCCATTTTGTACCACTCCGGGGGCTGCCTTCGGGACGGGAGACGGCAGACCTCCTGGTTCAGCATGTGGTTCACCTTCACGGCATCCCTGCAGACATCGTCTCGGATCGAGGCCTGCAATTCATTTCCCAGGTCTGGAAGGCATTCTGCATGATGTTGGGGGCCACGGCGAGTCTTTCCTCGGGATATCACCCACAGAGTAATGGTCAGTGCGAGTGAGCCAACCAGGTGCTGGAGGCTGCGCTCTGCTCCGTCATCTCATCTTGTTCCTCGTTCTGGAGTACATTCCTGCCCTGGATTGAGTACGCACACAACGCTACGGTGTCCTCAGCAACGGGAGTGTCTCCATTCAAGGCATCTTTGGGGTATGACCCCCCGCTGTTCCCGGAGGAGGAGAAGGAGGTGGCTGTCCTGTCCGTGCAGGCCCATGCCAAGCGTTGTTGCCGGATCTGGACCATCACCCACAGAGCTCTCCTCAAGACCGATGAACGCAATATCCAGGTGGCCAATTGTCGTAGGAGACCTGCACCGGATTATCAGGTGGGGCAGCAGGTTTGGCTATCCACGAAAAATATCAGTGTGCCGGCCGAGAAACGCAAGTTGACTAAGCGTTTCATTGGTTCATACAAGATTACTCGGATCATTAACCCAGTGACTGTGCGCCTAGCTCTCCCCCCCTTCCATGCGCATCTGCCCCTCTTTTCATGTCTCCCAGGTGAAGCCCTGCATCTCCGACCCCCTGTGCCCACCACCCGCGGTGTCTCCCCCTCCGAGAATGATCGACGACCATCCAGCTTGGGGGGTTACTGCCATCTTGGATGTCTGTTGGTGGGGCTGGGGTCTTCAGTATTTGGTGGACTGGGAGGGGTTTGGTCCTGAGCACCGTTCCTGGTGTAGGAAAAAGTCAATTTTGGACAACCTCTAGAAAACCCCACAGAAAACAGTGTTGATTAGATGCTAATGGCTAATATAAATATTCCTGATAAATGTATCTGAAAGACTGTAATTTAAATGTTAATGGTAAATAGGAGCATTTATGGGAAATATAACTAAAGGACTGAATCTGAACTGTTTGGATGTAAACTGTTAGTGAAAGCAGTAGCGCTTTTGCGCCACATGTGGCGCTCAGTAGTGATAAGACACTGTACAGTGTTAGAGAACAAGAGAAGAAGAGTAGCGAATGTTCCAGAGACAGAGTGTGAAGAAAATGGTGTCAAGTGATGTGCCGTGTAAGTGTGGGCCGTGCCGTGTGTGGTGGAAAAGTCAATAAACCGCTGCAAAGACTGACAGCTTGGCCCTCATCCTTTCCCCTTCGCCCTCGTGGGTGTAACAAAACTTGGTAGCAGAGGACGGTTCAGTCGTGTCTAAGACAGTGAGTGTGCAAATAAAAAAAAAAAGAAAGGCCGTAACGATGGAACTGGAGCAGCTACAAGATAAGCTAAGAGAGGCCTTGGTGCCGTTACAGGCCGAACAGCTAAAGGAGGTCTGTTTATTTGCAAAGATAAACCCAGCCAAGCCGTCTAAAAAGTGCACGCTGATACGACTGTTAAACGAGGAGGTGGAAAAAAACCATTGAAAGCGAAGAAGAGGATGTAGCCCGCACGTTTCTGCTAAAGGTAATAGCATGTGCTACCAAAGCTAAGCGAAGCGAACCATTGACGCAGGCAGCGGCAGCGGCCGGCACGAGCAGGGAGACAGAGGCACTCGCCAGTTTACAAAGCCAGTATGCCGCTCTGCATGAAAGTATCCTTGATTCAGCTAAAAGGATTGAAGAGGAAATAGCGAGGCTGACCGATGACGAGGCCACGCAGCCACCGAGCCGCCATTTTGTGACACAGCCCGAGGCCGCGCAGCCACAGAGTCGCCATTTTGTGACACAGCCCGCGGTCCCCGCAGCGCCCCTACCGCCAGAAGTGACCATTAAACGGGAGTTTAGGATAAATGGGCAGATAGGGGAGAGGGGCCAAAAAGACAAGTTGTCTTATTTCAACCTCATTCACCAGATCGATATGAGCCTGAAGAAAAAGCACAGTGAGGCTGAGATAATTGAGGCTGTTGTCAGAGCAGTGAGTCCTGGATTGAGTTTGCGCGCTATGCTGGAGATTAAGTCAGATCTCACCCTGCCACAGCTGCGCATAATCCTGCAAGGACATTATAAAGAGGATAGTTCCACTGACTTGTATCATCGTCTGATAAACCTCACACAAGACAGTAATGAGTCACCTCAGAACTTCCTGTTTCACGCCATTGAGCTAAAGGAAAGACTTTTAGCAGCATCCAGAGAGCCTGGCGCAGAAGAGCAGTTTAGTTCTGATCTTATTCAGAGGAAGTTTCTGAGGGCGGGGGAAACAGGACTGATCAGTGCTGATGTGAAGTATCAACTGAAGCGTTATTTGGAGGATCCTGCCGTCACCGACGAGCTTCTGATTTCAAAGACGAATGCAGCAGCCAGTCTGGAATGGGAACGGCACCAGAAATTTAAAAGGCATACAAAAGAACCAAAAGTTCGAGAATGCCGAGTGGAAAATCTGACGGGTCAGTATGCAACCGTGGCAGAAGTGGATGGCCAAGAGCACCCTCCACCATCGACAAAAGGTAAAATCCTTAAATCCCAAAGCACAGTGACCCGTACGGAATCTGAGCTCCTGGACATAGTCACGCAGCTGAAGAGTGACATGGAGGAGATCAAGAAGGCCATACGTGAGTCTCCCTGAGCACCTCACGCTCAAAGAGCCAGGAGGACACGTGGCTGCAAGAGCTGTCAGTCCACCAGCAATGGCGATCAGTGCGACCACTGCTTCAGATGTGGAATCAGCGGCCACATGTCAAGGGAATGTCAGATAGGAAGGAGATTGGGAAAAAGGAAAGGGCAAGTAGACACGGCGGCCAATACTGTCGCAACCACATCAGAACAAGCTAACACACAAGAACTGTATGAGCTAGTCACTGACAGTATTCGGAGGTTGGAAGCAAGGCTGGTAGCTAAGGCCGAGGCACCTCCTGAAGAGACGGTCCGTGTTAATCTACTGTCCCCTAATCGCCAATTACAGTTACTCAATTTGGTTGGAAAAAAATATGTCATAACCTGCTTCCTCGATGATAAGGAGACAGAAGCATTGTGGGACACAGGGTCACAGGTCTGTTTAATGAATGACACCTGGAGACAGGAGCACCTGCCACACACCACCGTCAGAGACTTAGCCAAGTTGGTGGGTCCAAGTGTCCTAAATGGGAGGGCAGTGAACCAGACACCGATTCCATTTTCAGGGTGGGTCGAAGTCACATTTAAGCTGCCGACAGTTAGTCGCCCACCGGTGGAACTCTTAGTTCCTGTGCTAGTGGTGAAGGAGGATGGAGTGGCAGAGCCGCCTATCATTGAGTTCAACGTGATTGACCATGTCCTGAAGATGGGCATTAAACCCCCTTGTGCCATCAGTGAAGCTGTTAGTGCAGCCTTCTCATTTGACTGTAAAAAAACAGAGGTGTTTTTGAAAGTGATGCAAAGTGAGGAGGATAGGCTGGGGGAAGGAATGGTAAAAGTTGGCAGTGAGTTGGTTACCATCCCTGCTGGCCAAACCAAAGCAGTCAAAGGTTGTGTCAGGGTAGGCTCACTTCTAGACACACAAGACGTCTTATTTGAGCCGAGTCAGTACACCCAATTACCAGAGGGTTTGCAGATGCAAAGTGGGTTGGTGCAGTTATGGAAAGGGAAGTGATCTATGTTCAAAATACCTATAACAAACAGTACGTCCCGTGATATCCAGCTGCCCGCTAAGACCATTTTGGGGGAAACACAGAGAGTTAAAACTGCTTACCCGGCAGACATTAGACCCCCTGCTGTAAACCAAGCGACAGTCGACCCGATGACGAGTGAAACAGGAAGAAATAAAGAGACCGAGATGAACTGTGCTGTCAAAGAGACTATGGACATGTGGGACCCCCCAGTTCCCTTTGATCATCTCTCGCCCATACAACAAGAGCAAGTAAAACAGCTACTATGGGAAGAACGGCAAGCGTTTTCCCGTGATGAGTATGATGTAGGGACAATTCCCTCTTTACAGTTGAAAATCCGACTCAAGGATCCTACTCCTGTCAAAAGAACTTATGTCTCTGTTCCCAGACCACTTCATAAAGAAGTAAAGGAGTATTTAGAAGACCTGCTTAACAGGGGCTGGATCACCAAATCTAAGTCATCATATTCCAGTCCAATCGTCTGTGTGCGAAAGAAAGATGGAGGTCTGCGTTTGTGCTGCAACTTTAGAGAGCTGAACAAGAAGTCCATCCCTGACAGACACCCAATTCCCCGCATACAAGATATGCTAAACAGTCTAAAGGGGAGTGTGTGGTTTTCAGTCCTCGACCAAGGGAAGGCGTATCATCAGGGTTTCCTGGAAGAGTCAAGTAGGCCCCCTCACTGCATTTATCACTCCCTGGGGTTTGTTCGAGTGGGTAAGAATTCCATTTGGTTTGTCCTCAGCACCAGCGCATTCCAAAGATCTATGGAGGAGTGCTTGTGGGGTTGAGAGATGATATTTGTCTGCCTTACCTACGATGATAACCTTGTTCATTCACAGACTTTTGAAGATCACTTGCGAGACCTGAGAAGCGTCGCTGCCACCGCTATCAAAGCCATGGGGTGAGCTGACTCCCCGAATTGTGAGTTATTTCAAGCAGCGGGTACGTTCCTTGGTAAAATGGTAACAGGACAGGGCTACACCATGGACCCTGCGACATTGCCCCGGTGGCAGACACTCAAACAGCAGCAACCTTCCACTGTTGGAGAGCTAAGGAAATTGCTAGGTTTTATTTCTATTACCGCAGCTATATTCCAAACTTCTCCCGTATAAGCAAAGCCTCTTTACGACCTTCTTGCTAACGATCACACAGATAAAGCAAAGAAAAACTCAAGAAAACATGTCAAAAAGAACGATGGTGGCCACTTGCCCTCATCCCATGTAATCAGGTGGCGCCCAGAGCATCAACCAGTAGTTTGTCAGCTTGTTGACTTTCTTTCCCAACCCCCAGTGTTAAGTTATCCGAACTTTGAGGAACCCTTCATTGTACACTGTGACGCTTCACCGGAGGGGCTTGGGGCGGTGTTATACCAGCGACAACAAGACAAACTGGTGGTGATAGCGTATGGCTCCAGGACACTGTCAAATCCAGAGAAGAACTACCACCTTCATTCAGGGAAGCTGGAGTTTCTTGCCATGAAGTGGGCCATCTGTTAGAGGTTTCGGGATTATCTGTACTATTCTCCACCATTCACTGTCTATACGGACAATAATCCTCTAACGTATGTGCTCACCACCGCAAAGTTAAATGCAACCACACAGAGGTGGGTAGCAGAACTAGCTGATTTCCAGTTTGTGATTATCGCCCTGGAAAAGCAAACAGAGATGCAGACGGACTTTCACGTATGCCCCTAGATATGGAGCAGTACATGAACAAATGCACATAGAATGTTGATCCTGATGTAATGAATTGTGTGGCACAGGCAGTCAAGGTAAAGTCACGAGGAAATGAACCATGGCTCTGCCCAGTCACCATTTCTACTCTCATTAGTGAAGCAGATCAAGAAGCCAGCTCTGTGGCTGAAATATCAAAGACTGCTCTAAAAAGAGCTCAAGAAGAAGACTGTGTGATTGGAGAGGTGTTGCGCTATGTGTTGTCAAAACAATGGCCAAGAAGTGGAAAGCAGCTGAACAGTAAAATTGCAGCTTTAGTCAGGCAGAAACACAAGCTGTACTTGGAAGATGATGGACTGCTTTATAGGAGAACGGCATCACATGACCAGCTTCTCTTACCCCAGAAGTTTCACAAGCTTGTGTTCAAAGAGCTCCACAAAAACATGGGCCATTTAGGGGTAGAGAGAGTGATGAACTTGATAAGAGAGCGTTTTTATTGGGCTCATATGCAAAGAGATGTGGAGCACTACATCACTAAAGTTTGCAGTTGTTTGAAGAACAAACATCCCAATAAGATAACAAGGGCACCACTGACTAACATTGTCACCACGTATCCATTCGAATTAGTGTCCGTTGATTTCCTGCACTTGGAGAAGTGCAAAGGAGGACATGAGCATATCCTGGTTTTAATGGACCACTTCTGATACCACTTCTGATACCACTGAGCGCTATTCTGATAACTATGTTTTTTTTTTCTCTCGCCTACTGTGTCATCCTACCTCTTCCCTCTTTACCCCCACTGTTCGACTGGCGCCTTCGGGCTGCCGCGGCTCTGGGATGCGCTTATAGAGCGCGCCCAATGTCAAGTGAAATTTCAATTCTCCTGTATGTATTGCACGTATGGTAGTATTGACAATAAACCTTTTCATTCATTCATTCACTCGTTTTGCCCAGGCTTACCCTTGTCGCAACAAAGCTGCCCACACCGCTGCTGAGAAGATCTTTGGGGATTTTGCTCTCAAATTTGGTTTCCCCACACGACTCCATCATGATCAGGGTAGAGAGTTCCAAAATAAACTCTTTGCAAAACTCCAGGAGTACAGTGGTATGCAGGGGTCCCGAACAACACCCTACCATCCCCAAGGGAATGGGCAGGTGGAACGATTCAATCATACACTGTTGGCAATGCTCAGAAATTTGCTCAAAGCAGCCAAGGAAGATTGGAAGTCCTCTCTGGCAAAAGTGGTTCATGCCTATAATTGTACGCGTAGTGAGGCTACGGGGTATGCGCCATATTTTCTGTTATTTGGCCGTAGTCCAAAGTTGCCTATTGATCTAATGTTTGGCCTCACAACAAGAGAGCAGAGTGTTTCTCAGCAGGACTATGCTGAAAAGTGGAGAGCTACAATGGCTGAAGCTTACAAACTCGCTTCTAAAACAGCAAACAAAGAAGGGATGAGAAGTAAAGCCCTTTATGATAAAAAGGTTCACGGTGCTGAGTTGTCCCCTGGATCCAGAGTACTGGTCCGAAACTTGACCGAAAAAGGTGGGCCAGGAAAATTAAGATCATTCTGGGAAGACAAGGTGTATGTCGTGACCCAAAAGAAGTACCCAGACAGTCCAGTATATGAAATAAGACCTGAAAATGGCAAGGGACGCACTCGGGTAATGCACAGAAACCTTTTGCTACCCTGTGACTTTCTTTCCATGGAAACAGTGGAGCATGGCTCTAATCAAACAAGAGAAAGAGAGTCTAAAAGACAAAGGCATGTGGACAGACAAAACAGCACGGATGATGAAGATGACGAGGGTTGGAGTGCCATAATCGGATTACGAGCTGGGAAGGATCAAGATCAGCGCCCACTGAGAGCCGATGCACATGAGTTCTACCCGCACAGTGACTACTCCGGAGGATGAGGACCAGGACCCAGATGACGTCACGCAGGTGCAGCTGGCACCAGAGGTTGACAATCCGGTGGTTCCAGATCCAGCTGAGGCAGACCAGGACCAGGGTGATGAGGTGTCGGAGTCCAGTTCCAGTGACCAGGAGGGACCTGACGAGATTCCTGCTAAAACGTATCCTTCAAGAATAAGAAAACAGCCGTTGAGGTTTACTTATGCAAAGTTAGGTCAACCTTGCACTTCATCTGTTTAGAACAAATGTGTAGAAGCTAGAGATAACCATTGTTCAGACATGAATGTTTTTTAAAGTAAATGAGTAGTGACTAGCCTCATTACCAAGTTACTTTTATGGTTGATTAAAAAGAAAAAAAGGAAAAAAAAACTGAAAAAACAAAAAAGAGATTTTCAGTGTGTTACTAATGCACAGGCATCACACAAAGGTTTATTTGGTAGGCTATGACTAGATTGAGTACCCTTACTCTCAGGAAAGATGCAGATACCCACCATGATGGATGGAGCGGTTGATGGTTATCGTGCACAAAGACCTCTTCTGCAAATGTATTGCATGGAATAGGAGATACATGCTGTACTATGGACTCTTACCAGTTTGCATCTTTATGGACTTTAATGAACTCTGACTCCTGTTTAGTAATACCCTACTTACATGAGATACATGGTTACCAAATGTGGACTGTGAAAGAAGAAAAAAACCCAGTAGTTTTTGGGAAAGGTGTAATGTCGGGACGACATTAAAATTTTGAGGGGTGAGTGTAGGAAAAAGCCAATTTTGGACAACCTCTAGAAAAAACCCCAGAAAACAGTGTTGATTAGATGCTAAGGGTTAATATAAATATTCCTAATAAATGTATCTAAAAGACTGTAATTTAAATATTAATGGTAAATAGGAGCATTTATGGGAAATGTCACTAAAGGACTGAATCTGAACTGTTTGAATGTAAACTGTTAGTGAAAGCAGTGACGCTCAGTAGTGATAAGACACTGTACAGTGTTAGAGAACAAGAGAAGAAGATTACCGAATGTTCCAGAGACAGAGTGTGAAGAAAATGGTGTCAAGTGATGTGCCGTGTAAGTATGGGCCGTGCCGTGTGTGGTGGAAAAGTCAATAAACCGCTGCAAAGTCTGATAGCTTGGCCCTCATCCTTTCCCCTTCGCCCTCCTGGGTGTAACAGGAAGATGGTTCCTGCTGTAGGGGACGCCGTTCCTCCTTCTCCCCACTGGATGGCGACAGAGGGCCCCCTGGAAGGACGAGGTGGAGCCGCTCTCAGAGGTTCGCTGACGGGCTTCACCGGCAGCGGGTCCAGCCGGGGATTCTGCCGAGGTTCTCCTTGGCCGTGGCGCCGACGTCGTCGACGACCTCCAGATGGCCTGACCTCCTGGACCGGGTCAGGGACAGGAGCCCAACACGGGAAGCGAGGATGCCTCCTCCTCTGCTTCCTGCTTTCCTCCTCCTCCAGCCCGCGGAGTATCTCGCGCTGCGTGGCGAGTTCATCTCTCCTCGTCATCACCTCCAGGTGATCGTAGTAGTGGAGAGGAAGGTTGTCCAGGAGAACCTCTGCATAGTCCAGGTGCCAGCGCGTATAGCTGGAGTTGACGTCAAAGGTAGCGGCGAGGAGCGTCCCGTCGACGTACTCCAGCACGCTCGCTAACTCTTTGCTCAGGCACCGACCGCGGCCCCTGGATGACAGCATTCTCCCAGCAAACGACACTCAGACAGGGAAGAACAATAGTCCAATTAAAGCAAAAACTCACGGTGAAAAGGTGTCTCAGTGTGGCGTCTCCGTTTAGACGTCAGGCAGGAGTATACTGTCATGCGGTGACCCTCGCGGATCACCATAAGACGCCAAGAGTCCATCAGTGAGTTTTGCAATGATGGTGATTTATTAATAACACAAGACAAGACAAGACTATGAGCCGCTCAGGGCAAAAACACACATTAAGCAATACAAGGGCTCGTAGGGCTAACCCCAGCCACTACAAGCTAAACTATGACATGACATGAAACACGAACCTGATATGAAGGTCTGACGACGTTTTGACGAGGATAGTTTGACAATGTCTGACAATACTCCTGCGATTTAACTGCCGCTAGTGCCCGCCTTATAAAGGTGAACACTAACGAGCAGTAATGACAAACAGCTGACCAACCTTGACAGGCGGAACCCCCACCGAGCGCCTTCACAATAAGAGCCCAGTGAGGCCAGAATACAACCCACAGCTGTCAAGGCTGGCAGCGAGCTGTGCTTAGCCCGGGCGCGGACAGAACCCAGCGCTCGGGTTGTAACACAATGAGTCTTTTACAGCACTGTGGAGGAATTTTGGCCCACTTATCTTTGCAGAATTGTTGTAATTCAGCCACATTGGAGGGTTTTTGACCAAGAACCACCTTTTTAAGGTCATGCCACAGCATCTCAATCGGATTCACGTCAGGACTTTGACGAGGCCACTCAAAAGTCTTCATTTTGTTTTTCATAAGCCATTCAGAGGTGGACTTGCTGGTGTTTTGGATCATTGTCCTGCTGCAGAACCCAAGTGCGCTTCAGCTTGAGGTCACGAACAGATGGCCAGCCATTCTCCTTCAGGATTTTTTAGTGGACAGTAGAATTCATGGTTCCATTTACCACAGCAAGTCTTCCAGATCCTGAAGCAGCAAAACAGCCCCAGACTATCACACTACCACCACCATATTTTACTGTTGGTATGATGTTCCTTTTCTGGAATATTGTGTTACTTTTATGCCGGATGTAATGGGACACACACCCTCCAAAAAGTTCAACTTTTGTCTCGTCAGTCCAGAGTTTTTCCAATAGTCTTGAGGATCATCAAGATTTTTTTTTTGGCAAAAAAAGAAAAAAAGTCTTTATGTTCTTTTTGCTCAGCTGTGGTTTTCGTCTTGGAACTCTACCATACAGGCCATTTATGCCCAGTCTCTTTCTTGTGGTGGAGTCATCAACGCTGACCTTAACTGAGGCAAGTGAGGCCTGCAGTTCTTTGGATGTTGTTGTGGAGTCTTTTGTGACCTCTTGGATGATTTGTCGCTGTGCTCATGGGGTAATTTTGGTTGGCTGGCCACTCCTGGGAAGGTTCTCCACTGTTTCATGTTTTCGCCATTTGTGGATAATGGCTGTCATTGTGGTTCACTGGATTCCCAAAGCTTTAGAAATGGCTTTTTAACCTTTTCCAGACTGATAGATCTCAGTTACTTTGTTTCTCATTTGTTCCTGAATTTCTTTGGATCATAGCATGATGTCTAGCTTTTGAGGATCTTTTGGTCTACTTCACTTTGTCAGGAAGATCCTATTTAAGTGATTTCTTGATTGAGAGCAGGTGTGGCAGTAATCAGGCCTGTGTGTGGCTAGAAAAATTGAACTCAGCTTTCCAAAGATGTGATAAACCACAGTTAATTTGTGTTTTAACAGGGGGCAATCACTTTTTCACATGGGGCCATGTAGGTTTGGATTTTTTTTACCTTCTTTTTTCTTTACCTTCTTTTTTACCTGATAATAAGCAGCTTCATTTAAAAACTACATTTTGTGTTTAATTGTGTTTTCTTTGTCTAATATTTAAATTTGTTTGATGAGCTGAAACATTAAAATGTGACAAACATACAAAAAAAGAGAAATCAGGAAGGGGGCAAACACTTTTTCACAACACTGTATGTAGTAAAGACTCACATTTTGGACTGGAATAAGTTTTCAAATTTCATCTGAAGCCTAACAATGAAACTTTTAAGCTTCTAGACTCAGCAAGGTTTCAAATAGGATGGACTAGTTTGTTATTTTCTTTTTGACTTTAAGGCTGCATGTTCACCAAATGCGTTTTTTTCTGCTCGGGGCAGCTATTTTCATTCATTCTCTATGTAGTCCAGCGTTTACAGCGCTGAGTGCCATTGGCGCAGAAATGTTCTCAGCGGTGGCTGTTTTTTTCCACAGCACTCAGAGCTGAAAAAAGTTAAACTTTTCAGAGACTGCAGCTGAGCTTGTCAATGTCAGACCAAGCAGCCAATCAGAACTGCTGTGTGGGTGGGACATTGGACTAAAGTACTAGGACTTGAGTACTTGTCTCTACTCAGACTCCTGTTTTGCTTATCATTATATTGTAACGTGCTGCTCGACATAGCGACGTCCCACCGGGAGATTTGAACTCACGCCTCCCGCTCCGGAGTCCCGCACCCTACCTGTGTCGCCAATAGGGTCAACCCACTTGGTAAGCCAAGTAGGGTGCTCATATTGAGTTCGCTACACTACTCCCCTCTG
Organism: Pholidichthys leucotaenia; assembly: GCA_020510985.1. Classification (NCBI taxonomy): domain Eukaryota; kingdom Metazoa; phylum Chordata; class Actinopteri; order Cichliformes; family Pholidichthyidae; genus Pholidichthys; species Pholidichthys leucotaenia. The sequence goes on along the minus strand of CM035836.1, from coordinate 24,171,784 downwards.
GTTCTCGACATCGTCCCGATGTCAGCGCCCCATTACTGCTTTGGACAGGAGATCCCACTTCTGACACCAATGTAACGTGCTGCTCGACATGGCGACGTCCCACCGGGAGATTTGAACTCACGCCTCCCGCTCTGGAGTCCCGCACCCTACCTGTGTCGCCAATAGGGTCAACCCACTTGGCAAGCCAAGTAGGGTGCTCATATTGAGTTCGCTACAATATTTTACATCCAGAGCTGCTAGAAAACATTTCCTGTCCATTGTTATTTAGAGACTGCTATTAAAAAATCAGTAGAAAGTCTGATAATCGGAAACGCGGAAGTATTGAGCTGAGAGTAACAAGCTGTTGCTGGGATACAGGGCACAGACTTTTTTTCCCAGAGCGCCGTGCACAAACACTGGAAAAAAAAAAATGCTCAGGGCGGTTGGGTGACAAGAACCGCGTCTGGTGGACACGCAGCCTAATGGAACTGAAGATTATTACTGCAGTTTGTTTTGAACAGTAGAGTTACAGCAGCCCTGTATGGTGCAGTAGAAGCTGATATTTGAGTTTTATTTCTTTAGTTTTGGGGTTCAAAGGCCAAACTTTAATGTTGGTTATTAACTGTGTTGCTACAAACACTTTTGATGAAGCTGTTAAGTTCAAGTTTCCAACTCATGTTTCATGGGTCATTATTTTATTTAGCTGTGGCAACTTTTTATAATAGGTTGTACTGGCGATCTGTCCAGGGTGTACCCTGCCTCTCGCCCAAAGATGCTGGGATAGGCTCCAGCCCCCCCGCGACCCGAAAGGATTAAGCGGTAGAAGATGGATGGATGGATGGATGGATGGATGTTCAAACTTCTATTGTTGCACTTGTCTGCATCGTTCATTTCCTAAAAAGAGAATTTATTTATTGTACACATTTTAATTTTGTTTGAGAATTTTTTTATTGGAGAATTTACTGCTGACAGTTTGCAGTTTTTTGTCAGTAAAGCTGTTCTCACTTATACAAAAGATAAGCAGTTTCATGTTTTGCATTTTTTTAACTTTATTTTTCCATTTTTTTTTCAGTAAATGCAACACAACATTGCTGCAAATCAAGATGACAAAAATGTATGCAGATCTGTGTTACAGGAGCAGCAAGAATATTAACAACGGGGATACAACTTGTCAAGTTTGAAATAACTTATGCATAGAGGGATAAGGAAATACAAAAGGGAGAAAACAATGATACCCTAATGGTAAGGTCATCCCTTAACACTGAGTATATATTCCATTTTTCCCAGAGTGTCTCGCATTTTTCTTTTTTCAGTGTCAGCCTGAAGGTCAATTGCTCCATACACTGGATGTCTTTAATTATGGCTAGCCATTGCTCAATAGAGGGGGGGTCCTTACAAAGCCACCTCCTTGTTATGGCCTTTTTGCTTGCAACCATGAATATTTTTAAGAGATAACTATCACTTTTTTAAAGGTTTGCATCTATCTTCCCCAGATAAAAGGATAAACATGTAAATTCAATGTTCTAACCAAGAACCTTCCTAACAATGCTGTGTATTTCCTCCCAGAAGGGTTTAAGAACAGGGCAACTCCAGAATGTGTGTGAGTGGTCTGCCACACGGTGGTCACACCCCCTCTAACACCTAGGCTGTGCACCAGTCTGTTTAGATTTTTGTTTTGGAGTTATAAAGAATCTGATACAGTTTTTCCATGAATGGTCTCTCCATATATTTGAAGCTGTTGTTGTGGTTTGTGTATGAATTATTTTTTCCCAATCCTCTGGGGTAATTACAATTCCCAGTTCTTTTCCCCATTTTACCTTTACATAATTTGTTGTATGGCCTCTGATTTCAATTATATGTCTGTATAACTCTCAAATTATTTTACTATACGTTTTTGAATTATATGCTCGAATGAACATTTGTGTGATATTTGATATACAGTATCTGTTATTAATCCCTTCACATTATTGTCAAAATAATGTCTTAGTTGGAGATACCTGTAAAAATCTTGGTGGGTAAGGCCATATTTTTCTGACACAGTTTTAAAGTCCATTAGCTGATAGTTATCAACCAGCAGTTATATCGCAGTAACTCCTTGTCTCCCCCATTGTATGAAGCTTTTATCACTTTCAGCTGGCTTAAAATTTGGATCAAGGATTTGCCAATTTAAAATACTTATTTATTTTTGAAGATTGAGTTGTTTCACCAGGCTAGACCATATATCTATGGAAAACCTAGTCCATTGGCTCTGAATTTTACATTGTTTAGTTACCCCAGAGTTTCCCAATAGGCTCTGTAGAGGTCTGTCTGATGAAGACAACTCCATGGCTTTCCATTTTGCCACATATTTCTGATTGCACCAGAGTATCAGTGGTTTTATCTGTAATGCTAAATAATAATCTTTGAGGCTTGGTAAACCCATCCCCTCTTTTTGTTTTGGTAGTTGTAAGGTGTTATACTTCACTCTAGGGGCTTTGTCATTCCAAATGAATCTGGATATAACCTTGTCCCATTCTCTAAATTGGCCATCCAGGAGACAGACAGGCAGAGACTGGAACAAGTAGAGCAATCTGGGCAAGATATTAGTTTTTATCACCATAATTCTACTACCAAGTGGCAGAAGAGTCAATTTGTTAAGGTCCTCTTTTATCTGTATATTAATCTGCATATAGTTTTGTGAGTACAAATGAGAGATATCCTTTGTCAGATTCACACCCAAATACCTAATAGAAGCCAAATCCAAATCCCAGCTTGACTGGTGCCTAGCGGCTGCCCCGGCCTTGGATGCGCTCTGCAGAGCGTGCCCAAATGCCAAGTCACGTTTCGTTACCTTGTATTCATACATGTGTAATGACAATAAAGTTGAATCTCATCTCATCTCTCATCTCAAATGTAAACTTATTTCTAAGATCTAAAGATGGGGTGAAATTAAACACCAAAGCTTGTGTTTTTTCAATGTTAAGGGTATAGCCTGACAGGGATCCATACATCTGCAGCAGGTTCATTAATCTAGGAATACCAGATTCTGGATCTTTAAGGCTAATCTAAAAATCGTCTGCATAAAGACCTATTTTGTGCTTAGTACCCCTTATTATAATTCCATTCAAATTTTGACATTGTCTTATTAGTTGAGCAAGTGGTTCAATAAATAAATTAAATAGCCCTAGGCTGAGTGGGCAGCCCTGGCGACAACCACGTTGCAAATGGATGGTCCCGGACAAACTCCCGTTCACCTTAATTCTGGCTGTCGGGGATGCATATAATGTTCTAATGCGCTGGATAAACTTTTGGTGGAAACCAAATTTCTCCATGACTTTATAAAGAAACCCCCAACCTACCGAGTCAAATGCTTTTTCTGCATCCAAACTCAATAAAATGGCCTGCATTTTTTTCCTTATTTATATGCTCGATGATGTGGAGGATCCTCCTTATATTGTCTTGAGTCTGTCTACCTTGAATGAACCCCGACTTGTCCTCATCAATCAAAACAGGCAAAATTTCTTCCATTCTTTTTGCTAAGACAGTGGCAAATATTTTATAATCCTGGTTTAATACACTAATTGGTCTGTATGCCCCTCATTCTCTAGTGTCTTTGCCCTCTTTTGGAATTACTGAGATGAATGCCTCCCTCCAAGATGGGGGGAGAAACCCATTCTGCAGTGTATAGTTAAAGCTTTTTTGCAGTATTGGTGACAACAAATCCTTTAACGCTTTATACCATTCTCCTGGCAATCCATCTGTCCCTGGGGATTTAGAGGATTTCAAGGAGGAAATGGCTCTATTAATTTCATCAAGTGAAATCTCTTTTATTAATTTGTCATTATGTTGTTTCCCAAGGCAGGGTAGGTTCAACTGGGTTAAGAATTCTTCAGCTTTACAGGCGTCAAATGGAGCAGATTGTGTATACAAAGCTTGGTAAAATTTTTCGAATGCTTGTTGTATTCTATTTAATTCATATGTAATCTCTTTAGAGACAGGATCTTTAATTTTATATAACGTATTTTTTAATTGTTGTTTCAGTCTCCAAGATAATACTTTGGAGGCTTTAGAACCTCCCTCATAGTATGTCTGTTTTGTAAACCTGAGATTTTTCACCACCTCATCGCAATAAATCTTATCGATTTCTTGTTTAAGTGGTCGCATTTGCTGAAGTATATGTGAATCTTTATTTATTATATGTTGCCGTTCAAGGGCTGAAAGCTGTTTTTATAGTTCTTGGAGTTTTGGGGTTTTTATTTTTTTTTAAATAAGTTTCCGATATAATTTTTCCTCTCATGACAGCCTTGGCTGCATCCCACATGACCACTGGGTTTGTATTCCCATTATCATTGTCCTTTAAGTATGTTATTAGTACGTTAAGTGTGTTATTAGCTCATTCTTTATTTTTTCTCTAAATCCAGGGATATTTAGCATACTAATATTCAGTCTCATGGGTCGGGCCATCGGCGACTCAACCGGCATCCCTGGCCTTCCGAGGGCGTGGAGGGTGAAACAGGGCATCCTGGCAGAATTAAAAACAACATCTGCCACAGCTCTGTGGTGGACCCCTCCCAGTTACACAGGGTGAGAATGGACATCCTGGTAGATAAACACATCTGTCGCATGGTCTGTGGTGGACTGTGCCAGTCGGTGCATCGTGACATGCACTACACAAAGAGCAGAGATAAACAAACCTATCATCTGGTCAGTCACTGCAACAGATACTGGAGTCAGTTTGTCTTGGCTTGTCCTTGCCACTGATAATACCTTTATCTGCCAAGAATGTGCTGCTAGTCCAGCAAAAGCTAGCAGCACTCAAATACTTTGCAAGCAGTTTCATGAAATGGTCAATCAGAAAGCAACTCATACTGGCTTGGGCGTCGCCCGGGCTTACAAGGTCCACGCTGATCTGTTCACACTCCGACAGGCAGTGAAAAGTAAGCTAGGAGCAGGAAGACAAAAGAAGAGGAAAACAGCAGCCTTGTGTGTAGCAGAATGGAATGTACGCACTCTGTTGGACAGAACAACATCACAGCATCCAGAAAGACAGACCACGCTTGTGGCCCTCGATATGAACAGGTACAATGTAGACATAGCTGCACTTAGTGAAACAAGATTGTCTGGATATGACAGCTTGGAAGACCATGGGTACATCTTCTTTTGGAGTGGGAGATCAACTCAAGAAAGGAGAGAAGCAGGAGTGGGCTTTGCAGTTAGAAAGGAGATAGCAGCAATGCTGATGAGGAACCGGTGCCAATCAACGACAGGATAATGACTATGAGACTCCCACTACAGCAGAAGATGTATTAGATTAGATTAGATTAGATTCAACTTTATTGTCATTACACATGTATGAATACAAGGTAACGAAAGACAGTTTAACATCCAATCAGAAGTGCAAAGGACAGCAGTGCAGTATATACAGTAATTGACAGTATGTGCAATTTAAGCAAATATATTGAAATATATGCAGCAGTGCAGAAAGTTAAGAGTACTGTTATGTGCAAATAATGTAAAATAAGTTAGATGCCACACTCATCAGTGTATATGCCCCAACAATGACCAACACAGAGTAGGTGAAGGAAGAGTTCTACAGTGATTTATGTGAGACTATCAGGCGTGTACCGACTGATGACAGGCTGATACTCGTTGGAGATTTTAATGCCAGAGTTTGTTCGGACACTGAGAAATGGGAAGGAGTGCTAGGCAGTCATGGAGTAGGCAAGTGCAATGCTAATGGAAAACTTCTACTTGCACTATGTTCAGAGTACAACCTTGTGATAACCAACACTCTATTTAAGCACAAGGACACACACAAGAAAACATGGATGCACCCAAGATCCAAGCACTAGCACTTATTAGACTACACTGTAGTCAGGCAGAGAGACATAAGGGATGTATTGGACACCAGAGCAATGAGAGGCATGGACTGTGGTACTGATCATGTTATGCTGAGATCTAGATTAAGGATTTGCAGACGAAAACAGCACTGCAGGATGGGTGCAAAGCCACCAGGGAAGCTAAACACTAGTGCACTGAAAGGCCAAAAGAAGCAGGAAGAACTTACACAGGAAATGGATGAAAACTTGAAAGACTGGGACAGCAACAACTCAGACAATGACATAGAAGAGAAATGGGCAACACTGAAGGATACGGTGTATCAGACTGCGAGTGATGTATTAGGCTACCCTGAGAGGAAACATCAAGATTGGTTTGATGAGCATGATGGACACCTGAAGAAACTACTAGAAGCGAGGAATACAGCTAGGCAGGAAAACCTACAGTGTAACACAAGGTCGAAGAAGAAATACTCAAAGGCTCAGAGTGAGCTACAGAAGTACACCAGAGAGATGAAGTCCAACTGGTGGGATGAAAAAGCGGAGAAACTTCAAACTGCAGCAGACAGGAAGGACATGAAAACATTCTTCACAGGTTTGAGAGAAATCTACGACCCTAAACCAAGAGGATTTGTCCAACTAAAGGCTATGGATGGTGAAACGGTTTTGCAGGAGAAAGACAAGATCCTGGACAGATTTGCAGACCACTTTGACCAACTACTAAACAACCCTGGAGATCTCACTGAAGAGGCTAAAGAAGCTCTAGTGCAGCAACCAGCTGTATCAAGTCTGGATGAACCACCAAATTTTGATGAACTAATGGCAGCTATCAGGACAACACAGGATGGTAAAGCCTCCAGGAAGGGATGGAATTCAGCAGAAGTGTGGAAATTTGGTGTTTCAGCTTGACCAACTGCCTGCACAAGCTCATCCAAGAGATATGGGATGCCCAGAAAGTACCTCAAGACTGGAAGGATGCAAGTTGTGCCTTTGTTCAAGAAAGGTGACGGGAAGGATTGTGAAAATTACCGAGGTATATCACTGCTAGCCACTGTTGGTAAGATTCTCTCACATGTACTACTTAACAGACTCAGTGAACACATCTCACAGAATGTACTACCGGAAACCTAGTGCGGCTTTAGAAGTGGAAGAAGCACAATGGACATGATTTTCTGCTTGAAACAGGTTCAAGAAAAGTGTATCGAACAGAACATGCAGCTTTATGTAGTCTTCATAGACTTCAGTAAAGCCTTCGATACTGTTTCGCGACAAGGACTTTGGCAGGTATTCAAGAAATATGGTTGTACAGAAAAGTTTGTCAGCCTGATCGAGGCACTCCATACAGGTATGCAAGCAAACGTGGCAATGAGGGGTTCAGTATCTAAAGACTTTTCAGTAAGCAACGGGGTGAAACAAGGGTGTGTGCTGGCACCTACACTCTTCTTGCTATATCTGGCAGCCATGCTTGAGGTGGCCTTCAAAGACACTTCAGAAGGAGTATACATTCAAACAAGGAAAGAAGCAGACTTGTTCAATGTTGCACAGTTTAAAGCCAAGAGTAAGACATCGATAAAGGTAGTAAGAGAAATGCTCTTTGCCGACGACAGTGCTCTAGTTGCACACAGCGTGGAAGATATGCAATCTTTAGTGGAGAAATTTGCAAGAGCAGCTAACCAACTCAGCCTCAAAATCAAAATCAAGAAGACAGAGTGCCTTTATCAACCACCAAAGTTCCAGTATCAACATCACTACCAGAAGAGATCAGCATTGGTACAGAGCCACTAGTCAAGTGCAAGACTTTCAAGTACCTAGGGAGTACTGTTTCAGAGAATGCTAGGCTGGAGGATGAACTATCTCTCAGAATGGGAAGAGCGAGCGCTGTGTTTGGAAACTTGAGGGAGAGACTGTGGAACAATCGACATGTGTCTCTCCATGTGAAATGCAAAGTGTACAGAGTGACAGTACTAGCTACTCTATTGTATGGTGCTGAAACTTGGACTGTCTACAGAGGTGCAGGTGAAGAAACTCCACGCGTACATGATGAGACATCTTCGAGCCATAATGAACATCTCATGGAAAGACAAGTATAACCAACATAGAAGTGTTGAACGAGCTGGTCTCCCATCAATGGAGGACATGCTAATACAAGACGAACCTGAGATAGCTCGGACATGTTGAGAGGATGGACCACCAGTGTCTCCCTCGGCAGTAAGGCCTCAGATTTAAAAGAAACACTGTAAAAAGAAAATTGAAGAAGTTGGACATAGACCAGGAGTCCTGGCACCAGAAGGCTAAGGACAGAGCTGTGGTGGAGGAATCTGATCAGACTAAATGAAACAGTCATTGTCGCCACAACAGACTGCTATGATGATGATGATGATGATGATGAATATTCAGTCTCCACATTGTTGAGCTGAGCTGCAGGCCACACCCTCTCTTCCTGAGTGCTTTAGATCTGGGTGTGCTTCCCTGCCTGAGAGCAGTTGGTTGATTGCACCAGGTGGGAATGATCTGGTGATTAAGGGAGTTTGGAGGTAGTTACTCACAGGGCAGTGGAGAGTAAGCAGTGTGTGAGAGAAATGGTTGGAGAATTTGGACTTTTGGAAAAGACTGCAGGACCTAAAGCTTGTTTCAAGCAAGGAAGAAGGAGCCGGTGAGCATCCATTTGTGATATGTGTCTTTGTAGCTGCATTTGGAAAGTCATTTGATCAAGTTTAGGTTAAATGTGATGTGTTAAAAAATCATGTGTTTGAAATGTAAGTTAAAATGTCATATATTTATAAAATCATGTGGGTTTAAAAGTATAGTTAAAATGGAGTGTATTTTAAGAGTTTAAAAGTTAAAAGCTTCTAAAGTTGTAAGGTTAAAAATCATTATTGAACAGTGTTTTAAGATGTATTTAGTATTTGGGGTGCTTTAGATGTGAGTATTTTCTACTTATTTCAAGATTGGGTTTTAGTAATTTAAAAATTGAGTATTTGATTTTGGGTTATGTTGATTTATTATGGGTTCTTGGGTTAGATTTTCCTTGACCCTTTATTTGTGTTGTATTTAAAGGTTTTTCACCTGTGCTTGACTGTGCTGGCTGGCTTGGCCTTGATGACTTTTCAAAAATAAAGGAAAGAAAAGGAAAAGTTGAGTCTTGGTCACTGAGTGACTTCCAGTTCTATCTTCCGAAGCAAGCTTCCCGTTCAAGTGGGGGAAACTGCTGGTCAAACCTCACAAGAGTGAGGGCCACTTGACAGTGAAAAACCGCTGTAGAGACTGGAACAGAGAACCCTGAACAGCAACCGGCCAGGCCTGGAAGTCCAGAGGCCTGGTAACACACTGAATAGCACCTTACTCAATCCTGTCGGGAAAGAAGATGGCTGACTCAAAGTCACTGGAGCAGCTTAAAGCCAATAGGACATCTGCGAAGCGGCAATTCTCCCGGCTGGCCAACAACATTGTCCGAATGCACGCCATAATGTCCGAAGAGGAGCTCAGAGACAGTTTCAAAAAGCTCATAGTTGAGGCCAACAAAGTCATGGAAGCCAATGATGATGTGGAGGCCCAGTACCTTGCAGAGGCGGAGCTGGATGCAGATCCTGAAGAAGTTTCCTGGGTTGAGCGAGCAGCAAAAGGCCGATATTGGGAAAACTGCAAGTGAGTGTGAGATGAAACTGAAAGAGCTGAAGGACCTCATCCAAAAGACACTTTGGGCCAACTTTGGAGAGGAGGAACTGATGATGGCTGTAAAAGCTGCAGAGGAGAAGGTAAAGAGTGTGATTTCCTTTGAACCCGGCGGAAATAGGAGGCCTTTGACTTCATGTTTGATTACATGGAAAGTCTGGTTAAGAGGGCAAAAGAGCTATACACACAGTGGAAGTGTTGGGCCCCTCCTGTTGAGCAGAAAGACTTCCAGCTGCGTGTACGAGAGCTTGAGCAGTCCATTCTTCAGTTGGTGTCAAGAAAAGCAGAGTTTATTCAAGAAAAAGCTAAAGAAGATGCCGAAAGAGTTGTGAGTGCAGCTTCCATCTGCTACCCAACATCAGCCATTAGACTGAAGCCAACCTCCCTCCCCAAGTTTACTGGCATCAGGCGAGACTTTCATCGCTGGAAAAGAGACTGGGAGGCCCTTCAGAGGCAAGGAGAACCCACTGGGTCAAAGGAAGTCAAAAAGTTCCAGCTTCTTGACAGTTTGGATGAGAAAATAATGAGAGATCTTCGGCTGATGACCTACAGTACAGCAGATGACATCTTTCGTGTCCTGGAGAACCGGTTTGGAAGCCAAACTGCAATCGCTATTGAAATAGTTGAGGAGCTCCAGAGACTTCCAGCTGTCAAAAGTCACCAGCCCAGGAAAATTGTTGAGCTCATCCAAGCTGTTGAGAAAGCCCTTGAAGACCTGAGTGACCTTGGTGACACTGGTGCTTTAAAAAACCCTCTGGTGACAAAGTCAGTTGAAAGCAAGCTTCCTGATGCGTTGAAGAAAGAGTGGCTTCTCTATGCAGCTGAGAGGATCAGTGCCGAACCAGAGAAGCGCTTTGACAGTCTTCTGGCCTTCCTCAAGAGTCAAGAGAGCATCTATGAGCAGCTGGATCAATTGGGGGATGAAGAGCCGCCAAGGAAAGAGACTCGATCTGAGCAAAGGCAAGCCAGAACCAGAGCCTCAAACCAGTCAAGTAGCCATCTCTCAGGATGCGTTGTCTGTGGGGACATCAAGCATAAGAAAAAGCTGTACTTCTGCAAAAAGTTCCGTGTGCTCAAGTTCACAGAGAAGAAGGATGCAGTGCAAAAGCTGGGAGCCTGCTGGAAATGTCTGGAGGTCCATGATGACGACAATCACTGCAAGACTTCATTTCTGTGCAAAAATCCTGAGTGTGAGGGCAAGAGAGCCACAGACCATCACTACTATCTGTGTCCCAATGCTGGAGCATCCAGAGGCAGCACGGCCCAGAGGAGGAGCAAAGGCAGTACAGTGGGAGGTGGCAATAAGAGGAATTACACCGAGGCCCAGGAAGAATTCTTCAGAAAGCTCTCACCTCAATTTAGCCCAACAATGCCGGGAACGCATTCTGCAACACAGCAGTGAGCACCTCCCATGTTGCAAAGAGTCACTCAAGTCTTCTGGCAGAGAGCGGCCTAGCAGAGTGGCCTGTCATCATGATGCTTCTGGAGGTAACGGCTAATGCTGGGCAGAAAATTGGGACCTTAATCGACCTAGCTTCTGACACCAATTATATCACCCATGAGGCAGCAGGTCGGCTTAATCTTAGAAGTCAAGACATCACGCTTGTGGTCCATGGTGTAGGAGGCATGAAAATCCATGTCAAAACAAAGCGGTACCTCCTGAAAATTCGTATTAACACCTCAAGAGGTACTCTCAAGTCCCACCAGCTGATTTGCTATGGCTTAGACAGCATTGCAGATATCCTCAGATATGTGTCAGCCAAAAAACTGCAAGAGTTCTTCCCAGATGTCCCGCTCAGTGACCTGGTAAGACCAAGAGAGATCCAGCTCCTTTTAAGTCACAAGGAGGGTCAGCTGGCTCCGCAGAAGATTTGCACAGTGGGGGGACCTCGTCTGTGGGATGGACCAATGGGAGAGACAGTTGCGGGCACTCATCCTGAGCTGTTTGAAGAGGTCACTGTATCAGCCTACACATCAAGAACGCACTTCGCAAGGTCTATGAGAACTGCTGCTGTAAAGTATGGAGAACATACCTGCGCAGTCCCCATTTATCCTCCACAAAGCCAGCAAGCCTCAATTGCCGTCTAACTTCAGTCTAGCTGTGCAGCTACTACTTCCAACTTCCTCAAGTGGTGGAAATGGGATAGTATCGGCGCTGGTTGCATCCCGAGATGTGGGGGCTGTCGCTGTGGGAACTGCCAGCCAGGTGGCAAGGAAATGACCCTCGCTGAAGAAAGGGAGCTGGAGGTGGTAAAGAGTGGCCTCACATATGTAGCTGCTGATGATCACAGTGAGAGGCCTCACTGGCATGCCAAGTACCCCTGGGTAGCAGATCCAGCCTCATTACCAAGCAACAGGAGTGCAATTGAGGTCACATTCTTCAGGACTGAGAGGCAGCTGGCTAGGGAGCCAGAGTGGAAGGCTGCCTATGCTGCACAAATTCATGAGATGGTCGAGCGCCGGGCTGCAATGAAGTTGCCTAAAGAACATCCTTTATGCATGGACTGGTCCAGTATGGTACATCAGCCACCTCATCGCACCTAACCCACACTCTGTTACAACTCCGGTGAGACTGGTCTGGAACAGTAGTCAAAAGTGCAGAGGGATGAGTCTCAATGATCTCTTGCTAAAAGGCCCAGACGTCCTCAATTCCATCCGTGCTGTGCTTCTCAATTTCCGGAGGGGAGCGTTTGCTGCGTTGGGAGACATAAAGAAAATGTACAGTTCAGTGTGGCTGGAAGACCAAGAGGTGCATTTGCATAGGTTCCTGTGGTGTGGCTCTGAAGAGGAGGAGCTTGGTGAATATGCAGTCACGAGAGTTAACATTGGAGATAAGCCAGCAGGTTGTATTGCTCAACTCGCCATGAGGGAGAACGGCTAATCTCCCTCAGTTCAGCCATCTTGAGGAAGAGCGTCGAGTGGCTGCAGGAGATAGCTATGTCCAATGACTAGTTAACCTCTCATGACAACTTAGACCAGCTCAAAGTCATTACAGAAAATGTAGAGCAGATCCTGAAAGCAGGAGGGTTTGAGTTGAAGCCGTGGATCTTCTCTGGCCAAAGTAAGAGGGAGTCTGCTGGAAAACAGGAACAGGTGGCTATTCCAAAGACTGTGATCCTGCCGAATCAGCTCAAAGAGGAGGACAACAAAGCTCTTGGCCTTGGCTACTTCCCGGAGGATGATAAGCTTTATGTCATGGTTGGGATAAATTTCTCAAAGAGGAAGAGGAAAATGAGACTTGGTCAGGACCTTCAGTTGGAGCAGGTGAGAGCCCAGACGCCAGACCAACTGACACGACGAGAGTTACTCAGCCAAGTTTCTGGACTGTATGACCCAATTGGTCTGACAACGCCTGTAAAGCAGAAAGTGACCATTTTGGTTCGGTGACAATTTCAGGAGGCCAAACCCAAGTGCAGCACCATCAAAGATACTTGGGACCTTGCGCTATCAGGAAAGCTCAGCCAAGATTCCATCAGCCTCTTTGAAGAATATGCCCAGCTGAGTAAGGTCAAGTTTCACAGAACTCTGACGCCAGTGGGTGCACCGGCTGAACCTAACACAGTTACCTTCTCTGATGGCAGCGAGCATGCTTATGGTGCTGTCCTGTATCTGCGGTGGGCCTGTGACCAAGGTTATACGGTGAGGCTGGTGGAGTCTAAAGCTAAACTAGCTCCCTTAGACCACAAGGGGGAAGTAGTCAAGACAGAGCTTTGTGGAGCAGTATTTGCCGCCCGGTTGAAGAAGTACTTTGAGCAACATAGCCGAATTCAAGTCAAGCAATGGTATCACTTTGTTGACAGCCAAACAGTCCTTGGTGCAATTCAATGTGAGAGCTATGGCTTTCAGACCTTTTTGCCAACAGGATTGGAGAAATCCAAAGCAGCACGCAACTTCAGGATTGGTGGTGGATCCCTGGACCACTGAACATTGCTGATATCATCACTGCGTGGGCTGGTCCAAAAGATTTGGATGAAAATTCACCATGGCAGCAAGGACCAGAGTTCCTGAGTCTACCAGCTGATGAGTGGCCAATTAAGTCTGCAAAGGATGTATCAGCCACTGCCAGAGAGAGTGTTAGGAAAAATGCAGAAGAAATCATTTGTTGCCGCACTCACAAGAGCTCAGGTGAAGAAAGAGCCACCAGATCCGGAGCGTCGGAGGCTACCTGCTGGTGCTGCTGTCCGAGACCTGATGGATGAAGGACGGTTCAGCAATTTGTCTCACCTGGTTAAGACAGTTGCTCGGGTCTGGAGGGCAGCAAAATGCTTTGCAGCTAAAAATAAGATCCTGGGAACCCCAAAGTGGGAGGCGGTTTCATCAGCCGGGGTGATCACTGCAACGGCGCGCCAAGAAGCTTTAAGAGACCTTTTCCTTGCTGTACAAGAGGGTGTGATCTTTCCAACTACCACAATAGACCGGCTGGTAGTCTTCAAAGAGGAAGAAACTGGGCTACTGATTTGTGGTGGGAGAGTCCAGGCTTTTAATGAAGACAAAGTTGGTGTCCCTCTCATACCTTACAGTGCCTGGGTCGCAACTCTGTTGGTTCGTGAAGCTCACAGCAAGGGTCATGAGGGAGTGGCTGCAACTCTATTGAAGGTGAGAAAGAGAGCATGGGATCATCAATGGACGAAGAACTGCTCAAAAAGTCATTGAAAACTAAGATAAGATAAGATAAGCCTTTATTAGTCCCACAATGGGGAAATTCCAGGATTGCAACACTCAGAGCAACAATCAGAAGGCAAGAAAAAAAAGCAAGAGCAGCTAATGTACGTATGTACATATTAATATATATATATATATATATATGCACAGACACACAGTGCAGAACATTGTACCTGGATGGAATAAATATATGAGTATATAAACACAGTGCGGAGCATTGTAGCTAGATGGGATAAATATGTAGATATATAAACACCCACAGTACGGAGCATTGCAGCTAGATGGAATAAATATGTAAATATATAAACACACAGTGCGGAGCATTGTAGCTAGATGGAATAAATATGTAAATATATAAACATACACGGTGCAGAGCATTGTTGCTAGATGGGATGAAACAGCACAACCGTCTACTTAGTTATCCTACATGGTATGATTATGTGCCCATACATATTCTCACCCTCCATAGCAACCGGTATTTTCCTAGTTGTATGCTGGAGGGGACCCTTGTGTAAGTCTATTGCATCTTTTGCATTCAAAACTATTAGGTTGTTACGTCTTTTTGCTATCTCTGCGAGCAGCCCTGCTTAGGTTGTACAGTCTGACAGCCGTTGGTAGGAAGGACCTGCGAAACCTCTCGGTTGTGCACCTGGGATGATGTAGTCTGCTGCTAAATGAGCTCCTCAGTGCATTCAGTATGTCCTGCATAGGGTGGAACTCGGACTCCAGCAGAGATGACAGTTTAGCCACCGTCCTTCTCTCTCCTATCTCCTTCACCGGGTCAAGGCGCTGCCCCAGGACAGAGCTAGCTTTCTTGATCAGTTTGTTCAGTCTCTTCCTATTGGCTGCGGTAATGCCACTGCCCCAGCAGACCACTCCAAAAGTGATGGCTGATGCCACCACTGTGTCATAGAATGTCTTCAGCAGCGCCCCTTGTACACCAAAAGACCTGAGTCTCCTCAGTAGGAACAGCCTGTGCTGTCCCTTCTTGTAGAGTGCATCAGTATTGTGTGACCAGTCCAGTTTATTGTTCAGATATTCACACAGAAAACTGCGTGATTTGCAAGAAAGCAAGAGCTAGAAGATGCCAGCAAGTGATGGGTGATCTGCCTCAAGAAAGAACTGGGCCAGCATCCCCATTTGAGTTCACAGCAGTTGACCTGTTTGGACCTTATCTGGTCAAAGATGATGTGAGGAAGAGAGTCACAATGAAAGATTGGGGAGTCATATTCTGCTGTATAGCCAGTAGAGCAATCCACACAGAGCTGGCCAACACCATGTCAACTGAAAGCTTTCTGATGGCTTATCAGAAGTTTATAGCAATTTGAGGGCATCCTAAGAAGATTTGGTCCAATCCAGGGACCAATTTTGTCGGTGCCAAGCCTGTTCTGAAAGAGTTGTATCAGTTTTTGGATGGCCTCGACAGGTCTGCTATGGAAGAGACTTCAGCTCAAAATGGAACCGACTGGCATTGGAAAATCCAGCCAGCTGATTCACCTCATTGAAATGGCTCTGCTGAAGCAGCTGTTCGGATTGTGAAGAAGGCGTTCCAGAGTCTGGGAAGAGACTCGAGGCTCAGTTACAGCGAACTTCAGACAACACTTCAGCTTGCCACTAATCTTTCTAATGAGCATCCCATTGATGCCAGGGTGCAGAGCCATGAAGACACCGTGCAGTACATTACACCCAATACACTTCTGTTGGGACGAGCATCATCAAGTGGTAACTGGAAAACATTCAATTTCGCAAGCTATCCTTATAAGAGACTTCAGGAAATGCAGCACCAGGTAAATAAATTCTGGAGGTCCTGGAGCCAACTTGCTGGTCCTAATCTCTTCATGAGGAGTAAATGGCACACCACACAGAGGAACGTTGCAGTTGGAGATATTGTTTGGCTGTGTGACCAGAATGCATTGAGGGGTCATTTTAAGCTTGGGAGAGTAATTAGTGTCAACCCCAGACCCCAGAGGCATTGTACGGGATGTGAATGTTAGAGTTGCGGCAAGCTCCTGTGTTCCTGAGGTGAGGCCTGCAACATCAGCATCCAAGCATCCTGCCTCCAGCATTCGGAGGGACCTTCAGTCCACAATTCTTCACCGGGACGTCCGACATTTGGTGGTCCTGCTGCCAGTGAAGGAGCAGGCAGGAGGCCCAGGAGGAAATCTCTGACCACTAGTTCACTATGTGCGATCTTTCCAGCGGTTTCCCTGGGAAGATTGAGTGGGAAGTGTTGAGCTGAGCTGCAGGCCACACCCTCTCTGCCTGAGTGCTTTAGATCTGGGTGTGCTTCCCTGCTTGAGGGCAGTTGGTTGATTGCACCAGGTGGGAATGATCTGGTGATTAAGGGAGTTTGGAGGTAGTTACTCACAGGGCAGTGGAGAGTAAGCAGTGTGTGAGAGAAATGGTTGGAGAATTTGGATTTTGGAAAAGACTGCAGGACCAAAGCTTGTTTCAAGCAAACAAGAAGTAGCCGGTGAGCATCCATTTGTGATTTGTGTCTTTGTAGCTGCATTTGGAAAGTCATTTGATCAAGTTTAGGTTAAATGTGATGTGTTAAAAAATTATGTGTTTTAAATGTAAGTTAAAATGTCATATATTTATAAAATCATGTGGGTTTAAAAGTATAGTTAAAATGGAGTGTATTTTAAGAGTTAAAAGTTAAAAGCTTCTAAAGTTGTAAGGTTAAAAATCATTATTGAACAGTATTTTAAGATGTATTTAGTATTTGGGGTGCTTTAGATGTGAGTATTTTCTACTTATTTCAAGATTGGGTTTTAGTAATTTAAAAATTGAGTATTTGATTTTGGGTTATGTTGATTTATTATGGGTTCTTGGGTTAGATTTTCCTTGACCCTTTATTTGTGTTGTATTTAAAGGTTTTTCACCTGTGCTTGACTGTGCTCGGCTGTGTTTGGCCTTGATGACTTTTCAAAAATAAAAGGAAAAGTTGAGTCTTGGTCACTGAGTGACTTCCAGTTCTATCTTCCGAAGCAAGCTTCCCGTTCAAGTGGGGGAAAACTGCTGGTCAAACCTCACAAGAGTGAGGGCCACTTGACAGACATAGTCATCTTATGCCTGCTATCTAGATGTAGTTTTAAATGCAAAGTGGAGTGTTAGCAGCAAAAGTGGTCATGCGAGGTAAAATAATCTCTTACTGTTCAATATAAGAATAAAAAAGAAAAAGCACTGGTATCGGACTTAGAACAGAAGATTAAATCTCTGAGACATCCTGTCATTTTCCCCACAGGAACAGGCACTTAACATCTGAGAAAACTGGAAGCTGGAATTAAAAGAAATTACAAACAAAAGAGGCAGCAGTTTTTAACACTACTGACAGACGGCATCTGGAGAACTTTGAATACAGTAATAAATCGGGGGGGCGATATCTTGTGAAACCAGCTTAGATTTTAATAAAGAAAAAACTTCTATCCATTCTATCAGGATATGGACTGGAAATATTACCCCATGTGCCTGAAGAAATAAATAACTCCTTCAGAAAGTTTTATGAAAATCTCTACTCTTCACAGTGAACACCATCTAACTCAGAGATTAATATATTTGTGGAGCATTAGTAATTTACCACCAATTAAATAATGAACAGATTAGCGGCCGTGGATGTACCTCTTCAGGTTGTTTGAACTCCCATGAGGCGCGTTAAGCACATCCCAAAGCAACAAAGCCCCAGGACCAAATGGTTTTCCAGTAGAATTTTTATAAAGAATTTTGGCCTGTGATGGCACCTACTTTTTTTAAAATGGTTGAAACCAAATCAAAGAAGATAATGTAATTCCTCTGAATATGAATTTGGCTAGTAGTATCCTGCTCCTAAACCTGGAAAAGAACCTACGCTTTCCAGCCAGCTACCGTCCCATCTCACTTATGAATGTCGATCTCAAAATAATTTGCAAAGCTCTCACCAAAAGACTGGAAAGGGATAGTCCCGTTTATTATACACTCAGATCAAACAGGTTTTATCAAGGGGGAAGGTACTCGGCTGATAGATACACGCAGGCTATTAGATTTAATAGACTATACTGCAAGATCAATAATGTAGAAACTACCATCTTGTCCCTTGGATGCAGAGAAGCCTTTGGACCGTGTTAACTGGAAATTTCTTTTTATGGTGTTAAACAAGTTTGGGGTGTGGTTCATCTTTCATAACTGGATTAAAACACTATATAGGTAGCCAGTTGCGTCTGTCCAACGAATGATCAAACTTCCCAAATTTTATATCTCCAGAGAGGTACTAGGCAAGGGTGTCCACTCTCTTCCCCTCACTTTTTACCATCTTTATTGAACCATTAGCAGGCAGCAATACGACAAAATGTTGATATCAGAGGTATTCAAACTGGAGAAAAGGAACATAAGATAAGTCTTTATGCTGATGATGTATTGATTTTCCTTGAAAACTCAGAAGATCTCTTCTTCAGACAGTGGCGCTCATTGATAAATTTTCATCATTATCAGACTACTCTATTAACTGGGGTAAAATCAATAGCTTTACCCATAAATTGCAATTTCCAAATACATCTACTATTCCAATACAATCAGGGAATGTTAAATACTTAGGAATAGATATTTTCTCAAGGCTCTCAGAGTAATTGCGATTAAATCATATCCCCCTTTTTAAAATGATACAAGACGATCTTACGTGCTGGAGGACACTACCTTTATCACTTAATGGGAAGAGTCGCAACCATTAAAATGATGGTCCTTCCTAAAATTAATTATTTTGTTCTCAATGATCCCTACCCAACCATCAATGGCCTGGTTTAAGTCTCTAGACTCAAATATAAGTAAATTTTTATGGAAGGACAAACCATCACGGATTAGTTTAAAAACCCTCCAAAAAGCGAAAGAGTGTGGAGGCTTAGATTTACCAATTTTTTTTAATTACTTATTAGCCAATAGATTGCAGTTTGTTTCAAAATGGACAAAATCAATCCCACTAGTGAACCCATGGTTAGATGCTGAACAGGCTCTCTGTGGGTCACTAAATATCTCTGACTTACCTTTTATAAGTCCCTGTATTAAACGCCATGACTGTTTTAAAAGTATTAACATCAGTTCCTCTCTGATGGCTTGGTGGAAATTTTTAAAAATAACAGGGTCTTCACTTGTCCCCTGTAAACGCACACCCATTTGGAATAATCCTGATATCCTGCAACAAAAGAGGACATTAAAATTTCCACTATGGCAAGAGAAGGGAATAAACAACTTAGAACATCTTATTCAAGGTGGAAATTTTATCCAATTTCAGGATCTAGTGTCACAACACGAAATCAGTGATAAAAAGTATTTTGAATATCAACAGCTTAAATCCATAATAAAAGCAAGATTTAATCTTAATCAGACAGCTTTAGAATAACCAGTTAAGGTGGCAGAGTTTCTAAATCTCCGTTCCCCAAAATTGATATTGAAAATATATGGACTATTATCAAAGTTGGATGAGTCCGTATCTCTTCCAATATCAAAATGGGAGACAGACTTATCGATTAACCCTCCTGTTACGTTACGGGTCAAATTGACCCATTTTAAAGTTTGAACATCTAGAAAAAATAGTTAAAAGTATTTTTTCAGTATGAAACTTCTTCTGCTTGCCTTAATTAGTGTAATCAACATATAATATGAAAATGGTTCATCTCACATATTTGCAATCACCCCCTGCATGTTTATATCACATAGATACTGTTTGGGTCAATGTGACCCAGCAGGTAAAAGGTGTCAGAAATGTCAGACTATTTCTTTCTTTGCACCTTATTGCAACATATTTCACACACACACACACACACACACACACACACACACACACACACACACACACACACACACACACACACACACACACACACACACACACACACACACACACAGAGGTGCAGGTGTTATAACTTTTGACGGGAACCATTTATGTTCTCGCGGGAAAACTCCACCTATATTCAGTGGACACTCAACAGGGGAGGGGCAAAACATATAAAATCTTCTCTGCATGGGAGTCCTACCAACATTACACTGTCAGGCAGACCTTTACAAAATGAGCAGCAGAAGCAAAAGGATGACAGTCCAGGAGGCTCTGGAAGCCATCTTTGATCATGACAGTGAAATAGAGGAGGATGTGTCTGAAGATGAAGACTATCTTGAGCTAAATTCTGATTCTAATGATTCTGATTTTGAACCAGATGAGGGAATAGCTATTCCTGTCCCTCCAAGCAAGATATTTATGTCAAAAAATGGTGAAATCCATTGGTCTTCATCCCCCAAATGTGCGTCAGGCAAAACTGTCTGCAGAAAACATAATAAAGACAGTGCCAGGGCCCACTAGGATGGCAGTGACTCATGTGACTGACATCAAGTCAGCTTTTGAGTTGGTCATGCCAGATTCAATACAGAAAATCATTCTGGAAATGACTAATCTAGAAGGGAGGTGTGTTTTTGGGGAGAAGTGGAAGGAGCTGAACAAAACACATTTAGATGCGTATTTGGGGCTCCTCATCTTGGCTGGGGTCTATAAATCGAAGGATGAATCAACAGCCAGTCTGTGCGATGCAGAGACAGGGAGGCTGATATTTCGAGCCACAATGTCTCTGGAGACTTTTCGCATTTTCTCCAGAGTAATCTGATTTGATAATCGAGAGACAAGGGCTGGTAGATGGGAGAGAGACAAGCTGGCAGCTATTAGGACAGTGTGGGACAAGTGGGTAGAGCAACTTCCACTACTCTATAACCCAGGCCCTAATATCACAGTAGATGAAAGGCTAGTGGCATTCAGCGGTCGCTGCCCATTTAGGCAATATATGCCTTCCAAAACAGCTAAATATGGAATAAAAATCTGGGCAGCATGTGATGCAAACACCAGCTATGCATTGAACATGCAGGTTTGCACTGGAAAGCCGGTTGGAGGAGCCCCAGAGAAGAATCAGGGCACAAGGGTCGTGCTCGACATGGCACAGGGTCTCAAGGGGCACAACCTGTGACAATTTTTTTCACAAACTACAACTTGGGTCAGGAGCTTCTGAAGAGAAAGCTCACAATGGTCGGAACTATCCGAAAGAACAGGGCTGAACTCCCTGCTGAGCTGCTGGTAATCAAGAACAGGACCCCTCAATCTTCCATGTTTGCCTTCACAGACACCACAGCCCTAGTGTCTTACTGCCCCAAAAAGGGAAAAAATGTTGTGCTCATGAGCACTCTGCACAAAAATGCTGAAATAAGCACAAGAGAGGACCAGAAACCAAGCATGATCCTGGATTACAATGCCACCAAAGGGGGGGTAGACAACTTGGACAAAGTAACAGGGTCCTACAGCACCAAACGAATGACTGCACGCTGGTCATTGGACATCGTTTATAACATGATCGATGTATTGGCCTACAACGCATTTGTCATTTGGACTGAGATCTTTCCTGACTGGAATGTGTCAAAGCTGTACAAGAGGCGCATCTTTCTCGAGGAGCTGGGGAAGTCGCTTGTGACACCGCACATCCAACAGAGGGAGCACCTGCCAAGGACCCCAGCCGCTGCAGCCACGGTGAGGGAGATCCAGGAGAGGACTGCACCAAGTACACCAGTACGTGAGGTAAGTGTTTGTGTGTATATATAAGTGTATGAGAGTGCGTTGTGTGTGTCTTGGGATTAGCAAAAAGACAGCACAGTAAAGTAATCATGGTCCTCTTGGTTCTAGGTTGCTGCTGAGGGGAAAAGAAAGAGGAAGAGGTGACAGGTCTGCAGGCCATCTGATGATGTCAAGACAAGCATGACCTGTGCGAAATGTGGAAAATTCATTTGCACAAAGCACAGTGTGATGACATGTCACTCATGTGCTGTGTTGACGTAAAGACAGACAGACACACACACCTTGTTCGTATTGTGTTATTTTGTTCATTAGTGGTTCACAAACAGTGCATGTACTGTATGTAAAACAAAATTTAAATGTTATGTTTCAATGTTATGTTTTATATGTTGGTCTTTCAAAAGTAATAAAGTGGTGAAACATTAAAAAAAACTTTGAACATGTTTTTTTTTTATGAAAAACAAGTGAATTATCCTAATTGAACCATTACCTATTAGAAGTAAGGAACATCAATGCACTAAATATTGATAGAATAGTTAGTTATGAATTAGTAATGAAATATTAACAATGTTTGTTAGGATTTTTTTGGTTTTGGACATCTTTTGGATAATTAAACATGCACCGGGTCAAACTGACCCGGGAACACCATTGTTGTTCCTGACAAATGAACATAACAGGAGGGTTAATAAGAAGGAAAGTTTCTGGACACAAATATGTTTAAACACTTTTAAGATGACTAAAAACTCTAACTTACAACTTATACAGTATAAAGTTCTACATAGAATTCATTATACAGGACAAAGGATGCTCAAAATGGGCCTGAGTCACACAAATATCTGCTCTCACTGCACTAGCAATGTCCCAGATAGCTATATGCATGCTATGTGGTCCTGTGCACCTGTTCAAAAGTTCTGGCAGAAGACATGTGAAGACCTGTCGGCATGGCTTGAGTATAGTGTCCCACCCTCACCCACACTTTGCATATTAGGTGATTTAAGTGAAATAAATATAGATGCAAGGATGTCACACATGGTTCTCACTGCCTTATGCATCGCAAAGAAAGCTATCCTCATGAACTGGAAATCAAGAAATAACTTATGCACGACTTATTATAATAACTTACTATTGGATTATATTAGCCTGGAAAGAATGTCAGCCTCCTCAAATAATCAATTGGCGGAATTCAATTCTCTCTGGTCCCCGCTTATTAATTCTATAATCTGAGGGGTGGTGGGCGGTAACTCACTCTCCTTGGCACCTCTGGCGGCTAGCTGCGCCCCAACCGCAGGTGTCCGGGGGGCCTGTTCCGGGGTGGCCATCTGTCTGGCCCTGGGGGGGGGTTGGTGATGGGGCTGTGGGGTGGGCCGGGGGGGTTGGGCTGTGGCCCCTGGCCGGCTGGCCTCACCCCTCAGGGGGGGGTCTGGGTCTGGCCCTGGGCCCCTGGTGCTGGGGGGGGCGTCCCCCCCCTTTGGCTGGGGTCGGGTGTGCACCGGCGGTGGGGGTTGTCCCTGGTGCATCCTTGCGCGGTGGGGTCGTGTGTTTCCTGGGGCCCTGGTGCTGCCCTGGGGCTGGTGCCTGCATCCTGGGTCGCCCTCCCCATTCACTGGGGTCTGCGGGTGGGTGGGTGTGTGGGTGTGAGTGTGGGCTTGTGTATGAGCGGATGTGGAAGTGGGTGTGTGTTGAGTGGGCAGGTGGGGTTGTGTGTTTGTGTAGGTGGGTATGTGTGATGGTGGGTGGAGTTACATGTGTGTATGGAAGCGGTTACTTGTGGGTAGATGTCTAGGGGGCGGAGGATGTGTGTACAGGTAGGAGAGCTTTGTTGGGTGGCAGGGGTTGGGCAGTCCATCTAGTGGCATGGGGGCTGGCGTTTCGGGGCCTGCTTGTCCTGGCCGCCCTGCTGTTGTGTTGAGGGGGTAAGGCACTTTGTTACATCGCCCCTGGAGTCATTGGCGCGGGTTGATGGCCGTATTTCCATTGGGTTGCTCCGGGGTGGCTGTGGTTGCAGGGTGGCAACTGTCCAGTCTGAACCTCCCGGTGACCTTCCTCCTCAGTCCATTGTTCTCATGCTTCCTCCTGCCTCTCTGGGTGTGACGGTAAAATCCCCCACACACGGTATATTGTGTCCACCACAATGTGAATTTATGACACAAGTCACAAATTCAGAAAAAAAAGTAAATTCATGAGTCAAAAGTGGAAAATTTTTTAATAAAGTTTCAACATTGTGTGAAAAAGCCTCGAATTCTGAACAAAAAAGAAAAATAATAAGAAAAAGTCACCAGTTAATGAGAATTGCCAAATTGATGTAAAAAATGCACATTTGCAATCAAAGATCTGTCCAGTTTAAGTGGTAGAGTAGCTGAAACTGTACATGAGTAAAAGTATGTTGTCTTTATATTAGTGGTGTTGGCATTATAGCGTTAGTCATCCATTAATGGCGACAAATTTTGTGATTGCTTTTTGGCCTAGCAGCTCTCCGTACCAAAGCCACTCTGGCCATAGACACTGTGAGCACCATGCAGACATTATGAAGTCAAACAACCCGGATTACAGCCATGGAAATCCCCAAAGTGCTGTCATGTTTAAGTTTACAACGTTATCTGTCAAAGCTCTCACCTGGATAATTGTTACAGCCTCCTCCAAAACTTCACCTGGATGTTGGGTTGTTCTTCTTCTGTGGAAGCTGGCTAGCTGGCTAGTAGCTCCATGGTAGGTTTTAGCTGACCTCCAGCAGTTGACACGGACAGAAATTCCCTTGTTTTAATCCTCATAGCTTTGGATCCAACTGTTGGTGAGAACCAGTCTAAAAAAAATTCTCAAGCTGTGTTCCTAATGTCCATTGACTCCCCTGCCATTTATTGCAGCACGGTGGGGTGTCATCACGGGCGAGATAGTTGTTTGTTTGCAATTTTTCTGCTAAAAGGGAAATTGTGTCAGTTGTGACACATGAGGTCCATGGTTTTGTGTTGATCAGCTTAAAAGTTGTGGATGTTTGCTATGGGAGAAAGAGCAAGCTCCATTCGTGGCTGCTGGTTGGATGCTGAGTTGTGTTGCAGTGATATTATTGAGCCCTGGCATTCCGTTTTTTGCACATGCAGTCTACTTTTGAGAATTTTCTGGAGAATATCTTGGATAGCTTTTGTCATTTTGGATATGTTGACAGCTTTAATAAACCTACAGGTGAAGACAGAAAGCACATTTGTCCACTCCCGTGTTCATAACAGTATGACAAACGAAAAATTACCAACTTCAGGTGCTGATGACACGATTTTGATTTCATTTAATTTTTCAACACAATACGACGAAATAGGTTGGTTTGTGCAGTTCTAAGACAGGCTTTTTTTCACGCGAATATCCAACGTTCTTATGAGCGCCACGTCACAAATTGCGTCAGTGGCTGGAAAACCCCACGGCCAGGTTGTAGCATCAGCAACAGAACACAGCGCTTGGCTGCCCATTGTACAAGCAGGATGGAAGCAGTAGAAAACATCAACGATGGTTCCAGCACATGTAGTCTGGAATTGGTTTGTGTTGTCCAGTCTTCAGACGATTATAGTTCAGAAGAATGGGATGATAATGAAGAATCTGGGGGCATCAGCCCTTATAGGTTTGACCTGTGCCAAGCGGGCATCGTGCCGAGCGATTCAGACTCAGAGTGACGGTGGAGAGGCACACATGGCCAGGGCAGCAGCAGCAACAAACACACGGCAGGGCAACACTAAGTGGTATGCTTTTGTTACAGATATGGCAACAAATGATTTGTTCATAAATATAATTTACTTAAACCCAATTTTTAAGATAAGCGTTTATTAGTCCCACAACGGGGAAATTCCAGGATTGCAACAGCACAGGGATAGCAACACTCAGAGTAACAATCAGAAGGCAAGAAAAAAAGCAAGCAAGCAAGAGCAGTTAATATACATATGTACATATTACTATAAATATATATACACACACACACACACACACACACACAGACACAGACACACAGTGCAGAGCATTGTAGCTGGATGGAATAAATATATGAGTATATAAACACAGTGCGGAGCATTGTAGCTATATGGAATAAATATGTAGATATATAAACACCCACAGTACTGAAAGGGTTAATGTATAGTTAGTGCCAGAATAATAATTCTGTAGGTGATCTCCCATTATGCTCTACACATATTCCATACAAATTCTGTTTGCATGCTTATGAACAAGTATGTTATGGTATATTGATAACAGGAATGAGACAAAGGTATAGAGCCCTCTCTGTCTTTTCTCTCTCTCTTTTAAGTCAGGTCTTTAACATTAGATACACACCCAAACCCAACACCCACGCACACTGTTGATAGCACATTCTAGAATGAAGAGGCGTGTTCAGTGGATGGCCTGTTCCCGCCATAGGTAGATTAGCCAATCAGATAGTCGCGTACAAGCCCATCCCATTGTACTGGCTCGCCCAACCGGAGGGGATAATTGTAACCTGCACCCGGAAGTCGGGGTTCAGTCTGACCAGCTCCAGAGGGAGCTGCGTCACGCTGCACCCAGCGCTGCTTGCTTTACATGTGACTTCTAAATAAATGTTTCATCTTAAAATTGAAGAAATCTCCGGTTTGTTCTTGGACCTTTCAATCAAAGAATCGGGTATTTTTCTAACAATTGGTGCCGTGACCCGGATTGAATCACGTATTCCGAGACGAGCCTGAAAAAACTACATCGGAAGGACCCTTTTTAGTCGACTGTGGCGACGCCTGAATGAAACAAAAAGGTAAGCAGAAAGCCTTTTTACGCAAATTTCTGCAGTTTGGCCATTCTAAATTTACAGTCGTCTGATTAAGGGGTATATCCGATCTCGAAATTTATCATTTGGTTGGGAGTCACATGTAAAGTTTAAATAATAGTTTGAAAAGTTAAAGGGAGTGCACGTGTTCTATTTTCAGTCTGAGATAGAACGGCCGCGGTCAATGGACATGTATGACGGGTGCATGGTCCGCCAAATTTTGAAACGTTTTGGATTCAGTCTGAGCCAAAATGACGAGACTTAGGATGCCAGGGTGACTAATAATCACCCAGGTTCGTCTCCCAAATGAAAAGAGCCAGGTTTTAGCAACCTGATGCCGGGGGGAGCCATGGAAGTGTTCGACCCGATGCCACTCTGGGAGTGAGGCCGCGGTCATTTAATTTGCTAAACACAAGACACCGCTTGTTCTCGTAGGCGAAAAGAGGCCACGAGAGAAAGTGTCCGCTGTGATTAGAGTTAATCACGGTACCGCTTGTGCATTGGGGGATCTGCCGAGACCTCAGCGAAAGTACCCTCTGTTTGACAAAAGATTAAATGGATCGGCGAGATTGTGGGTTGCAGTCTGTACCCAGAATTGATAAGACAATAGGAGGCAACGGCCGTGCCTGTCTTCCAAATTGAAATCCAGGGTTAGCCTGATTTCGGTTGCAGCAGTGAGTTTATATAAAGATACTCTTAATACGTTATAAGAACCTCAGACTACATCATGAGTGAGTAACGTAGCAAGCAGCCGCAAGAATCTTTTTTCCACCTTTAGTGAGGGTCTGCTCATAAGTATAAAAAATAACAAAGGTACTCTTAATACGTTATAAGAACCTCAGACTACAGCATGAGTGAGTAACGTAACAAGCAGCCGCAAGAATCTTTTTTCCACTTTTAGTGAGGGTCTGCTCATAAGTATAAAATAATAGCTTACAGAATTGCATAAGATTCTTTTATTTCAACAATAGTGAATGCATTCATAAGAATAGAACTGATTTCTGTAAAATTTTGTGTCCTTAGGGGATAAACGTGTGGGTTGGGAAATACCGGGAGCTGAGAATATTTAGTAAAAATTTTTCCCACAATGATTTAACTAATGGCGGGCTCCGGACCGCATGGTCAGAACAAAGGAATGGACCCACCACCGAGTGGAGGTGAAATTGGTAAAACAGGTTACTGAGGATTATTTGAGGTAACAGCATTAAAATGAAGCGCTAAATTAAAGTTGTAAAGCTGTGGTAGTGTGTGTATAGCTGGGATTAAGGAGGCAGTGCTCCATTTTTCTTAAACTTAAAAAAAAAAAAAAAAAAGCACATGGTTTGTGAACAATAGGCTCAGGGGCCATTTTGCACGTGTCCCACTTACTGCGCATGCGAGGGCGCCATTTTGAATCACCTTCAAGCTGTGGCACAGTGCCTCCATCGTGTGGCCAAATATAGTAAGTGCACCATTTCACGAAATTACTGCCAACAAAACTTAAAACCTTAAGAATAAATCTGGAACTTTATCTCTCTGGTTGAAAGGAAGGCTTTAAAAATTCCATGCATGGTGAAAAAAACAAAGACCTCAGGGACCTGCTAAAATGCAGGTTTGCCCATAATGAGGCAAAGCATACCCGTTCGGCTTGGAGAGATGAAAGGTTCAATTTTAAATTAGGCAGAAGGAGGTTTACAATAAAACTGGAGAATAAGGAGATTTATTTCTCAACAAAACTAGGAAATCCTAGGTGGACACTATAAAGGTGAGAGAATTTAAATGAAAAATTGCAGGTTGGTGCAGATAAGTAAAAATATAAATGAATTAAATTATAAATACAAAATAATTGAATAAATACAATAAACTAAAATGAATGAATGAAGTAAATAGGAGTTATTGTTGTGGAGATGAGAGTGGGCAGAATATGGAAAAGGAAATTTGTTTTTGAAGAAAATTGAAAACTGATGAAATGTTAAAGTTTTGTGCAGGACGCAAGACAAAAAATTATGGAGAAACAATTGGAGGAAGAAAAAACGTAAGAATAAGAGACTTATGCTGCAACGGTGAGAACAAATGCAAAATAATCAATAAACATGATATAACAGAAAAGGACAAAAACACGCTGTTTAATAGCTTGTTTCTCTCCATTAAATTTAAGACAGTGTTGGCTGTGGACGACCCCTCCCCCAGCAGCTGCCTCCTCCTTCACGCCATCAGTGACCCCCCTCCTCCCTCCACTTCGCTGTCCCACTCCAGCAATCAAAGAAAGCAACACAGTGGGTCAAAAGAGGAACAATTGAGCACACCAGCAGAGTGAGTCCTCACACATCTGATATTGTATAGTATTCCTGTGTAACCAGTTGACACTGATTAACACCTATATGAAATGTCTCTAGCCTGTAAGCCCGGCTCCCTGGGTTCGGTGCTATCCTAGACAAGGGCTAGATGGTTGACAAAGGTCCGAATCACAGATCAAAAGAAAGGAAGGGAGAAATTTGCCGGATGGGTCAAACAAATGCAGGACAGAGGAATGTTCGCAGGATGTGAAAACAGCCCCCCCACCAGGGAGACCTAGCTATACAGTATTGTTGCCTTCCATATCAGAGATGTGCCAAGACCACATACTGAGCAGACACAATACATGACCAATCTTCAAAAAAGCCATACCCATGCCCCATCTAAGTTGACCTGTCAGTATCGGCTGCATGACCACAGGAGGTCAGAATAGTCAGAGGCCCCCGTGGGACTAATACTTCCTATGTTAAGCAATTTGGCCACTGAGCTCAAACACCCACAAGGGCCCCCGTGGGGTCCCCCAAAATTAGCAACACAACAGGTATCCTTCCCTACAGGATGTTGAAAAAGAACCGGCTTTGATATTAAGCCGTTCTGTTTCAAGGGGGGAGAGGTCAAGATGAGAGATCAACAGGAACAGATAGAAAAGTTACTAGTCCACTAAGGTTTGAAGGCTCCATTAAAGGAATAGAACAATGTATCAAGGAAGAGGAATCCAACGGGGTCAAATTAAACAATGGCTCCTCTGATTGCACAATTCAACATAAGTTATCCAAAAAGCGTGATGGCTGAAGCTGCAGCTTATATTGCCCACCCATTCTCCATCTAAGAAACATCTAATAAAACAAAGGCTAGCAACTAAGACCAAAATCTGAAAATTTCTTGACGCTTGAAAGGTCATTATTCCACAGAATATCAGGCAGTGGGAACTTTTGCTACAAGAAAACTAGCCACCTAGTGACCAAGAGAAATGAGGCAGGTTTAGGGCTCCTTAATATTTAAGGGCCAATACATATTTGGAGGTTCCCAGACCCTCCTAACTGTATCTTTTGCACATCTCTACAAATCTGGTGAAATCTAATAACATTGTTAAAGACTTGCAATAGACATTTTAACTTAACATAAGATTTGAGCATGGAGGTGCAAAATATGATAAAAATGCTGATTTACAATCACAAGTTAAGACGAGGGTTGAAAATTTATGCAAAAAGGTATAAGGGTAAAACTGCAAGGTTCGGAGGAAATTGCACAATTGAGGAAATTTGCCAAATATTACAAAATGTCACAAATTCCTGAAAAGGAACTTGCAAATTTACAAGGAAAAGATCTAAAATTTGTTAGGAGAAAATAACTATTAAGAGAAAAGGTTGCAAAGTTAGAAGGGAAGTGTTTAAATTTGAGAAAAGCTGTAAGCTTACATGAAAGCCACATTAAAATAAGATGAGCCTTTATTGGTCCCACAATGGGGGAGATTCTAGGATTGCAATGGCACAGGGATAACAACACTTAGAGCAATAATTTAAAAGATAAGAAAATAAGAGCAGTGAATATACATATGTACACATAAATATAAATACACGGTGCGGAGCATTACAGATTTCCTTACACTTTGTATGGAGATGGGGGATGGCAGCGTAACAAGGGTTATGGTTTTGGATCATCCAGAGATGAGTAAAAAGCATTATGGAAGACGATGAATTAAAACAAACACAACCAGAGTAGACTACAGAAACAAGAAGATAATTTGGGGTAAAAAACAGCAAACACTCGGCCGAATAGACTCAAGAATGAAGCATATACATACATATAGCTGTGTGCACACCAGCCCTATCCAAGGGATCATCATAGAGCACGCACAGAGCGGAGGTGGAGCATGAACAAGGCTTTAATGTCCTGTGCACATAGATCTGCAGCTCTGGCACACACAAGACAACGAGTGTAGCTTGACAAACAAACCAGCGGTTCACACCCACATGGTTTGTGTGTCACATGGTTAAGTCCTGATTTAAATGTTATTTAGAATTGTTTTTGGAGGCTAATGAAAGCTCTATATTTTTGTATCTAAAATTGTTATAGTTTTGTAGGCATAGTGTTAGTTCATCTGGAGGTTATCTGTTCAGAAGAAAAAAGACAGACTCCACCACACCAAGATACAGATGACTCTGTTAAACTTAAGTTTTCATAATAATCAGCAGACGTCTTAGTGTAATACATTCCTTGAAAGGCAGATGTTCAGACCCAGCGGCATTATTTAATTCCAAAACAAATTCAAAAGGTCAGTAATTAAAAGGCATCCAAGGCCAGGGTATAAATCAAGAGATGAGTGTTGTCACAAAACAGAATTTTGAATGGAGCCATGTTGGTTTATTTATAAAGCTGACTTTTCAGAATGAAACCGATCACTTTTATGTGCAGGATCTTGCATGGAGCATTAGCTGTGGACAGTAGTCAGTAGTATGAACGACGGAACAGTGAACAGAAGGAAGTTCCAATACTGAAAGAGATTATAGATGTGAGATGTTTCATCAGCTAGTCCAGGGAAAGGTGAAGTCTTGTACACAGATGGATAGTGGTTGGAAAAGAATTGAGTGAGTGTTTCTGATGGGAAAAAGTACTTGGGGGAAGAGAAGAAGAACGGTGGATTTAGCAAGTGTAGAAAATATTTCTGATGTTGAGATGGAAATGGAAAAAGAAATTAAAGCAGAGCATGTCTAACCAAAGAAAATAAAGATCCACGTAAGATTTGCAGCTGTAGCTTTAAAAACCAACCAAACAGAAAACCAACAATAAATAAATTAAATTTTTGGCTAAGAGTGTCAGGAAGAAGGCACAAATGCAGGCAACCATCTTAGATGTTTCCAAGTACTTAAAGCAGCAATGAGACATTAGGTGTCCATTCTTTCAGTGCATTTCCTTAATTGTGAATATTAACATTAGTTATGTTCCTCCCCAACAGAGGGTATGCATTTGATGTTACTCACCACATAATGGTGTGATATGTGATATATGATACATCATATTTCAGGAATATGACAGTAATGAGGAATGTGATTTTTTCCTGATTCGGCGGTGGCCAAGCTGGGTCAGGGTAAACTACATTCACTCCACACTTTACCAAGGAATATATAAAATGAGGCATTCAAGAAAATTTAAATCAAATTCTAATTAGGCAAAACGTCCACCTTTCGCTTGACTGAAAGTGTGACACAACTTTTAATCATTTATTTAAATTCAACTGGACAAACTGATCTTATTTATCAATGCTGAAGCATATCAAAATGCACAGGGGGTTATTTTGTTTTTCTTAAATGAAATTTGTAAAGTAGTTAAGCTGTGACTATTGAAACCTTATTGAACAGAACTCTTGGAAGACAAAGGTCCGCAAGGTTCAATTACAGTAGTGCAGATAGTATCTGTTGGCATGGTGGAGAGTTAATCTTATTATCCCATCTTGTATTAATTAGGAAAACTAAATGAAGACTTTGAAGCAGTTCCTTTCTTGACTCAATGTTGGAAATCTAGATAAGAAGGGAAAAGAAAATTTGGAGAAAAACTGAACTTATTTATGGAATGGCTGACACAAGGGGAGCCTGAGGCTCCCCATGAATCTGTTTCTCTTATAAAAGGAGGCCAAGAGGACAAGGGGGGAGGACAGCAAGGAGGAGGAGGAGAGAGAGCACGCCCCACAATGGCTGCTGCTGGCAGGAGAGGCGTCCACCTCCACCACTGAAAACTGGACTGCATACTTAAAGACTAGAACAGATAAGTGGACTCACTTCTACACGTATGCAGAAAATTAGCAAAAATTAAATTACTGCATGTAAAGTAAGAACTCTGGGTAATGACATACAGGACGCTTCAGGGTCAGAAAAATAATGATCAAATTCTGCAAATGACAAGCTACCAGTAGAACACCTATCAACATCTGTAAAAGTAGCATTGTACCCAATGTACTATAGACAATTGAATGGATCTGATCCAAATTGTGAACTACCATCATTTGTAAATCCATCCTCTAGATTGGTCATAAAATTAGACTGATAAACAAGGAAATGTGTGGAAGCATCCATTGTCCTAATTGAAGAGGATAAGAGGCATTTCAACCAATGGGGGGTTCCACACATCCCGCTGGTTAGACCCAAACACATGGATTGGAAAATGTTGGACATATTGTCATCTCTAGTGCAGAATAGAGCCATCCATGGAAAACCAATACCTGACCTTAACATAGAATATTCTCCCAAAATAAAACCATAAGCATTGTCTCTCAACTGGGTAACCACAGCACAAAAGGCGGCACAAAGATGCCCAGAAATCTCCTATATGACCAATCTTAACATTAACAAATGAGGGGATGAGGAAAATTTGAATCAAATTCCAAATTGGTTTTGGTAAAGGGATAACCAAATGCAGAGTACGACACTATAGGCCATATATTCAGAAGCCCAGAAGGGCATTAACAAATGCAATTTTCCACAGTGGGAGTCGTCAGCAAGTCTTAGACCAACTGCTGGGTCGAGAGGAAGAGCTGAGGACCCCAAGACGAAAGATGATGATGAGGAAGACCATTCTGCCATCACAGATTATTTGTAAACACAGTGTGCTAATGATAATACATAAATCATACATAGCTCACCACACGGATGTAGGGGTGTGAGACTTATAGGGTTCTTGCGTTATTTATCTCCATCATGCTAATTACGGTTAGGTAATCTGAATAAGGGAGAAGGTTAGAAGCTCTGAATGCCTGAATACAGCAATGCATGGATATGGATGTCTCCTAATGTTGAACAATATTGTTTACTACCTACCCACTGAACATATAGGTCCCAACACACACCCCAACACAAACACCACATGCAGATTTCATATAGTCAACAATCACACACTCAAGGCTACTGGGAGATAACTTACAACAACACATAGATAACTACAGTTGTAGTGAATAAGGATAAAACTTTACAAGCTCCATGCATTGTGATGGCAACCCCTCAGACCATTACTGGTCCTGCCCCAGCTGAGCCCTTTGTGTCGGCACTTGACCAAAGGTGTAGGGTACAGGGAAGATGAATGCCGGAGAGCACCAGACCATCATGACGAGTGCCTGCGACATAGAAAAGGTCATAGGGCGAGTGACTGTATGACTTCAGTCCCCCGAAGAAGAATGGACTGGTACCCAAGCGCATCCACCGCACCTCCAGCGTCCAGGGTGGAGCCAGGAGCTCGAGCCTTACCAACACCAGCATGTCCACCTCTTTCCAGCGACAGGGGGGTGGCATCCCTGGGACAGCATCACTGAGCTGTTCACTGGCTGGACTGGATGTTACATACCCTCTGCTGCACCCACCAGACCGTCCTGTAGACCTCATGGGATGAGGTGTGCCTCTGAGAGCGGGGACACAGTTGTTTCGTTCCTGTGTCACCAAGATGGAACTGTGCTCCACAGCTGCAGATATGGGAAGCAGACACAGGGGAAGGTCAAACCTCTGTCGCAACCGTGTGATGAGTGCAGCTGAATGATGTGAGCCCTGGCAAGGGTCAACCGGTGGACAAAGGTTTTGTGGACTGATTCTATTCGACCCTGTGACCCCTACATGGTCCACTCCACTGGACAAAGAACAATGATCATGAGGAGACCTCGAGGGGGTACAGGACCTGGTGACAGTTCACCTCTGAGACATCGCTGCACCGTGCTAAGGTGTCCACAAGGGGGGAGGCACGGGTAGCAGAATCAATGGTGCAAGCCTCTTGGGTTGACACACAATGCAGGGACCTGCCTTATTCACCATCTGTTAATTGCTAGAGTCTCTCACACCATACATGGTTGACATGATAAAATCATGTCAAAGGGGGGATTGAAAGGGTTAATGTATAGTTAGTGCCAGAATAATAATTCTGTAGGTGATCTCCCATTATGCTCTACACATATTCCATACAAATTCTGTTTGCATGCTTATGAACAAGTATGTTATGGTATATTGATAACAGGAATGAGACAAAGGTATAGAGCCCTCTCTGTCTTTTCTCTCTCTCTTTTAAGTCAGGTCTTTCACATTAGATACACACCCAAACCCAACACCCACGCACACTGTTGATAGCACATTCTAGAATGAAGAGGCGTGTTCAGTGGATGGCCTGTTCCCGCCATAGGTAGATTAGCCAATCAGATAGTCGCGTACAAGCCCATCCCATTGTACTGGCTCGCCCAACCGGAGGGGATAATTGTAACCTGCACCCGGAAGTCGGGGTTCAGTCTGACCACGCTCCAGAGGGAGCTGCGTCACGCTGCACCCAGCGCTGCTTGCTTTACATGTGACTTCTAAATAAATGTACCATCCTTTAAATTGAAGAAATCTCCGGTTTGTTCTTGGACCTTTCAATCAAAGAATCGGGTATTTTTCTAACAGTACGGAGCATTGCAGTTAGATGGAATAATATGTAGATATATAAACACACAGTGCGGAGCATTGTAGCTAGATGGAATAAATATGTAACTATATAAACACATGTAGGAGTCAAGAATTGAGGAGACCGGATGATTTTTCCAGTAACTGCTTTAATTCCCCATTCATCCTACGTCCTCTCTCGATCGGAGTGAAAAGAGGAAGGACGCAGTCACACACATACATTTATACATTCATCTTCTAACAATACATCACACACAAAAGTCACAATACTCAGCTACATCCTTTCATCTCTAATAGAACACCCAGAGTCCTTCTGTTCTCCTTTCCGACCCCCAAAGGTCAGGCCGGGTAATCTTCTCATCTCTCCTGAGTCCCCAGGGAGAGCAAACATATCTTCCTCTTGAGGTGTGAAGTCAATACACATGGCTAGCTCAAAGTCTCTTGGTTGAATTCAGCCAGCCACATGTGAGTTACATAGGTTATAACTATGGGCTCCACATCACTCCCCCCTTCCACACGAAAGTCTGGGCACCCACATACAGTCATACAGCAGTCATACAGCACGTCACCCCCCCCAACAGAATCTCACAGCAGCCCAAACAACCTGACAAAAAAAAAACAAAAAAAAAAACAAAAAACAAAACATCATTCTGCATGCAGCTTAGGTTTCAATCTTCTCCCGAATCTGCTGTATGCAGGTCTCCTGCTCTGTGTTGGGCCGTCCTGCTGTGCATCTGTGGAGTGAGGGGGAGAAGGGTTATTTGCCCCCTGTGGGGGGTCCCGGGGCCGCCCCTGTGGAGGCCTGCCGCGTCGAGGCACGCCCGCCGGCCGTACAGACTCGTTATGCAACACAAAAGCAGGCTTTAATCTATCGATACTGATCGTCTCCCTCCTGCCCCCCAAATCTAGCACAAAATATTTCTCCCCGGTTTCCAACACTCGAAATGGACCGTCGTAAGGTGGGCGGAGACTATGCCGCTGAGCATCGTGCCTGACAAAAACAAACTCTGCGTCTCGTAAAGCCTGGGGCACGAACACACGTGGGAAAGAGTGATGAGCGGGGCCCGGGAGCATTTCTGCCCCCGTGTTACTCAGAGACCCCCGGATCGGGGGGGGGGGGGCCCTGGTGCCGTGTGGTCGGGTAAAAACTCGCCCGGCAGCCTGAGCGGTTGTGCGAAGACCAATTCTGCTGGTGAGGCATCTAGATCCTCTTTGGGTGCCGAACGCAACCCCAATAAAACCCATGGTAGTTTGTTTACCCAATCTGTGTCCGTCAGTGACACTCTGAGGGCTGCCTTCAAAGACCTGTGAAAACGCTCGCATAAACCGTTGGCCTGGGGATGGTAAGCGGTCGTGCGATGTACCGCCGCTCCTAAGCCGCTGGCCACTGCTGACCACAGTTCCGACGCAAATTGAGGTCCCCTATCAGACGTAATATCTGACGGGACCCCAAACCGCGCTACCCAGGCTGTTAAAAAAGCACGTGCCACCTCTGCCGCTGTGGTCGATGTTAACGGGACCACTTCCGGCCAACGAGTGGTTCGGTCTACCATTGTCAAGAGATGCGTGAACCCTTATGAAGTGGGCAGGGGGCCCACGAGGTCCACGTGCACATGATCGAACCTTTTAGCCGGAATGTGGAACGGTTCTAAAGGCGCCTTAGTGTGCCTGTGAATCTTAGCGCGCTGGCAAGCCATGCAGGCTTTAGCCCACTCCTTCACGTGCTTGCGCAGGCTCGGCCAAACAAACTTCTCCGCCACCATTTTCACCGAAGCGCGCACCCCTGGGTGCGCTAGGGAGTGCACGGCGTCAAAAACGCGGCGGCGCCACGCGGCTGGCACCACTGGGCGCGGTGGCCCCGTGGATACATCGCAAATAAGCGAGGGGAAACCGGTTTGTAGATTTCTGCGTTCCAGCCAGGAGCGCGCGCACGTCCGCGTCCTCACTCTGCTCCGCCGCCATGGCTGCATAATCTATTCCCACGTGGACCGGAGCCGCGTGCGTGTCCGCGCCGTTACCGTGCTCTGGGTCAGCGGCCGCGCAATCCGTTTCCGCGCGGACGGGTGCTGTTACCGCGCGTGACAGACAGTCTGCAACCACATTGATTTTACCGGCTACGTGCTGAATATCGGTGGTAAATTCAGAAATTGCGGCCAGCTGTCTCTGTTGCCGCCCCGACCACGGTTCTGAAGTTTTGGACATCACAAAAGTGAGCGGTTTGTGGTCGACAAACGCGGTGAAACGCCGCCCTTCCAACCAGAACTGGAAATGGCGAATAGCCAAGTGGAGCGCCAGCAGCTCCCTGCCAAACGCGCTGTATTTTCGCTCAGCCTCGCGTAGGGACCTGCTGAAGAATGCGAGTGGTTGCCAAACCCCGGCAACCTGCTGCTCCACTACGGCCCCTATGGCCACATCTGACGTGTCCGTGGTTAGCGCTATGCGGGCTGCCGGGTCTGGGTGGGCTAACAGTGCCGCGTTTGCCAGTGCCCGTTTAACCTCTGTGAATGCGCGCTCCCGCTCCGGGGACCATTCAATCACATGGGAGGGCTTCTGCTTTTTGGGCGCGGTGTACAAGGGCTGCATAAGCTGCGCTGCGTGGGGTATGAAACGGTTATAAAAATTCACCATCCCCAAAAATTCTTGCAACGCTTTTACAGTTCGAGGCTGGGGAAAATCTGCCACCGCGCGTACTTTGGCCGGCAGAGGAACTGCTCCCTCCGAGGAAACGCAGTGCCCTAAAAAGTCGATTTGTGCCACGCCAAAATGGCACTTGGCCGGGTTGATTATCAACCCATGCTCTCCCAATCTCTGAAAAACTGTCGTGAGGTGTTTTGCGTGCTCCTCCTCGGAGGTGCTGGCTACCAAAATGTCGTCTAAATAGACAAAAACGAAAGAAAGGTCGCGCAACACTGCATCCATCATCCGTTGGAAGGTTTGTGTGGCGCCTTTAAGGCCAAAAGGCATTCGTAAAAACTCAAAAAGCCCGAATGGGGTTATTACGGCTGTTTTGGGGATGTCCTCTGTTCGGACCGGGACTTGGTGATAACCGCGGACCAGGTCTATTTTAGAAAAAATTCGCACCTTCGCCAAATGCACTGAAAAGTCCTGGATATGCGGAATCGGGTACCGGTCCTGCGCTGTGGCATTGTTCAACCTGCGGTAATCGCCACAAGGTCTCCATGAGCCGTCAGCTTTAGGTACCATGTGGAGGGGGGAAGCCCAAGCGGACTTCGAGCGGCGAATTATGCCCAACCTTTCCAGGTTGGCGAACTCCTCGCGCGCAATGGAGAGTTTAGCTGCATCCAAGCGCCGAGCCTTCGCAAAAACAGGTGGACCACTCGTTGTTATGAAGTGCTCCACCCCGTGCTTCGCCACCTTAGCTGAAAAAGTAGGAACTGTGAGTGCTGGGAACTGGTGTAGAAGGCTGTGAAATTTACCACCTGCTGTGGCGACATTGGTCTGAACTGGTGGCGGGCACACCCGAGCTGCACAAGGGATAGAACAGAAAGAGAGTGCATTTACTAGTCGTTTGTTGGCCAGATCAACTAACAAACCATGTGAACACAGAAAATCAGCACCTAACATATTGAAGCTCACTGCCGCCACGATGAAATTCCACTCATAGGCGCGGCCGTGGAAGGACAGAGACAAGGTTCTCTCTCCATACGTCTTAATGCTGGAGCCGTTGGCCGCTGTCGCTCCGTCTCCGCGGGGTCCCGCGACCCGATCAGCATAGGTGGCAGTGATGAAGCTCCTCTGGGCTCCGGTGTCCACCAGGAATTGCCGCCCGGAGCCTGCGTCTGTCAGATAAAGCAGCTTGTTCCGTTCACCGAGAGTGGAAGCTGCTAACGACTCCCGGCCCGGTCGTTTCCCTGCTTTCTGAACTTGCAGGGCGGGATGCATTTGTGCGCCTTCCCAGCGAAACGTCGATGGTAAAAACAGAGGCCGTCATCTCCTCTGCCACGGAATCTCACCGCTGCTGTCGCCACTGGGGTGGTCACTGCCGTCTCTGGCTCCACACTGCCCCCGGCCGCCACGTCGAGGTCTGCCGCTGCCACGGAAGCCTCTGGTTCCTCGCAGGCGTTGAGGAGCCGCTCCGCTTCTTGGGCCAGGTCGCGGAAATCCTGCTGGGTCAAACATCTCCTGCTGGACAGGGAACCTCTCGTGTGCGCTGGGAGGGTTCTCAGGAAAATATGTTTGAAAAGGAACGCGTCGTTGTCCGTCCCGATCATATGCAGCATGTCCTCCATAAGGACAGTCGGCCTGCGTCCACCTCTGTCGCGCAGGTCCAGCAGCTGCCTGGCTCTTGCCTCAGACCACGGCACGAAGCTCCTGATGAGGGTGGCTTTCAGCGCGTCGTATTTGCCGACGGCGGGTGGTTGCTGCACCAGGCTCTGCACACACCGAGCCGTGCGGCTGTCGAGCGTCGCGATGACATTATGGAATTTAATGTCATCCGCTGAAACTCCCCCGAGCAGGAACCGCGACTCCACATGCTGGAACCACGAGTGCGGGTCGCTTTGCCAGAACTCGGGGAGCTTAATCAGTCTTGTGCCCCTGCTGGCATTCCCCGGTGAATCCGGGTCTGAGCGGCTGTCTCCCAGCTCTTCCATATTGATCACGAGGCTGTCCTCCAGCCTCGGCGTGCTCAGATTCATGCGTAGGTCACCAATTGTAGGAGTCAAGAATTGAGGAGACCGGATGATTTTTCCAGTAACTGCTGTAATTCCCCATTCATCCTACGTCCTCTCTCGATCGGAGTGAAAGAGGAAGGACGCAGTCACACACATACATTTATACATTCATCTTCTAACAATACATCACACACAAAAGTCACAATACTCAGCTACATCCTTTCATCTCTAATAGAACACCCAGAGTCCTTCTGTTCTCCTTTCCGACCCCCAAAGGTCAGGCCGGGTAATCTTCTCATCTCTCCTGAGTCCCCAGGGGGTGCAAACATGTCTTCCTCTTGAGGTGTGAAGTCAATACACATGGCTAGCTCAAAGTCTCTCTTGGTTGAATTCAGCCAGCCACATGCGAGTTACATAGGTTATAACTATGGGCTCCACACACACACAGTGCGGAGCAGTGTAGCTAGATGGAATAATATGTAGATATATAAACACACAGTGCGGAGCATTGTAGCTAGATGGAATAAATATATAGATATATAAATATAAACACACCCAGTGCGGAGCATTGTAGCTAGATGGAATAAATATGTTGTGGTCTATATTAACCATATATTCCATAACCTACATATGACAGAGCAAGTGGAAATGTTTGGGATTACATATGTAAGGAACTTAACACCTCTGAAAGGACAAAGGAATCTCACCCGCCGAGTGAAGAACAAAGACGTTCCCGGACGCGGCGGGGGAAACCGGACGAGCCACCCTCACCCCCAAAGGCGAGGAGAAGGATTACCATCACCTCCCAAGACGAGGACAGGAAATACCAAGACAATGGGCGGATTAAGATAATGAGGGATATCAGCCTTTGTTATGCATGTCTTTTGTTGTGTGCTTGTATATAATCAGAGAGTTGGCGAGATTCTGTCTCTTTTTCCCTTCTGCCGCTCTCTGCACCAGATGAGACTTGATAGAAGAGCTGAACATTAAAACTCTGCTTATAAACCAAATCGCCTCTTCATTGCCCAGCTCCTCTACACTGGTGACCTTGATGCGAGTATGTACCGGAAGCGTTCTTCCACAAGCGACTCATCCGTGGCGGCTCAGGCAGACGCCAGCAGCCACACAGACGAGGGAGCAGACGGACAGCTGTTCCCCCCGGCAGAAGAGGTTGAGAGGGCTCAACCGAGCACCAGCACCGCCATGAGAGCCGAGGCAAGGCACTCTCACCCGGCGGGCACAGCAGTGATGGTGTGCACGAACGCCGTCGCTGTCAAGCTGCCAGACTTCTGGCAAGAGGACCCTGCCTCTTGGTTTCAGCAGGCTGAAGCCCAATTTATACTGGTGGGCATCACGGCTGACGATACTAAGTTTTATCATATCGTCTCCAAACTCGACTCCGCCACTTCGAAGTGTGTGCGGAGCATGATCCGGCGACCACCAGCCCGGGACAAGTACGAGACGCTCAAAGCGACCATCGTGGCGAACTACGTCCCATCAGCGGAAGAAAGAGCCGAGAAGATCCTGGCGGTCTACGGCCACAGAGGGGGCAATCCGAAGGCCCTCATGGAGGATTTGCTGCAGCTCAAGGAAGAGGATAATGACAACTTCCTCTTCCAGTTTATTTTCCTCAGCACGCTGCCGCCACACATGAGGGGGACACTCGCCAGCATGAAGTGCAACACCCACCAGGACTTCCGCACACTGGCCAGCGAAGCTCATCGGCTCGTCAACGCCTGCAAGGAGCTGACACCCACAGCAGCATCCGCAGACCTCAAGGCTGACGCCCCGAGCCACGAGGAGCCACGACCCACGGAGCAGACCCAGGCCACGGTGACGGCGACACGGCCGAAACGTAACAGACAGGGCAACGTCTGTTATTATCACCACCGCTTTGCTGAGAAG
The DNA here is from genome assembly GCA_020510985.1 of Pholidichthys leucotaenia. Lineage (NCBI taxonomy): Eukaryota > Metazoa > Chordata > Actinopteri > Cichliformes > Pholidichthyidae > Pholidichthys > Pholidichthys leucotaenia. The sequence goes on along the minus strand of CM035836.1, from coordinate 24,130,100 downwards.
GCCCGCAAATGCGTTCCCCCCTGCAAGTTTACGATGTCGGGAAACGCCAAAGCCTAGAGCCGTTAACAGCAGCGGTTCTCGGCGAGAAAAATAAGCTGTTGTACGTGACGGATGGACACACAGGCAAGCAGTTCCTCATCGACACAGGAGCTCAGCTGAGTTTCGTCATGCCCTCCCACGCAGATCGAGCCATGGGCACCCGGGACAACGGAGCAGTGGCAGCCAACGGCTCTGACATCGACACGTTCGGCGAAAAGAGCCTGCACCTCCTCATCCACGGCCGCAGCTACAAATGGACATTTGTTGTAGCGGCGGTGAGTTTTAACTTATTAGGCGCAGATTTTTTGTGTGCACATGGGTCATTAGTGGATCTAGCAAATAGGCGCCTGGTTAATGCACTGTCTTTTGCTTCTATTCCATGCTCAGCTCGAGTTTCTCCACCACCTGTGCAGGCCAACGTCACCACAGCAGGAGGTAAGTTTGAGCAACTCCTCACCCAATTTCCAGCACTCACAACCCCCAAATTCTCAGCCACTGTGGCTAAACACGGGGTTGAACACTTCATTCCCACAACGGGACCTCCCGTTTTTGCCAAAGCTCGCCGCTTAGACGCGGCCAAGCTCAACATAGCACGGGACGAGTTTATAACTCTTGAAAAATTGGGCATTGTTAGACGCTCGAAGAGCCCCTGGGCCTCACCACTTCACATGGTTCCTAAATCCGACGGTTCTTGGAGACCGTGCGGAGATTACCGCAGACTAAACAACGCTACAGCGCATGACCGTTACCCAATCCCTCACATTCAAGATTTTTCACTACATCTAGCGGGTGCGCGCATTTTTTCAAAAATAGACTTAGTCCGCGGTTATCACCAAGTCCCAGTCCGAGCAGAAGACGTTCCTAAAACAGCGGTAATAACCCCTTTCGGCCTTTTTGAATTCCTGCGAATGCCTTTCGGCCTCAAAGGCGCTGCTCAAACTTTTCAACGAATGATGGACGCGGTCCTACGCAACCTCCCTTTTGTTTTCGTCTACCTCGACGACATGCTGGTAGCCAGCTCGTCTGAGGAAGAACACGAGCAGCACCTCACTACGGTTTTTCAGAGGCTAGAAGAGCACGGGTTAATAATCAATCCAGCCAAATGCAAATTCGGCGTGTCGCAAACTGATTTTTTAGGACACAAAGTCTCTCCGAAGGGGGCAGTGCCACATCCAGACAAAGTTCATGCGATAGAAAGTTTTCCACGGCCGCAAACGGTCAAATCGCTACAGGAATTTTTAGGGATGGTTAATTTTTACAACCGCTTCCTCCCCCACGCAACTCAGCTCATGCAGCCCCTATATGACGCGCTCAAAAAAAAGAAAGCTTCCAACGCGGTCGAATGGACCCCGGAGCGCGAACGCGCTTTCGCGGAAGTAAAAAACGCCCTAGCTAACGCCACATTATTAGTTCATCCAGATCCCTTGGCCCGCATTGCACTAACCACAGATGCTTCGGACCTAGCTATAGGGGCAGTTGTAGAACAACTTGTCAGCGGGGTCTGGCAACCTTTAGCATTCTTTAGCAAATCGCTAAACCAAACTGAACGCAAATACAGCACTTTTGACAGAGAGCTGCTGGCGCTTCATTTATCCATCCGCCACTTCCAGTTCTGGTTAGAAGGGCGGAGTTTCACAGCTTTTGTAGACCATAAACCGCTCACCTTTGCTATGGCTAAAATTTCAGAACCATGGTCAGGCAGGCAACAAAGACAGCTAGCTGCGATTTCAGAGTTCACCACAGATATTCGACACGTGGCAGGCAAACTTAACGTAGTAGCGGACTGTCTCTCTCGCGCTGTGGCACCACCAGAGCGCGGGGAGACAGATTATACTGCCTCAGCAGCAGAACTCTTCACTAACGCATCCATGAAGGGATAGATTATGCAGCCATGGCAGAGGAGCAAAACAGTGATGCGGACGTGCGCGCACTCCTGTCTGGACCAACAGGGTTAAGGCTGGAGAAAAAGGGTTTACGCGACGGCGTGCCCCCCCTAATATGCGATGTTTCAACCGGCCGACCTCGCCCGTTAGTGCCAGCTACATGGCGCCGCCGCATTTTTGACGCAATTCACTCCCTCGCGCACCCAGGTGTGCGCGCCTCGGTTAAAATGGTCGCCGAAAAGTTTGTGTGGCCAGGCCTGCACAAAAACGTAAAAGAATGGGCAAAAACTTGCATTTCTTGTCAACGCGCCAAAATACACAGACACACAAAAGCCCCTCTGGAGCCTTTTCCAATCCCTGCTAGAAGGTTCGACCACGTTCATGTCGATCTTGTGGGGCCACTACCTTCCTCCCAAGGTTTCACACACCTGTTAACAATGATAGACCGCACCACACGCTGGCCAGAGGCAGTCCCTCTGGCGTCAACCACAGCGGAGGAAGTCGCTCGTGTTTTTTTGACAAACTGGGTAGCACGTTTCGGCGTCCCATCGGACATCACATCCGATAGGGGGCCTCAATTTGTCTCAGAGCTCTGGTCAGCCATGTCCAGCAGCTTAGGGGCAACAATTCATCGCACCACCGCTTATCACCCTCAGGCTAATGGGTTATGCGAGCGTTTTCACAGGTCTCTAAAGGCTGCCCTCAGAGCCTCACTAACGGACACAAATTGGGTAAATAAACTTCCCTGGGTTTTATTGGGGTTGCGTGCTGCACCTAAAGAGGATCTAGACGCCTCTCCTGCAGAATTAGTTTTTGCTCAACCTCTCAGGCTCCCAGGTGAATTTTTACCAGAGAACCCAGAGCCAGGGCGCCTTCCAGTCCCAAGGTTTTTAGGCAGCAACGGACCGAACTCTCTCCCCGGTCCAGCTCATCACTCCTTCCCACGGGTTTTTGTCCCTCAAACTTTAAAAAACGCTGAGTTTGTTTTTGTTAAGCATGAAGCTCTAAAACCAACTTTACGCCCAGCATTCGATGGGCCATTCAGAGTGCTGGAACATGGTGACAAACACTTTGTGCTTGATTATGGGGATAGAAAAGAAACAGTCAGCATTGACAGACTTAAACCTGCCTTCTTGTTGAAAGACGAACCTGCACAGTTGGCGAGAGCACCTCGGCGAGGTAGACCCCCCAAGAGTAAAGACTCAGCCCCCAGGCAGGGAACAAATAACCTCTCTCCTTCCCACACTGCAGATTCCTCACAAGAAGGTCCCAGCAGGACGCCTAAACCAACCTACAGCAGTTTTGGGAGAAGAATTAAACCCAGACAGCACAGGGACTGATACCAACCACTCCACAATTATTCACTAATTGTGCTGCAACAGTTTAGGACTGACTTATGATTTTACTATGCTGCTATGTTTACCACTGAACTCTTTTAGGAGCGCAACAGCTGTAACACGTAGTATGTCGTAATAACTATCCTAGACTGTGAACCTTTCTGTTGTCTTTTCTTAGTTGTTTGGGGGGCCTGTGGTCTATATTAACCATATATTCCATAACCTACATATGATAGAGCAAGTGGAAATGTTTGGGATTTCATATGTAAGGAACTTCACACCTCTGAAAGGACAAAGGAATCTCACCCGCCGAGTGAAGAACAAAGACGTTCCCGGACGCGGCGGGGGAAACCGGACGAGCCACCCTCACCCCCCAAGGCGAGGAGAAGGATTACCATCACCTCCCAAGACGAGGAGAGGAAATACCAAGACAATGGGGGGATTAAGATAATGAGGGATATCAGCCTTTGTTATGCATGTCTTTTGTTGTGTGCTTGTATATAATCAGAGAGTTGGCGAGATTCTGTCCCTTTTTCCCTTCTGCCGCTCTCTGCACCAGATGAGACTTGATAGAAGAGCTGAACATTAAAACTCTGCTTATAAACCAAATCGCCTCTTCATTGCCCAGCTCCTCTACAACGTAAATATATAAACACACACAGTGCAGAGCATTGTTGCTAGATGGGATGAAACAGCACAACCGTCTACAATAAAACCGTCACAACCGTCTTTTTCAATAAAATTATAGCAGTGTATTCTCTGTGGCTCAGGCATCGGGTTTATTATGTATTATCTTTTGAGTTCTTAGTTCTACCACTACCTTGGTGAGAAAGTCCAAGTGCCAATACCTGCCTGTGTTGTTCACAAGATCAGAGAGACCTTTTCACTATAAGACAGACAATATGTCGGTTTTAGTTATGCTGACTAACTACCTTTATGTTTTCAGGATATAGTTTTTCATTCAAATGTTTATCTGGCCACAACTGTTGTCAATTATTCCAAGAAAATGAAATTACTAAATATTTTTAGCGTGATACTTGAAAATATAACTGTTGTTATCATTTGGACGTTGCATGAAATCCTGGGTATCTGAACAAGAGATCAATTTTTTTTTTTTTTTTTTAGTAAATTAGAGCATACTCGTGGCCATAAATGATCATTTTAAAGTTCAATTATCTGGAAAACCCCTTTAGAAATTAAAATTATTCTCTGTAACTGATGGCAATATCCTTAAAAATAATGTATTCCCTATTAATGTCTCATAAAAAATGCAATTTTGTTTATCATTGTTTATTAACTGCTTTTGTCTTCCATCAACTGGCATGTGATTTTCAACAATAAGAAAATAGAAGTAACTGATAGTCCTTATTTTTTCAAGAGTTTGGTCTCAAGAAAAACAATATTCTTAACTGGTATAGCACACATGTACTATAACTATCAAAAATATTAAATTATTATAACCAGGAAAAGTCCAAATTAGTGGCAATGAATACAATATAGTCAGTTGGTGTCACGAACCGAGCCCGTGTTATCCTGTAGGCTCGGTTCTGACCGTTCTCTGTGGCTCAGGCAATGGGTTTATTAGGTATTATATTTTGAGTTCTTGTTGTTTTCATGTCTGTGTTCCTTTTCTTATCCATGCCTGTAGCCGCCGCTCTGGCTGGCGGTTGTTGGGAAGCCATTTTGTCCCACTTTCAGGTGGGCACTGTCCAGCATTCGGCAGTCCGACCATGCGCCCTCTCCATTTGACAGCTGTTTCGCCCCAGTAATTATCTTTCCTGCGCCTCGCCCAGGTGTGTCCAATTTGTCACGCCAGCAGTGTTTATACTTAGGCGGCTCTTGCCAGTCAAACACTGCTGGACCATTGTGGATGTGGTGAATCCTGTGCAGAAATCCATCCATCCTTCTCCTCCTCATGCGCTCCTCCTGCATAAAAGTGCACAAAAAGGCTTATGACAGTTGGAGCTGAAGCGTGTGATGTGGTCTTTCATGGCCTGCTGTTTAAGTCTGCAACACAACACAAAGGCATAGCTGTAAAACTAAAACAAGAAACCAGAGAAACAGAGCTACAAAGCTGCTGGCATTCCAGTCAACAACACCAGCATCCGTTCTGTCGTTTACGTCATTTCAGCTTCCTCCTTCACTCGGTGGGCAGCACCACAGTCCAGTCAGTGGCTGCAGTTTTTTGATGATAACGTGGAGTGTGTGAAATAAGAGTCGGGCTCATGGCACACAGTTTATTACACACTTCACATCTCTTTAGCACAGAACAGACTGAACATTTCAGCAGGCACTCTCCTCTTAAGTTTCATGGCATTTCTCCACACACAACATGACATTTGCATCACACTGCATTCAACCCCCAACATCCTTGACTCCTTCCTGCTATCTCGCCAGGAACCTCCTGAGCATTGTTCTCCCATGTTTATCCACTCTCTCTTGTCTGAGATGCTAAATAATCTGACTCCCCCAAGGTGCTAAAATAACTAGTTTATGCAAGCGTGGTTGTAAATATTATATTGATCATCGACAATGACTTTTGGGTTTACACAACATGCTAAAAAATGTCAAAACCGTGTTATCAGCACTTTAAGGTACACTGTATCTGAATGGAAAAACACGTGATTAAAGCATTAGTAATAACGATTAACTCAACATTCCAAAACATTAATCATGATTAAAAAATTTCATCGTCCAACACCACGAATTATAATGCAACAAGGCACAACAGTTGTTTGTTGAAATGTTTATTTTCCCTTCAGAAGGGCCACTCAGCCAGACAAGGCAAATGGGCTGTTACCCAGGCAACAAAAGCCTAAATGTGTGCACTTCCTTGTTAAGAAAGATTGAAAAACAATGCTACCGGGGAGCCGTTACTCTTCCACACAGTGGGCTATTGGCTGCTTTTCTTATTAAACATCATAAAGAGGAGAAAATGTAAAACTCCCTGATTGGCTGAGCTGCCCTCAATTAAAGTCAATTTTCTTTTATTCTGGCAGACGAAATACTGATCAATGTTTTTATTTTATTCATATCATTTAGATATTAGAAAATATATGTAGATCACTGATATTTGATTTGACTTGTAACTTCATCAGGTACTGAGCTGCAGGAATTTTGAGTTTTTTGGTCATCTTCAATATTTTATCCAGTTTAATGTCAGTGTAATGAAACAGTTTTACAGATCCTGACATCAGAAACTCCCACACAACTCTTGATTTATTTTGGCGTCCCCAAACAAATGTAGCCACGTCATGCCACTGTTCACGCCATGATGGTGCAGTGACTACACCTGCGTGTCTTTGTGGGGGGTGAGGTCACACCTGAAAACTGACTGACCACAGTCACACAGAAGCCAACCGAGGCACAGGCTGAGCAGCTGGAATTTTAGGTTCTCCAGTTTATTTTATTTCTCTATATAACAAGTGAACTATAGGTAACTATTTATTCAGACAGACATTTATTGAGAAAAAGACATCCTTACAATTTCAATTTTTTTCAAGAACTTTTTGTATAATTCAATCACTTTTAAAACCCTTAAAATACAATATTAAAATTCATGCATTTTTCAAGATTTCCGGCACCCGTGGCAACCCTGGTTGTGATCTGGCACTATGCAAATGAAACGGATTTGAAAATTAATGAAGTGAACTGAGTTGATTGAGCAACAACAACAGAGAAGGAAAAGTCAGACATACAATCAAAACATGGAGCATCTCTGCTTTCTAAACTAGAAAAGCACTCGGAGAGCGCAGACCTCCGCCAAGCACCACAGTTCCCCCATACAGTGTTTAACATCATAAATAAAATATTGAAAATGGCCCTATCTCGCAATGTTAAAAAAAAAAAAAAAAAAAAAAAAGAATCCTTTAAAAAATTCCTGGATCCAGACGGTGATCCGGATCACCACCAAAATCTAATCATCTGTAGGATACCCCATTTCTGACAATCTGTGAAAATTTTATGGAAATCCATCCATAACTTTTTGAATTATCTTGCTACCAAAGAAACAGACAAACAGACAAACCAACGCTGATGATCACATAACCTCCTTGGCGGAGGTAACTAGAAGACTAGAAATATCAGCAGGGTATACTAGCACTGTATAACACGTGCGTAAATGACGGCAAAATCGCTCTGATATTTTATGTGTTGGATTCACAATGATAGGATTAGTGGTTCAGTAGTAAAAGCATTACCTCCTTTGCGGAGGTAATAAACTGAAGTGTTGGTGTTGTGTCCATGTCCTTCATGTGCAAAGTCCCAGGCTGCGAGCGTTTTCATAGATGACTGAAAGCAGCACTCAGGGCTTCAGTGACGGATGCAAATTGGGTAGACAGGTTGGCGTGGGTTTTATTGGGTTTGCGCTCCGTGGAAAAAAGTGGATTTGAAGCTTCCCCGGCAGAAAGCTGGTTTTTGCGCAGCCCCTATGGCTGGTCGGGGAATTTGTGCCAAATAATCCGGCTGCAGACAGCTGCCCGTGTCAGCTTTTGCAGCGTGGCGCAAACACAGGCACGCTGGCGGGCCCTGGCCACCACAGTTTTCCGTGTGCTTTTGTGCCTAAAACTTTGAAGAAGGCGGAGTTTGTGTTCGTCAGACATGACGACCAGTGCCCTCTATTGGCCCTGCACACATGTTGAAAATGGCCGTATGTCACAATGTTAAAAAAAAAGAATCCTTTTTAAAAATTCCTGGATCCAGAGGGTGATCTGGATCACCACCCAAATGTAATCATCTGTAGGATACCCCATTTCTGACAATCTGTGAATCTGTGAAAATTTCATGAAAATCTGTCCATAAGTTTTTGAGTTATCTTGCTAACAGACAGACAAACGGACAAACAAACAGACAGACAAACAAACAAACAGACAAACCAACGCTGATGATCACATAACCTCCTCCTCTTGGCGGAGGTAATGAAATGTTGGTTCAGACATTTAAGGGATCTGAATCCAGTACAGCCTGATCTCAGGGCAGAGGTTGCATGAAATGAAAATTGTCCTTCATTGACAGATATTTCTCAGCAATGACAGAAAAATCTGAAAGCTATCAGTCATTTGACAGATTACACTGAAGGTGATCTCATTAAAATGAGATTGTGGAGATGTGAGAATGATGAGGCAGAGTTCTCTCTCAAGTCAGCTTTATTCACATCACCATCATCTCAAAACAGAAAAAGAGATCCACACAGGAAACTCTCGTCCTTAAATATCAGGACTCTTACACTTCACAGGTCACATGTATCACAGACCACCTTGCATTATAAAGATAGTCACAATGCATTTTCTCTCCATGATATCACTTCCACTGTCTACAATGCATCCCTTCTTTAATCCTTTAATTAAACCCCCCACAGTCTCAAGCCTTGCATACCAAAGCTAAGATTCTTGCAGCTTCCTGTAATCACCAAGGAAGCTGCCTTTGTTCTGACCTAAAATGTGAGTCACAAAACAGGTCCCGTATGTGTGTCCACCACAAGATAACGGATCATAACAGAATTTTTACAACCATGTCTGTCAAAATGACAGATAAAGTCTAGTGCAACCTGTGTCTCAGGGTTTGTAGACTTGAACCTGTAACCACAGGAGGAGCTTCCTGTCTCACAAGATATCAAAGTCAATGTGAAAGGTGTCTCACTTTTCCTCTCCTGTGGCTCATTCCCTGTGATTTTAAGAGATTAACTCCAGTAAAAGCCTTTCCACATTCAGCACATAGGTTTATTCAACTTTACTGTGGGGAGTTGATGTTGTCCTAAGTTACTTTTCTTCATAAAGGCCTTCAAACATTGAACACACACAAACGGATTACCTCCATGATGGATGACTTCATGTTTTCTTAAACTGCTCGTCTTTTCCACACTGTTGACATACAAAATGTTAAACTCCAGTGTGGATGAGTTCATGTCTTCTTAAGGTACTCATCAGAGTAAAGGCCTTTCCACACTGACCACACACAAACTGCTTAACTCCAGTGTGGATGAGTTCATGTGTTCTTAAGCTACCACTATGAGTAAAGGCCTTTCCACACTGACCACACACAAACTGCTTAACTCCAGTGTGGATGAGTTCATGTGCTCTTAAGCTACCACTACGAGTAAAGGCCTTTCCACACTGACCACACACAAACTGCTTAACTCCAGTGTGGATGAGTTCATGTGTTCTTAAGCTACCACTATGAATAAAGGCCTTTCCACACTGACCACACACAAACTGCTTAACTCCAGTGTGGATGAGTTCATGTTTCCTTAAGTGACCCCTTTCACTAAAGGCCTTTCCACACTGACCACACACAAACTGCTTAACTCCAGTGTGGATGAGTTCATGTCTTCTTAAGTGACTCATCTGAGTAAAGGCCTTTCCACACTGACCACACACAAACTGCTTAACTCCAGTGTGGATGAGTTCATGTTTCCTTAAGTTACCACTTTCAGTAAAGGCCTTTCCACACTGACCACACACAAACCGCTTAACTCCAGTGTGGATGAGTTCATGTGTTCTTAAGTGACGCATCACAGTAAAGGCCTTTCCACACTGACCACACACAAACTGCTTAACTCCAGTGTGGATGAGTTCATGTCTTCTTAAGGTACTCATCAGAGTAAAGGCCTTTCCACACTGACCACACACAAACTGCTTAGCTCCAGTGTGGATGAGTTCATGTGTTCTTAAGTGACCCACCTGAGTAAAGGCCTTTCCACACTGACCACACACAAACTGCTTAGCTCCAGTGTGGATGAGTTCATGTGTTCTTAAGTGACCCACCTGAGTAAAGGCCTTTCCACACTGACCACACACAAACTGCTTAGCTCCAGTGTGGATGAGTTCATGTGTTCTTAAGTGACTCACCTGAGTAAAGGCCTTTCCACACTGACCACACACAAACTGCTTAGCTCCAGTGTGGATGAGTTCATGTGTTCTTAAGCTACTCATCAGAGTAAAGGCCTTTCCACACTGACCACACACAAACCGCTTAACTCCAGTGTGGATGAGTTCATGTGTTCTTAAGTGACGCATCACAGTAAAGGCCTTTCCACACTGACCACACACAAACTGCTTAACTCCAGTGTGGATGAGTTCATGTTTCCTTAAGTTACCACTTTCAGTAAAGGCCTTTCCACACTGACCACACACAAACCGCTTAACTCCAGCGTGGATCAGTTTATGCATTTTTAAGCTGCCCAACAGTGTGAAACCTCTCCCACATTCGTCACCAAAGTATTGTTTATGCCTAGTGTGGCGTTTTCTCCATATTCTTTTTCTGCTCTTGTCACTGTGTGATTTCACTTCATTTGCTGCAGTTGGAGGATCTTCATCTTCCTGAAGCTGCTGAGGTTTCAATCTATTTTTCCTTTCATGTTCCTGTAGCAACAAGGACAAAGAAAAAAAAAACAGGCTGTGAACATACAGTGCTGTGAAAAAGTATTTCAACAAAGTATTCCACACAATCATTGATGTGGAAACACTCAGCATTAAAAGAAGGGAGTGTCTATTCATAGTTTCAAGATGACGTCACACGGCTGCCAGCTACTATATGGGCGGTGTTGTGTATGTAAATTGGCTGTATTACTAAGATGGCGGCTGGGGTGGACATGGGCTAGCTACCGGTGGTGGCGGGGTGGCCAACTACCGAATTCCGGTGGCGACGCCATTCGAGGTATAAAGGAAGTGGGCAGAAGAGACTCTGCCTCTTTCCTCGCGGGAGCCACCTGGCAAGCAGGCGAGTGCCGTAAGCCTCTTTATGTAAATAACTATCATTGTAATAAAGCTCCGTAAACTACATCAGTTGTGCATTTGCTTTTACCCAATTATGGACACAACATACAGCCATGTTGGCAGGAAGCTGCCGAGGGAATTTTATTTCATTAAAGCCGAAAATTATATCAAACTGATTCAAAACTGATGTAACTTTATTTCCATATTGTGTATTGAAAGACCTTCAAAATGATATTTAATTTGTACAAAGTGCAAAAATACTGACCGAGAAAAAGATGATTTTGGCTAGGCTGAAAACTTGCGTTCGATCGGTCAGGAGTTATGTCTTCCACAAAAATATAGATATTTTAAAAAAATATGATTTCTAAGCTTTCCAATGACACCAGGCACTCATGGAGCTTTTTTCCGGGACTTGCCGCTAGCAAACAAAGAGTCATGATTTATGACTTCTCTTGCCTAATGACGTGGTGCACGTTAAGCACCACACTTTCAAACTACAGGATAATATGAAGATTCAAATTACTATTTAGCCCTCCTTGCCAACTTCTTACCTGTGAACACAGCTGTGTCCACACAGGTGAGACAGAAAATGTCTCATGCTCAGCAATGCAGATGCTTCTAATCATTCCAGCTGATTAGGTCTCCGTACGGACCACACTTGGATCCTGCTCACTGTTATGTATGTAAATCGAGACCCAGTTATGAGACCGAGTGGTGAACTAGATAGGACTTTATTATTGACTCACATATAATACAGAGGTGCTCTCACTAGGCTGAGAGGTGGTCAGAGAGACCGCCCCTCTTCCACACAGCCCTCTTATACTCCGGGTGACGTCACCACCCGTGTTACACCATATGTGCTACAAACAACACTTCATTCCTTCCCCTTCAAAATGGTCCAAAACACACATACAGTAGAGACCTTCCCCAATTTGGAACCTGAATCACGCACTAAAATAAACATAAGTATATCAAAGCCTTTCACAGTCACACAAAACAACTAAAACTAGGGGGAAACAGGTGGACTACTGTTCCACCCCCACATGGTTAGATGGATTATTCTGCTGTCTTTGCTAAAACAGTCTTTTAAAACTAAAATCGCCGTGCAAAATCAAGAGCAACGCATACCGGCTCGGACGTCGCCCGGGTTAACAAGGTCAGGAGTTCCTGGCAGCGGAAGGCGAATTACAGAGCTGCGTGGAGGAATCTGATCAGACCTAAGTGAAACAGTCATTGTCGCCCCCGACAGGCTGCTCTGATGATGATGATGATGAAGCTGTTGAATACCCAGTGTTAAAGGGGGTTGTGTGTTTCCCCACACACAAAGGACACAAAATTAAGAGCAAAATGTCAAAATAAAGTTGCAACCAGGAAAAAAAAATATTCAAAACAGTCAGTTCTCTTAAAAAACACACAGCCTTTTTCTCGTTTTACTCCACCAGAAATGTTTTATACTTTTTTGTGGAAATCGTTGATCATGTTTCGAAAAAGCCAACCCACCGCCATCCTTGAGACCAGCGCCATACAAGAGTTGCAACACACTCTGACCTCGCCGCTGCCCGGTCACGTGGTTCATGAAGCGCCAAATAGTTCCAAACAACGGCCTGTCTATAATGGTGTGTGAATGGCAGCTGTTACAATCTGCAGTATTAACATCATTTTTTAGCCATATAAGATAAGATAAGATAAGCCTTTATTAGTCCCACAATGGGGAAATTCCAGGATTGCAACAGCACAGGGATAGAAACACTCAGAGCAACAATCAAGAAGACAAGAAAAACGAGAGCAGCGAATATACTACATATGTACATATAAATATATAAACACAGTGCAGAGCATTGTAGCTAGATGGAATAAACAGCATAACCGTCTACTTAGTTATGCTACATAGTATGAATATGTAGCCATACATATCATCACCCTCCGTAGCGACCGATATTGTCCGAGTTGTATACTGGAGGGGACCATTGTGTAAGTCTACTGCGTCTTTTGCATTCAATACTATTAGGTCGTCACGTTTTTTTGCTATCTCTGCGAGCAGCCCTGCTTAGGTTATACAGTCTGACAGCCGTAGGTAGGAAGGACCTGCGAAACCTCTCGGTTGCGCACCTAGGATGATGTAATCTGCTGCTAAATGAGCTCCTCAGTGCATTCAGTATGTCCTGCATAGGGTGGGACTCGGACTCCAGCAGAGATGACAGTTTAGCCACCATCCTTCTCTCTCCCATCTCCTCCACTGGGTCAAGGCGCTGCCCCAGGACAGAGCTAGCTTTCTTGATCAGTTTGTTCAGTCTCTTCCTATCGGCTGCTGTAATGCCACTGCCACAGCAGACCACTCCAAAAGTGATGGCTGATGCCACCACCGTGTCATAGAATGTCTTCAGCAGCACCCCTTGTACACCAAAAGACCTGAGTCTCCTCAGTAGGAACAGCCTGCGCTGTCCCTTCTTGTAGAGTGCGTCGGTATTGTGTGACCAGTCTAGTTTATTGTTCAGATGAACACCCAGGTACTTGTAGGATGTCACCATCTCAATGTCTGTTCCCTGGATGTTTACTGGTGCTGTGAGGGATTGTCCTTGCCTGCAGAAGTCCACCACCAGCTCCTTAGTTTTCCTCACGTTGATCTGGAGGCAGTTCCGATGGCACAAGTCAACGAAGTTCTGGATAAGTCCTCTGTACTCAGCTTTATCTCCGTTGGAGATGAGGCCGACGATCGCAGAGTCGTCAGAGAACTTCTGTAGATGGCAGTGTGTTGTGTTGTGTGAGAAGTTGCAGTATAAAGGGTGAACAGGAAGGGAGCCAAAACCGTTCCCTGGGGGGCCCCCGTGCTACCGATGATCGTGTCGGACACACAGTCCCGGGTTCTCACAAACTGTGGCCGGTTAGTGAGGTAGTCCAGGATCCATGATGACAGGTGCTGGTCCACCCCTGCGCACAGCAGCTTGTCCTTCAGGATCATCGGTTGGATGGTGTTGAAAGCACTGGAGAAGTCAAAGAACATGATCTTGACCGCATTCCCGGGCTTCTCCAGGTGGGACAGAGAACGGTGAAGGAGGAAGATCACTGCATCCTCCACCCCAATGCCATGCAGAAATCAATTCAAAAAGAGGTATAAACACTATTTGCTGAAAGGATATATGTTAGAAGGGTAGTATTTATATGTACGATTCACTATGCTCACTCTGGGACATTATGGGACACTATGGAATGGTGGGTGGAACAGCATGCTGTTTGTGGCTGGTTTTGATGTATGGACATCAATGTATGTTAGGATGGATGGGTGTTAATGTTGATATGTAAAAAATACAGTAAATTGTTTACTTGGGGTCTTTAAGGTGGTAATTTGTATATAATTCACATGGGTGTATTTATGGAAAAGAAGAGATGGAATTAATAAGTGTTCACTTCTTCCTTCTCCCTTTCGAACACTGTATACTGTTACTTTATTGCATTTGTCATTTGTTTTGTTTTTGTTATACTTTTTTGTTCAAAATAAAGTATCTATATCTATTTATGCTGGTAGGCGAACTGGAGTGGCTCCATCGCTGGTCCCACCAGGGGGCGGAGGTGAGCAAGGAGCAGTCTCTCCAGGGTCTTCATCATGTGGGACGTCAGGGCCACTGGTCTGTAGCTGTTTAGGTCTTTGGGGTGGGAAGTCTTTGGTACAGGTACCACACAAGATGTTTTCCACAACTGTGGTACCCTCCCCAGCTTCAGGCTCAGGTTGAAGATGAGCTCCACAATCCCACACAGCTGGTCTGCACAGGACTTGAGGAGCTTTGCACTGATGCCGTCCGGTCCAGATGCCTTCCTCGCCTTGATCTTCCTCAGCTCTGTCCTCACCTGGGTCTTAGTGAGGGTCATTTTGGGGGGCTGTGTGTTGAGAGTGGGGGGGCGGGGGTTGGTGGAGTGGGGTGTGGGCAGCAGGACTCAATGTCTTTAGAGGCAGCAGTGGTTGTTGTGCAGTCGGGGGAGGAGGGCGGTTGGTCAAACCTATTGAAAAACGGGTTCAGATTGTTCGCCCACTTACTGCCCCCTGTGGCCTGAGGGGAGGTATTCTGGAGCCTAGAGATGGTTTTGAGGTTTCTCCAGACCCCTCCGATGTCGCTCTGTTGCAGCTTGTCCTCCATCTTCTTCCTGAAGCTGTCCTTGCCTTCTCTGATCTTCCTCCTCAGCTCCCTCTGTACGGACTTCAGCATCTCCCTGTTCCCCGACCTGAAGATCCTCTTCTTCTTTCTCAGAAGTGTTTTTATCTCAGGGTTGATCCAGGCTTTGTTGTTCGAGCAACAGCCGTATGGCCTTGGTGGGTACGGTGTTGTCCACACAGAAGCTGATGAAGTCCGTGATGGTGTGAGTGAGGCCATCGATGTCCTCACCATGTGGATCGCAGAGCTGCTCCCAGGCAGTGGTTTCAAAGCAGTCCTTTAGAGCGTCCATTGCCTCCTCAGACCATACCTTCACTGTGCGCATGACCGGAGGTTGTCTGTGCACTAGGGGTTTGTACACCGGCAGGAGATGAACCAAGTTGTGATCCGATCTCCCGAGTGGGGGGAGTGGTGATGAGGTGTACGCCTCCTTAGTGTTTGCGTAGAATAAGTCCAGTGTTTTATTGTCTCTAGTGTGGCATGTGACATACTGGGTCAATGTGGGTAGAATGGGAGACAGTGAAATATGGTTGAAATCACCTGAGACGAGGAGAAGAGCATCTGGGTGTTCTGTCTGCAACCTGCCAGTTACTGAGTGGATGACGTCACGCGCTGTCCCAGCGTTCGCCGTCGGATTTGCATAAATAACAATGCAGATCACGTGTGAGTATTCCCTCGGGAGATATGTCGGCGGCCTGCTAACAGCTAGCAACTCCATGTCTTTGTTGCAGTGTTGTTGTTTAACCGTGATATGTCCCGGTCTGCACCAGTTGTTACTGACATACATCATCACTCCTTCGCCCCTTGCCTTCCCACTGTCTGGCGTTCGGTCTGCCAGTATTGCGTGGAAACCCTCCAGTTCAATGTTAGCATCTGTTGCTAGTTCTGTTAGCCACATCTCCGTGAATAGCATCAGGCTACACTCCCTGTATGTGCTCTCGTAGTGGGAGATAGCCGCGAGCTCATCTGTTTTTCTGAGTAGCAATCGTACATTCCCCATAATAACGGATGGGAGGACGGGTCTGTACCTTATACTCCTCGCCCGCCGTCTTATTCCAGCACGACATCCATGCCGTTTCAGGCTTATTTCTCCCGATATGTCGAGTTGTTGCGTTAGCATCGTGGGCCGGTTAAGTGCTAACAGCTGGTCCCTATTGTACTGCCTCCTGCAAGAAACAGTGGATCCGTCCGCTGGCTCAGGAGACATTTGGGCGATCTATGTGTTTGTGATGGATCAAGGTGTCGCCGAAACAGAAAGATTAGCAAAAGAGCCAGATAGTAAATAGAAATGGGAAGAAATTGATCCGCTTTTGCAAAAAGGCAGCCTACTCGTGTGGTGCCGGTAGTATATGTATATATATTAGGTAAATATTAAGAATACCCATCGGTAGGTACATTGTTTGAACTTATAATAAACAGATTTAAATGGATTATGATATAAAGAGCAGCTTTAGAAAGACTGTCATTAAATCATCAAATTAAACTGAATCAATGTGCAGGCCCATTCAAAGATGGAGTAATTTACAAGAACCAAAACTGACAAACCCAGACCGAGGACTGATGCTGTCTCCAAACACAAGACGAGGAAGAGTTCAACAGTGACCATGGCTACATGTGCACGAATAAGCCGGTTATGATTGGATTTCTGAAGTTATCTGATTATTAAAGGGTACCTGTGGTGGTCGTCTAAACGCATTCAACTTGAAAACATTAGGCAACGTATTAGTTTTGTGGTTAAATAATTATTGCCAGCCATATACAACCAGAGAAATATGCAAATACGACCGCAGGCATGGCCAGCCAATGACAACTCTGAGCGCAGCCATGACACATGCGGATGTGACGTCACTTCGTTGATACTCAACAGTCAATGCTCCGCCTGTATGAGAGACTAGGGTGCTGTTGTGAGTGTTTTTATTCTATTATGGCTGAATTGTCGGACTCTGAGGAAGAATTTGTCCAACATGGCTACAGGTTTGAGCCAGAAAGGTCTTCTGAGGGTTAAAGTGACGAAGTGGTCCTCACACACAACGCAATTTCGTCTGAAAGGATTCGTCTGTGCCCTGTTCCGAGATTGTGCAATCACTTTCCCGCTATGATCTTCTGACAAGGTGAGCTGGGTTTGGGTACACAAAAGAAGTGTTTATCTTTGTTTTTTCGCTTACTATTGAGACATCCAAAGGCTTTACATTCCGCCATGTTGCGATATCCATATTGCATTGTATGTTTTTGTTGTAACAAGAGCGCCGAGTGTCTGCTCCTCTGTATAGCGGCGAGGGAGGAGCCGAATCATCTGCCGTGTTGCGGCCGTTACGACCTCAGATCAGACGAGATGACCCGCTGAATTTAAGCATTTATTTATTTATTTTCTACTCGTTTTAGTTCTGCATTTAATTTGAACCCTGAGTTTGAAATAAACGTTTGAATTTTGGTCCTCACACACAACGCAACGCGCCGAGTGTCTGCTCCTCTGTATAGCGGCGAGGGAGGAGCCGAATCATCTGCCGTCTTGCGGCCGTTACGAGCTCAGATCAGACGAAACGACCCGCTGAATTTAAGCATTTATTTATTTATTTTCTACTCATTTTAGTTCTGCATTTAATATGAACCCTGAGTTTGAAATAAACGTTTGAATTTGAATATCCCGAAAGCCACTGCTCATCCGGGCACTCCAGGCTCAGCCAATACTGATCCAGATCGCGGTGTCAACGAAATTACGTCACAGGAAGCGTCCTGGCAGGCCATGTAGCCGCTAGTATGGCTGCACCCATGTTTTGCTGACATAGCTGAACCAGCACATCAGCAATGGATTTATATCAAATTGCTTTGAACATGAATTTCAACTTAAACTTGAACTAGAACGTGAGACAGGGGCTCAATATAATATCTTTTTTTTCACGACCACCACAGGTACGCTTTAAAGTGGCCATGTAACTATGGTCATTAACTCCTCTCCATCCTCCCTATCCCCTCACCCCCAGCCAATTGCAGCAGATGACTGCCCCTCCCTGAGCCTGGTTCTGCTAGAGGTTTCTTCCTGTCAAATGGGAGTTTTTCCTCTCCACTGTCGCTAAGTGCTTGCTCATAGGGGATCGTCTCATTGCTGGGTCTTTCTGAGACTGTGTTTTTTTTTTTCTGCACTGTGGTGCTATGAGACAGCTTCTGTTGTGATGTGGCGCAGTATAAATAAAGATGAATTGAATTAACTAAAGTGGTTAACCCTCCAATAATCCATTGAATCAGGGCATGTTAACACAACAAACCCAACTATTGCCATTATCAGTTTATTGTGACCATGTAACCAGGGTCAGTGATGCGTGTACCAGAACCTCTACTGCATGTGATGACAGACCACATGTACTGTTCTCAAAATAACTTTAGTATGAATATGAGTAAAAAAAAATAACCAGAATTTCTGAATTCAATGAATTTGTCACACCCACCTGTCCTGGAACACCAACACATCCATGTTGTCATTTTAGAGGTCAAAACTTCTTTGGAATTAATTTAGTTTAGTCTCAGAGTCATTTAACCATTTCTACACAATACTGTGTTCCATTTGACTGTGACAGTTGAATCATCATCAAACCACAGCTCCTTCATCATTCCACTGTTCCAGCTGCCCCACAAACTCTTACTGTGATATCACTGCTCACAGGAGTGAAGACTCCACCAGCCCCGGTGGTCACTGCTCCAGTCTCCAACAGCCCTCGATCAGCTGCAGAGAAATGACAGAAAAAACATGCCACTGTACTTGATGATTCCTGCCCAAATAGGAAGGTTTTTCTCACAAATCTGTGCCTTTGGTCTTTTAATTCTACTACTTTTATTTATTCCTCCAAAATTTGAATCATTTTTGCATAAATTTGCTACTTTTGAGAAGGTTTTATATTGAAATAAAAAAATGTTTAAAAAAAACTACTTTTTTTCTGATAAATAATTTTTACATTAAGTGTACAACTTTTTCAAGCACATTTTTAGTTTTGATGCATACATTAGAGAACTGTTTGGAAAACTTTAGATTTTTCTGTTAAATGCGTTCACATGAGGAAAAAAATACATGTACCATCTCATACAATTCAAATTATATATACATAAAAAGTGAACAGTCAAAATTAACTGTTTGCTGGGTGACAATAGAAGAAATTAGAAAAGAAAGCAGATATTCTTCCTCTATGTTAACAGTTCAGGGTTTTTTTTTTTTAAATTAATTTCAAATGAGCCATTTGGTACAAGAGAATATTTTACATTTATATGCCAGTTGTTTTCAAAATATTTTTGATTGGCTTTAACATTCAATTCTTGATTTACTGTTAAAATAAACACACATCAACACAACTTCCATTACTTCCATTCCATTAAGTTGTGTAGCTCTGAAATGTTTCCACTTTGTTTACAACTGCATGAGAAGAAATTAAACCAGTTTTCATGCCGAGTACCTTTCTTAACATGTTTCTCACAACAGTTTGTTCAAATAAGTACAGACTATTTCAACAGAATCATAAAATATTAATAGTCCTAATTTATGGATGTTAAAAATAACATTTCCATTATCAGGGTTGACAGAAATGATGAGGACTTTGGAGGATGTAAAGGACTGTATTTGGTAATTTCCTACCTTGTTCCACGTTTCCTCCTTGTAGAAAGCAGGTTTGCTGGTAAACATGTCAGTCCTCTCATGGGTTCATGTTTTCCTCTATAAAAAAGTAGAACAATTTCCTTTTTGTAAGCCGTCTTTTAAATCCACCACCATAGTCCTGTTATACTGCTAATGCTACGTCAACACTATAAACAAGATAAGAAGTCACATTTGCTCTGTCACAGGTTTTCATTTCACGTTCCATCATGTACTGCTACCCATCTCTAGTGCCTCTTAGACGCTGTGCCTTCACCCAATAACTATACAACAGATTTTTGAAATAAGGGCTGACCCGGCTACCTAGTTGAGCTAGGTAATAACAATTGTAAGTTTATGAGCTTTCACTGCACATAAACAAGAATAAAAGCTCAGAAAATAAAACAAGATCACAGACTACAGAATCTACATGTTAAGTGGTAAAATGACCAAAACAACGACCATTCATCACCTTACCCAGGATTATTAAGCAGACACTCCGTGAAATGAATGATCTATGGAGAAAGAGTCAGTGTTTGGAACCATTCGCAGCTTCATGACCCATGTAACGTCCACCTTTCAGTTTCTACACAAGTCTACCGGAGTGTCACAACTCTCATATTATATGCTGCTGCTTGAGACCAGCCCACTGCTCTATTATTGGCCCGCCTAGCTATCTGTCATGTGTATGGAAGTGGTGCTAAAGGTCACTTATCAGCCCCTGAGTTATTAGCCCCCAAGCAAACACTGGTAACAGAAAGCTTGAACCAAGCGCGGCTTATATCATCTGACACCATCGTCTGCAGAACGGGGGCTCCCCAGGAAACAGTTCTGGCTCCCTTCCTGTTCACCCTCTACACTGCTGACTTTTCACACAATACACCTCACTGCCATCTATGGAAGTTCTCTGATGACTCTGCGATTCTCTGCCTCATCTCTGATGGAAATGATGCAGAGTACAGAGGACTTATCCGGGACTTTGTGGACTAGTGCCTGCGGAACTGCCTCCAGATCAATGCGAGGAAAACTAAGGAACTGGTGGTGGACTGTCGCAAGTGAGAACAACCCCCCCACAGCACCAGTAAACATCAACAGAACAGACACTTTTCACAGACATATAAAGTCACAAAGTGCTTCACAATGCACCTTTATTGTTCAGGTGTTCACCTGAACAATAAACTGGACTGGTCACACAACACCAACATGCTCTACAACAAGGGGCAGCATAGGCTGTACCTCCTGATGAAACTCAGGTCTTTTGAAGTGCAAGGGGCACTCCTGAAGACCTTCTACAATTCCGTGGCTGGATCAGCCATCACATTTGGAGTGATCTGCTGGAGCAGCAGCATCATGGTAGCCAACAGGAAGAAACTGAACAGGCTGATCAAAAAAGTCAGCTCTGTTCTGGGGCGCCACCTCGGCTCAGTGGAGGAGACAGGAGAGTGGAGGATGGTAGCTAAGCTGTCATCTCTGCTAGAGTCCGAGTCCCACCCCATGTGGGACACGCTGAACACACCGAGGAGCTTGAGGGAGCAATTCCGCAGGTCCATCCTACCTATGGCTGTCAGACTTTATAATCTAACCTCATCGAGCAGCACTGGAGTCTATATATTTATTTACTGCTTTGGCTAACCAATTCTTACCTTATCATCTTATTTACTGTTGTTCTGAGTGCTGCTATCCCTGTGCTGCTGCTATCCTGGTGGTGGGCCAGGATGACGTGAGATGCACAAATGAGTGCAGATCGGTGAACCAGCTCTGCTCATCCAAGATTGAGGGAGCCATTTAGAAGCTACTCAGCTAATGGCTAACTGACGTAAGAGGGAGGGTAGAGTTGAACAGCTCAAGTTGTTTTCTTAAAGTGACAGGCTTTAAATCAGAGCATTTCATGAAAGCCAAGAAAAGTAAAAGGCAAATTTGACTCATTAATTAAAAACATCAAAGAAAATGTGAACAAAACGTCACAAGCACTTCATTAAGACACAAGTGAGCTGATAAACTTAGAAAAAACTGCAGTCAATGACCCCTTTAAATGTTCACTCATATTGAATTTGATTTCTTTTAACACTTTCCAAAAATGCTGGGACAGAGGTAACAAAAGCCTGGGAAACTTGAGGAATGCTCAAAATACACCTTTCTGGAACATTCCACAAGTGGACAGGTTAATTGGAAACAGGCAAGGGTCATGATTAGATCTAACAGGAGCATCCCTGAAAGGCTGTCGTTCACAAGCAAGGGGTGGGGTGAGGTTCACCACTTGGTGAACAACTCTGTGGGCAAATAGTCCCAACAGTTTAAGAACAATATTTCTCAAAATACAGTTGCAAGGAATTTAGGGATTTCATCATTTACAGTCCATAATATTATCAAAAGATTCAGAGAATCTGGAGACATTTCTGCACATAAGCAAGGCTGAAAACCCACACTGAATGCCCGTACCTTCAATCCCCAGGGTGGCACTGCATTAAAAAAACTGACATCATTTTGGAAAGGATGCTACCACGTGGGCTCAGGAACACTTCAGAAAACCACTGTCTATTAACAGTTCGTAGCTAAATCTACAAGTACAAGTTAAAACTCTACCATGCAAAACCAAAGCCACATATCAACAACATCCAGAAACACCGCCAGTCGTTCTGGGTCCGAGCTCATCTGAGATGGACCACACAACATTTCCAGGTTGGCGCTGAGTGTTAACACAGGGTATCTGCAGGTTTAAGGAAGTTAAATTGAAGACTTTTTAAGACCATTTTTAAGATAAGATAAGATAAGCCTTTATTAGTCCCACAATGGGGAAATTCCAGGATTGCAACAGCATAGGGATAGCAACACTCAGAGCAACAATCAGAAGGCAAGAAAAAACAACATCTAGTAAACATATGTCCATATTACTATAAATGTATATATATAGACACACAGTGCAGAGCATTATGGCTGGTGGATGTGCAGCATAAAGTCTAAGCTCTCTCTCCACGGATGCAGCGGGCCAGCTGGAAGTCTTTGGGCATGATGGTGACCCCCTTAGCGAAGAAGAGACCACCAGGTGGGTCTCGCTGGTCTCCTGCAGAGCCATGACGGCGAAACTCAGGAAACGCAGGACGGTCTTGAAGTCCTGAGCGATCTCCCTCACCAGGCGCTGGACGGGCAGCTTACGGATGAGCAGCTCCGTGGATTTCTGGTAGTGACGGATCTCTCTCAGAGCACGGGCCTGTGACGGCGAGGCCTCTTCACTCTGCCGGTGGCCAGAGCGCCTCTCCGAGCAGCCCTGTGGCTAGCTGTCTCCTGGGGGGCTTCTTCCTCCAGTAGATTTTACGGGCGGTCTGCTTGGTTCTTGCCATCGCTCTTTATTATTCTGTCTTATATTTCTTTCACGCCGCCTAAACTCCAGCCCGGCACCCGCTTCGTTTTCGCTACAGCTCCCGGTATGTCGAGTTTCCCATTAGCACCGGGCGGCGGCCAAGTGCTAGCTAGCACTAGCTCCTCCCCGCTGTAACATCTCCCGCTGCAAACCGTGGCTCCGTCCGCCGACCCGGGAGACCCCCGGGGTGATCCGTGCGTCCGTGATATATATACAGAGTGAAAGGTGTAGAAAGAAGAAGGAAGATAAAAAAAAAGGCTGTTGCAACAGGCAGCCGACTCGTGTGGCGCCGCCGGTCTGGCGGAACCGGAAAGTCCACTAATTAAGGCCACTGATTAAGGCCACTTTAATCAAATTTAAGACCTTTCATCTGCGAAATAGCAAAAAGTGTGACCACATTGCAAATAGTTTTGTCCACAGATTTAATGGAATTGAAAGTGCTGAAAAATAAACATCAAGATCACAACTCCGTAGGCAGAACACAGGCAACTTGTAACTAGTGGTCGACCGATTATCAGCTGGGCCGATTATCGGGGCCGATATTTGGAATTTTGACGTATATCGGCATTGGCCTTTTTTTTTTTTTTTAATCCGACGGTCCGATATCAAGAAATCAATTTAAAACTGGGTTATTTTGGCTCAGATGCAGCCGTGCCTCTCTCTCTCCTGCCACTTCTGTCTCCAGCCACCACCCACGGCGCCATCTGATTGGTTAAGCAAGCCACAGCATGCGTAAGTGGCAGAGCCAATCTGAAGCGGAAGCTGTTGTGACACACACGGCGGAAAGGAAAGTTTTTTCGTGTGGAGAACGTACGGAGAGCAAGCACACATGTCAACGTAAACGCAGAAAACTCTCTCGAAACTGTAATAAACATCCCCGTGCTCTACATCTCACAACTACTACTAACGTTACAGTGAGCAGGAGAATAACGTAAGAGCGGAATAAACATTAGCGGCAGCTCTGCTAGCTCATAGTACCACCCTATATGTCTGTGAATTACTTGAAACAATGCTGTTGGTAATATCAGTGTGGAAACAGTCCGTGACTGTAGAAGCCTGTGTGTGTGATTGTGAGAGAGAGTAAAAAATTCAATTCAGTCTTGTTTTGTTGCAGGGAAGATGCAAGGCTGACTAGCTTTTAGCATAACATTAGCTCACCGGTCCTGCTCCAAACGTTCTGCAGACTCAATGGGAGAATGTCTTATGTAGTGCTGGCACCCCACACTGATGACCAGCTGGCCAGCAGCTGTGTTGAGGATGAGCTACACCTGTACCTGAAGGAGCCAGTGATCAGGCGGAATGGGGATCCACTTCAGTGGAGGAGACAGAATGAAGGGCGCTTCAAGCAACTTGCCAAACAAGCAAGAAAATGTCTTGGTGCACCACCCTCATCAGTCCCAAGTGAGTGAATGTTCAGTGAAATCTCTGCAATTTATGAATGCAAGAGAAACCGTTTCACTGGACAGCACGCTGAACAACTTTGCTTTTTGCACCACAATCTCGTGCTGCTCAATTGGGACTACTAATTGATTTGACACTCACATTTCTGTGCAAATTTTGTTTAGCTTTGTTTGCTATACTTTATTAAAACTCTGGAAGCAAGTTTTTATTTAACTTTACTAGAGATGCTGCTGATCCTGAGAACTCCCTGCACTTTTTGTTTGAAGTTAAAACAATGATAAGTCATTTCAGTTAAATTGAAATTTTACTTTGTTTACTGTGGAAAATTTCAGGGAGCTATTTAAGTTTTTATTTAACTTTACAAGAGTTGCTGCTGAGCCTGGGAACTCTGCACTTTTTGTTCCAACTTTAAACAAAGTTCAAAGTCATTTCAGTTATTGTGAAATTTTACATTTTTTTTACTGTAAAAAAAAATCATGGAGCTATAAGTTTTTATTTATTAACTTGACAAGAGTTACGGACATGTAGGTCTAGCTGCTTCGTTTTAGTCGTTTGATTGAGGGTTTCATCAAACATCAAAGTAACGCTGTCTTTGTTAACGTCGGTGACGAGGAGTTTAATGATGTGTGGAGCCAAACCAAATTTTGAAATGTAGGCTGATTTGTCTTTACCGCACGTAAAGTTTTTAGCGATATCCGAGTCAGTAAACATAGCTTGGAAAATGTCTCCGACTCCTTTGTTGGCGTTCTAGGACTGGTGTTTGGTTACAGTGTGCAGACACCACAGTACCTCTGCTTGAAGTGTAGCGGTGGACCCGAATGTTGCTCTGAGGTCTGTTGCTGTGGTTTGAGCTGTTGTTGCTGCTGGTATCGGAGACGGAGCTGAAGTCTGTGGTACTGACATACCTGCCAACTTTTCAAACCTGAAAAGCCTAGTAGCTAGCCGGGGTCCAGGGGCCGATGCTAATGCTAATAATGCTAATGATAATGATAATAAGGATAATATTTGCCAAACAAATATTAGCATTAAATCTAGTTAAATGTAGCTAACAACCTCATATTTCGTCAACTTTCAAACCTGAAAAGCCTAGTAGCTAGCCAGGATCCAGGGGCCGCAGGCCCCGGTAGGTCCAGGACAAAGTCCTGGTGGGGGGTTCAGGGGGGCGAAGCCCCCCGACGCCAAACAAATATTAGCATTAAATCAAGTTAGAATGTAGCTAACAACCTCATATTTCTTCAACTTTCAAACCTGAAAAGCCTAGTAGCTAGCCGGGGTCCAGGGGCCGCAGTGCCAAACAAATATTAGCATTTGACATAGAAGATCACATATTAATTATATTAAAGGTAAAATATCTAAATCAATTGCAATACTACACAAAGCGAAATATTTGCTGAATCAACAACCCACATGATATACTTTGTATCATTCATTAATACTCCCATACATGACATATTGTACTGAAGTATGGGGAAATACATATAAAACAAACATATCCAGTCTTTATGCTTCAGAAGAGAGCTATTAGAATAATAAACCAAGCTGATTACAGGGAACCAACAAGCCCACTTTTTCTTAAATTAAAAGCTCTCAAGTTGAAAGATCTGGTTGACTTTAAAACTGCAGTAATAATGTTTAAAGCTAAGAATCTATCACTGCCCGCAAATATCCAAAAGCTGTTCCAAATAAGGGAGAAACAATATCATTTCAGAAGAACATGTATATTTCAAAAACCTTCAGTGAGAACTACCACCAAGCAACATTGTGTTTCAGTGCAAGGAGTCAGATTATGGAACGATTTTGGACCTGAATTAAAATCATGTACAACACTTGGACAATTTAAACAAAAACTAAAGGAAGAAATACTCCAAACATATATACAAGATGACATGTAAAATCACATAAGGATTGTCATATCCAGTCTGTGTTGTGTTGTTACTTAGGGGTTTTTTTTGTCACATTTTGTCTTAGCTTTGTTCTGAATTGTAATCGCTCTTGTTTTGTTTTTCTTTTGAATTCTTGGATGGAATATGGGTGGCCAATATAAGCTGCGGCTTCAGCCATCACCCACTTCAGATAACTTATGCTGAACTGTATAATCAGAGGAGTTACTGTTTAATTTGACCTTGTTGGATTTTTTCGCCTTTGTTATATTATTCTGTTTCTTTTTAATCTTTACTTTTAATCTATCCGAAATAAAGATTCATTCATTCATTATTACCTCCGCCAGGCCGAAGGCCACGATGAGGTTATGTTTTTGCCAGCGTTTGTTTGTCTGTCTGTTTGTCTGTTGGTTAGCAAGATAACTCAAAAAGTTTTGGACGGATTTCGATGAAACTTTCAGGCCTTGTTGGAAATGGTACAAGGAAGAACTGATTAAACTTTGGGGATGATCTGGATCACCGTCTGCATACAGGAATTTTTTAAATGATTCTTTAACATTGTCAGACACGGCCATTTTCAACATGTGTGCAGGGCCAATAGAGGGCGCTGGTCGTCGTGTCTGATGAACACAAACTCCGCCTTCTTCAAAGTTTTAGGCACAAAAGGACGAAGAAAACTGTGGTGGGCAGGGCCCGCCACAGTGCCTGTGTTTGCGCTACGCTGCAAAACCTGAGACGGCCAGCTGTCCGCCGCCGGATTATTTGGCAGAAATTCCCTGGCCAGCCACAGGGGCTGCGCAAAAACCAGCTCTCTGCCGGGGGAGGCTTCCAAATCCTCTCTTTTCCGCGGAGCGCAAACCCAATAAAACCCACGGCAACCATTATCGCACCTTCTTTTGTCCAGCGGCTCCGGAACAGAGAGGAATCCCGGCGCCAGTAATGCTGCGCCTCATATGTGTGACTCTAATGCTAAAAGTGACTGCATCAGGGATTTACCACCTCAAGTCGCACTTTGCTACACAGCGCCACAAAAACTGTGTAGGCAAATTCCATCGATGGATGAACATTTTCAGCCAGTGACAGAACCGACGCCTTCCAAATCCAATGCATCACTAGCAGAAGTGATGTTTTGTCATTTTGTGGCAGAGCACAATCTACCCCCATTGGTGGCAGATCACTTAAGTCATTTGGTGCCAACATTGTTTCCTGACAGCAAGAGCATTCAATTTTTTCGTGCTACTTGGCTTATTATTTTCACAATACCATAAAGTTACGGCTCAACATTGTCTCCATATAAGTGTACATTTGAATAAATATGTTGGAAATAGTTCATATTGCAGTTGCTGTTTGCTTAGTTTTTGTTTGTTTGTTAGTTTGTTTTTGCTACAGTTTTCTTTCATCTGCCGATAAATATAGTTTTTAAGTACTCAGTACAGGTGTGAAAGCCCCCCCAATAAGGGAGGCATGAGGTATGCCTTGACAGGTCGCAGCTTGGCACTTTGCACATGGAGGAGATGGACACAACAGCAACACTTCAGTTTATTACCTCCACCAAGGAGGTAATGCTTTTACTACAGAACCACTAACCCTATCACTAACTAACTAACTAACCTGCACTTATATAGCGCTTTTCTAGTCACAAAGACCACTCAAAGCGCTTTCATTAATACTAACCCTCTATTCTAAGGGCCTATAGGAAACAGATATCTAGGGACAATTTAGAACAGCCAATTAACCTAACATGCATGTTTTTGGCATGTGGGAGGAAACCAGAGAAATCCCGGAGTAAACCCACGCAACACGGGGAGAACATGCAAACTCCACACAGATCACTGTTGGTCGGGGGCTGGGATCGAACCCACGATCCCACGATCCCCACAATCCCCCGGCCAAGGGTAAACTGTGCTGCCGCAGTGCTAACCACTGCGCCACCGTGCAGCCCTATCATTGTGAATCCAATTGCTAGTTGTATGTTTTCATGGTCAAGGAATCTGAAAACCTACACACAAACACTGTATGGGGGGGAACTGTGGTGCTTGGCGGAGGTCTGCGCTCTCCGAGTGCTTTTCTAGTTAAATTTGCATTCAAAAGACTATCTTAACACTGCACAGAACTTTGAATAGGCGAGATGTGATGTATTATGAATACTAGAAAAGCACTCGGACAGCGCAGACCTCTGCCAAGCGCCACAGTTCCCCCCATACAGTGTTCAACATCATAAATAAAATACTGAAAATGGCCCTATCTCGCAATGATAAATAAAAAAAAAAAAGAATCCTTTAAAAAATTCCTGGATCCAGACGGTGATCCGGATCACCACCAAAATCTAATCATCTGTAGGATACCCCATTTCTGACAATCTGTGAAAATTTCATGAAAATCCATCCATAACTTTTTGAGTTATCTTGCTAACAAACAAACAGACAGACAAACCAACGCTGATGATCACATAACCTCCTTTGCGGAGGTAACTAGAAGACTAGAAATATCAGCAGGGTATACTAGCACTGTTTAACAGACAAGCGCGTAAAAGACGGCAAAATCGCTCTGATATTTTGTGTGTTTACATGATACACCAAGCATGACAAGGCTTGCAATTCCACAGCACATGTTCTTCAGAATCTTAGGCATTATATAAAATGTATTCTCCCTTTAGATGTCGAATCCATGGTCCATTTGCCAGGGCTGAAGTGCAGTCATACGAACGTCTGCAGCAGTTTACATCGTGTTTACATTTCGCCATGTACGCACGCCTCTCCGGGATTTCGCGCGAGAATAGAAACCTCATTACCCTCAATAGCGATAGCGTTAGCTTAGCAAACGCGTCAGGTAAAGCGTAGCAGCGAACCACGAAAAGAAACGCTACTGACGCTAATGTTCAAAATTTAGATACGATTCCTAGCGATCTCGTGTTTGGAATTGCTTTCGAGGTTTTTTTACTTTTTAAAATTTTTGACTGAATTTTTAGTGAAAAACCGTAATTTTGATTAATAAAGCCGTAACCCGGAATGGGTCTTGAAAACCGGAACCATTACGGCAAAACCCGAGTAGTTGGCAGGTATGTACTGATGAGACGAAACAGTACTGAAAAATGGCAGGCGTTTGTTGGCGGGTTTTTGCAGCCGTTTTGTGCTCTGCATATGCGATTCCACAGCTTTAATTCCCATCGAGCCGAGTTTAAAGAGCTTCTTGCACAGCGTAAAACGGGGATCATAGTTATTTCTTTGAACCGGTCTTAACCATGCCGCAAATGTCGGTTTATCCATCCAGCTAAGATTAAATTTACATTTCCCCATGACTGACGTTGCCAACAGCTACTGAAGTGCAAGCTGCTAACGTGTAAACCTGAAAGTAGCCCCCTCCCCCCACAAACAAATGATTGCTTTTGGTTCCACTCACTTTCGCTCCGTGGTGCTAAAATGCACCCGCAGACACCCTGTAACATAAGCAAGCTGACATAAAAGTAGAAAACTACAAGAAAATTGCTATAAATTTTGGGGAAAAAACCTCAAACCTTAAAGACTAAGATAAGATAAGATAAGATAAGCCTTTATTAGTCCCACAACGGGGAAATTCCAGGATTGCAACAGCACAGGGATAGCAACACTCAGAGCAACAATCAGAAGGCAAGAAAAAAAAAACAAAAACAAAAAAAAACAAGCAAGCAAGAGCAGCTAATATACATATGTACATATTACTATAAAATATATATATACACACACACACACAGAGCATTGTAGCTGGATGGAATAAATATATGAATATATGAACACAGTGCAGAGCATTGTAGCTAGATGGAATAAATATGTAAATATATAAACACCCACAGTACAGAGCATTGCAGCTAGGTGGAATAAATATGCAAGTATATAAACACACACAGTGCGGAGCAATGTAGCTAGATGGAATAAATATATAGATATATAAACACACACAGTGCAGAGCATTGTTGCTAGATGGGATGAAACAGCATAACCGTCTACTTAGTTATCCTACATGGTATGATTATGTGCCCATACATATTCTCACCCTCCATAGCGACTGATATGTTCCTAGTTGTATGCCGGAGAGGACCATTGTGTAAGTCTATTGCATCTTTTGCATCCAAAAAACTATTAGTTTGTTACGTCTTTTTGCTATCTCTGCGAGCAGCCCTGCTTAGGTTGTACAGTCTGACAGCCGTTGGTAGGAAGGACCTACGAAACCTCTCGGTTGTGCACCTGGGATGATGTAGTCTGCTGCTAAATGAGCTCCTCAGTGCATCCAGTATGTCCTGCATAGGGTGGAACTCGGACTCCCAGCAGAGATGACAGTTTAGCCACCGTCCTTCTCTCTCCTATCTCCTCCATCGGATCAAGGCGCTGCCCCAGGACAGAGCCTTTATTAGTCCCACAATGGGGAAATTCCAGGATTGCAACAGCACAGGGATAGCAACATTCTGAGCAACAATCAGAAGGCAAGAAAAAACAAGAGCAGCGAGTATACATACGTACGTATAAACATAAATATATAGACATACAGTGCGGAGCATTGTAGCTAGATGGAATGTCGTCGGCCTCCGTCGGTCTATGATGACCATGGAAGAGAATCCTAAACGTCTACTCTGCTGGAACAGCACCACCTGTGGCTGAACAGGCAGATGCGCACCGGTGTTCTATCTTCCAGCGTTGGGCGTTGGTAGGATTCAAGCCTGGGCAGGAAGATATGGAGGACAAGATGTTGCCCATGCAGCATGTCCTCCCTCTCCACGTCACTGATGAATCCAAAGGAACAGCAGGGCTGCTACAGTGTGGCACCAGCGCCGTCACAGGAGCTGCCAGAACGATGTTGAGCACAACAGAGAACTGCCTTAGAGGCTCTGACTCCGGATTTTTCCTCAGGGTTGACTACCGAAGCCTTTCCCGTGACCGGGTGTGCCGCAAGGCAGCGGAGGTTTGAAATCAGGGTTTACCTTCCCCTAGATGGGCTACCTTACCAGGTTGACGAGCCACCATCTACCCGAAGCATCTGGTTTTAAGGCGCCAGAGATCCGCCCTCGCCCCTTCTCCTATTAGTAAAAGCAGTTTCGCCGGGCTTAGAGACTAAACCACACGGGCAGGCTAGGAGTTGGACTTAGTTGTCAGAGGCTTTTCGAGACGCACGCCGTAAGGAGCATTTTATGAGCACTGTGAGCTTAACCCCAGTGCCGCTCCTGGCTATGACAACCTTGGAACCAGCTAGATGGAATAAATATATAAATATATAAACACACAGTGTGGAGCATTGTAGCTAGATGGAATAAATATGTAAATATATAAACAGTGCGGAGCATTGTCGCTAGATGGAATAAATATGAAAATATATAAACACACAGTGCGGAGCATTGTCGCTAGATGGAATAAATACGATAAGATAAGATAAGATTATGGCGGCATGAAATAATAAGGAGCGAACTGAATGTTTTTAAGGGTGTTTATTAATCATACCGCCATCACGAGAACTCACTCCAGCCCTGTGGGTGCGGGCTAGAGCGAGCCCGGAGGCTCTCCAGCAGATAAGCAATGCGTGCAGTCAGATGAGCAGCGAGAGTTACAGAGCAATGCAGTTTTTATACCCAGTTACAGACAATACATGAAAGGCATGTTATCATCAAAGAAACTGCAGGAAGGCATGGGACATTTGCATTTGAGTACAGAGCAGAAAGTCATACATAACAGCAGGATACTGGCGCCTGAATTCGCCTCTGCTCCGGAGCTGTAGGACAAAAGAGGTTACAAGGCACATCTACATATTGTTATCAGTCCATAGATCACACTGCTATGTTAATTGCTCCCGCTGAGCGCTCTGCTTGTCCATGGCTGTTGTGGGGGTTACCCATAAGATAAGCCTTTATTAGTCCCACAATGGGGAAATTCCAGGATTGCAACAGCACAGGGATAGCAACACTCAGAGCAACAATCAGAAGGGAAAAAAAACAAACAAGAGCAGCAAGTATACATACAGTTGTGTTCAAAATAATAGCAGTCCCACATCACAAGCAAGATAAATCACTGTTTTTGTTAGAATTTCAACTTCTACACTGCAAGTAAGTTTCTAGAAGGTTTAGTAAAGGTATAGAAAACCAGCAGACCCAACAGGCATGACGTGCATGCTGCTGATTCTGTGAAACAATCATTAACTGAAAGGGGTGTGTTCAAAAAAATAGCAGTGCTGAGTTCACTTAGTGAGGTCATTGATTCTGTGAAAAAAAAAAGGTGTTAAACAGGTGGCCCTTATTTAAGGATCAAGGCAACTGATGCTGCATATGCTAGCTGTGCATTTGTCCTTGAAAAACAGAGTAAAATGGGTCGTTCAAGACACTGTTCAGAAGAAGAGCGTTCTTTGATTAAGAAATTAATAAAAGAGAGGAAAACCTATAAAGAAGTGCAGAAAATGATAGGCTGTTCAGCTAAAATGATATCAAACACTATAAAATGGCAGCCAAAACCAGAAAGGCGAGGAAGAAAAAGAAAAACGACTATTCGAATGGATCGGAGAATAACCAAACTGGCAAAGGCTCAGCCAATGATCAGCTCCAGGAGATCTAAGGTTGCCTGTGAGTACTGTAACAATCAGACGACGTCTATGTGAAGCCAAGCTACCAGCAAGAAGCCCCCGCAAAGTCCCATCGTTAATAAAAAGACATGTGCTGAAGCAGTTACAATTTGCACTGACTGGCCTAAAAAGAAATGGTGTAATATTTTGTGGACTGAAGAGAGTAAGATTGTTCTTTTTGGGTCTAAGGGCCACAGTTTGTCAGACGTCCTGCAAACACTGAATTCAAGCCACAGTACACAGTGAAGACGATGAAACAAGGTGGTGCAAGCATCATGATATGGGGATGTTTCTCGTACTATGGTGTTGGTCCTATTTATCGCATACCAGGGATCATGGATCAGTTTGAGTACATCAGAATACTGGAAGAAGTCATGTTGCCGTATGCTGAAGAGGAAATGCCTTTGAAATGGGTGTTTCAACAAGACAATGACCCCAAACACACTAAAGACAGATGTCAACACTGCTATTTTTTTGAACATTATACTTCTTGACTTTCTGTAAAATATTATCAAATTCAATTACTTTTTCCAATTTTCTTGATTTGAAATAGATGTGCAGTGCCCCCAATGCATTTGAGTTCATTAAAATACAATTTATTTGAAGAATTTTAACGTTTATTCACATTTTTCAACACACTGCTATTATTTCGAACACAACTGTATGTACATATACACCATCGTTCAAAAGTTTGGGGTCACTTAGAAATTTCCTTATTTTTGAAAGAAAAGCACTTTTTTCCAATGAAGATAACTTTAAACTAATCAGAAATACACTCTATGCATTGCTAATGTGGTAAATGACTATTCTAGCTGCAAATGTCTGGTTTTTGGTGCAATATCTAGATAGGTGTATAGAGGCCCATTTCCAGCAACTATCATTTCAGTGTTCTAATGGTACAATGTGTTTGCTCATTGCGTCAGAAGGCTAACGGATGATTAGAAAACCCTTGTGCAATCATGTTAGGTCTGCAATGCTGTAATTGCTGCAAATGGAGGATTCTTTGACAAAAGCAAAGTTTGAAGGAAAAAATTATTATTTCAAATACAAATCATTATTTCTAACATTGTCAATGTCTTGACTATATTTTCTATTCATTTTACAACTCATGGTGGTAAATAAGTGTGACTTTTCATGGAAAAAACAAAATGTCTGGGTGACCCCAAACTTTTGAACGGTAGTGTAATTTTTATATATATATATATATATATATATATTCAAATTCAAACGTTTATTTCAAACTCAGGGTTCATATTAAATGCAGAACTAAAACGAATACAAAATAAATAGATAAAAGTATATACAGATCAGCAGACACTCGGCGCTCTTGTAACAACAATAACATACAATATTGGGCTCAGTATAAGATGGAACGCCACCACTTCCAACTGCTGGAATGAAGTGTGAGTGACGAGTTGACAATTGCTGATATAAGATGATTGTTGCATGCCAGCAGCCTTCTCATAAAACTGTAAACATTCTTTCGTATCAACTCGCCAAAAGACGGAATATTCACAGACACAAACATCTTGCTTGCACTCGACCTTCGTGGTACATCGAGCAACCTTCTTAGGGAGTTATTATATGCAATGTGGATTTTGTTCCTGATACCAACATTGCTATTAAACCATTAAAGGCGAGCAGTACATTGAGGTACAGAAGGTCTTGAACAACATACATTTGACATCAGGAGAACATCTGTGGAAATTTTGCAACAGTAAATTTGTTTGAACATATAGTTTCCTGAGTTGCCTGTTACAATCAACATTGATCTTATCAGATTCAATCCACACACCTAGGTATTTGACTTTTTCAACAAAGTTCAAGCTATGACCACAAAGTGGCATAGCAGGATTCGACGTATCGACACCCTTCGGTTTGAAAGCCATACACATAGATTTAGTACAGTTGAACAAGATGTCATTTTTTTCACCAAATTTTTCACATACCGAAAGGAGATGTTGCATCGCTGCAGTAGACAAACTTAACAGAGGTCATCAGCATAGAAAATGTGATTTAACAGTGCACCGTTAAAGGAGCCGCCCACATTAGTATTGTTCAACAAGTACACTAAGGTCATCAACACAGACATTAAACAACAAGGGTGACAGTATACCACCTTGTTTAACACCGTTGGTCACATGAAATTTGGATGAGGTAACATTGCCCCATCTAACACCCATAGACTGCCTTCTGTACCAGTATAACAGGATGCTAACAATGTAAATAGGAATGCCTTGGTCGATCAGTTTTCTGAACAAACACCAGTGGTTGATCCTGTCAAAGGCTTTGCTGGCGTCTAGGAACGTGGCATAGACACTAGTGGATTGGCTTCTGAAGTAGTCAACAAATTCATGGAGTAGGTAAACAGCCTTGTCAGTTGAAAGAGCTGACTTGAAACCAAACTGATTGTCGTTTGTCCACAAATAATCCTCAATTCTGTTCAGGATTAGACCCTCTAACAGTTTAGATATAACATTTGCAACAGCTATAGGTCTGAAGTTGTTCATGTCAGACAGACTGGCACGCTTGTTTTTCACCAAAGGAATAATAACAGAGTCCATCAACATATCTGGCATGTAACCATGAACAAACATACAGTTAAAACACAATGACAACAGAATACACAAATTGAAGTCAGCATTGATGAGGCATTCACTGGTGAGACAATCAGGGCCAGCTGATTTGCCTTTCTTGAGAGCTTTGATCAGGGAAGCAACTTCAACACGAGTGACAGCAGAAATATCAGAGGCATCGAACATGTCGTTATACAGGTGCATATCGTGCATAACAGAATCCTTCATTGAAACATTCTTGACTGAGTTGAAAATAGCTTCATATTGACATTTCCACTTTTTAGCAATATTAGCATCACCAGTCACACCATCAATAGTGTTTGATCTAACAGACCAGTGGGAGCTCGTAGCCTTCATTTGTTTCCAGAATTCTACCATGTTCAGTTCACTCATGTGACTAGCTAGCTGGTCACATTTGATACTTTCTTCATTGCGCCTGCATGCTCGTAGAGCATATTTGAACCTAGCCCTACAATTTTTCATGTTCTCAAATACTGGACCAGAACGTGGTTTGCTATTACTTCACCGCAAAAAAAGCATCCCGAGCAGCTGTGTGAGCCTCACTAACAACATCATTCCAGCCTGGGACGTTATACTGGGTGGCTGTACTGTGGCTAGGAATGCATTCACTCACGCAATAATTTAAAGAATCAACAATATCACTGTAAAACCTGTCGATATCATCCCTGTGTGCCGCACAATTACGGTCGTGACATCTGACGGCGTCCGTAGGAGCACGGATGTCACAGAGTTTCCTGCGAGCAAGTTTCTTATATCTAGACAGGTCTGACTCTGTGGCATCACGCCATTTGTATGTCCTACTGCCTGTTGTGGCTGAGGGAGCTCCCCGGGGGCTACTTACAGCACTAGATACCTCAATATCCATAGATAAAGGTACGTGATCGGAACTCACATAGTCATACAGAACTTTGATATTGGACACGTTATCATGGCCTGAGGATGTAGTCACACAGTGATCAAGCCATGATGTAGAGCCATGAGCCATGCTAGCATGAGTAAAGGTATCACCTGGTAAGATAATCCTGTCCGAGATGTGTAAGGAGTAACTCTCACAAAAAGACACCAGTTCCTTTCCAAAACAACTTGAGCGTTGAAGTCACCAATTGTGAACACATATGGAGTTGGAAAATCCTCAGTGATACGTTTAACAAGACTCAGGCAGTGCAAGTATTCATCCAAGTTTTCAACACTGTCACAGGGGAAATATACACACAATATAAGACAGTGAAAGTCACCCAGGTTGACTTCAATACCTGTAACTCTTACGCACTCGTAAGTTTTCACAACACAACTGTTCACAAGTGACTTCCGCCATAGGATACCGACGCCGCCATAGGGGTGACCTAAGATAACACGTTCTTCCGTATCCATAAAAGAGACACCTTGTCCTATAAAGTCACCATGTAATCTGCTCAGAATAGACAATTCATTTTCGAACAACCAGTGTTCCTGCAACAACACAATGTCATGGTTATCACATAAACTGGAGATCTCATTAGATGAAGTTTTTACATTCTGGCAGTTGAATGAACATATTCTAAGGTTGGTCCTACTACTGAATGAATATAATGACAAACACAATAGTGACAATCACATGTAGATCATTTCCTCCCAAAGAAGTGTCGAAGGTATAAACCAGATGGCCACACATTTTTTTCAAGCAACTTCTTGCTGCAACTGGCAGGACATGTAATCTTAAAGGAGGCATAACCATCATACTTGGTTTCTAGTTGCTCAATCTTGAGATTGTCTTTTAATTTAACATGAGTATTGATATAGGAGCGTACATGATGGGGTCTGGTGGTGGGGTCGAGTCGACTGATGAAGACTTGGTGCTTCTTATGACCTTGACCCTGATGACCGCCAGCCCTCCTACCAGACTTCGGTACAACGCGTAACTGTGAGTGGGGGCGTGTCTTGTTGACGACCTGTAGCTGGTTCGTGGTCTGCTTGGCAGTCGGTTGGTTGTCAGATGATTGGAGTGCATCGGCGTAGGACCTCTTCTTCTTCTTGGCACGGCAACTCTCAACTTCCTCGAACTCAAACTCGCGTTCTTCAGCAGTTACAGCAACTTTGGTAGCTTTGGCAGCCCCAGAAGGGCTGCTGCCGACAGCGTCATCAGTACAAGCCTCTGTAGAGTTGGCGGCCACGTCCGCATTCTCACCGTCAGCCATGGCAGTAGGTGGAAGACCACGGGCTGCATTGGAGACCGAGACGTGGTCGGCAGCTGCTACCACGGTCTCCTCATCGCTGGTGATGTAGACAGCACTCTGAGTACTGCCAGCCTCGTCCTCACCTTCCTCGACCAGGACGTCAGCTGGAGGGGGTGTGTCGCCGAGTTTGGACATTATTGCCGCCACGTCGACCTGGATAGCAGATATCGTTTTGAACACGGTAGCAATGCTCTCTCCAAGGGACATCACACGGCGCACATCATTAGACAGCTTGGCAAGGTCAAATTACTCCATCGAAGCTGGTGGCAAATCCTTGAGGTTCCGGGCAACGTATTGTGGCGCCTGCTGACCAGCCTCATTCAGCTTGTGGTAGATGTCGGTGATGTTGCCTCTCTTCCGGTTTTGGCCGGACCTCTTCTTCTTCCGCGATGTTCCCTCTGGGCACTGCTCGAACAGCAGCTTCTTTGCACTTTCAACCTGGTTGTCATCGTAGAAGTCACTAACCCATTTCACAAGATAGGCCATCAGGACATTACCCATGTTGTTCTGCATAAAGCACAGCAGCTCACAGATGGGTATCTGATGTGGGAGTGCTGTAGTTGGCCCATGCAGGGGATGGTCGTCACCATGGTTGTCTCCAGCCATATCTGACGTTAGTCCATTTAGTCCAGAAGACATTTCTGACAGTTATCTAACAAGATACTGACATGTATATAGCACACCAACTTAGGTTTACCGGGATAGCTTTGAAGCCCAACAGGAGTGCCGTTCAGCGCGGCTGATCATTAGATTGGCGGGGCTAGCGTTAGCTTAGCATTAGCATTAGCTTAGCATTAGCATTAGCGTGATAGAGTATGTAAGTGCGCTCTTGTGTGAATTAATACGCACGCGCTCTTGGTTCCACCTCACTGCGGATCAGTTCGCCCTCCGGGGAATAACGGTAGACGACACCAGTATTTACTTCATCACACGCAAATGACCATTCGCCCGACTTCGTGGTTACCTTCTCACTGCAGCCGTTTCTCTGGGATAGCAGTAGAGGTGAAGAGCAGTCTTTAGAAGTCGGAAACGGGGCCAGAGCCGGAAACGGGGCCAGAGCCAAAAAAAAAAAAAAAAAAAGCCGCCAGAACCTTCACCGGGTCAGCGCTGTTGTCGTAAGAATATTCCCCACATTTGTTGGTGGCCAATAAAAGTCCTTATTTTTGACGGTTTTACTTAAAATTCTAGGCTCATGAGAGAGGTCTCCAGTTTTCATCATAGGTATACCTCAACTATGAGAGACAAAATGAGGAAAAAAAAATCCAGAAAATCACATTGAAGGATTTTTAATGAATTAATTGGTAAATTCCTCGGTAAAATAAGTATTTGGTCACCTACAAACAAGCAAGATTTCTGGCTCTCACAGACCTGTAACAACTTCTTTAAGAGGCTCCTCTGTCCACCACTCGTTACCTGTATTAATGGCACCTGTTTGAACTCATTATCAGTATAAAAGACACCTGTCCACAACCTCAAACAGTCAGACTCCAAACTCCACTATGGCCAAGACCAAAGAGCTGTCAAAGGACACCAGAAACAAAATTGTAGACCTGTACCAGGCTGGGAAGACTGAATTTGCAATAGGGAAGCAGCTTGGTGTGAAGAAATCAACTGTGGGAGCAATTATTAGAAAATGGAAGACATACAAGACCACTGATAATCTCCCTCGATCTGGGGCTCCACGCAAGATCTCACCCCGTGGGGTCAAAATGATCATGAGAACGGTGAGCAAAAATCCCATAACCACAAGGGGGGGACCTAGTGAATGACCTGCAGACAGCTGGGACAAAAGTAACAAAAGCTACCATCAGTAACACACTAAGCCGCCAGGGATTCAAATCCTGCAATGCCAGACGTGTCCCCCTGCTTAAGCCAGTACATGTCCAGGCCCGTCTGAAATTTGCTAGAGAGCATTTGGAT
Source organism: Pholidichthys leucotaenia (assembly GCA_020510985.1). Taxonomy (NCBI): domain Eukaryota; kingdom Metazoa; phylum Chordata; class Actinopteri; order Cichliformes; family Pholidichthyidae; genus Pholidichthys; species Pholidichthys leucotaenia. Next base: position 24,090,427 of record CM035836.1, on the reverse strand, counting down.
GATCCAGAAGAGGACTGGGAGAATGTCATATGGTCAGATGAAACCAAAATAGAACTTTTTGGTAAAAACTCAACTTGTCGTGTTTGGAGAAGAAAGAACACCATACCTACTGTGAAGCATGGGGGTGGAAACATCATGCTTTGGGGCTGTTTTTCTGCAAAGGGACAAGGACGACTGATCCGTGTAAAGGAAAGAATGAATGGGGCCATGTATCATGAGATTTTGAGTGAAAACCTCCTTCCATCAGCAAGGGCATTGAAGATGAAACGTGGCTGGGTCTTTCAGCATGACAATGATCCCAAACACACCGACCGAGCAACAAAGGAGTGGCTTCGTAAGAAGCATTTCAAGGTCCTGGAGTGGCCTAGCCAGTCTCCAGATCTCAACCCCATAGAAAATCTTTGGAGGGAGTTGAAAGTCCATGTTGCCCAGCGACAGCCCCAAAACATCCCTGCTCTAGAGGAGATCTGCATGGAGGAATGGGCCAAAATACCAGCAACAGTGTGTGAAAACCTTGTGAAGACTTACAGAAAGCGTTTGACCTCTGTCACTGCCAACAAAGGGTATATAACAAAGTACTGAGATGAACTTTTGTTATTGACCAAATATTTATTTTCCACCATAATTTGCAAATAAATTCTTTAAAAATCCTTCAATGTGATTTTCTGGATTTTTTTTTTCTCATTTTGTCTCTCATAGTTGAGGTATACCTATGATGAAAATTGGAGACCACTCATCTTTTAAGCGGGAGAACTTGCACAATTGGTGGCTGACTAAATACTTTTTTACCCCACTGTATATAGACACAGTGCGGAGCATTGTAGCTGGATGGAATAAATATATGAGTATATAAACACACAGTGTGGAGCATTGTAGCTAGATGGAATAAATATGTAGATATATAAACACACACAGTACGGAGCATTGTTGCTAGATGGGATGTAACAGCACAACCGTCTACTTAGTTATCCTACATGGTATGATTATGTACCCATACATATTCTCACCCTCCATAGCGACCGGTATTTTCCTAGTTGTATGCCGGAGGGGACCATTGTATAAGTCTATTGCGTCTTTTGCATTCAAAACTATTAGGTTGTCACGCCTTTTTGCTATCTCTGCGAGCAGAATCAGAATCAGAATAAACTTTATTGCCAAGCATGTAAAAAACACGAGGAATTTGACTTGACATTGGTGCGCGTGCAAGCGCGACACAACGACACGGCAGCCATAATAGGCGCCTCATCAAACAGAGATAGATAAGAAAGGGAGGTGAAGGGAGGGAACGACACAATGGAGGAGGAGAGAAAAAAAACTTCATTATCAGAATACAGCTTATGAATATTTAAGCAGATTATGATTACAATGAAAAAAAATCTCTCAATAGCACAGAGCAACAATCAACCACAAAAAACCAAAAGACCAAAAGTCAGAGAGGATCAGTGAATGGATGGGTGTAATTCAGTATATGAGTCAGTGTGTTCGTGTATGTTGAATGCAGGTGGGTGTTTATCAGTTACTGGAGGCAGCAAAATCTCTCCCAGCCGAGATGTTATGTCTTAGTGTCTGAAACTCGGAAGCATGTCCTTGAGGCATGGCAGATGGAAATTTCCTGAGCCAGTCACATGTCCTTGAGAGTTCAGATGCAGCCCCAGAATGTTTATGAGAAGCACAATCTTCTGTTTTGTCTTAATCCAGGAGGAAAATAGTCAACAGGGCATCGAATTCAAGGTCTGATAGACACAGATCACTCAGAGCATAGAATTTTTTCATCTCTTGCAATCCTGTGTTCATAATTTCCAAACATAGGCTTTAAATCCATTCCTTGGAGGCACCAAAAACGACTCCAGATGTTTCCCTTCTAGAACATGGGTAAACATGTCCGGTAGAGTCCATCCCTCTACAGTGCATGCCAGATGGTAATTTCCATGTTAGTCATTGCCGTTAGTTAGTGCACTCCCCCGTCTGGTCGAATTGTTGAAGAAGCAGCTATGCCGGGACCGCTTTTGATTAGCTCTTCCAGTTAAATTTTCGATACACCAGGAAAAACTCCAGAGCCAATTAGCAGAAAATCCTGTGATCCTAGCCAAACCAGATAGATGTTTCCACATCATCAGTCGAATCATGCAGACACATGCGTTCTAATCCATGGGTCTCTCCATAGGGGCTCCCCCTGGCCCGAATTTATGTAAAATGTTGTTAATTTTATTAAAGCCGCTCACCAAATCCATTATTTTTCGTTTGGATCAAGATTCAGCCAGAAGAACAGCGATGCAGACAAGACAGCAAGCTGGGATTCTCAGTTAGGGAGGGAAGGAGGGTAAAAGAGGGAGCAAAGGAAAAAGCGTCTGTTCTCTCTGAAGGGCAGAAGCAGAAGCCCTGCTTAGGTTGTACAGTCTGACAGCCGTAGGTAGGAAGGACCTGCGAAACCTCTCGGTTGTGCACCTTGGATGATGTAGTCTGCTGCTAAATGAGCTCCTCAGTGCATTCAGTATGTCCTGCATAGAGTGGAACTCGGAATCCAGCAGAGATGACAGTTTAGGTATTAAGCAATACCTTGGTGACTTGGGCAGTACAGTTAAAACAAAGCTGAGAAACTTGGGTGTCATCTTTGATAAGGCCATGTCATTGGAACATCACAACAAACAACTGATAAAAAACTGTCACTTCCAACTGCGAAATATCGCCAAGCTCAGGACCATGGTTTCACTCAAAGAGCTGGAGATGATCATTCACGCATTTGTCTCCTCATGTTTGGACTACTGTAACAGCCTTTTTACTTGTTTGAACAAAAAGAAACTGGCTCATCTGCAGTTTGTTCAAAACTCTGCTGCGAGGCTTCTGACATGTGCAAACAGGAGAGACCACATTACACCTGTCCTTAGATCACTCCATTGGCTCCCTGTTTTGTATCGTGTCCACTTTAAGATCCTGGTGCTCACTTTCCGAGCAATTCACGGTCAGGCCCCCGCATATATGGCTGCTCTGATTCAGCCCTACAGCTCGACCCGCAGCCTGAGATCCTCCGGACAGCACTTGCTCATGGTTCCCCGCACCCACTTTGCTACCAGAGGTGACAGGTCTTTTAAAGCAGTAGCACCATGCTTGTGGAATGACCTCCCTCTGCACCTTCGAGCCATGGACAGTGTTGTGAGTTTTAAAACCTACCTGAAAACATTCCTGTTTAAACAGGCATTTTAATTTTTTTTTTTTTTTTTTTTTTGTTACTTATTTGTACCCGTAGGTAGACTTGGTTTGCAGTCTGGTGACAAGCCACCGGCTACTGGTCAGGGGAGAAGGGCGGTTGGTCAAACCTATTGAAAAACAGATTCAGATTGTTCGCCCACTCCCTGCCCCCCGTGGCCTGGGGGTAGGTATTCTGGAGCCCAGAGATGGTTTTAAGGTTTCTCCAGACCCCACCAATGTCGCTCTGTTGCAGCTTGTCCTCCATCTTCTTCCTGAAGCTGTCCTTGCCTTCTCTGATCTTCCTCCTCAGCTCCCTCTGTATGGACTTCAGCATCTCCCTGTTCCCCAACCTGAAGATCCTCTTCTTCTTTCTCAGAAGTGTTTTTATCTCAGGGTTGATCCAGGGTTTGTTGTTTGAGCAACACCGTATGGCCTTGGTGGGTACGGTGTTGTCCACACAGAAGCTGATGTAGTCCGTGATGGTGTGAGTGAGGCCATCGATGTCCTCACCATGTGGATCGCAGAGTTGCTCCCAGGCAGTGGTTTCAAAACAGTCCTTTAGAGCGTCCATTGCCTCCTCAGACCCTAACTTCACTGTGCGCATGACCGGAGGTTGTCTGTGCACTAGGGGTTTGTACACCGGCCGGAGATGAACCAAGTTGTGATCCGATCTCCCGAGTGGGGGGGAGTGGTGATGAGGTGTACGCCTCCTTAGTGTTTGCGTAGAATAAGTCCAGTGTTTTATTGTCTCTAGTGTGGCATGTGACATACTGGGTGAACGTGGGTAGAATGGGAGACAGTGAAACATGGTTGAAATCGCCTGAGATGAGGAGAAGAGCATCTGGGTGTTCTGTCTGCAGCCTGCCAGTTACTGAGTGGATGACGTCACGCGCTGTCCCGGCGTTCGCCGTCGGATTTGCATAAATAACAATGCAAATCACGTGAGTATTCCCTCGGGAGATAGGTAGGCCACATGCTAACAGCTAGCAACTCGATGTCTTTGCTGCAGTGTTGTTGTTTAACAGTGATATGTCCCGGTCTGCACAAGTTGTTATTAACATACACCATCACTTCACCGCCCCTTGCTTTGCCACTGTCTGGTGTTCGGTCTGCCCGTATCGCGTGGAAAACCTCCAGTTCAATGTTAGCATCTGCTGCTAGTTCAGTTAGCCACGTCTCCGTAAACAACAAAAGGCAGCACTCCCGGTATATGCTATCATAGCGGGAGATAGCCGCTAGCTCATCTACCTTTCCCAATATCGATCGTACATTCCCCATAACAACGGATGGGAGGGTGGGTCTGTACCTTATATTCCTTGGCCGCTGTCTTACACCATCACAACACCCACATTGTTTTCGCCTTATTTCTCCCGGTATGTCGAGTATTTCCGTTAGACTGAAGTCATTACTTAAGTTTTTAAGTTAGTGCTCTTTGTACCCTTAACTCAACTAGAAAGTTAGGGTTGTCTACTTTTAAATATTAATTTCATAAAACTGCTTTAACATGAGGAGAATTTATGGCTACCACACCCACCTCCGATTATATAATTTAAGTATGCATGAGTAAATTACTATTATGATTTTTTTCTAGCGTGTCTTTCCTACTCTCTCAATGAAAAAAAGAAACACTAGAATAAAAATACAAAAAATGCATGTATTTCTGTCATTTATGTAAACCATTACAAAGAAATCCTGCAGGACAAAACATGACACTTGGTATTTTCTAACCTGTTTGTACACGACCATAGACAGAGAGAGAACCTGAATAAGACAGGTCTCAGAGAAGGAATAAAAGAGACAGAGGTCTCAGAGAAGGAAAGATGACACAGAAGAGAGGAGCCAAGGACAGCAAAGTGTTCAGGCAGAGGGTCCAGGAGAGATGAGAGCAGAGAAAAGAGACAAAGCTGACACCACTTAAAACCCCTAATACAGGACATCTGGGTGGGACCCCAAATGGCCCAATATTCCAACAATCAAGCCTTGGTTGTACAATAAAAAATGGTGGGCATCAGGTGTGCTGGCAATGGAGTAGGTGTGTGCGTTGCTGGCTCCTGCTATATTTTTTTCCTTACTTTTTTTTTTTTAATTTAAGTTTTTGTAAAGGGTATACAGGACGTTACAGCAATGCATTGTTTACATTTTCATCACATGTTCCCTTATTTTCTGATATCTGACAACATTGGAAGAATAATTATTACAACACCCCCCCTTTTTTTTTTTTAAGTGAAAGAAAAAGTGAAATTAAAAGAGAATAAAATAAAACAAACAAACCAGCAAAAAACAAAGAAAAAGAAAAAGTAAGTAAATAAAGGTAAAAGAGCATCTGACTAGCGTTGGAACAAAGAGCGGAACCATTATTGAAATGGTATTTGTCAAAGATTAGATCTAATGGAAGACACATATGCGATCCAGGGTTGCCAAAAGTTCATGAACCCATCCATGTCCTGTCTCAGTGCGAATGTCAACTTTTCCATCGAGTAAATGTCTTGGATCACGTTAATCCAATCTTCAGGTGTAGGACAGTCCTTCAACATCCATTTTTTAGTTAGAGCTTTTTTGCTTGCCAATATTAAAATACTGAATAAGTATTTCTCTCCTCGTCTTTCCAGTGAGTCCGGTAGTAAACCCAAATACAAAGTTACAAAAGAAAAGGGAACTGTTATTTTAAATATTTTCCCCAATATTGTCTGTACATTGGTCCAATATTGGTGGATAACTGGGCATGACCAAAACACATAAAAATGATTTGCAGTCTTTTCACCACACAAGCGCCAACAGTTCAATCCCTTATGGGTAAATTTGTTTTGTGCAGGTGTTCTGAAAAATCCTACCAAGTTTTTCCATCCAAATTCTCTCCACTGCAGGGATGAGGTACTTTTCCATTGCTGTTTATTTAGCTTTTCCCATATTTCCAATTGTAAAGTGAAATTCCCCTCTTTTTCCCATCTCTCTTTTATATATGATGTGTTGTCTCCTTTTAAGTCTTGAAGACCTTGGTATATTTTAGAAATGTATCTGATCCCTGGGATCCCTTTATATGCCATTAAGAAGACCTTCAGAACACCTGACTGGGCCCTTTCCAAATCCTCCTTTTTAAGTATATTGTTTATGTGGTGTCTAAGCTGGAAGAACCTGTAAAGGTCTTGATTTATTAGACCTCGTTTTTTCAAATCTTCAAAACTTCTTAAAATTTGCCCTTTAAAAAAATCATATTTTATCAGCCCTTTCTCCTTCCACTTTTTAAATCTGGTGTCTGTTTTATTAGGAGTAAAGTCTTGATCATAGGCAATCCATTGCAGAAGTCGACAGGGCTCTTTAGTTTGATTCTCTCTGACTATCTTAAACCAAATTTTTAGCGGGGTCTCTATCCACGGGTTAGTGTTATTCAAAAGCTTAGGTAAGGCATTGTTCCCCATTATCGCCTGTAGGAGGATGTCACTTGTTATTTGGCATTCGATCTCCTTCCATTGTGCAGTGTAGACTGGGTTACATATCTCTACTAAAGTTTTAATTTGTGCGGCTTTAAAGTAGTCCCTGATATTTGGCAGCGCGAGCCCACCTTTGTCTTTGTTTAGCTGTAAGGTTCTATATCTGATTCTAGGTCTCTTGCCCTGCCATATGAATCTTGAGATCCTTCTGTCCAGCTCCTGCTATGTTTTTTTGGGAGGTTCTACTGGTATTGTTTGGAAAAGGTATAGAAGACGTGGAAGTATATTCATTTTGACTGCTTCAGTTCTTTGTGCAGTACCTAAGAATGGTATATTCCATCTTGCTAGGTCAGATTTTATTTTTGTCACCAGTGGATCATAGTTTAGTGATATAATTTTGTTGAGTTGTTTCGGGATATTGACCCCCAGATATTTCTTAGATTCCGACTCCCAGTTAGTTTTGAGTTTGCTTAGTGAATAATGATTTGGGTCATAGTTGAATGTTAAAATTTGGGTTTTATGCATGTTTAATTTGTACCCCGATAAATCTCCATACTCTGAAAAAACTGAGGTTAGTTCTGGTAAAGAAGTGTCCGGCTGCCCTAGGTATATTAAAATGTCATCAGCAAAGAGTGCTATTTTATGTTCCTTCTGACCAAGTGTAATACCTTGAATTTTTTGATTTTGTCTTATCCATTGGCTCAGAGGTTCTATGAAGATTGCAAAGAGCAGTGGAGACAGGGGGCAGCCCTGACGACATCCTCTTTCCAGTTCAAAAGATGATGATAAATTACCGTTAATCCTTATTTTAGCTGTTGGTTTTTTATATAATGCCTGGATAGTTCTAATGAAGTTGTTATGAAAATTCAAACTGGATAAGATTCTATATAGAAAAGACCAGTCAACTGAATCGAATGCTTTTTCAGCATCTAATCCCAATATGATTGCATTTAAGTTATATTTTTTTATATGATGAATTATGTGTAAAGTGCGTCTAATGTTGTCTTGTGTCTGTCTTTGTCTTATAAAACCTGTTTGGTCTAAATGAATTAGGTCTGTCAGTATATTTTCTAACCTTTTGGCAAGGATAATGGTAAAAAGCTTATAGTCCTGATTTAGTACACTGATTGGTCTGTAGTTGGAGCACTCTAGTTTATCCTTTTCAGGTTTAGGTATAACTGCAATGACCCCTTCTCTCCAGGAGGGGGGATTTCCCCTGTGTGGAGGACATAATTAAATGTTTTCAGGAGGAGAGGAGATAGTTGCTGTTTAAAGGTTTTGTACCACTCTGCTGTATAGCCATCTGCTCCTGGGGATTTGTTAGCTTTAAGTTTCATAATTGCTTTTTCCAATTCTTTAGGTTGTATTTCTGACAGTAGTGTTTTATTTTGTGACTCCGTAAGTTGGGGAAGGTTTAATGTGTTTAGGAATGCCTCGGATGCGTTTTTATGTTTTTTGTGGGAGTTTAAGTTCTTATAGTAATTCTCGAAGCTATTAAGAATATCCTGAATTCTTAATTTTATTTCCTTTGATACTGGGTCTCTGATTTTGTAGATTGCTCTTTCTGTTTGATGTTTCCTCAATTTATAGGCTAGCAATTTTGCCAATTTACTGCCTGCTTCATAGTATTTTTGTTTCAAAAATGTAAGTTTCTTCTGGATTTCTATTGTGTAGATCTCATTTATTTGGTTTTTAATTTCCTTAATCTTGAGCAAGTCAGTAGAATGAGTGTTGCCTTTGTGTTCTTTTTCTAGGTTCTTAAGTTCTGACTCTAATGTGGATAGTTTTTCTTGTCTTAGTTTCTTTTGGGTTGCCAGTTTTGCAATAATCTTTCCTCTTATTACAGCTTTGCATGCATCCCACAGTATTAAAGGGGATACTTCTCCATTATCGTTTTCTTCCAAATATCTGAGAATATCTGATTCCAATTCATCTTTCAATGGTCCTTTCAGGACATTTGAATTTAACCTCCAAAAAAATGTATTATTTGTGTATTTTTGGATATTTAAGTCCATGTAGATCAGACTGTGGTCAGAGAGATCCATCAATCCTATTTTACATGTTTGTACTCTTCCAATGTCTCTATTAAACATAAAAAATAGTCAATCCTTGAGTAAGATGAATGTGGAGTTGAGTAAAATGTATAGTCTTTTACACTGGGGTTGAGTTCCCTCCACACATCACAGATTCCCATTTCTTTTAGTAGCATCCGAGTCTTCCTGCTTTGGGTGTTATTTTGATGTGGAGAATTACCAGAAGCATCCCAGTATGGATTCAGTCTAAGATTGAAGTCCCCACCACATATCACTAAACCTTGAGCTTTAGTTATCATTAGGTCAAATACATTTTTATAAAATTTCCAGTTAGCCCCTGGGGGAGCATACACATTCAGCAGGGTGATATCTTCTCCCTCTAGCCGCCCAGTTACCAAACTATCTCCCTTCTTTATCTTTGTGTTCTGATTTTTTTTTCAAATGTAATTTTGGTTGATATCAACGTCGCTACTCCCCTCCTCCTCCCTGACTTATATGAAGATGAAGAGATAATTTTAAACCCTTGTCTACTGAGTTTAGTGTGCTCCACGTCTGTTAGGTGGGTTTCTTGTAAAAATATTATTCCTGCTTTGTCTTTTTTCATTTTGCCTAGAATCTTGGATCTTTTAACTGGATTCAGGATTCCTTTTACATTATATGAAATTATTTTGGTTACACCCTGTTTCTCCATTGTGTTGTTTTGTTTAGTATAACTGTGTGGTGGCCCTCTTTTGTGCTACTCAGAAACTGAAAGAACATTAAGAACAAGAAAAACATTAAGAACATAGTGTATAAAACTTTAAAACAAAAAACTGTCAAAAGAACTTCCTGAGCTGGGGTCTTTTTAAAGACCCTGGAAGAGCCTTGATGGAGTGTAGGCTCTGAGGGAAATTCCTCAAACTCTGTTACGTGTTGAGGGCCCTCTCTTACCCCTGTAAGTTGTCCCATGCTTTTAACGTGAGTTTCAGAACCCAATCCGAACTTGTAATGATTTTTTTTTCCCTTTATGCCTATACCCTGTGAAATTGTGTGCACCCTCCCACCCCCATCACAGCAAACATTCACGCAAAAACAGTATTTGTTAGTGTGAGGAGAACATGTGGATTATTGTCACATTTCTATTTTAACAAGTTTTGTTTTGTTTTTTTGTTTTTTTTATTAAAAAGACTTATTTGTTTCAAATATTATGACTGTTCCATGAAATGTTTTACCACATGCTGAATACGCATTTCCTTTAATGTTTGTTACCTTGTATGAGGGGGGGTTGGATGTGCAGATTGACTCAAAAAAAAAAAAAAAATGGTCGTTATTCCAACCTGAAAACGGACAGTTTATCCGCGACGCTCTGGCGCTGGGCTTCCCGCTGCTGGCTCGTGGATTTTGAAGGTCTCTGTGTTGTCCATGTTTGCGTTTTGATCTTCTCACTCGGGTCTGCTGCGGGTTTAAATACCGTTACCGGGAGCCCTCTTCTCGCCATGTCAGCTGTTGCTTCTTCCGCCGAATTATAGAGACATGTTTCTTCGCCGTAGAAGACCCTTAACTTCGCAGGAAATGGCGTCTGAAAGCGCAGTTTCTTCTCACGTAGTACCTTTTTGGCGTCATTGTATTCCCTGCGCTTTTTAAGGACCTCCGGGGCGTAATCGTGTTCCACGAAGACTTTTCTCTCCTGGTGCATAAATCCTTTTTTTCTGCCAAGCCAGTCTTACAACCTCTTGTTTTATTTTGAAATTGGAAAATCTTACCAACACCGAACGTGGGGGCGCTTCCGCCGCTGGCCTAGCGGCTAATGAATGATGTGCCTTTTCTATCTTCAAGTCGGTGGTTTGTGGAATATCCAATTTCTCTCTTAGTAAAGATTCCACGCATTCTGCCATTGAGTTAAAACCATTTTCGGCTCCTTCTATCAGACCATGAATTCTTATATTGTCTCTTCTCTGTCTTCCTTCTTGGTCGGTTAGCTTAGCCTCTATAGATGCTTGTCTTTTGCATAGGTCCAGCACAGAATCTTCGAGCACTTTTATTCGTTCCTCTGCTTCCAAGATTCGGTTCTCGGCCTGGTCCACTCTGCTGTTTGTCATTTTCAATTCGTCTCTGAATTCCCGAAATTCGGCCGTAACCTCTCGGCGAAATCGTCGTAGCTCTTCAAATAGTGATTTCAAGCTAACCTTTTTGTTAGCTACAACCAGTTCCTCGTCTTCTGAACGGAGATCTTCCAGTTCAGATTCTCCGGCCGATACGTGTCCTGGCCTGGAAAATTTCAGTTTCTTCTGTTTTCCTTTAGACATGATGATTTTGTCTTTTGATTTTCACTCCTCCAAAAATCCGTTAAGTTTGATTTTCAAGGTATTTTCTTGGATTGGGTCTGAGAGTTTCAGCGTTAAGCTGCAGTCGCCATGGCGTCCAGACCGGAAGTCCCTTCCTTACTTTTTAAACCCTATCTTGCTGTAAGCTGTCAATGTTTTGGACATTTAATACGCGCAGAATCTGTTTTGAGTTGTGAAATATGTCCAAAATAAAGCAGACTGAAAAGGAGGCAGCAGTGAACAATACTAACACCAGCTTAGCTGAGGATGCTAATATCAGCCTTAACCCTGCACTTGTTGCCTTGCTTGAACAACACAGAATGTCCATAGCTGCTGACTTTAAAGCTTCATTTGAACTTATTAATGGTAAGCTGGACAAGAGTCACGCAGATGTGGCGAATCAGGAGCAACGCATTGGCGACCTTGAAAACAACGCGGAGGACGTCAGCCAGCGCCTAGCGGCACTTGAAGCTACATGTGAGTCAATGCAGGAGGAGAACAAACTTTTGAAAAACAAACTTTCTGACCTGGAGGGAAGAAGCAGGAGGCTGAATATTCGTCTGGTGGGTCTGCCGGAGTCCTTTGATGTGGGTCCACGGCCATCTGAATTTTTTTCTCGGCTGTTGGTGGACGTCTTTGGCACACAAACTTTGCCATCTCCCCCAGAGCTGGATAGAGCCCACCGCAGCCTCATGCCCAAGCCGGGTCCGAACGGGAAGCCGCGCGCTGTCATTATTTGTTTCCACCGGTTTCGGACAAAAGACTTGGTGATGAGAGAAGCACGGAGACGCCGTGGGACTTTGGAATATCGTGGGCATAAACTCCAGTTCTACGAGGATTATAATGCCGACGTTCAGAAGCAACGAGCCGAATATAAGGAGGTTATGTCCAAGTTGTACAAGAGAGGTTTTCGTCCTTCTCTTCTCTTCCCCGCCAGGCTCCGGATAACTCTTCCAGATGGCAAAAACCAGTGGCTGGCGTCCGTTCCGGAGGCCACCCGCTTCATGCAAACCATGGAGAGAAACCAGCGATTTTCGCCCTGAACTGGACATTCCTGGGTTGACCAACTACCACACTGGACTACTTGATTACTACTTCATTAAAGCTGCACTGACTGGACATTGATGCATTTTTAGATGTTCAAAAACAAGGTAAAATTGGCTCCCTATACGTTGTTGTTTACTTAATTTTTTAAAATTTTTTATTTATTTATATATATATATTTTTTTTTTAGGGTAAAATGTTCATACTACGCAGGATTGAAGCCAGTTGTATGGGAGCATTTTGCTAGGATGAGAATAGAGCAGGAGATGGAGCGGTTGCTGTTTTTTGCAACCGGCTGGAGTGTTGTTATAGGTTTGGTTGTTGATTTTTTTTTTTAATTTATTTTTTTTTGTTTGTTTTTTGTTATGGATTTATTTACACCCCCCTTACCCACTCCCCTTTTTTTTTTTTTTTTTTTTTTACCCGTACCTCACCCCATTCTTTTTTGGGCTACACAACACAATATGTAAATTTTACTCTTTGAACGAATAGTAATCTCACTTTGGTAAGCTGGAATGTGAAGGGGTTGAACTATCCAATTAAACGAAAGAGAGTCATGTCACGTCTAAAGCAACTTAAGCCTGGGGTACTGTTTTTGCAGGAAACCCATTTGCAGGATTCCGACCACTTGCACTTGTCAAAATGTTGGTCAGGACAATTTTTTCATTCAAATTTTAAAGCTAAGGCCAGGGGCGCCGCTATTCTTATTGATCAAAATATCCCATTTATTCACTCTAATGTTGTATTCGATAAAAATGGACGATTTGTAATAGTATCAGGTAAACTTGGCAATAAACATGTCACCTTGGCTAATCTGTATGCGCCGAATTTTGATGATGTACACTTTTTTCGCAGCTTCTAGATTTAAATACTCATTCTCTAATTCTTGGGGGTGACTTTAATTTGTATATGGATCCGATCTTAGACCGCTCATCCTCAAAACCTGCTAGTCTTAATAAATCTGCAACTTATGTTCAGTCTTTTCTTGAGGAATATAGCCTTACAGATCCTTGGCGTTTTTTACATCCTAATGGCAGGGACTATTCTTTTTTCTCTCACATACACCATACTTATACCAGAATAGATTATTTTTTTGACAATTTATTAATTAATAACCTTTGCTCTTGCAGTTATGATAGCATCTCGGTTTCTGATCATGCCCCTCTTGTACTTAAAATGATCCTCCATGGATGTGACTCCATGAGAAAGCATTGGAGATTGGATCCATTATTACTTACAGATGAAAAATTGTTTGCGAATATTTCTTCTAAAATTATTTTTTTTTTGAAAGAAAATAAAACTCCTGGTATGCCAAATAAAACAATATAGGAGGCCATGAAGGCATTTCTTAGGGGGGAATTTATCTCATTGGCAGCATTTAAAAGACGATCCATAATACAGGAACAGAAGGCTATTTTAGATCAAATCTTGGACATTGACAGACAATATGCTCAATCTCCATCACCCGCTCTGTACAAGGAACGTATGACATTACAAACTAAACTTAATTTACTTTCTACTCGACAAATTGAAGGTTGTTTAATAAGGAACATGAGTGAATTTTATGAACATGGCGAAAAAACCAGTAAACTTCTAGCTAATCAACTGCGTGGTATTAGAGCTAAGCAAATTATTACTGGAGTTAGGACAGATAAAGGAGCGGTGACATCTGACCAACAAGTGATTAATGATATTTTCAGGTCATTTTATTCCAAATTATATACCTCAGACCAGCTAGTCTGGGAACGCCTTGGTATCCTCTCTGAAGAGCTGGAGCAGGTGGCTGGGGAGAGGGAAGTCTGGGCTTCTCTGCTTGAACTGCTGCCTCCGCGACCCGGACCTCCGGAAAAGTGGTAGAAGATGGATGGATGGATGGATGGATATATACCTCAGAATATACAACAAACTTAAAGGATTTGGAAAATTTTTTTGATTCTATTGGGCTGCCCCGGCCTTGGATGCGCTCTGCAGAGCGTGCCCAAATGCCAAGTCACGTATCGTTACCTTGTATTCATACATGTGTAATGACAATAAAGTTGGATCTCATCTCATCTCATCTCATCTCATATCCCTTCGATTTCTACAGAATCTCGGCAAATTCTAGAAGCTCCCATCACAAAAGAAGAAATTCAACTGGCAATATCATCTATGCAATCAGGAAAATCTCCAGGACCTGATGGGTTTTCTGCTGATTTTTTCAAAAAAAATTCTCTGACGACCTTGTCCCTTTCCTTTGTCAAGTTTTTACAGAGTCGCTTGACTCCGGTACACTTCCTCCTTCATGTTATCAGGCCTGTATCACTGTGTTGCTTAAAAAAGATAAGGATCCTGTTGATTGTGCTTCTTACAGGCCTATTTCTTCGTTAAATACCGATGTTAAAAATTTGTCAAAGTTGTTAGCTTCAAGGTTGGAAAAGATTCTTCCTTTTATAATTTCACAGGACCAAACCGGTTTCATTAAAAATCGCCATTTTTTTTTAACTTGCGGCGGTTGTTTAATATTGTTTATACTCCTCACCACAACAAACCTGAATGTCTTATTAGTTTGGATGCTGAAAAGGCATTCGATAGGGTTGAGTGGGAGTATTTGTTTTTTACTTTGGAGAGGTTCGGTTTTGGTCCTTCCTTCTGTTCCTGGATTAAACTTCTCTATGCTAGTCCTTTAGCTTCAGTGTTAACTAATTGTCGCTATTCTGACTATTTTAGACTTTACCGTGGTACGAGGCAAGGCTGTCCTTTGAGCCCGTTGCTCTTTGCCTTGGCAATTGAGCCATTAGCTATTGCAGTCCGTGGGAGCCGGGACTTTCTAGGCATTCGTAGGGGTGGCATTGAGCATAGGGTTTCACTCTATGCTGACGATCTTTTACTATTTCTCTCCAACCCACTTACTTCATTACCCGCTATACTCAACATTTTGGATAGTTTTAGTAGGTTTTCTGGTTATAAAATTAATCTTAATAAGAGTGAATTGTTTCCGATTAATGAAAAGATTCAAGTTCAGGATTTTGAAAATTTTCCTTTCAAGGTTGTTATTGATCATTTTAATTATCTTGGGATATGTGTCACTAAACAACTTAATTACTTGTTTAAAAATAATTTTCTCCCCTTATTTGACCAGTGCAAGCTAATACTTTCCAAATGGTCCCCATTATCCTTGTCCTTAATTGGCAGAATCAATTCTGTAAAAATGATGTTACTTCCAAAGTTTTTATATTTGTTTCAATGTCTCCCCATTTTTATTCCTAAATCCTTTTTTAAGTCTTTGGACTCTCTGATTACCTCATTTATTTGGAATGGTAAACATCCGAGATTGAGGAAAGTTTTTCTTCAAAGACCCAAATCAGTGGGTGGCATGGCTCTGCCTAACTTTCAATATTATTACTGGGCAGCAAATATCAGGTGCATGTTATATTGGAAACATTTTTATCTGGAACCCAAATCACCCATTTGGATCCTTATGGAGTCACATGTGGACAATCAAACCTCCCTACCGGCAATTTTAGGTTCACCACTTCCCCTTGCTTTGTCTACACTGGGTAATAATAAAGTAGTTCGTCAGTCTCTTAGAATTTGGTCTCAATTCAGGGAAAATTTCGGTCTTGAGTTTTTCTCCATTACAAGTCCAATTGCCGCAAATCATTTATTTACCCCATTAACTATTGATAGTGCATTTCATATATGGCACAGAAAAGGTTTAAAATCTTTTGCGGATTTATATTTTGATGGTCAATTTGCAAGTTTTTCTCAACTTTCCACTAAATTCGACATCACTTCTACACATTTTTTCCGCTTCCTCCAGGTCAGACATTATGTGCAAACCATGACAAAACAATTCCCTCAAAAACCTTCTGATAATCCTCTAGATGATTTTTTATTAGTTAAACCAACTTCTAAGGGGGTAATATCAGTTTTATATAATTTAATTTCAAATTTACAATCTTCTTCTCTGGCCGCTATTAAATTGAATTGGGAACAAGATCTTAATTTTACTTTTACTGATGAACTGTGGGACTCTATTCTTGGCCAGGTTCACACTGCATCAATGTGTGCTCGTCACGCTCTTATTCAATTTAAGATTGTACACCAGGTGCACCTGTCCAAGGTTAAGTTTGCATGTATTTACTCGGATATAGACCCAACTTGTGAAAAGTGTGGTAGCGCTCCTGGCACTTTGCTTCACATGTATTGGTCCTGCCCTGCATTGATGAATTTTTGGCATTCTGTTTTTATCACTATGTCTGAAGTCCTGCAATATCAAATTAAACCTGATCCATTATGCGCCATTTTTGGTGTGGCTCCAGAACTTGTCTTGCCAAATTCCAAATTAAAAGTATTCAAATTTTCATTATTATTGGCCAGACGTGCTGTATTACTGAAGTGGAAAGACTCTTCGCCCCCTTGACATTTACAGTGGATAAAAGATATAATGTCCTGTTTGGATTTAGAAAAAATCAGATATACAGTTCGTGGCTCTGAAAACAAATTCTATAAATTATGGTGCCCGTTTCTTGATTTCTTTGAAAGACCCACGATTATAGTTTGAGTAGCTCATATCCCCTTTACCCCACCCCCACCTCACACACACAATTTTTCTTCATATATATTTTTTTTTTTGTATTTTTTTAATTATTGTTTAAAGGTTTTTGTGTTTTGAAGCATTTACATTTGTTTGCTTTAAATTCTAGTTTTGCACTGTTTGGTTAAAACAAAAATGAAAATTTCTAATACTTTGTATTGTATTGATACTTCAATTAATAATAATAAAAAGACCTTTGAAAGAAAAAAGAAAGAAAAATGGTAAGTTCGATATGCAAAGTCATTGTGCAAAATTAAGAAAAAGAAAAATCGTATAAAATTAACAATATTCCAGCTCCAACAGTATCTTGTGTTTTCTGCCCCCCCCCCCAAAAAAAAATAGAGAATGGGCATTGATGTCATGCCTCACTGCATTCGGGGCCGTTGTCGCCATCACCCTTGTCAGGCTTCTTTGTTTACCTGTAGTCTGATCAGCTGCCAACATGAACAGACATATGTTTGATGGAATGCAGCAAACAGGGCCTGCGTCCCCCAAGCCGGATCCAAGGCGGAGCCTTGGTGGGGGATCTGGGGGGGCGTTGCCCCCCAGAAGCTAACAAAGTCTGGTGTTTTAGAATGCTCAAATGTGGTCTTATATTTAAAGTTAGAAGTAAGTACAAATGCATTTATAGTTTACACCTTTTTAATCTGCTTCTGCATCACATGTGTAAATTTATGATATCTGAATGGTATGTTGATGTAATACAGTGATCCCTCACTTATCGCGGTTAATGGGTTCCAGAACCGACCGCGAAAAGTGAAAAACCGCGAAGTAGCGTCACCCCTAATGACGTCACCCATAAATAATACGTACGTTCATTCTCTCACTCTCTCTCTCATATGATACGTGTGTGTGTGTGTGTGTGTGTAAGTGTACATACATACGTAGATGTAAATAAAGTGCACATAAATATGTTTTTAGAACTCTTTTATTCTTATAATAAGATACGTAACTCAAGATGAAGATGATTTACTGCACAGGTTAATGAGAGCTTTACTGCTCCTCAGGTGACGCCTCATCGTCAGGTGCTAGAGGCGCAGGATCGTCGAGGGCAGCTTCCGATAGAGCTGGAGAAGCTGCAGGAGGCGGCGTAGTGGCTTGACGGGAAGACTATTTTGCACAAAATGGCACAAGAGAACAGCAAAAAGTTCCACGCGGCGAGACTAAGCAACACGAGCGATAAAGAGCAATGAATGCGGTCTTCCAACCTTCAACCTGGCCCTCCACTCCATCCTGCAGCACCTGGACTCCCCGGGAACCTACGCCAGGATCCTGTTTGTGGACTTCAGCTCCGCATTCAACACCATCCGCCCCGCTCTGCTCCGGGACAAGCTGTCCCTGCTCAACGTGCCTGACTCCCTCTGCAGGTGGATCACCGACTTCCTGACGGACCGGAGGCAGCATGTGCGGCTGGGAAAGACTGTCTCAGACTCTACTAGCATCAGCACCGGATCACCCCAGGGCTGTGTACTTTCCCCCCTACTCTTCTCCCTTTATACCAACTCCTGCACCTCCAGCCACCAGTCTGTCAAGTTGATCAAGTTTGCGGACGACACCACCCTCATCGGGCTCATCTCAAACGGCGACGAGTCCGCCTACAGGAGAGAGGTGGCCCAGCTGGCGTCCTGGTGCAACAACAACAACCTGCAGCTGAACGCTCTGAAGACAGTGGAGATGATTGTGGACTTCAGGAAAGTCACAACCCCTCTGCCCCCCCTCACCCTCACAGGCTCTCCCATCACCACTGCTGACTCCTTCCGCTTCCTAGGCACCACCATCACCAGGGACCTCAAATGGGAGCCGACCATCAGCTCACTCATCAAAAAAGCCCAGCAGAGGATGTTCTTCCTGCGGCAGCTGAGGAAGCTCAAGCTACCCACCAAGATGTTAGTGCAGTTCTACACAGCCATCATCGAGTCCATCCTCACCCCCTCCATAACTGTGTGGTACGCAGGAGCCACTGCCAGGGACAGACTAAGGCTGCAGCGCGTCGTGCGCACTGCTGAGAAGGTGATCGGCTGCAAGCTCCCATCTCTCCAGGATCTGTACATCTCCAGGACCCGGAGGCGTGCTGGCCGGATCATAGCCGATCCCTCACACCCTGGTCACGTACTGTTTGCCCCCCTCCCCTCAGGTAGAAGACTTCGGTCCATCCAGACTAAAACCTCCCGTCACATGAACAGCTTCTTCCCCTCTGCCATCAGACTGCTGAACACTAAGTGACTTATTGACTCTCGTGCACTATGTACAGCAGCTCAACCAGACTCATGTCAATCATCACTGTTTTCTTCCTGCATTACCGACTGCACTATATGGTTCTCCACAGTATCTGCTGCTCGCTAATATATTTTAACTGCTGACCAGTATCACTTACTCTTATTCTACACTTTATTGCATGTATAGTTTATTTCTTTTATTTTATCATGTTTAATGTTGCAGCATTGCACCGAGACAAATTCCTAGTTTGTGTACTACATGAACAATGGCAATAAATCTGATTCTGATTCTGATTCCTTCGCTGCATGGGCACTCGGCAGGGAGAGAAGGTGGGTGAAACGTCTCGGCCAATCAGCTTGCGGGGTGAAACGTCTCGGTCAATCAGCTTGCGAGATTTCCGAGCCGAGCCAACACGAGAACAGCAAACAGAGAGGTGGATTTTGAGTTGTGCGGGCTCTCCGTGTTGATACCTGATGGTCTAATGTAGTCTCCCTGCCTTCTGCTAGCGTCCGCCCATTATTTCTCAATTTTGAATTTTTGATGAATATTTTTGAAAAATCCGCGATGCACTGAGGGCGCGAAAGGTGAAGCGCGAAGTAGCGAGGGATCACCGTAATACTAAATTATATCTTACTACTATTTAATATATTTAGAACTGACACAGAATTACATTTACATAGTTTTAGAACAGACAAAATAATTTAACCAAGTAAAATAAATTATAAATATTAACAAAATTCCACCACCAAGTCCATCACCCATTTATTAAAATATACTGACATTTTGCAAACATTTTGATTTATTAATGTGTGCATTTGTTAGTGTTACTAGGAATATAAAAAAGTTGCATATTAGTATATTTTAATATTTGAAAGATAATCTAAGAAAGTAAGTAAAACCTAAAAGATGTTTAATATTTTTATGCAATGACCATGAAGAAATTATGTTTACTAATAAAAGCAAAGATATCTTAGGAAAGGCAACCCATCACCACCCATGACAAAAAAACCTTACACATGCATTATGTAACTCCTCCTAGTGAAACAAAAAACGATAAATTATATTCAAAATTCTTAGAATGCATTTCAAATTGTGAGAAAATATGTAACTAGAAAAGCACTCGGAGAGCGCAAACCTCCGCCAAGCGCCACAGTTCCCCCCATACAGTGTTTGTGTGTACGTTTTCAGATTCCTTGACCATGAAAACATATGACTAGCAATTGGATTCACAATGATAGGATTGGTTCAGTAGTTATTCACGAAAATTGCATTTTGCGTAATGGCGGTTTTCTTGTGGACGGTGATCCGGATCACCACCAAAATCTAATCATCTGTAGGATACCCCATTTCTGACAATCTCTGAAAATTTCATGAAAATCCGTCCATAACTTTTTGAGTTATCTTGCTAACAAACAAACAAACAGACAGACAGACAGACCAACGCCGATGAAAACATAACCTCCTTGGCGGAGGTAATAATAACATTTATCTATTAACAATCGATAATCAGCATTCAAATGCAATTAGTGTTTCAAAACAGGCATGACGTCACAACTTACACATGCTATTTCATAACAAATTCATTACGCGAAAATTCTCAAGTACATTACCGTACTTATAATGAGAAAAAAATCTTACCTCGGAATGTGTCTTCCGATCACTAATTGCTGTAATCGGGGCCGACTGTGATGAACTTTGATTGACTGGCATCTGAATTTGACCGTGTCCATCGATCGTTTTGAATGCAGCACGAGCGAGTAGTTTGATCTCTTGTAGCCACAATTTTGAGATGTTTCTGTTTTGAACAGTGTTCAACTAAGGCAACGCAACCACTAGATCCATAACTCAAGAAATCGTTGCAGTAAACACACTGGACTTTCCCTGGTACTTCGCGTTTCGCTATGAAGTCGGACATTTTTTCAACCACAACTTCAGTATTTTTACCGATCTTTACAGTCATTGACAGTTTTCTCGAGCCATTCCCAACGAAACTTGTTCCTTATCCCTTTGTCGATTTCTAAAATTCTTGCTTTGTTGTCTTTCGTGAGTTTTAGGTTCACCATTTTCACGAAATCGGGAAAACTCAGTTGATTGAACTGTCCGCCATTTGCATTTCGCTCCGCCTGTTGGATATGACAAAGGAATAACAAAATCGCCGATTGGTTGCTTCAATAAGTATCAGCCAATCAGTGGCCTTGTTACATTACATTACTGATCTTGCTGGGTAGCGCGCTCTGCGCGGTGGATTTTAGCAGCCGATCGAAAATACGACTTGCCGCTCATAACATACCTCACCCCCCCCCCAAAAAAAATTTCTCCTTGAATTTAGACGATTCACGAGAATGACCTTAGACATGATCAAATCCGAGGAATTCCATGGATCCGAGGAGGATTCTCATCCCTGTACAAAGAAAAAATTATGAATAAAATTGTATTTAATGATTTAAATCAACTTAAATGACCAAGGATGCCCTTATTTCTGTGAAAATATTTATAGTTTTTTTTGTTTGTTTTTTTTTTTTTTTTAAATCTCCTCACCGCCAAGAAAAACCTCCCTTATTTTGAAGTCCAAATGCTGGCACGTTCAGTTTGTCTGAAGGCTGCTGACGGATTAAAGTCATTGACTTGGTGAATTTCGGTCATCTTAACTTGTCAGGTACATAATTGGGAACATAATTTAAAGGGGACCTGTGGTGGTCGTGAAAAAAAAAGATATTATATTGAGCCCCTGTCTCACTTTCTAGTTCAATTTCAAGTTCAAATTCAAGTTCAAGGCAATGCGATATAAATCCATTGCCGATGTGCTGGTTCAGGTATGCCAGCAAAACATGCACGCACCCATACTTGCGGCTACATGGCCTGCAAGGACGCTTCCTGTGACGTAGTATCGTTGGCACCGCGATCTGGATCAATATCAACATCTCCAACTCTGTCACGCTGAGCACCGGATCCCCTCAAGGCTGTGTACTCAGACACGAGGGGAACCAGATTATTAAGTTTGCAGATGACACCACGGTGGTGGGACTTATTCAGAGGGATGAGGAATCAATGTACAGGGAAGAAGTGAGAGACCTGGAGGGCTGGTGCAGGGAGAACAATCTGGTGCTCAACGTGGACAAAACGAAGGAGATGATTATCGACTTCCGGCGGTCACAGCCTGAACACGTCCCCCTCAGCATCGGCGGCCGTCTAGTGGAGAGAGTAGAGAACATCAAGTTCCTCGGAGTGCAGATCTCGCAGGACCTGATCTGGAGCAAGAATTCCTTGGAGATCAAGAACCGGGCTCAGCAAAGACTGCACTTCTTGAGGAAACTCAAACAGGCCTCTCTCTCCATCTGCATCCTCAGGACCTTCTACAGAGGTGTGGTGGAGAGTGTTCTGACGTACTGCATTGCTACATGGTACTCCAGCTGCAGTATGTCAGACAAAAAAGCCCTGCAGAGGACAGTCAAGGGGGCTGAGAGGGTAATTGGAGTCTCCCTCCCCTCTGTCCAAGAACTTTTTCAGAACCGTTGTAGGAGCAGGGCACTGAACATTGTCAAGCACTGTTCTCACCCTCTGCATAAACACTTTGAACTTCTTCCATCTGGTAAACGATTCTGGAGCATCAGAGGCAGAACCACCAGACTGATCAACAGCTTCCTTCCACAAGCTGTCAGGATGCTGATCAGTTGACCCGGAATCTCTCATACACACTACTGCACCTAAGGACATTTTGTATATTATAGTTAGTTAGTTTTTCTTTTTCCCCAAGTATGTCTCAGGGATGTGTGAATGGATGGGGGGATGGGGATGGGGGGTGGAGCTATGTGGGAGTGTGTCTTAAATCATGCTGCTTCTTATATGGATGCCGAGAGAAACGCAATTTCATCTTGCCTGCACTACAGTTGTATGTACAGCAATATGACAATAAAGTTTGATTTGATTTGAATATTGGCTGACCCTGGAGTGCCCGGCTGCGCAGTGGCTGTCGGGATATTGATATCGAAAAATGGCAGAATGTAAAGCACACCTTTTCGTAAGATCGTCGCGGAAAAGTGGTTGCACAATCTCGGAACAGGGCACACACTGAAGACGTTTCGTTTTGAACGTAACTCCGTTGTGTGTGAGGACCACTTTGAAGCCTCATGTTACGAGGAAGATTTACAGGCTAAGCTCCTTGGTTACAAAGGTCGACTTCGTCTGAAAAGTGATGCTGTTCCCTCGTTATTTGCTCACAGACCAGGCAAGCCTGCTAGTGAACGGCAAGACTGACTGGAAAAGCGCAACAATCACAAGGTAAGCTGTGATCTGAACGATAATAGATGAAAATACAATATTTTTGTATTTCACCTGTATATTAATTAATATTTTATATATTAACTAGCAAAGCACTCAGAGAGCGCAGACCTCCGCCAAGCGCCACAGTTCCCCCCCATACAGTGTTTGTGTGTACGTTTTCAGATTCCTTGACCATGAAAACATATGACTAGCAATTGGATTCACAATGATAGGATTAGTGGTTCAGTAGTAAAAGCATTACCTCCTTGGCGGAGGTAATAAACTGAAGTGTTGCTGTTGTGTCCATCTCCTCCATCTGCAAACTCCCAGGCTGCGGGCGTTGCAATTCATCGCACAACCGTGTACAACCCACAGGCCAATGGGTTATGCGAGCGTTTTCATAGATCACTGAAAGCAGCACTCAGGGCTTCACTGACGGATGCAAATTGGGTAGACAGGTTGCCGTGGGTTTTATATTGGGGTTGTGCTCCGCGGCAAAAGAGGATTTGGAAGCTTCCCCGGCAGAGAGCTTGTTTTTGCACAGCCCCTAGGGCTGCCCAGGGAATTTCTGCCAAATAATCCGGCGCCGGACAGCTGCCCGTCTCAGCTGTTGCAGCGTAGCGCAAACACAGGCACGCTGCCGGGCCCTGCCCACTGTGGGGAGCGTGAAATAAAGAGACTGAATTATTTCTCAATTCAGGTTTAATGCAGATTTCACATCCCCAGCTTTCTCTCAAGACAAGAAGAGAATGAGCTGCATCAAAACCCCCACATTTATACATGACACATCAAAAGGCAGAATCACACATTGCTGTCAAACCCCCATTTGACAATAACTCTCCCCCCGAGTGCCTTAATCCTCCGTCTGGCCCCAGGAGGTCAGGAAGTCCTTTCAGAGTCTTATCACGGCACCTCCGTCCTCCTGCCATTATCCACAGGCAGTCCAGACGTATTGTCCCATCCAAGACGGGAGGTCAATCAACACATGCAGTCCTAAGCATCTCCCTGTGCTTATACATATGTAGGCAAGAATATATGAGCCAGATAACCCCCCCCCAAACGTCAAAGAATGGACAATAAAGCATAGTTCACACAATATGGTAAAATCAACAGCATAGTCTACACAACATGATAAAATCACACATTAGTCCATACGCCGTCTGGGCTTCAAACGTCTTCCAAATTTGCTGTAAGCAGGCTTCGCCGTCCCTGCGGCGCCATCCTGCAGAGAATCTGCTAACTGAGGAAGAGAATGGTTATTTGATCTCTGCGGGGGCTCTAGGACATGCTCCCTGGGGGGTCTGCCACGTCGAGGGGCCCTCGCCACCGGTACAGACTCATCGTTCATCACAAAAGCAGGCTTTAGTCTGTCAATACTAACTGTTTCCTTTCTGTCCCCCAAATCTAGCACAAAATGTTTATCACCTGTTTCCAGCACTCTAAATGGACCATCGTATGGCGGGCGGAGGCTTGGTCGCAGAGCCTCGTGCCTAACAAAAACAAACTCGGCATTTTTTAAAGCTTTGGGAACAAAAACACGCGGAAAAGTGTGATGAACGGGGCCTGGGAGCATGTCCGCTCCCGTGCCGATCAGTGGTCCCAGAGCCGGGGGGCGCCCGGGCGCCGGATGCTCTGGTAGGAACTCACCGGGCAGCCTGACAAGTTGTGCAAAAACCAACTCCGCTGGGGAGGCATTTAAGTCCTCCTTGGGCGCAGAACGCAACCCCAATAAAACCCATGGTAGTTTGTTTACCCAATCTGCATCCGTAAGCGACGCTCTGAGGGCTGCCTTCAAAGACCTATGAAAACGCTCGCATAAACCATTAGCTTGTGGGTGATAAGCGGTAGTGCGGTGAATTGTCGCCCCTAAGCTGCTGGCCATCGCCGACCAAAGCTCAGACACAAATTGAGGTCCCCTGTCGGACGTAATATCTGACGAAACCCCGAAACGCGCTACCCAGGCTGTCAAAAATGCGCGAGCCACCTCTGCAGCCGTGGTCGATGCTAGTGGTACCAATTCCGGCCAGCGAGTGGTTCGGTCCACCATTGTCAAAAGATGTGTGAACCCCTGCGACGACGGTAGGGGGCCCACAAGGTCGACATGCACATGATCGAATCTCTTGGCCGGAATGTGGAACGGTTCTAAGGGGGCTTTTGTGTGCTTGTGAATTTTGGCCCGCTGGCAAGCCATGCAGGTTCTTGCCCACTCTTTCACGTGCTTGCGCAGGCTCGACCAAACAAACTTCTCCGCTACCATTTTCACAGAAGCGCGCACTCCCGGGTGCGCCAGGGAGTGAACTGAGTCAAAAACGCAGCGGCGCCACGGACGCAGCCGCCCGGTAGATACATCGCAGATTAGGGGGGGCATACCGGTTTGCAAACTCCTGCTCTCTAGCCTTAACCCTGTTGGGTCCAGACTGGAGCGTGCACACGTCCGCATCTCTACCCTGTTCCGCTGCCATGGCTGCATAATCTATCCCCACGTGAACTGGGGCCGCGTGCACTTCCGCGCTGCTATTTTGCCCTGCGGCCGCGGTAGTATAATCTACCTCTGCGCGGACTGGTGCTGTTACCGCGCGAGAGAGGCAGTCTGCCACTGCATTGAGTTTACCCGCTACGTGCTGAATATCGGTAGTAAATTCCGAAATTGTGGCAAGCTGCCTCTGCTGCCGGCCCGACCAAGGTTCTGAAATTTTGGCCATCGCAAAAGTGAGCGGCTTGTGGTCGACAAACACGGTGAAACGCCGACCTTCCAGCCAGAACTGGAAATGGCGAATGGCTAAGTGGAGCGCTAACAGCTCCCTGTTAAACGTGCTGTATTTCCGCTCAGCTTCGCGCAAGGATCTGCTGAAAAATGCCAGCGGCTGCCAAACCCCGGCAACCTGCTGTTCCACAACCGCCCCTATGGGCAAATCTGACGCGTCAGTGGTGAGCGCTATGCGGGCCGTTGGGTCTGGGTGAGCCAGCAGCGCAGCGTCAGCAAGGGCTTTTTTAACCTCCGCGAATGCACGCTCCCGCTCCGGGGACCACTCGATCGTATTGGAGGGTTTTTGCTTTTTAAGCGCGGCATATAATGGTTGCATGAGCTGCGCTGCGTGGGGCAGGAAAACGGTTATAAAAATTTACCATTCCTAAAAACTCTTGTAATGCTTTGACCGTTTGTGGCCGGGGAAACTCTGCCACTGTGCGTACCTTGTCCGGTAGCGGAACTGCCCCCTCTGGGGAAACGCGGTGCCCCAAAAAAATCAATCTGCGCCACGCCGAACTGGCACTTGGCTGGATTAATTATTAACCTGTGCTCTCCCAACCTCTGAAAAACTGCCGTGAGGTGTTTTTCGTGTTCCTCCTTGGAAGTGCTGGCGACTAAAATGTCGTCGAGGTAGACGAACACAAAAGGGAGATCGCGTAACACCGCATCCATCATGCGTTGGAAGGTTTGCGCAGCGCCTTTAAGGCCAAACGGCATGCATAATAACTCGAAAAGTCCAAACGGGGTTATTACCGCTGTTTTGGGAATGTCCTCGGCTCGGAATGGGACCTGATGATAGCTGCGGACCAGGTCTATTTTAGAAAAAATGCACGCCCCCGCCAGATGCACGAAAAATCCTGGATGTGTGGGATTGGGTAGCGGTCATGCGCTGTGGCGTTGTTTAACCTGCGGTAATCACCACAAGGTCTCCACGAGCCGTCAGCTTTAGGGACCATATGCAGCGGTGAGGCCCATGGGCTGTTCGAACGGCGAATGATGCCCAGCCTTTCCAGGCTGGTGAACTCCTCGCGCGCTATAGAGAGTTTAGCTGCATCCAAGCGCCGAGCTTTCGCGAAGACGGGAGGGCCAGCTGTAGTGATAAAATGCTCCACCCCGTGTTTCGCAACTGTTGCCGAAAATGTGGGAACTGTCAGCGCTGGAAACTGGGTGAGGAGTGTGTGGAACTTACCGCCTGCTGTGGCGACGTTGGTCTGCACCGGTGGTGGGGACACTCGAGCTGCACAAGGGATTGAATAAAAAGAGAGTGCATTAACGAGGCGCCTATTGGCAAGATCAACTAACAAACCATGTGAGCACAGAAAATCAGCACCTAACATGTTGAAACTCACCGCCGCTATAATAAAAGTCCATTCATAAGTGCGGCCGTGTAAGGACAGAAACATAGTCCTCTCTCCGAAGGTGTCGATGCTGGAGCCGTTCGCCGCCATCGCCCCGTTATCCCGGGGACCTGCCAGCCGGTCAGCATAGGTCGGGGTGATGAAACTCACTTGTGCACCGGTGTCCACGAGGAAGTGTCGCCCGGAGCTGGCATCTGTGATGTAGAGCAGCTTGTTTAGTTCGCCGAGAGCCGAGGCTGCTAATGACTCCCGGTCCTGGAGTTTCCCGAGCTCTTGAAGTTGCACGCCGGCACACATCTGTGCGCCTTCTCTGCGAAACGCCGATGATAAAAGCAAAGGCCATCTCCTCCGCTGCGTCAGGACCGCGCCGCTGCCATCGTTGGTGGGATTGGTTCCGCTGTCTCCGGCCCTTCACTGCTCCCGGTCGCCGCACCGAGGTCTGCTGCTGCCGCGGTGGCCGTCTGCTCACCGCAGGAGTCGAGGAGCCGCTGCGCCTCTCGGGCCAGCGCACGGAAGTCCCGCTGGGTCACACAACGCATGCTGGACAGGGTCCCCCTCATCTGCATCGGGAGGTTTCTCAGGAAGATATGCTTAAATAGGAAATCGTCGTTGTCTGTGTCCCTCAGCTGCAGCATATCCTCCATCAGGTCGACTGGCCTGCGTCCACCCCGGTCGTGCATAGCCAGGAGTCTCCTAGCCCTTTCCTCGGCTGAGGGCGTAAAGCACTGGATGAGGGCAGCCTTCAGCTCACCGTATTTGTCGTCAGCGGGCGGCTGCTGTACCAGGCTCCGCACGCATAGAGCTGTGCGGTTGTCGAGCTTGGCGATGACATGGTAGAACTTTAGGGTCTTTTCCACTAGCACGCTTTAGCGCGACACGGGACGGCTCAGCACGCTTTGTACGCTTTTCCACAAGCCCCAACACGGTTTAACAGCCGCGATTCTCAGCCCCGCTCCAGGGCAGGGTACAGCAGTGCTGAGCTGTGCCGTGTTGTGACGTTAACAGACTGGTCGCCGCTGATTGGTCAGGTCGTAACCGGCGCTGATTGGTCAGGTTGGAACCGCCCCTCTCCTCCTCCTCATCTACCAAATCTTCACGACCTTCTCAATAAAGTTTTTGAAAAAAAAAAAAAAAAAGAATCTTCACGACCGTCTTTACTCAGCACGCAACCACTGTTGGCGGTTCCTTTTCAGTGTATTGCTGTGCTATTTTCATTTATTCTCTATCAAAAATGGCTTCGCGTAATAAGGGTGTTCCATGGACCAATAAGGAGCTGCAGTGCCTGCTCACTGCATTGTCAGACGAACGTATTCAGCACGAGTTAGACGGAGCCGCCCGGAATGAAAAAATATACCGGGAGGTCTCGACATCGGAGTCCTTTAACGGTGAGTTTTAATTTTTTTTTTATTGTGCGTTTTTTTCGCAAATATATTCGGTAAGACGCTCAGTTTATTTATGCAATAAAAAAGCTGTTCATTTGTGGATGGATCGCTGCTTTATTGCAGCACACTGCGGACTAAAGCTTTTATTTTAATTATTCATGTGAACAATACGCTGAAATAAGCTTATGTATTCTTGTTAAAAACTATTGTTTTTTCTGTATATATTGCACTTTCGTGCTGTATTTTATTGTGTGCATTTTCCTTGTAGAATCATCCCACGCGTCCGCCGCGACAGCCCGTCCGGATTATTCAACCGAGCCTTCCTGACCCACAGCTGGCAGAGACAGATTAATTCATCAGAGTCTTCGTGACCCAGTTTGGGAAGCTGGTGTAGACACTCAGTGGTCGGCGTGTATAAAATGTCGATTAACCTTCATGTTGTGTTGCAAATTTTTTTTTTCTTTTAATATTTTGTATATAATAAAATGGAATTGTTTTGGAAAGTGTGGTTTGTCTGTTATAACACTGAATTATAAAACAGTATAATTACATAGAAATTCCATTGCCTAGTCTGATCAAAATTATGCTGATCTTCCTGTCACGGGTCAACCATTGTAAAGGTAATGTAATTTTTAACTAGACCAAAAAACAAATCTTTTTGTAAGCTTTCTGTTCTTTTTATTGAAATATCATAAAAAATTAGCACCAAGTCAAAGTAGGTACAAGTATATGTAAATTGAATGTTCTATCGGCATTCCAAATTCAGAGATTTACAATATTTTAGAAGGAGTGTAGCATCATCTAAACGGAAAATAATAATACTGTTGTTCCAAACGTTGACCTGAAGGTGAAAAACATGAATTTTTTTAATTCAGTACATCCAAAATGCCCTAGGATGTAAAAAATAATACAATTTGGTGTAGGCCAGTGTGCCACTGTCTCATTATTTAATACGAATAAAAACAAGTTTCAGCTCATTATTTCTAGGTCATTTGGCAGTTAATTCAAAACAAAAGTGACTTGTGTTGTTGCAGCTTAATTATGAGATAAAATTAATTGTGAGATAAAACCACAGAGCGAGCAAGGCAACAATCCTTGGATCCTTTTTTGTCTCGTGTAAATAAGGACTCAGTCAGGTGTGTAACATCACGGGAGTGGGGCCCCGCCTCGCTGAGACTCTGCTGCCGCCCCGCTTCTAAAACCTCCTAACACAAACCATCACAGCACAAGCACAACACCGTGCTAATGGAGACAGAAGCATTCCGAGCCGTACTGAAGTGAATCGAGCCGTACCGAGGTGTGCTGGGCTAGTGGAAAACAGGCTATAGTGTCATCAGCCGTTATTCCCCCGAGTGCGAACTGTGCTTCGGCCTGAAGGAACCACGAGTCTGGGTTGTCCTGCCAGAACTCTGGTTGGTTGATCGAGACGGCGCTCGCTCGGGCGGTCTCCGACGAGACTGGATCGGGGGAATCGCTTCTAGGCATTTCACGTCACTGGTCACCAATGTGGGGAGCGTGAAATAAAGAGACTGAATTATTTCTCAATTCAAGTTTAATGCAGATTTCACATCCCCAGCTTTCTCTCAAGACAAGAAGAGAATGAGCTGCATCAAAACCCCCACATTTATACATGACACATCAAAAGGCAGAATCACACATTGCTGTCAAATCCCCATTTGACAATAACCCCCCCCCCCCCCCCCCCCCGAGTGCCTTAATCCTCCATCTGGCCCCAGGTCAGGAAGTCCTTTCAGAGTCTTATCACGGCACCTCCGTCCTCCTGCCATTATCCACAGGCGGTCCAGACGTATTGTCCCATCCAAGACGTGAGGTCAATCAACACATGCAGTCCTAAGAATCTCCCTGTGCTTATACATATGTAGGCAAAAATATATGAGCCACACCCACCACCGTTTTCCACGTGCTTTTGTGCCTAAAACTTTGAAGAACGCGGAGTTTGTGTTCGTCAGACACGACGACCAGCGCCCTCCATTGCGCCTGCACACATGTTGAAAATGGCCGTATCTCACAATGTTAAAGAATCCTTTAAAAAAATTCCTGTATCCAGACGGTGATCCGGATCATCCCCAAAATTTAATCATTTCTTCCTTGTACCATTTCCAACAACGCCTGAAAGTTTCATTGAAATCCGTCCAAAACTTTTTGAGTTATCTTGCTAACCAACAGACAGATAAACAGACAAACGCTGGCAAAAACATAACCTCCTGGCGGAGGTAATTAATTAATATATTAATATTTCAACTGTCGATATAAGTGGGAGAAATAAGGGCGTATTGTGATCGCCTGTGTGTGTGTGCATCTGTCCGTCTGTGTGTCTGTATGTGTGTGTGCATTAATGGCATAATGTGGAATCAAATACAGGTGTATTATTTTATGTAATACTGCCACTGTACTGGCAACGGATTGCATCACTGCGAGAAATGGACTATACAGTGAAACTTGTCCGTTCTGCAGCCTATATGAAACTATTGGACACCTTGTTACTGATCATAAGAAAATACTGATAGAGTAAGAGTCAACTGGATGTAACTGATTATGATTTAATAATAACGTCATTGTCACCAAATTTGTCAAAATTGCATAGTTATTTTGCTCCTTATATATGCATTAGAGTAACAGTGCATGTGCCCTTTTATTTTACAGTGGGTACAGAGTGTACTCCAGGACAAGCCGAACGCTACAGCAACCCAATCTTCCCCTCCCCCCTCAACAGAGCTGATGGATTGCACAGATCAGAACACATCTTCAGCTGATCCAGTGTATCAAGACAATGTAGGTTCCATGTAATTCCCTGCCATAAGTTTTATATATACATGTAGATCTACAGTCGAAACTGAGGGATTTCCTGCTCATAGTGAAAAATTCCATTGTATTAGTACCAAATATTGTTCATGCTGTTTGAAAATAAACTACAGCCATACATGTAATAATGTTATTTTTAGCTCGGTTCTTACACTGGGCTGACCTATTCTATTTTGTCTGATGCTGAAACGTGTAACTGTCAGTGTTCTTTATATTATCAAGTTTGTGTTCAGTGTGTAGATTCTGCATGAAAATTTTAATAGTTTTTGTAATTCTAATGCAAAATATGTGCTTTCAGGTATGCCATGGTGAGGTGCAGACAGACCCTGTGCAAGTATTTGATCCATCCATCCATCCATCCATCTTCTACCGCTTTTCCGGAGGTCCGGGTCGCGGAGGCAGCAGTTCAAGCAGAGAAGCCCAGACTTCCCTCTCCCCAGCCACCTGCTCCAGCTCTTCAGAGGGGACACCAAGGCGTTCCCAGACTAGCTGGGAGACATAGTCTCTCCACCGAGTCCTGGGTCTGCCCCGGGGTCTCCTCCCAGTGGGACGTGCCCGAAACACCTCAAGTGGGAGGCGTCCAGGAGGCATCCTAATCAGATGCCCATACCACCTCAACTGACTCCTTTCAATGTGGAGGAGCAGCGGTTCTACTCTGAGCCTCTCCCGGATGACTGAGCTCCTCACCCTATCTCTGAGGGTGAGTCCAGCAATCCTACGGAGAAAGCTCATTTCAGCCGCTTGTATCCGCGATCTCGTTCTTTCGGTCATTACCCAAAGCTCGTGACCATAGGTGAGAGTAGGAACGTAGATTGACTGGTAGATCGACAGCTTTGCCTTAGAACTCAGCTCCCTCTTCACCACAACAGACCGGTACAACGTCCGCATCACTGCAGATGCTGCTCCAATCCGTCTGTCGATCTCTCGCTCCATTTTCCCCTCACTCGTGAACAAGACCCCAAGATACTTAAACTCCTCCACTTGGGGCAGGAGCCTGTCCCCAACCCGGAGAGGACAATCCACCTTTTTCCGGCTGAGGACCATGGACTCGGACTTGGAGGTGCTGATTCTCATCCCAGCCGCTTCACACTCAGCGGCAAACCGTCCCAGCAAGAGCTGTAGGTCATTGCTGGATGAAGCCAACAGGACAACATCATCTGCAAACAACAGAGATGAGATCCTGTGGTCACCAAGCATGACACCCTCCATTCCCTGGCTGCGCCTAGAAATCCTGTCCATAAAAATTATGAACAGGACCGGTGACAAAGGGCAGCCCTGGCGGAGTCCAACTCTCACTGGGAATGAC
This sequence comes from Pholidichthys leucotaenia, assembly GCA_020510985.1. Lineage (NCBI taxonomy): Eukaryota > Metazoa > Chordata > Actinopteri > Cichliformes > Pholidichthyidae > Pholidichthys > Pholidichthys leucotaenia. The sequence goes on along the minus strand of CM035836.1, from coordinate 24,057,762 downwards.
TCCGACCGAGTGTTGGCAATGCGAACTAAACTCTCACAACGGTCGTACAGAGACCGAATAGCTCGTAACAACAAGCCCGATACCCCATACTCCCGAAGCACCCCCCACAAAAATCCACGAGGGACGCGGTCAAATGCCTTCTCCAAGTCCACAAAACACATGTAAACTGGTTGGGCAAACTCCCACGAACCCTCAAGAATTCTCGAGAGGGTAAAGAGCTGGTCCGATGTGCCACGGCCAGGACGAAAACCACATTGCTCCTCCTGAATCCGAGGTTCGACCAACGGCCGGACTCTCCTCTCCAATACCTTGGCATAGACCTTCCCAGGGAGGCTGAGGAGTGTGATCCCTCTAAAGTTGGAGCACACCCTCCGGTCCCCTTTTTTGAAGAGAGGAACCACCACCCCGGTTTGCCATGCCAAAGGCACTGCCCCCGACCTCCACGCAATGTTGCAGAGGCGTGTCAACCATGACAACCCAACAACATCCAGGGCCTTGAGGTACTCGGGGCGAATCTCGTCCACCCCCGGGGCCCGGCCACCAAGGAGATTTTTAACCACCTTGGCGACCTCAGCCCCTGTGATAGGCGAGTCATCCCCCTCGTCCCCAAACCCTGCTTCCTCTGTGGAAGGCGTATCAGTGGGATTGAGGAGATCCTCGAAGTATTCCTTCCACCGCCCGACGATATCCCCAGTTGAAGTCAACAGTGTCCCATCCGCACCATACACAGTGTGGACGGGGAGCTGCTTTCCCCTCCTGAGCCGCCGAACAGTTTGCCAGAATCTCTTTGAAGCCGACCGAAAGTCTTGTTCCATGGCCTCACCGAACTCCTCCCATACCCGGGTTTTTGCTTCAGCAACCACCCGAGCTGCACTCCGCTTGGCCTGCCGGTACACCTCAGCTGCTTCGGGAGTCCCACAAGCCAACCAAGCTTGATAGGACTCCTTCTTCAGCTTAATGGCCCCCCTCACCACTGGTGTCCACCACTTGGTTCGGGGGTTGCCACCACGAGATGCACCGACCACCTTGCGGCCGCAGCTCTGGGCTGCCGCTTCAACAACAGAGGTGGAGAACATGGCCCATTCAGACTCCATGTCTCCAGACTCCCTCGGAATGTGGTTGAAGTTCTTCCGGAGGTGGGAGTTGAAGACCTCCCGGACAGGGGCCTCAGCCAGACGCTCCCAGCACACCCTCACTATACGTTTGGGTCTACCAGGTCTGAATGGCTTCCTCCCCTGCCATCGGATCCAACTCACCACCAGGTGGTGATCAGTTGACAGCTCTGCACCTCTCTTTACTCGGGTGTCCAAGACATACGGTCGCAGGTCTGATGATACGATAACAAAATCGATCATCGACCTGCGGCCTAGGGTGTCCTGGTGCCAGGTGCACATATGGACACCCTTATGCTTGAACATGGTGTTCGTTATAGACAGACTGTGGTTAGCACAGAAGTCCAATAACTGAACACCACTCGGGTTCAGATCGGGCAGGCCGTTCCTCCCAATCACCACCCTCCAGGTTTCACTGTCGTTGCCCACGTGCGCATTGAAGTCCCCCAGTAGGACAATGGAGTCTCCAGGAGGAGCACCCTCCAGCACCCCAGTCACAGACTCCAAAAAGGGTGGGTACTCTGAAACATCATTTGGTGCATAGGCACAAATGATGGTCAGGACCCGTTTCCCAACCCGAAGGCGCAGGGAAGCAACCCTTTCGTCCACCGGGGAAAACTCCAATATAGAGGCAGCAAGGTGGGGCGATACAAGAATACCTACCCCTGCTCGTCGCCTCTCGCCCGGGGCAACTCCAGAAAAGGCCAAGCTCCAGCCCCTCTCCAGGAGACTGGTTCCGGAACCGGAGCTGTGTGTTGAGGTGAGGCCAACTATATCTAGCCGGTATCGCTCAATCTCGTACACCAGCTCAGGCTCCTTCCCCACCAGAGAGGTGACATTCCACGTACCAAAAGCCAGTTTAGAAAGCTTGGGATCAGTCCGCCAAGGTCTCCGCCTTTGACTGCCACCTAATCCACATAGCACCGGACTTCCATGATCCCTCCTGCAGGTGGTGAACCTACTGGAGGGCGGACCCATGTAACTCCTTCGGGCTGAGCCCGGCCGGGTCCCATGGGTGGAAACCCGGCCACCAGACGCTAGCCTTCGAGCCCCTCCCCCAGGCCTGGCTCCAGGGTGGGGCCCCGGTAACCCCATACCGGGCGGGGTACACTGAATCCTTGATATACAATTTATCATGAGAGTCTGTTGGATCGTTCTTCGTCTGGCCCTTCACCCAGGACCAGTTTGTCTTGGGAGACCCTATCAGAGGCAAATTGCCCCGGACAACATAGCTCCTGGGATCACTGGGGCACGCAAACCCCCCCACCACGATAAGGTGACGATCCATGAGGGGGCAAGTATTTGATGAAGGAGAAAAATGTTATTGTTGTGCCGCCATTAGTTAGGGTGCATATGTACCAGCCAGCTAATGAAAGCGCCATGAAACTAGACCATGCATATTGTGCTGCAATGCCAGAAAGTGGGGAAGAAGAATCTTGCATATGTATGGAACTTTGTCCTTCAGAAAAGTCTCCAGAAGAGTCTGTGCATGGTATGTCTACTGAACATTGTTCTGTAGAAAACACTCCAGCTGTGGTCCCCAGAGTAGACCCTTGTACGTCACAGGAAGTAACAGTAGTGACCACAAATGATGTCCTTGTACCTATATGCACATCAACGCCTTCAAAAGCCAAGTCCAAAGCTATGGTGGATGTGGTGTCCTCGGAAATGGATATCACATATGTTGAGGAAGTTTCTGTGTCATATGAGCCACACGATAAGGATACTTCATGGCGGGAGGAAAGTTGTGCAGACCCACATGATACGAGTACTGAATCTGAATGTAGTGCTAATGATAATGTTAGTCATTATGCTGATATCATAAAAAGCAAGAAATACATAGTGTTTGAAACGTGCCTTGACACTTTAGTTACCCTTACATCATGCAGTACCTGTCGAAGCCCTGTTACTAGTGTGAGAAAAGTATTGAAAGGCAGCAACATAGTCTACCATATTCAATACCTGTGAAATCATGCAGAACAAACCTGGTCAGGTCAGACATATATTGGGGAAGGTCGATGTAAAGTGCCTAATGGAAATATGCTTCTCTGTGCATCTACTTTGTTTTCTGGATTGACATATGCTAGACTTGCTAGTCTAGCACAAGTAATGAACTTGGAGGTTATTTCGGAAACAGCATTTTATGATGTCCAGCAACATTGGCTTCTACCAGTGGTTAACCAGGCATGGTTGCACCAGCGTGCCATAATCCATAATGAACTGAAAGAAAAGAAAGAAGATTTGACGCTAGGGGGTGATGGTCGCTGTGACAGCCCAGGATTTTCTGCAAAATATTGCACTTATTCATTTATGAATCAAGCAGATAATCGCATTGTGGATTTTGAACTTGTGCAAGTGACACAAACCACTTCCTCCCAAGCCATGGAAAAGTTCGGCTTTTGTGCAACACTTGATCGCCTCCTTGAAAATAAAATAAATGTCAGTACCGTTACCACAGACAGGCACATTGGCATTAGATCTATTGTGAAAAAGGAATATGCAGAGAAGGGAATTGCTCATCAATTTGATGTGTATCATATAGCCAACAGCTTCCGCAAGAAGGTGCTGGATTTGAGCAAAAAGAAGCAGCATGCAGACCTGGCACCTTGGGTAAAAAGTCTCGTGTATCATGTGTGGTTAGTTAGTTAGTTAATCCCTTCACACCTGAAGGTGTATATGGGCGGCGCCTATCTCCGTTTCTCTGACCCTAGGCCACACAGCTACTGTAAAGTAGTAAAAGCTACAGCGGGGGGTCAGTCCTCTGGTAGCTCTGTGTGTAACTTTACTTTCCCCATTCCATTATGCGGAGCACCACGCTAGAAAGCAGAAAGCACCATTTTTATATGGTCTTTGGTATGACCCGGCCAGGATTTGAACCCCTGGCTCCCGGGTGTGGGGCGGATGCTCTACCAACTGAGCCACCACTCCGGTTATCATGTGTGGTTCAGCAGCAGAAACTGTGACAAGGAACCCAGACAAATTGGTTGAGCTGTTCACCAGCATCTGCTGTCATGTAGCTGGCAAGCATGAATGGAGTGGGTTTTCTCATGTCAACAAGTGCCTACATAAGCCATATTCAGCTCAGGAACAGAAAAAGAAAAAGTGGCTAAAGGGAGCCACACTTCAGGCATTGAAGGAGATTGTTTTTGAACCCAAGTTTTTGCGGGATATCAGGCAGCTACATTTGTTTTGTCACACAGGCAGTCTGGAGTCATACCATTCATCTCTCTTGGTCTTCTGCCCCAAGAGACAAGAGTTTGACTATCCTTGCATGCTTGCAAGAACCCAGCTTGCAGTGCTGCAACACAACAGTAATGTGGGGCGGAAGCAAGCCATTGTGAAGAAGCCATGCCAAGGTTCAACACCAGCTGGTGAAGAAAGGTTCAAACCTGAATGGAAAAAGCAGTCTGGTGCATGGAGGATCAGGCCTGTCTATGAGTCGGCAGCAAACACACATATACAGGAAATGGTAGAAGCAGTGCTGTGTGCCAGGGCCAAAGTTGCCACAGGTGGAGCGGCCCTAGGCGAAAAATATTGCTACGGTGCAAGCACCTAAAAAAAAAAAAATTAAAAAAAATAAAATTAAAAAAAAATGTGAACTGATCAAAAAACATATTGCCAGATTCAAGTGGACCGTCTGTCATATGACCGATTTATTTTCTTTGAAAACATTCATCATTCATGAATAACATTCAATGACATTAGGCCATTGTGACCATTTGTGAATTGCATATACAGTGGGGTAAAAAGTATTTAGTCAGCCACCAATTGTGCAAGTTCTCCCACTTAAAAGATGAGAGAGGTCTCCAATTTTCATCATAGGTATACCTCAACTATGAGAGACAAAATAAGAAAAAAAAAATCCAGAAAATCACATTGAAGGATTTTTAATGAATTGGTAAATTCCTCGGTAAAATAAGTATTTGGTCAATAACAAAAGTTCATCTCAATACTTTGTTATATACCCTTTGTTGGCAATGACAGAGGTCAAACGTTTTCTGTAAGTTTTCACAAGGTTTTCACACACTGTTGCTGGTATTTTGGCCCATTCCTCCATGCAGATCTCCTCTAGAGCAGTGATGTTTTGGGGCCATCGCTGGGCAACACAGACTTTCAACTCCCTCCAAAGATTTTCTATGGGGTTGAGATCTGGAGACTGGCTAGGCCACTCCAGGACCTTGAAATGCTTCTTACAAAGCCACTCCTTCATTGCCCGGGTGGTGTGTTTGGGATCATTGTCATGCTGAAAGACCCAGCCACGTTTCATCTTCAATGCCCTTGCTGGTGGAAGGAGGTTTTCACTCAAAATCTCATGATACATGGCCCCATTCATTCTTTCCTTTACACGGATCAGTCGTCCTGGTCCCTTTGCAGAAAAACAGCCCCAAAGTATGATGTTTCCACCCCCATGCTTCACAGTAGGTATGGTGTTCTTTCTCCTCCAAACATGACGAGTTAAGTTTTTACCAAAAATTTCTATTTTGGTTTCATCTGACGATATGACATTCTCCCAGTCCTCTTCTGGATCATCCAAATGCTCTCTAGCAAACTTCAGACGGGCCTGGACATGTACTGGCTTAAGCAGGGGGACACGTCTGGCACTGCAGAATTTGAGTCCCTGGCGGCGTAGTGTGTTTCTGATGTAGCCTTTGTTACTTTGGTCCCAGCTCTCTGCAGGTCATTCACTAGGTCCCCCCATGTGGTTCTGGGATTTTTGTTCACCGTTCTCGTGATAATTTTGACCCCACGGGGTGAGATCTTGCGTGGAGCCCCAGATCGAGGGAGATTATCAGTGGTCTTGTATGTCTTCCATTTTCTAATAATTGCTCCCACAGTTGATTTCTTCACACCAAGCTGCTTACCTATTGCAGATTCAGTTTTCCCAGCCTGGTGGAGGTCTACAATTCTGTTTCTGGTGTCCTTTGACAGCTCTTTGGTCTTGGCCATAGTGGAGTTTGGAGTCTGACTGTTTGAGGTTGTGGACAGGTGTCTTTTATACTGATAACGAGTTCAAACGGGTGCCATTAATACAGGTAACGAGTGGAGAACAGAGGAGCCTCTTAAAGAAGAAGTTACAGGTCTGTGAGAGCCAGAAATCTTGCTTGTTTGTAGGTGACCAAATACTTATTTTACTGAAGAATTTACCAATTAATTCATTAAAAATCCTTCAATGTGATTTTCTGGATTTTTTTTTTCCTCATTTTGTCTCTCATAGTTGAGGTATACCTATGATGAAAATTGGAGACCTCTCTCATCTTTTAAGTGGGAGAACTTGCACAACTGGTGGCTGACTAAATACTTTTTTGCCGCACTGTATACACATATATAATGTACACAATAATCATTGGAGTTTTGCATACAGTTCATTAGAGCAAATGTAAACAAAATAAAGCTTTTTTGATTATGACAATTTCCAGCAATTCATTATTGTAAAATAGATTATTCATTTTAAAACTATCATATTTTGTTGTCCAAACATGTTGGGCAAAAGAGAAATGTGTTTTGATTCAAGAAAAATGCATATTAGATTTTCTCAGTTTTAATATTGATCAGATAGGGGAACTATTCACGTTCATGAGGTGTCAAAAATAGACATTTTTGGCCTTTTGGCCTACTATATATTATGATATATGGTCCATATGAAAAAGTATATCCAGTCCCTTACACGTAGCCTGTCATAGGCGGTAGTGCATATACTGTACATATACGTATATCAAAATGCAACTTCGATCATATTGATATAAGAATTTTTATTATTACATGGTAGCTATTTTTTCTGGGAAATTCATTATGCAGCACATACATTTCATTGTAAAATTCAGATCAGTATGCACATTTATTCTGTCCATGTGTAGCAATCAAATGACCAATTTTAGTTACTGTTGTATAAAGTGATGATGGCATATCACAATGTGTAAACACTACTAAATGAACAATATGATGAATATGAACAATACTATATCATGATATGACCATGTTGGTGAATCACTATGAATTTTACTATATGAACAATAAAATGATTATGAACAATGCCATGAATAAAATCACTTCATGCACTCCAGGTTTCATATGAACCGATGATGAAGAATCAGTTTGAATATGAAATCATAATATATTATTAGAGGAGAATAATGAATGATTATACAATGAACAATACTGTATAAGTATAATGAAAACACCTTATGCACTGTCTTCCTGTATATATTGAACCAAATTATCATTGTACTGTATCCATGTTCTATTGATAGTGGACCAAGTGACAAATTGACAATACAGTAATTGTTAACATATGTTCATCCACCAAGTTAGTTGAACACGCATCTTCAGTGTTGAGCCTCGGGAAAGCATCTGTATTCTTTGAAGCCAACATATCTTCCACCAGGATCAGGAAACTGCTGGTGGATGTACTCCACACAACATGAAGGCAATGGCTTTCTGACATGTCGCCCAAGTGTCTGTCAACGGTGCAAGTACAACGTGAATGCTCGATACGCCATTAGCCTGTATTGCCTGCAAAAATAGGAATATATCTATTGAATATATCATATATCATCTGATTCAATGAATATTCAATGGATAAATATTTCTCATTTAAGGCCATTTAATCACATAGTCCCCTTGTACATGGTAAACTTCATGACTGTGCCACTGCTATCCATAGTGAAACCTATTATAAAGTACATGTACGTATATTAAAGAAGTCTTCTTATAATATACATCTAGATATATATGATAATATTTTATTTGCCACAAAATACCCAGCTTTGCCCCCAACCCCTGGCGTGAAGGCCACTCAGAAAGTATCACCGTAACACAGCACCTTGACACACACTGTGGTTACTATAGCGTGGGTCCTAAATACAGGTAATATACAGTATATTTACAGTGGGGTAAAAAAGTATTTAGTCAGCCACCAATTGTGCAAGTTCTCCCACTTAAAACATGAGAGAGGTCTCCAATTTTCATCATAGGTATACCTCAACTATGAGAGACAAAATAAGGAGAAAAAAAATCCAGAAAATCACATTGAAGGATTTTTAATGAATTAATTGGTAAATTCCTCGGTAAAATAAGTATTTGGTCAATAACAAAAGTTCATCTCGATACTTTGTTATATACCCTTTGTTGGCAATGACAGAGGTCAAACGTTTTCTGTAAGTCTTCACAAGGTTTTCACACACTGTTGCTGGTATTTTGGCCCATTCCTCCATGCAGATCTCCTCTAGAGCAGTGATGTTTTGGGGCTGCCGCTGGGCAACACGGACTTTCAACTCCCTCCAAAGATTTTCTATGGGGTTGAGATCTGGAGACTGGCTAGACCACTCCAGGACCTTGAAATGCTTCTTACGAAGCCACTCCTCCGTTGCCTGGGTGGTGTGTTTGGGATCATTGTCATGCTGAAAGACCCAGCCACGTTTCATGTTCAATGCCCTTGCTGGTGGAAGGAGGTTTTCACTCAAAATCTCACAATACATGACCCCATTCATTCTTTCCTTTACACGGATCAGTCGTCCTGGTCCCTTTGCAGAAAAACAGCCCCTAAGTTTGATGTTTCCACCCCCATGCTTCACAGTAGGTATGGTGTTCTTTCTCTTCCAAACACGACAAGATGAGTTTTTACCAAAAAGTTCTATTTTGGTTTCATCTGACCATATGACATTCTCCCAGTCCTCTTCTGGATCATCCAAATGCTCTCTAGCAAACTTCAGACGGGCCTGGACATGTACTGGCTTAAGCAGGGGGACATGTCTGGCACTGCAGGATTTGAATCCCTGGCGGCACAGTGTGTTTCTGATGTAGCCTTTGTTACTTTGGTCCCAGCTCTCTGCAGGTCATTCACTAAGTCCCCCCATGTGGTTCTGGGATTTTTGCTCACTGTTCTCGTGATAATTATGACCCCACGGGGTGAGATCTTGCGTGGAGCCCCAGATCGAGGGAGATTATCAGTGGTCTTGTATGTCTTCCATTTTCTAATAATTGCTCCCACAGTTGATTTCTTCACACCAAGCTGCTTACCTATTGCAGATTCAGTCTTCCCAGCCTGGTGCAGGTCTACAATTTTGTTTCTGGTGTCCTTTGACAGCTCTTTAGTCTTGGCCATAGTGGAGTTTGGAGTCTGACTGTTTGAGGTTATGGACAGGTGTCTTTTATACTGATAACGAGTTCAAACAGGTGCCATTAATACAGGTAATGAGTGGAGGACAGAGGAGAGTCTTAAAGAAGAAGTTACAGGTCTGTGAGAGCCAGAAATCTTGCTTGTTTGTAGGTGACCGAATACTTATTTTACTGAAGAATTTACCAATTAATTCATTAAAAATCCTTCAATGTGATTTTCTGGATTTTTTTTTCTCATTTTGTCTCTCATAGTTGAGGTATACCTATGATGAAAATTGGAGACCTGTCTCATCTTTTAAGTGGGAGAACTTGCACAATTGGTGGCTGACTAAATACTTTTTTGCCCCACTGTATATATTATATATTTATATTTAAATACAGGTTTCATTGTATATTAGATACATGAATGGTAGGCTTACCGAGTTGACAGATGATCGGGTGCGGGGCCCCTCACAAATCGTCGTATCATGCTGTAGATGAACATCATCTCTAGTGAGGGCCTGTGAGTGACATACCTTGGCAAATGGTCGATCAGTGTCACGCATTCCACAGAGTTTTCTTCCAATAAATTCACTGTCAGTTCGTATTCCTTGCAACAGAAACATTCAACATCAGTTTTTTGCCGAACACAATGGCCACATTTGCACCAGTCTGCATTGTCCATAGTGGCTCGGCCAGCCCGCCAGTTTAACGCAGCATTTTCCTCCGAGGAATCTGAAGACTCCGACGAATCGGTGTCACTTTCACCCTCAGAAGACCTTTCTGGCTCAAACATGTAGCCGTGTCGCCCGAATTCTTCCTCAGAGTCAGAAAATTCAGCCATAATAGAACAAAAACACGTACAACAGCACCGTAGTCGCGGGGAAACGCTGAGTATTGACTTTTCAGTAGCAACGTAATGACGTCACATCCGCATATGTCATGGCGGCGTCCATAGTTTTCATTGGCTGGCCATGCCCGCGGTCCTATTTGAATATATCTCTGGTGGTAGATGGCTGGCAACAATTATTTACGAAAATAATTACTTTGCCTAATGTTTTCAAGTTAAATGTGTCTTCACGACCACCACAGGTCCCCTTTAATATTGTAGTGGCTGGTGAAATATATCCTCAGCAATTCAGTAGTCCCCCTGGCCTTTTCCTTCATATGAAGCCGGCTGCATTTGAATTCTAACCACATCTCTTATGGCCCATTTCCACTAGCACCCAGTCGGCCTTACCCTACACTACTCGGCTCGATTGTGTTTCCATTGCAGCTGGGTACGTCTGGGGTGGGTGGGATTTTTTTACAGCAAGGCGGTGCCACACTCCCGTGACGTAAAACACACCATCCAAGCAAAACATAACATTGCGGCTATACAAGGCGGCTCCTCGGCCTGTGGCTTTTTGTCACCTTAAAGGCCAAAAAGGACCACCAGACAAGGGGACAGGCAGCGAGACGAAACACTCTGGAAAAGTACTGGAGCATCTGGGAAGCCATAGAGCCTAAGACATGAGGATACAAACATATGACGGTAAGCTAATGATTGCTAATGCTAGTTTGCTTTAAGTACGTCGTACTACACTGTAATGTCTGCAAGTTATTGCTATTAGTTACTAAAATATGTATGCTGTGTGTGTGTTTCAGATGGCTCTGTTGTTGGAAAATTACCGTTTCAAACAGTCGGTCTGGGTATTCAACACAGCCTGTCACTGATGTCACCCCAGCTTCACAAACGATCAGTGGTTACAGAGCCTAAGCATGTCTGTAGAAACGTTAAGCTTCCTGTACAACAAGTTGCTCTGATCTGTGTGAAAATCATGGAGAGACTGTTGAGACATCATGGGACGTACCTGCTCCAGCAGCACTGAGTCTGTGGTGGTGTCATGGCAAAAAGTGATCAGCTGACACAACTTGGATCGCCACGTTGTAGTTATATTAGCCACAAAATATATATTCAAAAGGTAAACAGTACTGAGTTAGGTATAATAAGATATATTTGACAATTATGATGCATTTTAGGCCAAAACAAACTTGATCTAGGATTAAAAGCAATTAAAATAATGCAGTCACAAAGTTACATAAGATAAGATAAGATAAGATAAGCCTTTATTAGTCCCACAGCGGGGAAATTCCAGGATTGCAACAGCACAGGGACAGCAACACTCAGAGCAACAATCAGAAGGCAAGAAAAAAAACAAGCAAGCAAGAGCAGCTAATAAACATATGTACGTATTACTATAAATATATATATATACACACACACACAGACACACAGTGCAGAGCATTGTAGCTGGATGGAATAAATATATGAATATATGAACACACAGTGCAGAGCATTGTAGCTAGATGGAATAAATATGTAAATATATAAACACCCACAGTACGGAGCATTGCAGCTAGGTGGAATAAATATGCAAGTATATAAACACACACAGTGCGGAGCAATGTAGCTAGATGGAATAATATGTAGATATATAAATATATAAACACCCACAGTACGGAGCATTGTAGCTAGATGGAATAAATATGCAAATATATAAACACACACAGTGCAGAGCATTGTTGCTAGATGGAATGAAACAGCATAACCGTCTACTTAGTTATCCTACATGGTATGATTATGTGCCCATACATATTCTCACCCTCCATAGCGACCGGTATGTTCCTAGTTGTATGCCGGAGAGGACCATTGTGTAAGTCTATTGCATCTTTTGCATTCAAAAAACTATTAGTTTGTTACGTCTTTTTGCTATCTCTGCGAGCAGCCCTGCTTAGGTTGTACAGTCTGACAGCCGTTGGTAGGAAGGACCTACGAAACCTCTCGGTTGTGCACCTGGGATGATGTAGTCTGCTGCTAAATGAGCTCCTCAGTGCATTCAGTATGTCCTGCATAGGGTGGAACTCGGACTCCAGCAGAGATGACAGTTTAGCCACCGTCCTTCTCTCTCCTATCTCCTCCATCGGATCAAGGCGCTGCCCCAGGACAGAGCTAGCTTTCTTAATCAGTTTGTTCAGTCTCTTCCTATCGGCTGCAGTAATGCCACTGCCCCAGCAGACCACTCCAAAAGTGATGGCTGATGCCACCACCGTGTCATAGAATGACTTCAGCAGCGCCCCTTGTACACCAAAAGACCTGAGTCTCCTCAGCAGGAACAGCCTGCGCTGTCCCTTCTTGTAGAGTGCATCAGTATTGTGTGACCAGTCTAGTTTATTGTTCAGATGAATACCCAGGTACTTATAGGATGTCACCATCTCGATGTCTGTTCCCTGTATATTTACTGGTACTGTGAGGGGCTGCCCATGCCTGCGGCAGTCCACCACCAGCTCCTTAGTTTTCCTCGCGTTGATCTGGAGGCAGTTCCGATGGCACCAGTCCACGAAGTCCTGGATAAGCCCTCTGTACTCAGCTTCATCTCCATTGGAGATGAGGCCAACGATCGCAGAGTCATCAGAGAACTTCTGTAGATGGCAGTGTGTTGTGTTGTGTGAGAAGTCCGCAGTATAAAGAGTGAACAGGAAGGGAGCCAGCACCGTTCCCTGGGGGGCCCCCGTGCTACTGATGATCGTGTCGGACACACAGTCCCGGGTTCTCACAAACTGAGGCCGGTTCGTGAGGTAGTCCAGGATCCATGATGACAGGTGCTGGTCCACCCCTGCGCGCAGCAGCTTGTCCTTCAGGATCATCGGTTGGATGGTGTTGAAAGCACTGGAGAAGTCAAAGAACATGATCCTCACCATATTCCCGGGCTTCTCCAGGTGGGACAGAGAACGGTGAAGGAGGAAGATCACCGCATCCTCCACCCCAATGCCATGCTGGTAGGCGAACTGGAGTGGATCCATCGCTGGTTCCACCAGGGGGCGGAGGTGAGCAAGGAGCAGTCTCTCCAGGGTCTTCATCAAGTGGGACGTCAAGGCCACCGGTCTGTAGCTGTTCAGGTCTTTGGGGTGGGAAGTTTTTGGTACAGGTACCACACAAGATGTTTTCCACAGCTGTGGTACCCTCCCCAGTTTCAGGCTCATGTTGAAGATATACGTCACAATCCCACACAGCTGGTCTGCACAGGACTTGAGGAGCTTTGCGCTGATGCCGTCCGGTCCCGGCGCCTTCCTCGCCTTGATCTTCCTCAGCTCCGTCCTCACCTGGGTCCTGGTCAGGGTCAGGATGGGGGGCTGTGTGTTGGGAGTGGGGGGGTGTTGGTAGAGTGGGGAGTGGGCAGCAGGACTTGATTTCTTTAGAGGCAGCAGTGGTTGTTGTGCAGTCAGGGGGGAGGGCGGTTGGTCAAATCTATTGAAAAACAGATTCAGGTTGTTCGCCCACTCCCTGCCCCCTGTGGCCTGGGGGGAGGTATTCTGGAGCCCCGAGATGGTTTTGAGGTTTCTCCAGACCCCGCTGATGTCGCTCTGTTGCAGCTTGTCCTCCATCTTCTTCCTGAAGCTGTCCTTGCCTTCTCTGATCTTTCTCCTCAGCTCCCTCTGTACGGACTTCAGCATCTCCCTGTTCCCTGACCTGAAGATCCTCTTCTTCTCTCTCAGAAGTGTTTTTATCTCAGGGTTGATCCAGGGTTTGTTGTTTGAGTGACGCCGTATGGTCTTGGTGGGAACGGATTTGTCCACACAGAAGCTGAGGTAGCCCGTGAAGGTGTGAATGAGGCCATCGATGTCCTCACCATGTGGATCGCAGAGCTGCTTCCAGGCGGTGGCTTCAAAACAGCCCTTTAGGGTGTCCATTGTCTCCTCAGACCATAACTCCACAGTGTGCATGGCCGGAGGTTGTCTGTGCACTAGGGGTTTGTACACCGGCCGGAGATGAACCAAGTTGTGATCCGATCTCCCGAGTGGGGGTAGTTGTGATGAGGTGTACGCCTCCTTAGTGTTTGCGTAGAATAAATCCAGTGTTTTATTGTCTCTAGTGTGGCATGTGACATACTGGGTGAACGTGGGTAGAATGGGAGACAGTGAAACATGGTTGAAATCGCCTGAGATGAGGAGAAGAGCATCTGGGTGTTCTGTCTGCAGCCTGCTGGTTACTGAATGGATGACGTCACGTGCTGTCCCAGCGTTCGCCGTCGGATTTGCATAAACAACAATGCAGATCACGTGTGAGTGTTCTCTCGGGAGATATGTAGGCCTCATGCTAACAGCTAGCAACTCAATGTCTTTGCTGCAGTGTCGTTGTTTAACAGTGATATGTCCCGGTCTGCACCAGTTGTTGTTAACATACATTATCACTCCACCGCCCCTAGCCTTGCCACTGTCTGGTGTTCGGTCAGCTCGTATCATGTGAAAACCCTCCAGCTCAATGTTAGCATCTGCTGCTAGTTCAGTTAGCCACGTCTCAGTAAACAAAAGGAGAGAGCACTCCCGGTATGTGCTATCATAACGGGAGATAGCCGCTAGCTCATCTAACTTTCCCAGTATCGACCGTACATTTCCCATGACAACAGATGGAAGGGAGGGTCTGTACCTTATATTTTTTGTCCTCCGCCTTACTCCAGCCCGGCAGCCGCGGCGTTTTCGCCTCAGTTCTCTCGGTATGTCGAGTTTTTCCAATGGGACCGGGTGGCGGTTGAATGCTAGCAGCTGTTCTCTGCTGTATCGTATCCTGCTATAGACAGTGGCTCCGTCCACCGGCTCAGGAGACATTTAGGACGATCTGTGTGTCCGTGATATAAGTGGGGTGAAAAAAAAAGACGGATCAAAAGAGAGAGGAAGGGAAAAAGACTCGGAATCGAGCCGCTGTTGCAAAAGGCAGCCGACTCGTGTGGCGCCGAGAGAAAAAAAAAAAAAAAAAAAAAAAAAAAAAAAAAAAAAACATGGAGAAATACTTAGATTTACAAGATACGTGTACTGTAAAAATATATATTCTCTGCATCAACAATGTACTATACATGCATTCATGTAGTATTGAACTGGGAATTGCACTGACAATAAACCTTTGAAGTTTTTGCAGATCTCTCTTTTTTAATATGTTAAGGTTACCACCAAGTGACATAAATTAAATACTGAAAGATTGGAAAAGCTGTCTAAGAACAATCCAGCAGTTTGAGATTTTGGTTTGGTGTAAACAGAATTATGAACCATAACGCAGTTTGTGTTAAAATGTTAAATCCCATTAAACCCTAACCCAGGGGTGTCCAATCATGTGTGAGCCACCACCGGAGTGGTGGCTCAGTTGGTAGAGCATCCGCCCCACACCCGGGAGGCAGGGGTTCAAATCCCAGCCGGGTCATGCCGAAGACCATATAAAAGTGGAACTTCCTGCCGTCCAGCTTGGTGCTCAGCAATAAATGGAATGGAGGAGGGAAATCTGTGGCGGCGCCTTGCATGGCAGCGGCCCTCTGATTCTACACTTGGGGTGTGTGTGTGAATGAAAAGAATGAATGAATGAATGAATGAAAGGTTTATTGTCAATACTACCATACGTGCAATACATACAGAAGAACTGAAATTTGACTTGACATTGGGCGCGCTCTATAAGCGCAGCCCGAAGGCGCCAGTCATACAGTCGGGGTAAAGAGGGAAGGGGTAGGATGACACAGTAGGAGAGAGAAAAAAAAACAGTTATCAGAATAGCGCTCAGTGAGCGAGATTATGATTACAAGAAAAAAAACCTCAATGCACATTTAGCAGACAAACAATTCACACATTAACAAAGCAGAAGCAGAGAGAGACAGTGTGTGTGTATCAGTTTGTGATATCAGTGTGTGTGCGCAGTGTGGGTGTATCAGTTACTGGAGTACAACAAAAATAGTCTCCTAGGCAACGGTGGATGTTATATTGATGTATTATAAACACAGATAGTCATGTCCCAGAGTTAATCTCTTCTTCATGCCAGATGGTAATTCCATGTTAGTCTCATGACAACGCTGTCCTTGGAGAGTTCTGATTATTGCACAGCAGCAGCAGTGTTTGGGTTAAGCAGAGCCAGCTCTCACATCCGCTTATCTCCACTCTGGAGGAGTGAACTGTCCAGGGGCGCCGATCAAGGCCGAATCTGCACAGATACTTAGAGTGTAGAATTTTCTTCTCTCATGCGGTTCTGTGCTTCACAATTCAAATTAACACAGGCTTTAAAATCATTCCCTGGAGAGCACCAGCGACTCCAGATGTATACCATCTTCTGAATCAGCCATCATTCAGTTCACCATTGCTGCTATCAGTGCACTCCCCGACTGGTCGAATTTGTTGTTGAAGGAGCATTGCCGGGTCCGCTTTGATCAGCTCTCCCAACTTCTTTAATTTCTGATACATCAGGAACTCCAGAGCCAAAATAGAAATCCTGTGATCAAGCCAAACAAATAGAGATGTCTTCCGCATCTCAGTCGAATCACACAGACACATGAATTCCCAATTGTCCATGAGTCCTGGCCTCCCCCTAGCCCGATCTTCTCTTAAAGTGGTGTCAATTGCATTTAAAGCCCAACTTACAAGATCCATTTTTCCGTTTGGGTTGAGATCAGCAAGAAGGAGAACGGCACAGACACTCACTCAGACGCAGCAAGCTGGGATCAGTTGGGTCGGGAAGGCAGGAGAGGAGGAGGAGGGAGAGAAAATGCGACTGCTCTCTCTGAAGGCCGGAAGAAGAATTTACATTTACCCATCTACAGTGATTTACACTGTAGATAGGTAAAGCACAATCTCGTTCTGCTGTACATGATTGGTTGTACGGTTGAATGACAATAAGGGTGATTTAATTAATGTGCCATGGAGGGCCAAGACCCTGCAGGTTCTCTCTTCTACCCAGTCTCTTCAGCAGGTGTTCTCACTGATCAGCAGTCAGTGGAAGAAATTCAGTGGAATCTGCTGTTGAAGACACTGGAGGTAAAGCCTGCAGGGTCTTGGCCCTCCATGGCACATGATTGGACACCCCCGCCCCAACCCATTATGATAAAGTACAGATGCTAAGATGGCCCAGAATTCCTCCATATACTGCTACTCTCACTAAAGTGTGCAGTGTCTTCTGCAGTGGAATATCCAACAATACAGTCTTCAGTAAATAAAATAATTGTTTTGGTTACTTTTTCTTAAAAATGAGTCATTATTTTGAAAGTCACAAATGGAAAGACAAATGGTTTGTACTGCTGACTCTTTTCCCACCAGTGTGTTAACAGACAAAATAGAAAATCATGATGCAAACACATAAGTCACTAAATTGTTTATTACAATCAGCAGCAAATTCCACATTATTCAGAATGGGCAAAATTCAAACTGTAAAAAAAAAAAAAAAAAAAAAAAAAACTTAGAATGGGTCACACACGCCGGCCACGCTGCCTCACTGAGAAGCAGCTGGGATGTGCCACTCAAGCTGGTCCCAGTTCAGCAGATCTTCGGCCTGCATCTCTGTAAATAGTGAGGCAAGGTCCAGTTTGGGTGGATCGTTTCCCTCTTGCCTAGACGAAAGACAGAAATGGGTGGTGGTTAATTAAAGCAAGTTTAAAACATATTTGGGAAATACACTTGTTGCTAAAAGCCAGTGGTGGAGTGTGAATGAATGAATGAATGAATCTTTATTTTGGATAGATTAAAAGATTAAAAGTAAACAGAATGATATAACAAAAGGGGAAAAAATCTCACAAGGTCAAATTAAACAATAACTCCTCTGATTATACAGTTCAACATAGGTAATCTGAAATGGGTGATGGCTGAAGCCGCAGCTTATATTGCCCACCCACAATCCATCCAAGAATTCAAAAGAAAAACAAAACAGGAGCGATTACAATTCGAATGCGACAATAAACTGCTTCGTTGTTGTATTTAACCACAATTTTCATGTAGCTGCGCTTCAGTAAAGGGCTGGGTTATGTTTAAAATCATCTGCTTTTACTGTGGCCTCACCAATCAGAATGAATTAATACATTCACTTGAATGGAATCTAGTACTTTAACTGAGGGTGTGCATCACCGAGTATAGAGTCGCTCAGTCAAAATATGGAGTTTTTAATCAATAAAAGTTTAGCCACCGCTCTGTCACCGCTGTGTCTCTTATTGCCCTGGCTTCAAGTGTGGGCAGTGTTTTGTACTTGTATTGCTAAAATATAAAAGGATGCACTACAATGGGTCTCAAATATTTGTAATGTGTCCTGCTATTATATTACTGCATTAGTTTATTGATGATAGAATATAAACTACACATATAAACTAAATTATATTGATGACTGAACAACTCCCATTCCCCAAAGTGCAACATACAGTTTTGAACATAACTCACAAAGGATCACACAAGTGATCTGACAAAAAAAAAAAAAAAAAAAAAAAAAAAAAAAAATACATTAACAAGCGGTTTATTTTACAGTTGATGTGCCATTCATTTTCAATTATTCTGTAATTAATATTAACACAATCAAATAAATCTCAGTTCAGTCCCTTTAATATTAAGTGGAAATTGTGCTACTTTGGTTTTGGCACTTAACCTATAAAAGCAAAGGATTTCAGTGCTTTCCACAGTGGCAAGGTCCGTTGTGGGGCGGCTGCTTTTCCTTTCCTCTTGCCTAGACCAAAGACAGAAATGGATGGTGGTTAGTTAAAGCAAGTTCAAAACATATACAGGCACATCTCAAAAATTAGAATATCATGAAAAAGTTCAATATTTTTGTCACTCATTTCAGAAAGTGAAACCCAAATATAGATTCATTACACGGACAGTGATATATTGTTCAATTTAATTTTGAAGATTTTGGCTACAGCCCATGCCAACCTACATTTCAGCGGCCAACATTTCTATTTAAAACTATTTTTTTAAATTAATTTTATGTAATATTCTAATTTTTTGCACAACTGAATTTGGGGTTTTCAGGGGCTATAAGCCATAATCATCCAAATTAAAATAAACACTTGAAATATATCACCGTCTATGTAATGAATCTATATATGTAATAGATGGATTTCACTTTCTGAAATGAGTGAGAAAAAATATTGAACTTTTTCATGATATGAAATGATATGTCTTTCTGCATGATATGTCTTTCTGCAACTGTGGGGGTTCCCCCCTACAGTTGATAGTGCTATGAGATTTTTTTTTTTTTTTTTTTTGTTACTTATTTGTACCCGTAGGTAGACTTTGTTTGCAGTCTGGTGACAAGCCACCGGCTGCTGGTCGCTGCGTGCGCGAGCGCCCTAAACCTACATGTTTTTGGTATGCGGGAGGAAACCGGAGAAATCCCGGAGTAAACCCACGCAACAC
Source organism: Pholidichthys leucotaenia (assembly GCA_020510985.1). Taxonomy (NCBI): domain Eukaryota; kingdom Metazoa; phylum Chordata; class Actinopteri; order Cichliformes; family Pholidichthyidae; genus Pholidichthys; species Pholidichthys leucotaenia. Next base: position 24,038,374 of record CM035836.1, on the reverse strand, counting down.
GGGGAGAACATGCAAACTCCACACAGCTCACTGTTGGTCGGGGGCTGGGATCGAACCCACGACCTCATGATCCCCGCGATCCCCCGGCCAAGGGTAAAACTGTGCTGCCACAGTGCTAAACCACTGCGCCACCGTGCAGCACCGAGATGACTGTTGTTGTGAAATGGCGCTATATAAATAAAGTTGAATTGAATTGAATTGAATGATATTCTAATTTTTGGAGATGTACCTGTATTAGGGAAATACACTTGTGAAAGTCAGTGGTGGGATGTGACAAAAATGCTTCGTTTCCCTGACCAGTGAGCACCCTGGGATCCACTCTGTACATGTACAAGTACATTATCAATCCAGGGATTTACGGTGGAACAGAAACTGCACGACAACACTGTTCCAACACCTTTTATGGAAAACCCACAGAATAGGTGTGTGCGTCTATTGTGACACTTTACAAAATTATATGAATCACTTTATAAATCACTGGTTTGAAAATGCACTTGAATATGTTGAGATTTCGGATCCTGGAGTCCACTTGACCTGTATCCATATAAACAACATGCTGAGGGCGGCTAACCCCTGGCATGTGAAAACAGATTCTAGAAAGAATTGACACACAACTTAATGCACAGCACCAAAGTGTGACACGTAGACAAACCAGGACTTTAACCAGGATTAACATATTTCATCGTTTTGCTCTCACAAGCGAATACTTCGGACAAAGCAAGCGCGAATCAGCAGAGTTGGCTACTAGCTAGCTAGCTACTAGCTAACACTCATTAGCCAGCACAAGACGGTGTTGTATTGCTCAAAAAAAGTGAGCTTACCACCAATAGGATAAATAAGCGAAAAGAAGCCCAATATCACAAATCACTCACCATCGATGGTTCTCTCATGTTAATCTTCAGCTTGTCCGTATTCCGGTTCTATGCTGGGTTGCCATCTGTATCGGTGCGGGTCACTCCTCTCACTGTGGATCTGCCACCAAGCACAGAAAACTCTGCACCTCTTCGTTGGACCACGGTGTAGATTTCTGCGAAACCTACAACGCCATCTCTATTAATATCGTATTTACTTGGTAACCAAGTTTAGTCCGTGAACTATTGCAAATGGCGGTCGTGTCGATTCCACAGAAGACGGACGCTTTCATGACGTTACGCCCTGACCAATCAGTGGCCTGCAGTCTGTTGACGTCACATTTTTGGCTCGACTCAGCGCGGTTGTACCCTGGCCTTGAATAGGTACTAAAATAGTACCTGGTAGCAGGTACTAGGTACTAATGGAAAAGGCTACAAAGCGGGCTGAGTAGAGCCGAGTAGGGCCGACTGGGTACTAGTGGAAAAGGGCCATTAGCTAAGCGACTCTTCCATTATTGCTCCCGTTTCCAGCGGGTTAAAACCATGATAAATGCCAGTGTTTACATACATCTTCTGATTTTTTTTCTGCGTTTCAAGGACTTTAATAAACTCATGTTTCTGTCGGACAGTCAAGCCTTATTCATGCTGCATTTCCGTGGACAAAATCATGTCATCCAACATTTAAACGGTACGTTACACCATAGAGTTCCTTTTGCTAGCCGCTAGCATACACGACAGCATCCAATGCTAACAGTGATGGTTATATGTTCTTTGGTAATACAAGCATAATTAGAATAGCTGACTACATTCTATTCATCTTAATTTTAAATCTCAATCACGTACCTTGTCTCGGGTGCGCTGGCTGTGCATAACGTGGGATGCTTTCTGCCAAGACACTGTAACATTCAACGTTGTTGCATGCTAGTTTGCCGCTCAGCTTTACCATCTACAGTATCTCACAAAAGTGAGTACACCCCTCACATTTTTGTAAATATTTGATTATATCTTTTCATGGGACAATATTGAAGATATGACACTTTGATACAATGTAAAGTAGTCAGTGTACAGCTTGTATAACAGTGTAAATGGGCTGTCTCCTCAAAATAAGCACACAGCGATTAATGTCTAAACCCCTGGCAATAAAAGTGAATACACCCCTAAGTGAAAATGTCCAAATTGTGCCCAATTAGCCATTTTCCCTCCCCGGTGTCATGTGACTTGTTAGTGTTCCAAGGCCTCAGGTGTGAATGGGGAGCAGGTGTGTTAAATTTGGTGTCATCGCTCTCACACTCTCATACTGGTCACTGGAAGTTCAACATGGCACCTCATTGCAAAGAACTCGCTTGAGGATGTGAAAAAAGAATTGTTGCTCTACATAAACATGGCCTAGGCTATAAGATGATTGCCAACACCCTGAAACTGAGCTGCAGCACAGTGGTCAAGACCATACAGTGGTTTAAAAGGACAGGTTCCACTCAGAACAGGCCTCGCCATGGTCGACCAAAGAAGTTGAGTGCACATGGTCAGCGTCATATCCAGAGGTTATCTTTTGAAAACCAATGTATATGAGTGCTGCCAGCACTGCTACAGAGGTTGAAGGGGTGGGAGGGTCAGCCTGTACAGCAAGTGCTCAGACCATACGCCGCACACTACATCAAATTGGTCTGCTGGCTGTCGTCCCTGAAGGAAGCCCCTTTTAAAGATGATGCACAAGAAAGCCCACAGTTTGTTGAAGACAAGCAGACTAAGGACATGGATTAGTGGAATCATGTCCTGTGGTCTGATGAGGCCAAGATAAACTTACTTGGTTCAGATGGTGTCAACTGTGTGTGGTGGCAACAAGGTGAAGAATACAAAGACAAGGGTGTCTTGCCTACAGTCAAGCATGGTGGTGGGAGTGTCATGGTTTGGGGCTGCATGACTGCTGCAGGCACTGGGGAGCTACAGTTCATTGAGGGAACCATGAATGTCAACATGTACTGTGACATACTGAAGACATACTGCATGATCTCCTTTCAGAAATTGGGCCGCAGGGCAGTATTCAAAGATAATAACGACCCCAAACACACCTAAAAAATGACCACTGCCTTGCTAAAGAAACTGAGGGCAAAGGTGATGGACTGCCCAAGCATGTCTCCAGACCGAAACACTATTGAGCATCTGTGGCACATCCTCAGACGAAAGCTCCATGATGTCATCGTGGAGGAGTGGAAGAGGATTCCAGCGCCAACCTGCGAAGCTCTAGTGAACTCCATGCCCAAGAGAGTTAATGGAGTGCTGCAAAATAATGGTGGCCACACAAAATATTGACACTTTGGGCACAATTTGGACATTTTCACTGAGGGGTGTACTCCCTTTTGTCGCCAGCGGTTTAGACATTAATGGTTGTGTGTTGACTTATTTTGAGGGAACAGCAACTTTACACTGTTATACAAGATGTACACTGACAACAAGGTTCCAAGGTTGTCATAGCCAGGTGCGGCACTGGGGTTAAGCTCCCAGTGCTTATAAAATGCTCCTTATGGCGTGCGTCTCAAAAAGCCTCTGACAACTAAGTCCAACTCCTAGCCTGCCTGTGTGGTTTAGTTTCTAAGCCCAGCGGAACTGCTTTTACTAATAGGAGAAGGGGCGAGGGCGGATTTCTGGCGCCTTAAAACCAGATGCTTCGGGTAGATGTACAGCTATGTATGGGTACATAATCATACCATGTAGGATAACTAAGTAGACAGTTGTGCTGTTTCATTCCATCTAGCTACAATGCTCCGCACTGTTTTTATATATTTATATATCTATCCAATCTAGCTACAATGCTCCGCACTGGTTTTTTTTTTTTTTTTTTTTAAACTTATTTTGTACCCGTAGGTAGATTTGTTGTGCAGTCTGGTGACAAGCCACCAGCTGCCGGTCGCTGCGTGCGCAAGTGCCCCTTAACTCCCTAACCTGCATGTTTTTGGCATGTGGGAGGAAACCGGAGAAATCCCAGAGTAAACCCACGCAAACACGGGGAGAACATGCAAACTCCACACAGATCACTGTTGGCCGGGGGCAGGGATCGAACCCATGATCTCATGATCCCCGCGATCCCCCGGCCGAGGGTAAACTGTGCTACCGCAGTGCTAACCACTGCGCCACCGTGCAGCCCTGTGTCTATATCTATCTATTTATATTTATATGTACATATGTATACTTGCTGCTCTTGTTTTTTTCTCTTGCCTTCTGATTGTTGCTCTGAGTGTTGCTATCCCTGTGCTGTTGCAATCCTGGAATTTCCCCATTGTGGGACTAATAAAGGCTTATCTTATCTTAAATGGTGGCTCGTTAACCTGGGAAGGTAGCCCATCTAGGGGAAGGTAAACCCTGATTTCAAACCTCCGCGGCCTTGCAGCATACCCAGTTACCGGAAAGGCTTCGGGAGTCAACCCTGAGGAAAAATTCGGAGTCGGAGTCCCTAAGGCAGTTCTTGGTTGTGCTCAACATCATTCTGGCAGCTCTTGCGACGGCGCTGGTGCCAAACTGGAGCAGCCCTGCTGTTCCTTTGGGTTCATCAGTGACGTGGAGAGGGGGGACATGCTGTATGGGCAACATCTTGTCTTCCATATCTTCCTGCCCAGGCTTGAATCCTACCAACGCCCAATGCTGGAAGGTAGAACACTGGATCACTGGAGAGGACACTCCAGCTTCGCCTTCGGCGTAGACAAAACACGGGGAATGACAGTTACCGGTTATAAGCCACCACTCTATTGGCATAGAGCGTGGTGCCAGAGGTTGTTTCCGATTATGGGAGGGATCATCTGATCTCACTGGACAGATACCGCCTGCCTCAAGCTGGGCAGCCCCCAGCCAATAAGGTGTTGTCCCGCCACAGCCTGCTTTCCTCATTGGGTGCATGGGGACGAAATGAAGTCTGAACGGCAGGCTGAGAACCTTCGCACCTGGCAAGACAACAAAACAAAAGAGACCAACTCTAAAACTGGGAACTTGGAACATCCACACTATGATGACAGGACTCGCTGTTAACCTCAAGGACATCAGCGACACCAGGAAGACTGCCGTCATCAATAATGCGCTGAAGAGACTGGAAGTGGATATCGCCACTCTCCAGGAAACACGGTTGGCTGACGCAGGCACACAGAGAGAAGGACTACACGTTCTACTGGCAGGGAAAGAGCAGTGATGAACACAGGGAACACGGAGTGGGCTTCGCAGTGAAGAACACCTTGCTGAAGATGGTGGAACCGGGCAGCAATGGCTCTGCACGACTCCTCACCCTCCGCCTTAACACCACTCAAGGCCCAGTCACCCTCATCAGTGTGTATGCCCCAACACTGACAGCCACACCAGAGGCAAAAGATGAGTTCTACGAGAATCTCGCAACAACTGTCAGGATCATCCCCAACTCTGAACAACTCATCCTCCTTGGAGACTTCAATGCCAGAGTGGGTGCTGACCAGGACTCCTGGCCCCCCTGTCTTGGACCATTTGGCGTGGGCAGAATGAACGACAATGGACTGCGGCTGCTTGAGTTCTGCACACATCATTATCTGTGTATCACAAACTCGTTCTTCAAGACCAAGCCCCAACACAAGGTTTCCTGGCAACATCCGCGCTCAAAGCACTGGCACCAGCTGGACTTGATCCTGATCAGGCGCACCTCACTGAAGAACGTGCTAATCACCCGCTCATTTCAGAGTGCAGATTGCAACACAGACCATTCATTGGTGTGTTGCAAGGTCAAGCTGCAGCTGAAGAAATTCCACCGTGCCAGACAGCCTGGAAAGGCACGGATTGACACCAGCAAGATGGCCCAACCAGAACTTGTTGAGCAGTTTGCCTCTACCTTTGTGAAGGAACTTGGTGAACCACAAGAAGGAGAGTCTGCAAGCAGAAGTGGGAAGAGCTGCGAAACATCATCCACCACACAGCCTTGGCTACCTTTGGGAGGAAGATCTCGAAGTCACAGGACTGGTTTGATGCCAAGTCAACCGTGATGACCCCCGTCATTGAAGCCAAGCACTCAGCACTTGCTGAGTACAAGAAGTACCCAAACGAGAAGAATCTCCAGATTCTCAGGGCTGCGAGAAGCAAAGTTCAGTAGACTGCTCGGCGCTGCGCCAACGAGTACTGGACTCAGCTCAGCCAAGATATTCACACCGCTGCCATAACAGGGAACATCCGTGGTATGTACAACGGCATCAAGAAAGCACTTGGTCCGGCTCAGAGCAAGATGGCCCTCCTCAAATCCTCCACTGGGGAGATGATCACAGAAAAGAACAAGCAGATGGAGAGATGGGTGGAGCACTACTCCGACCTCTACTCCAGACAGAACACCGTGACACTGTCAGCCCTTGATGCCATCGATTGCCTGCCATCCATGGATGAACTTGCCGCTGAGCCAACCATCGACAAACTCAGCAAGGCTATTGACAGCTTGGCCGCTGGCAAGGCACCTGGCAACGACGGCATAACCCCCGACCTGATCAAGCACTGCAAGACCGCCCTACTGCTGCCATTGCATGACGTCCTCTGCCAGTGCTGGAAGGAAGGTGCCGTACCACAGGACCTGAGGGACGCCAAGATCATCACCCTCTACAAAAAAAAGGGGGGAGAGAAGCGACTGCAACAACTACAGGGGCATCTTCCTCCTCAGCATTGTTGGTAAAGTCTATGCACGAGTTGTCCTCGTTCGTCTATAGAAGCTTGCCGAACGTGTCTACCCCGAGTCTCAGTGTGGCTTCCGCGCTGGGCGATCGACGGTGGACATGATATTCTCCATCCGCCAACTCCAGGAGAAGTGCCGAGAAGAGAACATGCCCCTGTACGTCGCCTTCATTGACCTCACCAAAGCGTTCGATCTGGTCAGCAGAGAGGGCCTTTTCAAGATCCTGCCAAAGATGGGATGCCCACCAAAGTTGCAAAGCCTCATCGAATCGTTTCACACCAACATGCAGGGGATGGTGCAGTACGACGGCAACGTCTCAGAGCCATTCAATATACACAGCAGAGTGAAACAGGGCTGTGTACTTGCGCCAACCCTCTTTGGGATTTTCTTTGCTATGCTCCTGAGGCATGCCTTCAGCACAGCAACGGAGGGAATCTACCTGCATACAAGATCTGACGGCAGGCTTTTCAACCTCGCCCGCCTGAAAGCCAGAACCAAAGTACGTGAGGCTCTAATCAGAGATATGCTGTTCACAGATGACGCTGCAGTCGCGACCCACACACAGCAGGAGCTTCAGACCCTGATGGACCGCTTCTCCCAGGCATGCATGGACTTCGGGCTTACCATCAGCCTGAAGAAGACTAATGTCTTGGCACAAGGCACGGAAGCACCACCAACCATCACCATCACCAACTACGAGCTGGACGTCATCAATCAGTTCACGTACCTGGGGTCCACGATCAGAAGCAACCTCTCCCTTGATACAGAGATCGACAAGAGGATTGGAAAATCAGCCTCCACACTGAGCTCGCCTCACCACACGAGTGTGGGAGAATCCCAAACTCTCTGTCAAGACGAAGATGGCAGTGTACAACGCCTGTGTCATCAGCACACTGCTCTATGGGAGTGAGACGTGGACAACATACGCCCGGCAGGAAAAGAGACTGAATTCCTTCCACTTGCGTTGCATTTGCCGAATCCTGGACATATCCTGGCAGGACAAAGTGCCCAACACAGAAGTTCTGTCCCGCACCGGCCTTCCCTCCATGTTTACTCTACTCAGGCAGCGCAGGCTCCGCTGGCTAGGCCATGTTCACCGTATGGGGGATGGCAGAATTCCCAAAGACGTCCTCTACGGAGAACTGGCGACTGGCAGGAGAGACGCTGGCCACCCACAGCTGCGCTTCAGAGACGTCTGCAAGAGAGATATGAAGGCCCTGGAGATCAACACAGAGCGCTGGGAGGACCTTGCAATGGACCGCTCCAAATGGAGAGGCACCCTGACAAGACAGCTCAAGGTGGATGAAAAGAAACTGACTGCTGTAGCAGATGAAAAAAGGATCCGCAGGAAGAACCGCCACAGACCTCGCAGCACAGAGACCATCTACAAGTGCGACCTGTGTGACAGGGACTGCCATTCGCGCATCGGCCTGTTCAGCCACAGGCGATGCTGTTCCAGCAGAGTAGATATCTAGGATTCTCTTCCATGGTCATCATAGACCGACGGAGGCCGAAGGTGAAGGTGACACTGACGACTTTACATTGTATCAAAGTGTCATATCTTCAGTGTTGTCCCATGAAAAGATACAATAAAATATTTACAAAAATGTGAGGGGTGTACTCCCATTTGTAAGATACTGTCCACACTGCACAATGTTTTCCTTTAATTTGAGCTTGAAATAGTTTATTTCGAAAACAAAAATATAACAAAAACAAGCAAATGGCAAATGCAATAAAGTAACAGTATACACTGTTCGAAAGGGAGAAGGAAGAAGTGAACACTTATTAATTCCATCTCCTCTTTTCCATCGATACACCCATGTGATTTTTATACAAATTACCACCTTTAAGACCCCAAGTAAACAATTTACTGTATTTTTTACAAATCAACATTAACACCCATCCATTCTAACATACAATGATGTCCATACATCAAAACCAGCCTCAAACAACACAGATATACACAGTGCTGTCCCACCCACCATTCCATAGTGTCCCATAATGTCCCAGAGTGAACATAATGAATCGTATATATAAATACTACCCTTCTAACATATATCCTTTCAGCAAATGGTGCTTATACCTCTTTTTGAATTGATTTCTGTTTGTACATAGTTTCAATTCCGGCTCCAGACTGTTCCACAAATCCACCCCACAGACAGATATGCACATACTTTTCTTGGTTGTACGTATCTTGGGTTTTGTAAAGTTTAAGTCTCCTCTCAAATTATGATCACTGTCTTTTTTAAAAAAATATTTTTTGTATATTAGTTGGGAGTTGATTATTAATTGCCCTGTACATTACTTGTGCTGTCTTAAATTTAACTAAATCGATGAACTTTATGACATGTGACTTTAAAAACAACGAATTGGTGACTTCCGGTCTGGACGCCATGGTGATAGCAACCTAACGCTGAAACTCCCAGACTCAATCCAAGGAAAACATCCTCAAAATCAGACCTAACCGATTTTTGGAAGATTAAAAATCAAAAGACAATAACACCATGCCTAACCACAAGCAGAAGAAACTGACATTCCCCAGGTCAGGACGCGCAGCGGCCGCAGAATCTGAACCGGAGGATCTCCATTCAGAAGACGAGGACCTGGGCCTAGCTAACAAAAGGATTAGCTTGAAATTGCTATTTGACGAAATACAACGATTTCGGGCCGAATTTCTTGAATTCAGAGAGGATCTAAAAAGGGCGAACAGCAGAATGGACCAGGCCGAAAACCGAATCTTGGAAGCTGAAGAAAGAGTAAAAGTGCTTGAAGATTCTGTGCTGGATTTACACAGAAAACAGTCAAGGCTGGAGGCTAAGCTAACCGACCAAGAAGGAAGACAGAGACGAGATAACATCAGAATTCACGGTCTGAAAGAAGGAGCTGAAGATAGTTTCAACACAGTGGCGGAATGCGTGGAATCCTTATTGAGAGAGAAGTTGGATATTCCACAAACCACCGATTTGAAGATAGAAAAATCCCATCGCACATTAGCCGCAAAGCCAGCCCCGGAAGCGCCCCCATGTTCTGTGGTGAGATTTGCCAATTTCAAAATAAAACAGGAGGTTATAAGACGGGCTTGGCAGAAAAAAGGATTTATGCATCATGAGAGAAAAGTCTTCGTGGAGCACGATTACGCCCCTGAGGTTCTTAAAAAGCGACGGGAATATAACAACGCCAAAAAGGTTCTACAGGAACAGAATCTACGCTTTCAGACGCCATTTCCGGCGAAGCTAAGGGTCTTTTACGGGGAAGAGTCATGTCTCTATAATTCAGCGGAAGAAGCAACAACTGACATGGCAAGAAGAGGACTCCCGGTAACGGTGTTTAAACCCACAGCGGATCTGAGCGAGAAAATCAGAGCTCAAACGTGGTCCACTCAGAGACCTTCAAAAACCACGGGCCAGCAGCGGGAAATCGAGCCCCAGAGCTACAAAGATAAGCTTTCCAGTTCCAGGAAGGAATAGCGACCTTTTTGGGGGGTTTTTTCTTTTCAGTCACTCTGCACTTCCACCCCCCCTCCTACAAGGTAACAAACATTAAAGGAGATGCAGAATCAGCATGTGGTAAAACCTTTCATGGAGCAGTTATAGCATTAGAAACAAATGTCTTCTTAATTTAAAGGGGAAAAAAAAAATCATGTTAAAATAGAAACGCAACAATGGCCCACATGTTCTCTCCACACTAACAAATACTGTATTAGAGTGAATGTTTGCTTTGATGGGGGTGGGAGGGTGCACACAATCTCATAGGGTATAGGCATAAAAAAAAAAAAAAAAAAAATCATTACAAATTCGGATTGGGATCTGAAATTCACGTTAAAAACATGGGACAACTTACAGGGGTAAGAGAGGGCCCTCAACACGTAACAGAGTTTGAGGAATTTCCCTCAGAGCCTACACTCCATCAGGGCTCTTACAGGGTCTTAAAAGAGACCCCAGCTCAGGAAGTTTTTTTTGACAGTTTTTTGTTTTAAAGTTTCGTACACCATGTTCTTAATGTTTTTTAAGTTTCTGAGTAGCAAAAAAGAGGGCCACCACACTGTTATACTAAATAAGAAAATACAATGGAGAAACAGGGTGTAACCAAAATAGCCTCATATAATGTAAAAGGGATCCTGAATCCAGTTAAAAGATCCAAGATTCTACGCAAAATGAAAAAAGACAAAGCAGAAATAATATTTTTACAAGAAACCCACCTAACAGACGTGGAACACACTAAACTCAATAGACAAGGGTTTAAAATGATCTCTTCATCTTCATATAAATCAGGGAGGAGGAGGGGAGTAGCGACATTGATATCAACCAAAATTACATTTGAAAAAAAATCAGAACACAAAGATAAAGAAGGGAGGTACAGTTTGGTAACTGGGCGGCTAGAGGGAGAAGATATCACCCTGCTGAATGTATATGCACCACCAGGGGCTAAATGGAAATTTTATAAAAATGTATTCGACCTAATGATAACTAAAGCCCAAGGTTTAGTGATATGTGGTGGAGACTTCAATCTAAGACTGAATCCATACTGGGATGCGACAGGTAATTCTTCACATCAAAATAACACCCAAAATAAGAATACTCGGATGCTACTAAAAGAAATGGGAATCTGTGACGTATGGAGGGAATTCAGCCCCAATGTAAAAGATTATACTTTTTATTCAACGCCACATTCATCTTACTCAAGGATTGATTACTTTTTTATGTTTAATAGAGACAATGGAAGAGTAAAAACATGTAAAATAGGACTGATGGATCTCTCCGACCACAGTCCGATCTATATGGACTTAAACATCCAAAAATACACAAATAATACATTTTCCTGGAGGTTGAATTCAAGTGTCCTGAAAGGACCACTGAAAGATGAATTGGAATCAGATATTCTCAGATATTTGGAAGAAAACGATAATGGAGAAGTATCTCCTTTAATACTGTGGGATGCGTGCAAAGCTGTAATAAGGGGAAAAATTATTGCAAAACTGGCAACCCAAAAGAAACAGACAAGAAAAACTAATCACACTAGAGTCAGAACTCAAGAACCTAGAAAAAGAACACAAAGACAACACTCATTCTAATGGCTCGCTCAAGATTAAGGAAATTAAAAATCAAATAAATGAGATCTACACAATAGAAATCCAGAAGAAACTTACATTTCTGAAACAAAAACACTATGAAGCAGGCAGTAAATCGGCAAAATTGCTAGCCTATAAATTGAGGAAACAACAAACGGAAATAGCAATCTACAAAATCAGAGACCCAGTATCAAAGGAAATAAAATTCAGAATTCAGGATATTCTTAAAAGCTTCGAGAATTACTACAAGAACTTATACTCCCACGAAAAACATAAAAACGCATCAGAGACATTCCTAAACACATTAAACCTTCCCCAACTTACGGAATCACAAAATAAAACCCTACTGTCAGAAATACAACCTAAAGAATTGGAAAAAGCAATTATGAAACTTAAAGCTAACAAATCCCCAGGAGCAGATGGCTATACAGCAGAATGGTACAAAACCTTTGAACAGCAACTATCTCCTCTCCTCCTGAAAACATTTAACTACGTCCTCCACACAGGGGAAATCCCCCCCTCCTGGAGAGAAGGGGTCATTGCAGTTATATCTAAACCTGAAAAGGATAAACTAGAATGCTTCAACTACAGACCAATCAGTGTATTAAATCAGGACTATAAGCTTTTTACCACTATCCTTGCCAAAAGGTTAGAAAACACACTGACAGACTTAATTCACTTAGACCAAACAGGTTTTATAAGACAAAGACAGACACAAGACAACATTCGACGCACTTTACACATAATTCATCATATAAAAAAATATAACTTAAATGCAGTCATATTGGGATTAGATGCTGAAAAAGCATTCAATTCGGTTGACTGGTCTTTCCTATATAGAATCTTATCCAGTTTCAATTTTCATAACAACTTCATTAGAACTATACAGGCATTATATAAAAAACCAACAGCTAAAATAAGGATTAACGGTAATTTATCATCATCTTTTGAGCTGGAAAGAGGATGTCGTCAAGGCTGCCCCCTGTCTCCACTGCTCTTTGCAATCTTCATAGAACCTCTGAGCCAATGGATAAGACAAAATCAAGAAATTCAAGGTATTACACTTGGTCAGAAGGAACATAAAATAGCACCCTTTGCTGATGACATTTTAATATACCTAGGGCAGCCGGACACTTCTCTACCAGAACTAATCTCAGTTTTTTCAGACTATGGAGATTTATCGGGGTACAAATTAAACATGCATAAAACCCAAGTCTTAACATTCAACTATGACCCAAATCATTTTTCACTAAATGAACTCAAAACTAACTGGGAGTTGGAATCTATGAAATATCTGGGGGTCAATATCCCGAAAAAACTCGACAAAATTATAACACTAAACTATGATCCACTGGTGACAAAAATAAAATCTGACCTAGCAAGATGGAATATGATACCATTCTTAGGTACTGCACAAAGAATTGAAGCAGTCAAAATGAATATACTTCCACGTCTTCTATACCTTTTCCAAACAATACCGGTAGAACCTCCCAAAAAAACATGGCAGGAGCTGGACAGAAGGATCTCAAGATTCATATGGCAGGGTAAGAGACCTAGAATCAGATATAGAACCCTACAGCTAAACAAAGACAAAGGTGGGCTCGCGCTGCCAAATATCAGGGACTATTTTATAGCTGCACAAATTAAAACTTTAGTAGAGATATGTAACCCAGTCTACACTGCACAATGGAAGGAGATGGAATGCAAAATAACAAGTGACATCCCCCTACAGGCAATAATAGGGAACAATGCCTTAACTAAACTCTTGAATAACACTAACCCGTGGATAGAGACCCCGCTAAAAATTTGGTTTAAGATAGTCAGAGAGAATCAAGCTAAGGAGCCCTGTCGACTTCTGCAATGGATTGCCTATGATCAAGACTTTACCCCCAATAAAACAGACACTAGATTTAAAGAGTGGAAAGAGAAAGGGCTGATAAAATATTACGATTTTTTTAACGGGCAAACTTTAAGAAGTTTTGAAGATTTGAAAAAACAAGGTCTAATAAATCAAGATCTTTACAGGTTCTTCCAGCTTAGACACCACATAAACAATATACTTAAAAAGGAGGATTTGGAAAGGGCCCAGTCAGGTGTTCTGAAGGTCTTCTTAATGGCATATAAAGGGATCCCAGGGATCAGATACATTTCTAAAATATACCAAGGTCTTCAAGACTTAAAAGGAGACAACACATCATATATAAAAGAGAGATGGGAAAAAGAGGGGAATTTCACTTTACAATTGGAAATATGGGAAAAGCTAAATAAACAGCAATGGAAAAGTACCTCATCCCTGCAGTGGAGAGAATTTGGATGGAAAAACTTGGTAAGATTTTTCAGAACACCTGCACAAAACAAATTTACCCATAAGGGGTTGAACTGTTGGCGCTTGTGTGGTGAAAAGACTGCGAATCATTTTCATGTGTTTTGGTCATGCCCAGTTATCCATCAATATTGGACCAACGTACAGACAATATTGGGGAAAATATTCAAAATTACAGTTCCCTTTTCTTTTGTAACTTTGTATTTGGGTTTACTACCGGACTCACTGGAAAGACGAGGAGATAAATACTTATTCAGTGTTTTAATATTGGCAAGTAAAAAAGCCCTAACTAAAAAATGGATGTTGAAGGACTGTCCTACACCTGAAGATTGGATTAACGTGATTCAAGACATTTATTCGATGGAAAAGTTGACATTCGCACTGAGACAGGACATGGATGGGTTCATGAACTTTTGGCAACCCTGGATCGCATATGTGTCTTCCATTAGACCTAATCTTTGACAAGTACCATTTCAATAATGGTCCCGCTCTTTGTTCCAATGCTACTCAGTTGCTCTTTTACTTTTAATTACTTAATTTTCTGTTTGTTTGTTTTTTGCTGTTCTGTTTGTTTGTTTATTCGTTTGTTGTTGTTTTTTTTAAATTTAATTCTCCTTAATTTCACTTTTTCTTTCACTTTAAAAAAAAGGGGGGGTGTTGTAATAACTATCCTACCAATGTTGTCAAATAGCAAAAAATAAGGGAACATGTGATGAAAATGTAAACAATGCAATGCTGTAATGACCTGTATACCCTTTACAAAAACTTAAATAAAAAAAAAACCAAAACAACGAATTGGTATGGTCTCTATATCCTACATTGTTTATTATCCTTATAGCTCTTTTTTGTAATGTGCATATTGACTGTAGGTTGGTCTTGTAGGTGTTTCCCCAGACTTCTACACAGTAGTTAAGATAAGGTAAAAACAGTGAATTGAACAATAAGACCAATGATTCATAGTCCAAGATGTGTCTTGTCTTCCCCAGTATGCCTATACATTTTGCTAACTTGGCCCAGATGTGACTGATGTGAGGTAGCCAGCAGATTTTATTGTCTAGCGTCACCCCCAGAAACTTATTTTCCTGTACTGTTTCTATTCTGGTATCATCTATCGTTACCATTATTTCATGATTGATTTTATAATTTCCAAACAACATAATCTTTGTTTTTTTTAGATTTAGAGATAATTTATTTTTGTTGAACCACTGCGTTAATTTTTCCATTTCAGTTGTGACCACCTCTAAAACCTGCTGCTGCTGTTTGTGTCATCCGCAAACAAAATAAATTTCAGAATTTCTGATACTTGGCATATGTCATTTATATACAAAATAAAGAGTTTGGGTCCCAAAACTGACCTCTGGGGCACACCACAAGTGATGTCCATGAAGGGTGATTTGTGCTCACCAATTTGTACAAATTGTTGTCTGTTACTTAAATAACTTTCCACCCAACTCAGTCCTACCCCTCTTATCCCATACCTTTCCAGTTTCCTTAGTAGTATTCTGTGGTCAATGGTGTCAAAAGCTTTCTTTAAATCTATAAATACTCCTACAGCAACCTTTTTTTTTAATCTATACAACTAGTAATTTCTTCTATAAGTTCGATCAGTGCCAAAGATGTAGATTTATCTGTTCTAAAACCATACTGGCTATCTGTAAGGAGGTTGTGTTTTTCAGTGAAATCATCCAGTCTCTTAGTGAAGATTTTTTCAAGTATTTTGGAGAATTGTGAGAGTAAAGAGACTGGCCTGTAATTTGTGAAGCGATGACTGTCTCCTGTTTTGTAAAGAGGTGTTACTTTTGCTATTTTCATTTTGTCTGGAAATGTACCAGTTTGAAATGACAGGTTACAGATGTGGGCGAGTGGCTTAACAATTCCCTCAATTACTTTTTTCACTATTGTCATGTCAATTTCATTCCAGTCCGTTGATTTTTTGTTCTTAAATTTACTCACAGTCTCGATAATTTCCTTTTCAGTAACTGCACCCAAAAAGATTGTTTGGATTTCTATCTTCCATTTCATTCACAGAACCACTGTAGTTTGTTTCTGGTGTCACTATTGATTTTGCTAATTCAGGACCAACGTTTATAAAAAATTTATTGAAACCACTGACCACATCTTCCATATTATTTATCAAACTGCCATTTTCGATAAAATATTCTGGATAATTTGCATTCTTAGGACGATTACTAATAATCCCATTGAGTACTTGCCATATTCCTCTTATGTTATTTTGGTTATCCTCTAGTATTCTGTTGACTCCAGACTTGAGACACTTTTGTCACTTTTTTTAAAATTTTCTTAATCTTTGCCCACCCGTCACTCTGCCACTCTGCCATGGCACCGTTAAACAAATCTGTGTTTTGTTTAGGTAGCGTGACCGGAAGAAGGTCACACCAGAAGATGACCACATAGACCTGAAGTGCTACTTTAAATGACACGTCGACGCATAAATTTTGGATCGAGAATTTTTTTGTAACCAAATTAGTTGAGCAATCGTTGCAGCCCTACAATGCATTAAACTCAAAATCCTTAAACATGAAATTTAATATCAATCATCTGAAATGCAACTCCCTTTTGTGAAAGAATTCTCTCGCTCAAACAAATCACGCTAGACTAATTTATCCCATACCAGCAAATGGGAATGGTTTAAATACAATGTTAGAAGAATCGGCATACAAGAAGGGAAAAAAATGGCCTACTTATGGAAAAAAATCCACTAGAAATCATTCATTCATTCATCTTCTTCCGCTTAATCCTTTTTCGGGTCGCGGGGGGGCTGGAGCCTATCCCAGTATCTTTGGCCGAGAGGCAGGGTACACCCTGGACAGATCGCCAGTCCATCGCAGGGCCAACACAGAGAGACAGACAACCATTCACTCTCAGAGTCATACCTAAGGACAATTTAGAATGCCCAGTTTGATGTCAATTAACCTAACTTGCATGTTTTTTTGGCATGTGGGAGGAAACCATAGAAATCCCGGAGTAAACCCACGCAGACACGGGGAGAACATGCAAACTCAACACAGATCACTGTTGGTCGGGGGCTGGGATCGACCCCAGGATCCCCCGGCCAAGGGTGAGCTACTGTGCTGCCGCAGTGCTAACCACTCCACCACCGTGCCGCCCCACTAGAAATCATATCTAAAAATCATATCCAAAATAAATGCAATATGTGACCAAACCCAACTAAATGATGTAAACAACCTTGAATTGCATCAATTACAGTCATAGTTAGATGACCTCTATACAGAAAAAGCCAAAGGTGCTTATATTCGTTAAAGGGCTAAATCAATCAAACTTTATTTGTATAGCACTTTCAAACATAAGATGCTGCGCAAAGTGCTTTACATAGATAAAAAAGGCAGACACATTTAGTTACATATACTTACACGATACATCCTCACCCCTTCCAACACTCCCATAAACATGCCCACTAAACAAACAGGCACATACAACTACCCCCTACTTCTCTTCCACACATAAAATAAGAGACATCGCTAGGCACTGAGGCACCATGTGAAAGAGCAACCATCCTGTGGAGCCCCCCAGTGCCGGGAGACCACACAGCCCATAACCAGAGAGCGCGCCACAGAGGCCACCCCAGAGAGCGCGCCGCCGGGGCCCACACCACAGCTGAAGGCAGGGGCATAAAGCCCCCACCCACCCAAGCTAGAGCAACCCACGAAACCAGCACCCCTGCAGATGGGCCGGGCAGCATCCGGCATGATGGTCTCCACTGAGGAAACAGTGGAGGTACAACACATAAAATACAAGCGAAAACTAAGAACACACAGAACAAAGAGAATTAAAAGCCCATACTCCTATGGGTATGGGTTTTTAGCCTGCTCCTTCCATAATTGATAGCATGGTAGATAGTGTTACAGCCTCTCTGCATCAGACTCTAGATTTGGTGGCCCCTTTAAAAAAGACAAAGTCTAACCTGAGATTTCACCGGAGTGGTGGCTCAGTTGGTAGAGCATCCGCCCCACACCCGGGAGGCAGGGGTTCAAATCCCGGCCGGGTCATACCAAAGACCATATAAAAATGGTGCTTTCTGCCTTCTAGCGTGGTGCTCCGCATAATGGAAAGGGGAAAGTAAAGTTACACACAGAGCTACCAGAGGACTGACCCCCCATTGAAGCTTTCACTACTTACAGTAGCTGTGTGGCCTAGGGTCAGAGAAACGGAGATAGGTGCCGCCCATATACACCTTCAGGTGTGAAGGGATTAACTAACTAACTAACTAAACAGAGATTTCTAACCCCTTGGTTTAACTCAGAAACTCATAGCTTAAAACAGAAGACTCGTCAATTGGAAATGAAATGGCCTTCTACTCATTTAGATGAATTCTACTTAGCGTGGAGAAATCATCTCTTAATTTATAAAAAATAGCTAGAACAAGCTATTATTCTGCATTAACATAAGCGAATAAGAATAACCCCAGGTTTCTTTTCAACACCATAGCCAGGCTGACAAAGAGGACTCGGTCAATCCTCGCATCCCCCCTGAGCTTTCTAGTCAGGACTTTTTGAACTTTTTCAATCATAAAATTTTATCTATTAGAGACAAAATCAGTCAGATTCTTCCTAGCGTAAACTCAAGTACATTAACTACTACAACTCCCTCAACTGATATCGGTTTAGATAAGTTTACTCCAATTGACCTCTTGGAGTTGGATAAAATAATCTCCTCATCTAAGCCTTCATCTTGACTTTTGGACCCTATTCCTACCAGGTTATTTAAAATTGTCTTCCCAATTATTGATAGCCGTTTTTTTCATATAATTAATTCTTTAACTCTGGGTTATGTACCACTGGCTTTTAAAATTGCTGTAATTAAACCCTTACTCAAAAAGCCGATGATCGATCCAGGAGTTTTGGCTAACTATCGACCAATCTCTAATCTGCCTTTCATTTCAAAAATCTTAGAGTTGTTGCTGCGCAATTGTTTGATCACTTGCAGGGAATTGGTTTATTTGAAGAGTTTCAACTGGGTTCAGAGTTCATCACAGCACTGAAACTGCCTTAGTGAAGGTCACTAATGACCTCCTTATTGCATCTGATAATGGACTTGTTTCTGTTCTTGTCCTTTTAGATCTGAGTGCAGCTTTTGACATTATTGATCATGCCATTCTACTTGATAGATTAGAACACTATGTTGGACTAAATGGAACTCCGCTGCAGTGGTTTAGATCTTATTTGTCCGATAGACTTCAGTTTGTTCACATCAATGATGAATTTTCTTCCAACTCTAAGCTCAGTCACGGAGTTCCACAGGGATCTGTGTTAGGCCCTACTCTTTTTAGTTTATATATGCTTCCGTTAGGCAATATCATTAGAAAGCACTGTATACATTTTCATTGTTACGCAGACGACACACAACTATACCTGTCAATGAAGCCCGATGATTGTAATCAATTAGCCAAGTTAGATGCCTGTCTTAAGGATATCAAAGCCTGGATGACTTGTAATTTTCTGCTATTGAACTCAGATAAGACAGAAGTTATTCTTGTTGGCCCAAAAAACCTTAGAAATTCCTTTCCAAATCATGCTTTTAATTTGCATGTCACCAATCTCACTCTGAATAGTTCTGTGAGGAACATTGGAGTTATTTTTGATCAAGATCTGTCCTTTAATTCACACATTAAATTTGTTTCTAAGACTGCCTTCTATCATCTGCGCAATATTGCCAAGATTAGGAGCATCTCGTCTCTGAATGATGCTGAGAAACTGATCCACGCCTTTGTCAGCTCTCAATTAGATTATTGTAACTCATTATCGGGTTGTCCTAAAATATCCTTAAAAAGTCTTCAGTTGATCCAAAATGCTGCTGCAAGAGTTTTAACTGGTTCTAGAAAAAGAGATCATATCTCTCCGGTTCTGTCCTCCTTTCACTAGCTTCCCATAGGGTTTAGAATTAAGTTTAAAATAGGGATGGGCATAATTTACCAATTAACCGATAATTGATCATTAAGAATTTCACCGAGGAAGTTCATTTTCGTCGACAAACCGTTTTTTTTTTTTAAACAATCCGAGGTTATTAGGCCTAGTGCACGGCCGTCCTCAAACAATGCAATGGCAAAATTTGGGCACCAGGGGGCAACATTACACCATCGCCGTACCCTGGCGTGCCTCAGTTGATACATGCGAGCTTCCGTAGGGCAATCGCCAAATCATGAAGCGGTTACGGCGAAGTGTTGCGTGGGACCATTTCAATTTAAAAAATGACCAGGTGTACTGCAATCACTGCAATGCAGCATACAAATATACCTCATCGACAGGGTCCATGGAACACCCTTATTACGCGAAGAAACCGCCAACAGTGGTTGCGCGCTGAGTAATGGCGGTCGGTGAAGATTCTTTTTTTTTTTTTTTTTCAGAAACTTTATTGAGAAGGTCATGAAGATTCGGTAGAAGACACACACATGTGTGTAAGTGTACATACATACGCAGATGTAAAAGTGTACATAAATATGTTTTTAGAACTCTTTTATTCTTATAACAAGATACGTAACTCAAGATGAAAATGATTTACTGCACAGGTTAATGAGAGCTTTACTGCTCCTCAGGTGCTAGAGGCGCAGGATCGTCGAGGGAAGCTGCAGGAGACGGCGTAGTGGCTCGACGGGAAGACTATTTCGCACAAAATGGCACAAGAGAACAGCAAAAAGTTCCGCGCGGCTAGACTAAGTAACACTAGCGATAGAGCAATGAATGCGGTCTTCGTTTGTTGGGTGGCCGCTCGGCAGGGACAGAAGCTGGGTAAAACGTCTCGGCCAATCAGCTTGCGAGATTCCCGAGCCGAGCCAACCCGAGAACAGCGAACAGAGAGAGAGGGATTTGAGAGAGGTGGATTTGAGTTGTGCGGCTAATGTAGTCTACCTGCCTTGTTACGTACCTAAAAATGTTAATGATTAACATTAACGATAAAATTAATGTTAATAAAAAAATTAATAAAATAAAATAAAATAAAAATTAATAAAATTAATCATTAATCATTAATTCTCCCGACGATCGGTGAAGAAAATTTCACCGAATGCCCATCCCTTCTTCTCACTTTCAAAGCTCTTAATAATCAGGCCCCCTTATATATAAAAGATCTGATATTACCTTATCATCCTAATAGAGCACGATGCTCCCAAAATGCTGGATTACTTGTAATGCCCAGAATCTCCAAAAGTACATTGGAAGGCAGAGCCTTCTGCTATCAAGCTCCTTCTCTGTGGAACCAGTTACCACTCTGGGTCCAGCAGTCACACTTGGTCTCTGTTTTTAAGAACAGGGTAAAATCCTTCCTTTTCAATTTTGCCTACGATTAGGGAGGGATTTCGTGTCTCTTAACCCCACTTCTGTTCTGCTGTTAATAGATCCATACTGCCGGGTGACCGCCAATAATGTACTTGGCTTCTCACTGTTATGTTCTTTATGTCTGTCCTCTTTATCCTCTCTATCCCCTCACCCCCAGCCAGTCACAGCAGATGACTGCCCCTCCCTGAGCCTGGTTCTGCTAGAGGTTTCTTCCTGTTAAATGGGAGTTTTTCTTCTCCACTGTGGCTAAGTGCTTGCTCACAGGGGATCGTCTGATTGCTGGGTCTTTCTGAAATTGTGGGGTTTTCTCTGCATTTTGTAGCGCTATGAAATGACTTTTGTTGTGATGTGGCGCTATATAAATAAAGTTGAAATGAATTCTTATAAATTGAGCTAAGAACACATCAAAATATGAGAATGTAAAAGCAAATGGAGCCAAGAAGAACATAAAACAATGGCACATAAATGACTACAGGTGCATCTCAATGTTACACTATATGGGGAAGGAGAGAACATTTGGAACGCAGCAGAAATCTGGACGATCGGGGAAAAAAAATCTTCCAGAGCAGCTAGGCTATGCTAGGCTAGTTCAGTTAGCTGCTGTTAGCGCGGTTGAGGTCGTTTTAAATCCTCTTAAAGCAGAACCAGAACCTTCTCCGGGTCACATCAGTGTCGTCTCACAAACATTCCTCACATCCGTTGGTAACACACAAAAGTCTTTTCAACCGTTTAACTCACCAAATCTCGAATCCCCACGTAACAACATTATCTGGAGGCAGAACAAACTCGGTTACAACGCATGCGCATTTCGACTTCACGGGCTGACGCTCGACACATATGCATGCCCAACGTGTGACGTATTTCCTGTTTACCACAATTTATAAAAGTTAAAACTTTGGAGTGTAGATTGATGTGACTGAAGGCGGTAGATTTGTTTGACGTGATTTTGTAGATTTAGTTTAAAATGTCATCTTTCACTTTTTACCATTTGCTGCAAGACTCCTTCAAAAAGGAGAGATCAGGTCTGGTGTTGGACGCTCTGAGCGGAACAAACTGCATCGGCTGTCCAGGAAATTGACCCTGAAAGCTCAGTTTTAGTTCATATGCTCCTAAAGAAGTTGCAGCAATAGTTATGGATTTTTCATTGACGAATTTATTTTACAAATTCATAGATATGGTTTTGAATAACCTTCAGATTTTCATGTCTAATTTTCGAACTTTTTCTGATTTATCAAAATTTTGAAAAGTGATCATGTCTAACTTAGTTCTATCTCTATTCGACTTGCACTTGTATTTTTGTTTTACATTTCTGATTTTTAGTAATTATTATTATTATTATTATTGCACAGTAGGTTGCTCAAAAAAGACCTCGCCAAGATGGTTCAGAATTTCTCTGTAGTGCTACAATTGTAAAGAATGGGCAAAATCTCATTCAAACAATCATCAGTATTTCCAGTGACAAAAGGACTAATTGTATGGAACATCATGTGGTTTAATAGACTTTTGATGTCCTTTGTTCCAACAGACAAGCGCCTCTTCTCCACGGGCCCAAGCAGGAGGTTTCTGGGCCTTGTTGTGCTGTCTGAGGAGGAGAAGAGAGCTGTCCTGGTCCAGTGTCACAATGATCCTGGTGAAGACGATGATAAAATAAAGGCAGAGTTGGATTTTTAAGTAGCTTTATTATCACCCGCCTTCATCAGAACTCGGCTCCAGCCCATAGTGTGAGCAGGCTGAAGCCGAATTCCTCAGGCTCTCAAAGAGGAGACAGTGTGTGTGTCTCGCAGCAGATGCAGAACCAGAATGAGAGGGTTTGCGTTACAGAGTTGCAGCATATATACTCTACTACAACAATACATCAAGGGCATACCCCAGCAGTTGGTATGATCAAAGAGATAACAGAACAGGCATAAGACATTTGCATTTGAGAGACATATTGATCTCAGTCCCTAGGTCACAGTGAGGACAGGACGCATGAGCACAATGCATGAAAGGCAACATTAACATCACAGAAGTGAGCCAGACGAAACGAGTCTGCCTGTAGACATTAATACACATTTCACTGTTCTGTTATTTGCTCTAGCCGAGCGCTGTGTTTGACCAGTCTGTTTGTGGGGGTTACACCAAAGCACATCTACATATCAGTAGTGCAGCAGAAAAAAACAAGAGAAGAGAACTGAGTGTCCTTAATCTGTTGTGGGGGTTAACCGAACGGCCACACACGCTCCCCCCCAGAGGGATTATCGAGGTCTCGGCCCCCTGCCGTGCCCTCTGGGGGGGAGCGTGTGTGGCGGTTCGGTTAACCCCCACAACAGATTAAGGACACTCAGCTCTCTTCTCTTGGTTTTTTCTGCTGCACTACTGATATGTAGATGTGCTTTGGTGTAACCCCCACAAACAGAGAGCTGAGTGTCCTTAATCTGTTGTGGGGGTTAACCGAACCGCCACACTGGTACAGGAAATCCCAATGGCATTAGAACAACAACTGACAGGGTGACTGTGGGATACTACTGGCCAACACAAGTTGAAGATGTCAAGGAATGGGCCAGTAACATCCCTGACACTTCTTTGTTTGAAAGGCCATTCTCATGACAAATTCCTCATCACTCCATTGTGACAGTTTACACTGTGGATGTTGTTGATACCTGCTTGTCTATAAGTTATTTGTTCTTGTCCAATCCCAAATATAAAACTGAGATTTACCTCTCCAAGAAATGACATTGATTCCTCTAATGTGACATTTTCTGCTAACTTATTTTTTAGGTCAGATGTTGTCATCACTCTCAACTGAATGATCCCATCAAAACTGTCCCCCCGTTTTACATTCCATTAAAGGTGAACTGAAGTGAACGGCATTGAACGGCACTGGGTGATAGTACATACAATTATAAAGATAATTTATCATTGGCACCCCCTCCACCAATCCCGGAATCTTGGAGAAAATCGCGATTTTAAATTTCCCGCCCTGAAAAATCCTACGAATCCGCCGATTATCCGGAAGTGCAGCTGGAGTTCCGCGTGACGTCACAAATGGGACGCAGTCCTCATGTTTACCATTGCGAGCACGTCGACACTGGTTGTTTTTGGTGCATTTTGTCGTGATAGTCGACTACAAAACACTTCCAACACCTGGAAAGATCTGTTCAGTGGCCGAGGAAAGCTGTCATGGCGACGAAAGGAAAGAAAGGGGGAGGAAAAGTGACCGGGAAGCGATGCGTTTCTAGATATAGATATTATTTATAAATAGCACAGTCAAATGCAGAGGCCAGTTCTGTTCATGTGTATTGGCACTATAGTCTGTAGAAGTATTGTAATACATAGCCCATGGTCATGGAACCTGTCCTGAATACACGTGTTAACCCTACGCCACGGATGTGTCTATTCAATGCCAATTTTTGGGGGCTGCACGGTGGCGCAGTGGTTTAGCACTGTGGCAGCACAGTTTACCCTCGGCCGGGGGATCGCGGGGATCATGAGACCGTGGGCTCGATCCCAGCCCCCGACCAACAGTGAGCTGTGTGGAGTTTGCATGTTCTCCCCGTGTTGCGTGGGTTTACTCCAGGATTTCTCCGGTTTCCTCCCGCATACCAAAAACATGTAGGTTTAGCTCGTGCACGCAGCGACTAGCAGCCTGTGGCTTGTCACCAGACTGCAAACCAGATCTACCTACGGGTACAAATAAGTGTGTACACGGCCAGGCTATTATACAGTCCAAGCCCTATGTATAAATAATAAGTTGGAAAAATGCTGATGGTTTTTTTTTCTTTCTTTTTTATTGTTAATTTTCCTTATCCTGACACCCCAAACATGCCAAAGTAGAGAAGTAAAGACTCACCATTCTGTATTCAATAAGCGACTCTCCTCCCCATCACTGCTGCAGTCTGACTCTGAGTCGGTGCCGGAATCCCCCGAAAATTCTGGATTGAATCTGTACGGTTCAATGCCTCCCTCGCTCTCTTCCTGTTCACTTGACACTCCTGCATCCTCCTCTGTCTCGTCACCGATCCAGAATGCCTCTTCACTCTGAAAACTCTGGTGTTCTTGACTGCTGGAACTGCTATCATCTGCCATTGTTGTTTTGATAAGGGTCACACTCGTGACGTCACGCAGCGTCGTCTGCACTACTTCAGGTTTGTTTGGCACTGCCAGCCAGAGGCAAAAGTTTATCGGCTTATAGCTTGGACATCGCACGGCCTAAAAATTTCTTTTATGTGTTGAAAAATACAATAGGTAATAAGGAATTAATCTGCTATTCTACTTTTTGCGCAAAAAGGTGGTTTCAGTTCACCTTTAAGGTAATAGTATAACTCCAGTGGCCGCACTTTGGGAAGAACCGAAGGTCTCTCGTCGGTGCTGCTCGCAGCCTTAAGCGCCTCACCGTACCGCCTAGCGCCCTCGTCCAAGGCGCATGGAGCTCCGGCACTAAGGCACTGCCCGACCTCCATGGTGCACAGCTGCTGCTCACTCCCAGTGTTCACCACAACACCCTCGCCAATGTCGTTCTCCGACCCAGGCACCTCACTGCTGCATCCAGCGCTCTCGGTCCCGGTGCTCAGCTGCGCTGTCACCGTGTCCAGCTGCGGCTGTTCTCCCTCGGGGATCTTGGTGACACTCCTGTTAGCGCAATCCTCCGACCTGGGCATCTCGTCACTGCTCTCAGCCCCCTCGTTCCAAGCGCTCCGCTGCAAAGACTCCCTGTCCGGTTGTGGCTGTTCTCCCTCTGGGCTCTCAGCGTCGTTCTCGTTGGCTCCATTCTCCAACCCGGGCACCTCGTCACTGCTCTCGGCATCTTCGCTTAAGGTGCCCTGCTGCAACGTCTCTGATCCCGGCTGTTGCTGCTCCACCCCGGGGCCCTCAGCCTGTATGGTCCCACTCTCCCGCTTTTTAGCCTCCAGCACCGGGGCTGACTCCTGCTGCCTCTCCCCTCTGCCGTCCTCATGCACTGCAACGTCCGACCCGTCAGCGCTGTGGTCCTGCGTCAGGTTGGGCTCCATGGCAGGCTCGCCGTCCTCAGTGATCGGGGACTTTTCCTCACTTTGTCTCGGCTCCTCTTCAACTTCCAGCTTGACACCCTCAACCTTGTTTTGGTATGCAGTTAGCTTGTCCGCTAGCCCGTCCATTGGTGCAGAACGGGTAGCTAGCCTCCTTAAGGTAACTAGCTTGCTCAACCCTGGGGCCAAAAGCTCCATCACCCGTAGTCTCCTGGTCCATGTTGGCTTCGCAAAGTGGTCAGTCATCCACTCGACGGCATTGCCATAGCCCTCGTTTGCCCCCAGCAACTCAAGGATCCTCCGGCCCTCTGCACCGAGGTTATGGACCAGGAGTGCCTGGCGCCATCTCCCGTCAAGCCCATGGAGACCCAATACTCCAATGTACTCCTCGAAACTCCGTCTCCACTCTGGTCACGGGACCACCGGCTCACCCACATGCTCCAGAAACGGCAGCAGTGGTGGAGGTAGCCAGCACGCTTCCATTTTGATCCTTGTTGTGGTCTATATTAATCATATATCCCATAACCTACATATGTATAAGCAAGTGAGAATGTTTGGTGATTACATATGTAAAGCGACTTCACACCTCAGAACAGGACAAAGAGGTCTCAACCACCAGTGAAGATCAAAGAGCATCCGAGGCACTGCGGTGGAGACCGGATAGGTCGCCCTGACCCCCCAGGGCCAGGTGGAGGGGTACGAAGACAAAAGAGGGGATTAAGATAGTGAGGGATGTCAGCTTTTGATATGCATGTCTTTTGTTATGTGCGAGTATAAGTTCGTAGAGCCGAAGGTGTTCGCTCTCTTACTTCTTCTGCTGCTGCACCTAGATGAGACTTGTTAGAGGAGCTGATAATAAACTTTGGTTTATGAATCACATCGCTTCGTTATTTCAAGCTCCTCTACACTGGTGACCCTGACACGAGAATGGACCAGAGGCATTCCCCCGCGATCAACTCATCTGTGGCGACCCAGGCAGACGCCGGCGCCCAGGCAGACAGGGGAACAGATGGACGACGTTCCCCCATGGCAGAAGTGATAGAGAGGGCTCAACCGAGCACCAGCGCCGTGGAGAGAGCCGAAGCAAGGCACTCTCACCCTGCGGACACATCAGTGACGGTCCACACAAACGCCGTCACCGTCAAGCTGCCGGACTTCTGGCAGGAAGACCCCGCCTCATGGTTTCAGCAGGCTGAAGCCCAGTTTGCACTTGCGGGCATCACGGCTGACGATACAAAGTTCTATCACATCGTCGCCAAACTCGATGCCGCCACTTCGAGATGTGCGCGGAGCATAATCCAGCGGCCGCCGGCCCAGGACAAATATAAAGAACTGAAAGCAACCATCGTGGCAAATTACGTCCCCGCAGCCGAGGAGAGAGCCAAGAGGATTCTGGCGGTCTACGGCCACAGAGGATGCAGACCCAAGGCCCTCATGGAGGACTTGCTGCAACTTAAAGAAGAGGACAATGACAACTTCCTCTTCCAATTCATATTCCTCAGTACGCTGCCGCCACACATGAGAGGGACACTCGCCAACATGCGATGCAACACCCAGCAAGACTTCCGCACGCTGGCTCATGAAGCTCAATGGCTCGTCAACGCCTGCAAGGAACAGACACCCACAGCAGCATCCGCAGACCACAACGCTGATGTCCGGAGCCACGAGGAGCCACAAACCACCGAGCAGAATCAGCCCGCGGTGACAGCGACACGGCCAAGATGTAACAGACGGAGCGACGTTTGTTATTACCACCACCGCTTCGCCGAGAAGGCTTACAAATGCGTTCCCCCCTGCAAATTCACGTTTTCGGGAAAACGCCCAAGCCGAGAGCCGTTAACAGCGGCGGTTCTCGGCGAAAAAAGCAAGCTTTTATATGTGACGGACGGACACACCGGCAGGCAGTTCCTTATCGACACGGGAGCTCAACTAAGTTTTGTCATGCCCTCCCAAGCAGACCGGGCCATGGGCCCCGGGGCAATGGAGCGGTGGCAGCCAACGGCTCCATCATCGACACTTTTGGCGAAAAGAGCCTGCCCCTCTGCATCCATGGCTGCTACTACAGATGGACATTTGTTGTAGCGGTGGTGAGTTTTAACTTGTTGGGCGCAGATTTTTTGTGTGCACATGGGTTATTAGTTGATCTAGCGAACAGACGCTTGGTTAATGCACTGTCCTTTGCTTCTATTCCCTGCTCAGTTCGAGTTTCTCCACCACCCGTGCAGGCCAGCGTCACCACAGCAGGAGGTAAGTTTGATCAACTCCTCACCCAATTTCCAGCACTCACAATTCCCAAATTCTCAGCCACTGTGGCTAAACACGGGGTTGAACACTTTATTCCCACAACGGGCCCACCCGTATTTGCCAAAGCTCGCCGCTTAGACGCGACCAAGCTCGCCATAGCTTGGGACGAGTTTACCACCCTTGAAAAATTAGGCATTATCAGACGCTTGAAAAGCCCCTGGGCGTCACCGCTTCACATGGTCCCGAAATCCGACGGTTCTTGGAGACCGTGCGGCGATTACCGCAGATTAAACAATGCGACAGCGCATGACCGCTACCCAATTCCTCACATTCAAGATTTTTCACTACATCTGGCGGGTGCGCGCATTTTTTCTAAAATAGACCTGGTCCGCGGCTATCATCAAGTCCCAGTTCGAGCAGAGGACATTCCTAAAACAGCTGTAATAACCCCCTTCCGTCTTTTTGAATTTTTGCGGATGCCTTTCGGCCTCAAAGGCGCCACTCAAACCTTTCAGCGGATGATGGACGCGGTATTACGCGACCTCCCCTTCGTGTTCGTCTACCTCGACGATATGCTGGTAGCCAGCTCGTCTGAGGAAGAACACGAGCAGCATCTCACTATAGTTTTTCAGAGACTAGAAGAGCACGGGTTAATAATCAATCCAGCCAAATGCAAATTCGGCGTGTCTCAAATTGATTTTTTAGGACACAGAGTTTCACCGAAGGGGGCAGTCCCACTGCCAGACAAAGTTCACGCAGTAAAAAGTTTCCCACGGCCACAAACGGTCAAATCGCTGCAAGAATTTTTGGGAATGGTTAATTTTTACAACCGTTTCCTCCCCCACGCAGCTCAGCTCATGCAGCCCCTATATGACGCACTCAGAAAACAAAAACCTTCCAACGCGGTCGAATGGACCCCGGAGCGCGAACGCGCCTTCGCGGAAGTAAAAAGTGCCCTAGCTAATGCCACATTGTTGGTTCACCCCGATTCCTCGGCCCGCATTGCGCTAACCACAGACGCTTCAGACCTGGCCATAGGGGCAGTTGTAGAACAACACGTCAGCGGAATCTGGCAACCTTTGGCATTCTTCAGCAAATCGCTAAACCAAACTGAGCGTAAATACAGCACTTTTGACAGGGAGCTGCTAGCGCTTCATTTATCCATCCACCACTTCCAGTTCTGGTTGGAAGGGCGGCATTTCACGGCTTTTGTAGACCACAAACCGCTCACCTTTGCGATGGCTAAAATTTCCGAACCATGGTCAGGCAGGCAACAGAGACAGCTAGCTGCGATTTCAGAGTTCACCACAGACATTCGACATGTGGCAGGCAAACTTAACGTGGTAGCAGACTGTCTCTCTCTCGCTGTGACATCGCCAGAGCACGAGGAGACAGATTATACTACCTCAGCCGCAGAACTCTTCGCCAACGCGGACACATACGCGGCCCCAATCCATGCAGGGATAGATTATGCAGCCATGGCGGAGGAGCAAAGTAGTGACGCGGATGTGCGCGCACTCCTGTCTGGACCAACAGGGTTAAGGCTGGAGGAAAGGGGTTTACGCGACGGTGTGCCCCCCCTAATATGCGACATCTCAACCGGCCGACCTCGCCCGTTAGTCCCAGCTGCATGGCGCCGCCGTATTTTTGACGCGATTCACTCCCTCGCGCACCCAGGTGTGCGCGCTTCGGTTAAAATGGTTGCCGAAAAGTTTGTGTGGCCTGGCCTGCGCAAAAACGTAAAAGAATGGGCAAAGACTTGCATTTCTTGTCAGCGCGCCAAAGTACACAAACACACAAAAGCCCCTCTGGAGCCTTTTCGAATCCCTGCTAGAAGGTTCGACCACGTTCATGTCGACCTCGTGGGGCAACTACCTTCTTCCCAAGGTTTCACACATCTGTTAACAATAATAGACCGCACCACGCGCTGGCCGGAGGCAATCCCTCTGGTGTCAACCACAGCGGAGGAAGTCACTCGCGTTTTTTTGACAAACTGGGTGGCACGTTTCGGCGTCCCATCGGACATCACGTCCGATAGGGGGCCTCAATTTGTCTCGGAGCTTTGGCCAGCCATGGCCAGCAGCTTAGGGGTGACAATTCACCGCACCACCGCTTATCACCCTCAGGCTAATGGGTTATGCGAGCGTTTTCACAGATCTTTAAAGGCCGCCCTCAGAGCCTCACTAACAGATACAAATTGGGTAAATAAACTTCCCTGGGTTTTATTGGGGTTGCGTGCTGCGCCTAAAGAGGATCTAGACGCCTCCCCAGCAGAATTAGTTTTTGCACAACCTCTCAGGCTCCCAGGTGAATTTTTACCAGAGAACCCAGAGCCAGGGCATCTTCCTGCCCCGAGGTTTTTAGGCAGCAACGGACCGGACTCTCTCCCCG
The DNA here is from genome assembly GCA_020510985.1 of Pholidichthys leucotaenia. Lineage (NCBI taxonomy): Eukaryota > Metazoa > Chordata > Actinopteri > Cichliformes > Pholidichthyidae > Pholidichthys > Pholidichthys leucotaenia. The sequence continues at coordinate 24,007,540 of CM035836.1, read as the reverse complement.
GACCGGCACATCACTCTTTTCCACGGGTTTTTGTCCCCCAAGCTTTAAAAAACGCTGAATTCGTTTTTGTTAGGCATGAAGCTTTAAAACCAACTTTCCGCCCACCATACGATGGACCATTCAGAGTGCTGGAACCTGGTGATAAGCATTTTGTGCTTGATTTTGGGGATAGAAAAAAAACAGTCAGCACTGACAGACTTAAACCTGCCTTCTTGTTGAGAGACGAGCCTGCACGGTTGGTGTAAATAACCCTATGTACATTTCTTCATTTGCTTATATTTTATTTTGGAGCTTATTACTTTTATGTACTATCAGCTATGGTTAGCTTCCTGTTTGATATTCGGTGCTTTTATTTTGAAGGAACTTCCTGTTATAACCGTTAGCGTGAGCAAGCTAACGGCAGCAAAAGACGGGGAAGAAAAGGTTGTGACAGAATATAAAAATGTATTTGTTATTAGCAGCCCCCTTGATAGAGGCACAAGGTATGTTTAATATGTAAATATGACAATTTGAATCTTTGTGTTAACATATATGTATATTTTGTAGAATTTATTGTTAGAGTTAAGGTTATTTTCAGCTAACGGTTGTAAGAGTATAGATTTTAGCTTATACATTGTTTTTCTGTGTGATTCCCAGCTCTTACGGTGAATTTGAGGGTTTACTGCCATTAAACCTATAAAATCATCAGTAAAGTGTCATCCTTCATTCGGGGGGGGGGGGGGTATGCTATAGTAAGAGCTTACCTCCGGGAGAAGTGAAAGCCTGTCGCCTGATCGAAGCAGGAGCCCCAAGCTGCTAAACCACTGTTTAACCACCTGTCTAAACCACTGTGCTGCCCCAAGTGCTAAACCACTGCGCCACCGCTGCACGGTGGCGCAGTGGTTTAGCACTGTGGCAGCACAGTTTTACCCTCGGCCGGGGGACCGCGGGGATCATGAGATCGTGGGTTCGATCCCAGCCCCCGACCAACAGTGAGCTGTGTGGAGTTTGCATGTTCTCCCCGTGTTGCACGGGTTTACTCCGGGATTTCTCCGGTTTCCTCCCGCACACCAAAAAAAAAAAAAAAACATGTAGGTTTAGGGCGCTCGCGCACGCAGCGACCAGCAGCCGGTGGCTTGTCACCAGACTGCAAACCAAGTCTACCTACGGGTACAAATAAGTAACAAAAAAAAAAAAAAAAAAAAAAAAAAGCCAAGAAGAGACGCTTCACCCAGCATGCTACAACGAGCTGCCCGCGATTTCAAGGAACGGCACGGAAACGACGCGGAGCAGCGAGCTGCAGCAACGGTCTAAGGATACGGTGACAAGCAATTGCTCTGAAAATGGAAGATATTAAATCAGAACAGATAAATGAAAAGGAACAACGAGAGGAAACAGTTAATGAAATGTTACCAAGGCGATCAGAAAGGCCTAGTGTGCCTACAGAGAAAATGCTGTTATATCAAAAGGATGAACAGACTAAAAGAGAGAAAAAGCTGTTAACTATCTATGAACATTGGAAAGGTCATGTCAGAATTTACAGAGCAGACCTCAAAAGTGATCTGTCAGATTCACAGTTAGCAGAAATGGCTGATGATATTGAAAGGACAGTAAATGACATGACAAAGGCATACAGTGAACTAAGAGAGCGTAATGCACCATCCCATGTCATAAGGCGTAAAATGGACTCCTGTGAATCTGTGACAAAAGACATTATGAAAATCATTTCATAGCGTTTAGCAGCCATAGATGAATATGATGCAGATAGAGAAAAGCAGCGCCTCCATCAACTCTTAACTTATGAACATGCTAAGTCCATTTTTGGCACTTCATCACAGTCCAGTTACCACTCTGAAGCAAGCATCGCTGCCAAAAGAATTGATGCAGCTGCAGAATTAGCTGCTAAGGAAGCTCAGTATAAAATCACACAAGAGGAAATCAAACAAAGGGAAAAATTAAGAGAAATGGAAGAGAAACACAGGAGAGAATTGGATGCACAAAAGTTTGAACTAGAGCGCTTACAAGCAGAAAAGGAAAGGCAAGCTGCACGTGCAAAATTAGAGATTTATGACAAGGAATTGAAAGTTGATACGGATAGTCAATGTATGTTACAGAACAATGGGACTTCTCCTGTCAACCAAAGCTTTGCACAACCAGCCCCATTGCTCTCCACAGGTTCATACCACCCGCTCATGCAACAATATGCATCCCTTCCTGTCAACTATTCTGTGCAACAACCACACTCTCAAGTTGTTTCTCCATCGCCTCCCACAGACATTTCCCAGCTGGCTAAAGCTATCCAAGACAGCATAGCTGTAAACAGAATCCCAGTGCCAGTGCCTATCGTGTTCAGCGGAGATCCCATCACCTATATCGAATGGAAGGCTTCCTTCAGCTCACTGGTAGACTGCAAAGGTATATCTCCTGCTGATAAACTGCACTTGTTAAAAAGGTATATTACTGGCCCAGCACTTAAATGCCTTGAGGGCACATTTTATCGTAGCGATGAAGAGGCATACAAAGATGCCTGGAAAAGGCTTGACCAACGTTATGGTCAGCTTTTTGTTGTTCAAAAGGCATTCAGAGACAAACTGTCGAAGTGGCCTAAAATCCACTCAAAGGATGCAGAAGGTTTACGGACATTTTCTCATTTTCTCACAACCTGTCTCCAAGCAACACCACATGTAAAGGGCTTAGAGATACTGAGTGACTGTGAGGAAAACCAAAAGTTATTGCAAAAGGTTCCAGAATGGCTCGCAACACGTTGGAATCGTCAGGTCACAGTTGCTCTCATGGAAGGCAAAGATTTCCCCTCTTTCAAGGATTTTGCAGAGTTTGTAGCACTCGAGGCGGAAATTGCATGTAATCCTGTGACTTCTTTCCATGCACTCCATTCATGCAGCTCATCTCTGGAAAAAAGACATGCAAAAGAGATCAAACCAAACAGATTTGCAACCCAAGTCTTTACAACACAAGCTACAGCACATGCAGATAAAGCAAAGTTAAATGACACAAAGTTAAAAGTACCCTGCATGTTCTGCAAAGATGAAAGGCATCAGTTGTCAAAGTGCCCAAGCTTCTCAGAAAAGTCACTAGACGACAAACGGACATTTGTAAAGGACAATAGACTGTGCTACGGGTGCTTAAAGGTAGGCCACAATGCCAAAGACTGTCGTCATCGCCACACATGTGACACTTGCAAAAGACGACACCCCACTTGTTTGCACAATGAGAATCACAAGGCAAATGAAAGACCTCAGAGCTCCACAAACGTTACACCAACCACAGAAAATGATACTATGGCAGCCACAGCTCTGAACGTCACAAAGGTGGGTCAATCAGGTAGTACCTCCATGATTGTTCCTGTGTGGGTTTCCACTACCCAGAGTCCTTCTAAAGAGCAGTTAGTGTATGCTTTATTAGACACACAAAGTGACAATACATTTGTTAGTGAAGAGGTAACTAACCAGTTACAAGCAGACTCTCATCCAGTTAATCTAAAACTAACCACAATGCTGGGAGTTCACATGACAGTCAAAAGTCAGAGAGTACCAGGGTTACGTGTGAGAGGTTACAACTCAGATGTTTGTATTGACCTTCCGCCCTCTTACACAAAGGACTATATTCCGTTTAACTATGACAACATACCCACGAACGAAACTGCAAAGCAATGGCCCCATCTGTCAGAGATTGTTGATAAGATACCTCCTCTTCTGAGCTGTGATGTTGGACTACTCATTGGATTTAACTGTTCCAGAACTCTAGCTCCCAAACAGGTTCTACTTGGAAAGGACAATGAGCCATTTGCAATCCAGACAGAGCTAGGGTGGAGCATTGTCGGTGGCTCCACATCAGAGTCAAATGAAACTGAAACAAGTCTGTGCCACAGAGTCATGGTAAAAGAACTACCTCCTGTAACACCTATGGATGTTATCAAAGTTCTTGAGTCCGATTTTAAGGATGCAAAGGCAAGCGACAAACTAGTCTCACAAGAGGATCTCATTTTTCTAGACAAACTCAAGGAAGGAATAAAGAAAAACGCACAAGGATACTGTGGGATGCCTCTTCCATTCAAACAAAGGCCACACTTACCAGACAACAAAAGGCTTGCAGAAATTAGACTCTTACACTTAAAAACGAAAGTTCAACAAGGATGAGAAATACAAAAGGGACTATGTTGCATACATGAATGACATAATTGAAAGAGGAGACATCGAAGAAGTACATAACGAAGGAATACAAGGTGAACAATGGTACATCCCGCACCACGGGATTTACCATCCCAAAAAGCCCACAAAACTGCGTGTCGTATTCGACTGTTCAGCTAAACACAACGGAACAAGTCTCAATGATCATCTCCTCCAAGGGCCTGACTTAATAAACAATTTGACTGGCATTTTCTTGAGGTTTAGGCAGCATTCTATTGCTTTAATGTGCAATATAGAAAAGATGTTCCATCAGTTTCATGTCGATGAAGGGGACAGGGACTATCTGCGTTTCCTCTGGTGGAAAAACGGTGATACAAGCACACAACCTCAAACCTACAGAATGAAGGTACACCTTTTCGGTGCGGCATCGTCTCCAGGCTGTGCAAATTACGGACTGAAATATTTGGCCAAAGAGCACTGTGTCTTGTACCCAGCAGGTTCACAGTTCATGGAGAAAGACTTTTATGTCGATGATGGAGTTACAAGCACAAACACAGTGGAAGGAGCAATACAGTTGGCACAAGAGGCCAGAGAAATCTGCAGCAAAGGTAACCTCCGTCTTCACAAGTTCATTTCTAATGATCTCACTGTTTTGCGAAGTATCCCTCCATCTGAATGTGCTGTAAACACAAACACAAGGGACTTAACATTCAAAGACATGCCACAAGAAAGAGCACTAGGCATCCAATGGAACATTGAAAAGGACTGTTTCAAGTTTGACAACACACTAAAAGTACAGCCAGCCACACGCAGAGGCATTCTATCCACTGTTGCATCAATGTATGACCCGCTTGGATTCTTAGCACCATATGTGCTGAACGGAAAGAGAATCTTGCAAGAAATGTGCCAACACGGTATCGGATGGGACGACCCCCTACTGAACACACTCAAGCCAAGGTGGGAGAGTTGGCAAAGTGACTTTGTAAATCTAGAAAAATTAAACATACCTCGTTGTTATCTACCTGCTAGTTTTGGTGAGCCTAAAGAAATAGAGTTGCATCACTTTTCAGATGCGAGCTCAAGTGGATATGGACAATGTAGCTATCTGAGAGCTAAAAACGCTAAAGATGAGATTCACTGCTCTCTGGTAATAGCAAAAGCGCGAGTTTCTCCTACTAAACTCACCACGATCCCCAGACTTGAACTCACAGCAGCTGTAGTTTCAGTCTCAGTCAGTAACATGTTACGGGAAGAACTGTGTTATGATGTGAAAGAATATTTCTGGACTGACTCAAAGGTGGTACTGGGCTACATAAATAATGATGCACGTCGTTTCCACACTTTTGTAGCTAACAGGGTCCAAAAGATTAGACAAAGTACAAGCCCTCAGCAATGGTTTTACTTGCCATCAGAAGTGAACCCAGCTGACAGTGCTTCAAGGGGTCTAACTGTCAATGAGTTAATTAAGTCTAGCTGGTTCACTGGCCCCACCTTTTTGTGGAAAAATGAACTGCCCACACCACAAACTGTTGAGCTGGATCTATCCATAGGAGATCCAGAAGTCAGAAAAGTACAGACAATGTTAACTAAAGTCACAGACACTGCGAGTCTTGCTGAACGTCTAAGTAAGTTCTCGTCATGGTCCAGAGCAATCAAAGCTGTAGCACATCTTATAAGAAGGGCTAAACATATCAAATCAAATGCACCAGCTACAGTGAGTGAACAGGAAAATGCTGAACTTGTGATCATTTGTGATGTGCAGCATCAAGCATACGAACAGGAAATAAAACTGTTGAACAAAGGAAAACAGCTCCCACGTCACAACAAACTGTTTAAACTGGACATTTTCATGGACACAGATGGTCTCCTCAAGGTGGGAGGGAGACTTCGACATTCACCAACAAGTGACACCTTCAAATATCCAATCGTGATCCCAAAGGATCACTGTGCAGCTAAGCTCATAATATCTCACTGTCATAACAAGGTAAAACACCAAGGAAAGGGATTTACCATAAATGAAATCAGATCTAGTGGCTACTGGATTCCAGGAATGAGTAAAACAGTTGCTTCATACATCGGTCAGTGTGTGACCTGCCGCAGACTCCGCAAAGCTCCAGAGGGTCAGAGGATGAGTGACCTACCTCCACAGTGCTTAGAGCCCTCTCCTCCCTTCACACACTGCGGCATGGACTGTTTTGGTCCGTTTGTGACAACAGAAGGAAGGAAACAACACAAACGGCATGGACTCTTATTTACTTGCTTTTGCTCTCGTGCCATCCACATCGAGCTATTAGAGGACTTGTCTACTGATGCATTCATTAATGCATTAAGGTGTTTCATTTCAATCAGAGGTGCAGTCAGACGAATCCAATGTGACCAGGGAACAAACTTTGTTGGCGCTCAAAATGAGTTTAAAGAAGCCTTAAATGAACTAGACACTCAGAAGTTAAGTACTTACTTATCCGAAAGACGATGTGACTTTGTGATGAATGCACCCCACTCCAGTCATGCAGGGGGAGTGTGGGAGCGTCAGATAAAGACTGTCAGAAGTGTACTGAATACCACTCTGTCACTTGCTCATGGTAGACTCAATGATGCTTCATTAAGGACTCTATTCTATGAAGCCATGACTATAGTCAACAGCAGACCCCTAACTATAGATAACTTGAACAACCCTGACAGCTTAGAACCACTTACGCCCAATCACCTGCTCCACATGAAATCCAACGCACCGTTGCCCCCACCTGGCACGTTTCCAAAGGAGGACCTATATGGCAAAAAGAGATGGCGCCGTGTGCAGTTCCTTGCAGAGCAGTTCTGGAGCCGCTGGAGACGGGAATATGTTCACAACATCATTTCAAGGCAAAAATGGCATTCACCAAAAAGGAATCTAAAAGTAGGTGATGTTGTGTTAGACATGGATGAACTAGCACCCAGAGGTGAATGGAGACTTGCAAGAGTTTTAGAGACTGTTAGTGGAAAAGATGGACTTGTGCGAAGAGCAAAGATTTCGCTTGGAGAAAAGAGACTAAATAACAAAGGTCAACGCTCTAGTGAGCTATCAGTTGTAGAGCGTCCAGTACAAAAACTGGTCTTGTTGTTAGAAAGTTCTTAAGGCGACCCCTTTATATGGGTTCTTTTGCTTGAGAAAATTATTTGTTGATGTTCTTATGGAACCCAAACACTCATAATTTTGGTGGGAGTGTAAATAACCCTATGTACATTTCTTCATTTGCTTATATTTTATTTTGGAGCTTATTACTTTTATGTACTATCAGCTATGGTTAGCTTCCTGTTTGATATTCGGTGCTTTTATTTTGAAGGAACTTCCTGTTATAACCGTTAGCATGAGCAAGCTAACGGCAGCAAAAGACGGGGAAGAAAAGGTTGTGACAGAATATAAAAATGTATTTGTTATTAGCAGCCCCCTTGATAGAGGCACAAGGTATGTTTAATATGTAAATATGACAATTTGAATCTTTGTGTTAACATATATGTATATTTTGTAGAATTTATTGTTAGAGTTAAGGTTATTTTCAGCTAACGGTTGTAAGAGTATAGATTTTAGCTTATACATTGTTTTTCTGTGTGATTCCCAGCTCTTACGGTGAATTTGAGGGTTTACTGCCATTAAACCTATAAAATCATCAGTAAAGTGTCATCCTTCATTCGGGGGGGTATGCTATAGTTGGCGAGAGCACCTCGGCGGGGTAGACCCCCCAAGAGAAAAGACTCAGCCCCCCTGCAGGGACCAAATAATCACTCTCCTCCCCAAGCTGCAGATTCCTTACAGGAAGGTCCCACCAGGACGCCCAAGCGGACCCACAGCAGATTCGGGAGAAGATTAAAACCCAGACGGCACAGGGACTGATGCAAACTACTCAACAGTTGTTCATTAATTGTGCTGTAACAGTTTAGGACTGACTTGTGATATTACTATGCTGTTATGATTACCACTGAACTCTCTTAGGAGCATGGCTGCTGGAAAGTTTCTTCTGTGTCAAGAGGTGTAGCAGTTAGTATGTCATAATAATTATCTTAAACTGTGAATTTTTCTATTGTCCTTTTCTTAGTCGTTTGGGGGGGCTGTGGTCTATATTAATCATATATCCCATAACCTACATATGTATAAGCATGTGAGAATGTTTGGTGATTACATATGTAAAGCGACTTCACACCTCAGAACAGGACAAAGAGGTCTCAACCGCCAGTGAAGATCAAAGAGCATCCGAGGCACTGCGGTGGAGACCGGATAGGTCGCCCTGACCCCCCAGGGCCAGGTGGAGGGGTACGAAGACAAAAGAGGGGATTAAGATAGTGAGGGATGTCAGCTTTTGATATGCATGTCTTTTGTTATGTGCGAGTATAAGTTCGTAGAGCCGAAGGTGTTCGCGCTCTTACTTCTTCTGCTGCTGCACCTAGATGAGACTTGTTAGAGGAGCTGATAATAAACTTTGGTTTATGAATCACATCGCCTTGTTATTTCAAGCTCCTCTACACTTGTCACCATTGTTATGTCTGTAAATCAGGAGCTGACAGGAGTCTTCTACATGCAGCCAACAACTCAACTTTATTACTGAACTTGAGGTTTATATACAGAGTGGGCCGTGCCCACCTGACGTCACCCTGTGGGTGGGCACGGCTTCACATACGCACACCTTCTCACACACAACAGCTGTATGAACTGAATGGCAATAAAGTTGGCTTCTTCTTCTTTTTCTCTGTTCTTGTTTGTTTTCTTGAATATAAATAAAGCTGAGTTATTAAAAAAAGCTAACCGCGACAACATCTGGTCACGTGATCAGATATTTACAAAAACTTCTTATTTACAGCACGCTCTATTTTTCTGTAATAAGTTAATTTCGACTTAATAGCACAGTGTTAAATGGTTCCAGAAAAACGTAAAACAAAAGACAGTTTTTTTGTGTGTGGATATACGTCACTAATGTGACGTCATTCAAGATGGCGACGAGATAAGAGGAGTTTTGAAGAACTATCTGGAGGGCTAAGAGAGAAAGCTGGCAGAGATTCTGTAGCACTGTAGGGAGATCAACAGCCGTGGGGGATGTGTGGAGTATGATCAAGGCTATGAGAGGAGTAAGGAGGGAATGGCAGTATCCAATACTAAAAAGTGGGGGAGTGATTGCAATAACTGATGGGAAAAAAGCGACAATGATAGCAAAGAGTGTGACTCAAATTCATAGCTCAAGCAATTTGACTGAAGAAGGTAAAAGAGGAAGAAGTAGGACGAGTGTAGCACACCCTGGGGCTCTGGAGGAAAGGTTTGATTTTAGTAGTTCTTTGGACTCTCCTTTCACTCTAGATGAATTGGAAAGAGCAGTAAACAAATCAGGATTAACGCCCCCTGGGAAAGACGATGTCTGTTACATCATGGTGAAACATTTAGGGGCTTTGGCTATGAAGAAGCTATTGGAAGTCTACAGCAAAGTGTGGGAAAAGGGAAAGCTCCAAACTGCATGGAAAGAAGCAGTGATTGTTCCTGTAAGGAAACCGGGAAAGGATCCCTCAGACCCAGTGAGCTACAGACCTATAGCTCTAACGTTACATTTGGGGAAAATAATGGAGAGAATGATTACAGACAGAATTGTCTTTTATCTCGAAAGTAGAGGAATTTTGTCACCACATCAGAGCGGATTTAGAAAAGGAAGGGGAACTATGGATCCTGTTGTGTGTTTGGAGACAGAGATACGGAAGGCTCAAGTTAATTGAGAGTTGGTAATTGCAGTGTTCTTTGACGTGGAAAAGGCATGTGACATGTTGTGGAAGGAGGGGTTAATGATTAAGCTAAGTATGATAGGAATTTCTGGGAGAACATTCAACTGGATCAAAGACTTTTTGTTTAATAGGTACATTCAAGTTAGAGTGGGCAGAGCCTTGTCAGATAGGTACTTGGTGGAAAATGGCACCCCCCAGGGTAGTGTTATAAGCCCAGTACTTCTTTCCATTATAATAAATGGTGTTTTTTCTGATGTGAAGAATGACATTGGCTGCTCTTTATTTGCTGATGATGGGGCATTATGGAAAAGAGGGAGTAAAACTATATAAGAGGGAAAATACAAGAGGCAATACATGCAGTGGAAGGGTGGTAATACTCTTGGGGATTTAAATTTTCTGTTGAGAAAACTAAGGTTGTTGTATTCATGAGGAAAAGGGTAGCTGATGCCCAGTTAACAATGTATGCTCTGAAAATAGAGCAAGTCAAAGTTTTCAGATTTTTGGGTGTCTGGTTTGATGTTAATCTAACTTGGAGGGAACATATTCAAAATATGTCAGTAAAATGCAAAAAGGTACTGAATGTAATTGAGGTGCTTGATAGGGACAGAGTGGGGTGCTAGTAGAGAGGCTATGAAAAACATTTATGTTGTGTTAATTAGGTCTGTATTGGATTATGGGTGTACTGTATATGGATCTGCTTCCAAAACCATGTTGAACAAGTTAGATGTCATCCAGGCCCAAGCATTGAGGATCTGCTGTGGTGCACTTAAAACAACTCCTGTCGCTGCTCTTCAGGTGGAAATGGGGGAAATGCCATTAAATGTCAGGCGTAAACAGGTGATGAAGAACTACTGGGTCAATCTGCAAGGGCACACTCAAGATAAACATCCTACAGTTAGAGTTTTGATGTCTTGTTGGGAAGGGGAAAGGGTCAAAAAGGAGAGTTTTGCATTTTATGCTGGGAGGATAGCCAGAGACATGAAATTATGTGACAGAACATATGTTCCATCAGTTCCTTTGCCAGTCACGCCTCCATGGTTTTTCTATCCAGTTTCTGTTGATTTGTATTTTTTGGAAAAGATACAAGGTTATAGAGAATTTGGAAACACTGCAGTTGTAGTAGAGGATCGTTTGGGAACAATGTATCATTCCTTTACCCCAGTATTCACTGATGGATCAAAAGATCCTGACACTGGTTGCACTGGCTTTGCTGAAATGTCTGTTAACAAAAGAACATCTTCCCATTTGTCTGTGTATACAGTTGAAATGTTGGCTTTGGTAACTGCATTACAGAGGACTGAGGAACTGCCGATCAAAAATGTTATCCTTTGTTCGGACTCCAGTGCAGCTTTGATGTGAATACAATCAGGGTCATCTGACAGCAGGCAGGACATAGTCTATGAAATGTATGAGACTCTGTATAGACTTAGAAATAAAGAGGTGGCTGTATCTGTAAAGAACTGAGGTCCACATGAATAGTGGTTTCAACAAAGTTCTCTTTTAAAACTAGGAGCGGGAAACATTAACAGGCGGCAACATCAACACATCGCCATTTTCATACCATATTCACTCGGTGAAGGTCAACTCTGACCTGTGACGTCACCACAGTCTTAAAGACACACCACACATAATTATCACATTATATGACATCTCCACCTTTTTAGTTTGTTTTTTTTTTCTCAGAACAAAACAATTTTCAATTCAAACATTTTTCATTTCCATTTCACCCTTCCCCACAGCCCATGGCTTAATTGGTGAACCAAATAGTCACACTTATCACAGTGAACACGTGATTTTCTCTCTTTTTCATTTTTTTTTTCTCTCTACAAATCTAGTCTTTGCACAGGTTTAATCATTCTACCAGACCGGGTAAACAACAGTCCATGCTTTGGGTCTGGCGGTTTGACACTGGATACAGGTAAAATAGTGTCAGCGGCAGCTGCAGTTTCAGGCTGCTGATTGACGATCTCTGGCTGCAGGTCATTTGGAGCTGAAGAGTGTATCTCTCTGGCTGATTCAGGATCATGTTGCAAGTGACGGCGGTTGCGTCGCAAAGTTGCTCCCTGGGGTGTTTCAATAAAAAAGGAGTGAGGTGTGATGCTTTCTCCTGTGACAACAGCGGGTGTTTTCCAGGATTTCTGATGGTCCAGTTTTGTGAGGACTGAATCTCCTGGCTTTAACGAAGGTAGGGGTTTAGCTCCATGGCGCTGATTAAAGTAGAATGCTTGTTTCTGTTTCTCCATTGCATCCTTATTCCTGACGACTTCCAGATCAGGCCATCGGGGCTGAAGATTCACTTCCAGTGTAGGAAGAGTTGTTTTGAGCTTTCGACCCATAAGTAGCTCTGCAGGACTCACGCCTGTGGTGGTGCAGGGCGTTGATCGAAAGCACATGAGGGCGAGCATAGGACCTTGCTGCTTTAAGATTCTTTTTGCTGTTTGAACTCCCCTCTCTGCATGTCTGTTTCCTCGAGGGTTGTGTGGACTTGAGGTGATGTGCAAAAAGTCAAACTCCCTTGCAAACTTTTTAAATTCTTGGCATGAGAATTGAGGCCCATTGTCAGATACAACCACATCTGGACAACCAAACCTCGCAAACACTGCCTTCAGCTTTAAGATCACCTGAGAAGCAGTGGTTACTGGCAGATGAAGTATCTCGAGGAACCGAGAGAAATAGTCTGACACAACAAGGTAAGTGTGCCTGTTATGCTCACACAGGTCAACAGCAAGTTTCTTCCAGGGTCGATCAGGTAGAGGGGTTGACAAGAGAGGCTCTTTCCGCTGGGCTGGTCTCATCTCATGACACACCTGACAGGACTGGACTTTGTGTTTGATTTCAGATGAGATGCCAGGCCACCACACAGATGTGCAGGCCCGCTTTCTGCATTTTGTCAGACCTTGATGTTCATCATGTATTCGATCCAAGATGTCTGCTCTGAGCACATCCGGAATCAGCATACGGCTTCCTCTGGTGATAATTCCATCGCATTCAGACAGTTCATTTTTGATGGGAAAATAGTGTCTGATAGCTGCTGGGACATTGCCTATGTATTCTGGCCATCCTGACTTGATGTACTGCAACACCAACTGTAGGTTACAGTCAGCTGCTGTAGCGGTCTTTATAGTGTCTATTTTGTGTGAAGTAGCTGGCATGTTATCAATGACTGCTGCTATGTAACACGCCACATCAGAGTGAGTATCAGTCTCGTTTTCTACGCACTGTAGTGGACTTCTTGAGAGTGTATCAGCTACTACCAAGGTCTTTCCAGGAGCATATTCGGCTATCGGTTTGAACCTCATAAGTCTCATTAGTAGCCTTTGGCACCGTATTGGCACGTTATCCAGGTCTTTTTTGTTCATGAGTGGCACCAAGGGTTTGTGATCTGTGACCAACTTAAAATCTTCCAGACCACAGAGGTACTTCTCAAATCTCTCACATGCCCAGACACTCGCCAAACACTCCTTCTCTATCTGTGCATATCTAGTCTCGGGCCTCTGACAGACGACGTGAGCAGTATGCCACAGGTTTCCAGTTTCCATCGTGCAGTTGCAGCAGTACTCCACCTATACCATAGCTACTGGCATCGGCTGATACGGCAGTAGGTTGATTCACATCATAGAATTTCAGAACTGGAGAAGTAGACAGAATGTGTTATGATGCGCTGAAATGCCTCCTGCTGAGAATGGTCCCACACCCACACTGACTTGGATTTCAACAGTTCATGTAGTGGCTGGCCCACTGTCGACAGATTTGGGATATATTTCCCTAGGTAGTTAAACATGCCCAGGACACGCTTGAGGTCATGCACGTTCTGTGGTGGAGGGAGCTTGCGGATTGCCTTGACTTTATCAGGGTTGGGTCTCACGCCTGATTTGTCAATTTCTTGGCCCAAGAAGTGAAGCTTGTTTTGTCTAAACTTACATTTTTCTCTGTTCAGTTTAAGTCCGGCTGACTCGATCCTTTCCAGTACCTTTCTGAGACGCTGGTCATGCTGTTCAGGAGTGTCGCCGTACACCAGTATGTCATCCATATAAATAGCCACGCCTTCCAGGCCGTTGAGGGTTTCTGTCATTTTGCGCTGAAAAATTTCAGGAGCGCTTGTGATCCCAAATGGAAGACGTTTGAAGGCATATCTCCCAAAGGGTGTGATGAAGGTTGTCAATTTACTGCTTTCTGGATGGAGAGGAATCTGCCAAAACCCGGAGGCAGCATCCAATGATGTGAATGTGGTTGCTCCACTAAGTTTTGCAGTGATTTCCTCTGCAGTAGGAAGAACATACCTCTCTCTTCGTACAGCTTCATTTAACCTCTTTAAATCGACACAGATCCGCACTTTTCCATTTTTCCTTGGGACTGGCACCATTGGTGCACACCAATCTGTAGGCTCATTCACAGCTTCAATCACATTATTCTCCTCCATACGCTGCAATTCCTCCTTAACCTTTTGCAAAAGTGGCAAAGGGACACGACGGGCAGTGTGCACTGTGTATGGCTGAGCGTTCTCTTTTAACAGGATTTTAACTGGTTCTGTTTTTTTTTTTTTGTAACTTAAGATTTTTATTCATTTTTCATTATATATATTGCATTCAGATCACAGTCTACATTTAAAAAAAAAAAAAAAACAAAGGGGCTAGAGTAAAAAAGAAAAAGGAAAAAAAAAAAAAAAAAAAAAAAAAAAAGGGGGGGGGGACAAATGTTGGAGCATCAAGTTTTTAATTTCCATCTCTTAATTCTTCTGGTTTTTCCAGCGTCATTGGTTATTCTTTCAATATCTGTCTCGTTGTTGCACTTTGTAGTGTGTCCATTTCCGCCATTTTTTTTCCCATAGTCCTTCTTGCATTCTTTGTCGATATGTTAGTTTTTCCATCATACGTATGTCCTCAATAATGTCAGTCCATTGCTCTTGGTCAGGAAGAACTTCTGATCGCCATTTTTTTGTGATTGTTTTTTTACATGCAATCAACAAGATTTTAACTAGATATCTGTCCTCCGCCTGTATAACATTGTCTCTTTTAAGATCACATAGGTACATCAGGTTACAGTTCATTGGTATATTATATCCTAATATCCTCTGTATTGTCACATGTATAGATTTCCAGAATGATGAGATTTTGCAGCATTTCCAAAACATATGCGAGTGGTCTGCATTTTGAGCCCCACATCCCCTCCAGCATAAAGATTGGGTATTTGTATACTTTCCTTGGATCTGTGGTGTAATGAAAAAGCGAATCAGGTTTTTCCATCCAAATTCCCTCCATGTTCTTGAATTTGTTGACGTGTGTTGTGTTTTCCATATTTCCTGCCAGCTTTCTTCTGTTATGTTTAAATTGAGCTCTTTCTCCCATTTCTCCTTTATATAGTTACTTGAATGATTGTTTGCCATAAGTTTCTGATATAGCTTTGAAATAATTCTTGTTTTATTTCCTGTATATGAGCTTAAAATAAGTTGTATAATCTCGCTCACATCTGTTTGGAGGTTATGCCTAATCTTCTTCATATAATAGTCTCTCATCTGCAGATATCTGAAGAATTCCGATCTTTCTAGTTTAAATTTTCTCCTGATGTTTACAAAGCTCCCGAGATCTTTTTTTCCGATATTGCCCCATGCTGTGATTCCCTTGTTCACCAGATGTTTGTATCCCCTATCTTGCTTTGCCGGTTCAAACTGACTGTCAAATGCTACCCATTTCAATAGTTTTATGTCTTCCTTTATATTATACTTTTGTACTATTTTATACCACAGTTCTAAAGTAAATTTAGTGATTGGGTCTATTTGTTTGATTTGCTTATATGCATCTTTATCTCCTATTATGCTTTGTACTGGGAGTCCCTCAATTTCCTTTTCCATTTCTTTCCATTTTGCCTCATATCCCTCGTCGCACCAACATATGATATATCTTATTTGTGCTGAGTAGTAATATTCCTTTAGACTCGGTAGGCCCATGCCTCCTTTCTCTTTTGGTAATTGGAGAGTTTTATATTTCACTCTTGGTTTTTTACCTCCCCAAACAAATCTCGATATCATCCTGTCCCACTTTGAGAATTGGGCATCTGGAATCTCTGTTGGTAGAGCCTGGAAGAGGTAAAGTAATCTAGGTTGTATGCTGATTTTGACTGTCTCAATTTTTGAATTCAGATCCATATTTAAGATTGACCATCTATCAATATCTTTTTTTATTTCTTGTTCCAACCTATCATAGTTTGCTTTATAGATTTTGCTTAGATCTTTAGGTATGTTCACTCCAAGGTATTTTATTTCTTTTTGTTTCCAGTTTAGTTTGATCTTATCAGTTATCTGGTTTAGAGGGTTATAGTGGAATGTCAGTATTTGTGTTTTTGTTATGTTTATCTTGTATCCTGATAATTTTCCAAAATTTTCTATCATGTTCATCATTTCCATTATTGATTCATCTGGTTGTTCAAGGTAAACTATAATATCGTCTGCAAATAGCCCAATCTTGTGTTCTGCCCCCTTTATTGTTACACCTTTTAATTTCTTATTTTGTCGTATCGCTTGAGCCAGTGGCTCTATGAACAGAGCAAACAAGGTGGGCGATAAGCAGCATCCCTGCCTAGTTGATCTTTGTATATTTACTTTGTCTGTTAAGCTACCGTTTATCTTGATTCTTGCCACAGGTTCTTGATACAGCGTCCTTATGCATTGTACTGATTTTTCGTTAAATCCAAAGCGTTCCAGCACACTATATAGGAATTTCCAGTTAACCCTGTCAAATGCTTTTTCTGCGTCTAAACTCATTATTACTGCGCTTTTCTTTTCTTTATGTATTTGATTAATTATATGTATTGTTCTCCTGATATTGTCATGTGTTTGGCGTCCCTCTATGAAACCAGTTTGATCATCTTCTATCAATTCCGTCAAGAATGTCTTTATTCGTTTACATATAATTGTTGTATATATTTTATAATCTACATTTAATAAAGAGATTGGTCTATAGTTTCCGCATTGTTCTTTATCTTTCCCTGGTTTTAAAATAACTGAAATGATTGCTTCGTTCCATGATGGAGGTATTTTGTTGTTGTTCAGCGTCCAATTAAATGACTTTAGGAGTTGTGGCGTGAGTTCTTCTATAAACAGTTTATAAAACTCAGATGGGTATCCATCACTACCTGGTGATTTACCGTTTTTAAGTGACTT
This sequence comes from Pholidichthys leucotaenia, assembly GCA_020510985.1. Taxonomy (NCBI): domain Eukaryota; kingdom Metazoa; phylum Chordata; class Actinopteri; order Cichliformes; family Pholidichthyidae; genus Pholidichthys; species Pholidichthys leucotaenia. The sequence continues at coordinate 23,990,521 of CM035836.1, read as the reverse complement.
AATCACATCTCTAATCTCTTGTGTTGTTATTTCTGCTGTTAGCTTTCCATTTTGTTGATTTCCTATTGATGGCAAGTCCAATGTGTATAGAAATTTTTTAATATCTTTAGTATTTGTTTCTTCAGGTTGCGAGTATAGTTCTTGGTAGAAATTATGGAATATTTCTTCGATGTTTTCTGGGTTAACTGTGGTTTTATTTGTGGTGGGGTCTTTAATCTTATATACATTATTCATTGTTTGTTGTTTTCTTAACCGTTTTGCCAGCAGTTTTGTGGCTTTTGGTCCCGTTTCATAATATTTTTGCTTTAGATATCTATTTTTCCTTTCAATTTCATCCATTTGTGTTTCTTTTATCTTTATTTTTTCTTCTTTAATTTCTTGATATATTTTTGGGTCATTTGTGCTTTGATGTTTATGTTCTAATTCCCTCAGTCTCTCACATCTTTGTTCATATGCTTCCAGTTTAGTCTTATTTGCTTTTCCTGTTTCAACAATTAATTTACCTCTTAACACGGCTTTTAGTGCATCCCATAGTATTGTTGGGTCTACTTCTTCATTGTCATTCTCTTGGATATATTCATTTATGTTTACTTTTATTCTTTCTTTCATTTTATCATCATTTAACAGTCCTACATTAAGTTTCCATGTTGTTTGTCGTTTTCTATTGTTTAAATTTATTTCCATGTATATAGGATTATGATCTGATATTTCTGCCCCTCCAATCCAACAATTTCTCACCCTGTGTCTGTCACCTTCATTCATAAGGAAGTAATCTATTCTAGAGTGTACTTTATGGACTGCTGAATAATGTGTATAGTCTTTTTCGAGTGGGTGCAGGTCCCTCCAAATGTCTACCATACCCATTTCTGCCAGTGAGGTTCTTATGAATTTTGTTACATGTTTTTTTGTCTTCTTAACACTTGTTGTGTCAACTTCATGATCCATGACAGCATTTAAGTCTCCTCCACAAATCAGGACTCCTTCACTGTGTGTTGCTATGAGATCAAACAGATGTTGAAAAAAACCCTTGTCACTTTCTGGTGGGGCATAGATGTTCACTAACGTGATCTGCATTCCATCTATGCTACCCTTTATTATTACATACCTGCCTTCTTTATCCTGGATTTCCTGTTCACATTCAAATTGTATTTTATTTGAGATTAGTATCATCACCCCCCTTTTAGCTCCTCCCTTAAATGAACTGTAGTAGGAGTTCTTATAGCCAAATCTCTTTAGTTTCACATGTTCTGTCTTGCTCAAATGTGTCTCTTGCATAAATATAATTTCGGCTTTTTCTTTCTTGAATTTTCTTATTATTCTTTCCCTTTTAACAGGTGAGTTCAGACCATTCACGTTTAGTGTCATTATCTTAAGATTTTTACCCATAATCATGTTTTTCCATTTTTTTAACCTGTGCTCCTAGCCCCTTTAACAACAAAAATAACACATATTTATATAAAAACACATTAAAAAATCTCGACCTCCGTACTTTGGGCCTTTCTTCTGCCCACTGGTCCCTGTTGGTGGGTGGAGGGAATGTCCTCACCGAGTGTAGGGCCCTCCCTAGACCTGTATTTACTCTCCAAGTAATAGTCATTAGTCTAGAAATGTCCAACAAATATCACTTAAACCTCTCCTAGCCGTCTGTTTCTCTTTTACCTTGTCTTCTTGGCCTTCATTTCTTCTGTGTCTTTCTTAATCTTTGTTATAATCTAGGCTTTCAGTTGAAAGCCTTGTAGTCTTTCCTGGGCCCGCTGCGCCACGTCTCCCCCCGTCTTTTGCTGTTCACTCGCCTCCACTCCGGCTGTCGTGATGCGTTCAGGGCCTCCGCTGCTCCTACCGTTTCCTCCGGCACGTACACCTCAAGGCCCCGCTCCATCATGTCCTGCGCTGCCTCTCTGGCTGTGTTGTAGGTTCTTACGCCATTCTCCCAATGAATCCTCATCTTCGTTAGCGGCGTTTGGAATCTAATTTTTTTTTCTTTCAGCGTTTTTTTAATGTTGGCATATTTCTTCCGCTGCTGCACAATTTCTGCCGGGTAGTCATGATCAAAGAATATCTGCTTGTCGCCGATTCGTATCTTTTTTTTCCACGCTCGTGTCAGGATTCTTTCCTTTACATCATATTTCAGAAAGTTTACCACAACTGACCTGGGTGTAGAGCGTGGGTTCGGGTTCTGTGCCGAGGCTCTGTGCGCTCGTTGAATCTGCAGATCCGCTTCGCTGGGCAGTTCCAGCTCTTTTTTTAAGAACTGATCCATGAATTTCGTCATCGAGTTGCCTTCAATGCCCTCCGGGATCCCGAAGATGCGTATATTGCCCCGTCTGGACCTGCTCTCCAAGTCGGTTACTTTCTCCTGCATCCTCTGCATTTGTGCCGTCAGGGTCTGCAGCTGTTCGCTTGCCTCGCTATTCCAATCTTCCAGCTCTGATATTCGGGCCTGCGCTTCTGTCATACACGCCCGCTGGGAGCGCAGCTCCTCCATGTTTTCTGCTAGCTTGCGCTCCATTTCTCTTCGGAGGCCCATAATTTCCTCCTTAATCTCTTTTTTCAGCTCCTCCTTAAGAGCCGCTAAATCCTGTTGTAGCTGCCGTTTGAAGTCTCTCAACTCTTTACCCAAACTGGCGATGCCAGTGTTCATGGTATCGAGTGTGTCCTCCATTTTGTCTGCTGCGGTCACCTCGTTTTTTTGAGCCCCGTGTTCAGCGGTTTCTCCTGCGTTGTTGAAGAGGAATTCTTTAATTTTACTCTGCTTTTGTCCTTGTGCCCGGCTCCTTCGTGTTTTCATCCCTTAGTTTATTGATCCGCTTATGTCGAGTTGGCCATTTACCGATGATTTTTAATCCGGCTAGGGAGAGCTCTCTGTTTAAGCGTTATGTCTCTCCGCCATCTTCCCGGAAGTCCAACTGGTTCTGTTTTAAGTGTTCCATGCTCACCAAATGCTTTGTGAACTTCTTCGACACGCTTCACAAGCCCCATCGACATTGCTGTGTCTCTGCCCAGCAAACTGTTTGCATTATTGCCACTGATGACATACACAGGAAAAGTATATGGTTTTTCTTTGTATTCTGTGGAGGCTTGAAATTTTCCTATACAGTCCAACTGACCACCCGGGCTGCACAGTGTGACAATAGATGGCTCTAATTCCTTCTTAGGAACTAGTTTGTTAAATGTCTTTTCTCCCATAATGTTTGCATCTGCACCCGTATCAATTTTAAAATTGACTGGTGTTGTTCCAATTGTAAGCTGTATGGTCCATGGGTCATCGTTTCTGTCTGTTTTTGTGACTGCGCCCAAAAAATATGGTGTCTGGGAAACTGTCCCTTCAGTGACTTCTCTGACTGATTTACTGTGACATTTCTTTTCCCAGTGACCCACCTTTTTGCACTTGTTGCATGTTGACTTCATGGCTGGGCACTTTTCAGGATCTCTGTGTTTAAATTTTCCACATCTTCCACACCATGAGTCTTTTTGCTCTCCACTTTTTTTCTTCTTTGGTTTAAATGGAGATCTTCCTCTGCCTGCTGCTTTTCCCTGGATCTCCTGCACCGTAGCCTGTGCTTCCCCCTGCTGGTGAACCTGGAGGACAACCTCCTCGGACTGGCGAACAGGCCGCTGCATCCTCTGGTGAAAACAAGCGCGCTCATGGATCACGTTCCGTTTAGGACAGAAGTACTCGTCGTATTTTCCTAACACAACGTCAAACTTCTTTTGATCCGTTTCCTCAGTAAAGGAGAATGATTTGAAGATGTTTTCAGCTTCGGGGCCTATGGCGTAAATCAGTGAACTGACCTGAATTTCGCCGTCCTCTTTACTCAGTTTTGTAGCCGTCCGGAAACGAAGAAAGCACTCTTTCCAGCCCGCCCATTCATTTGGACGATGAAAAGGAAAACTTTCCAGGGGATTAAATTTGGCCATCTTACTGAAGCAAAGCGTCCGTCAAGCACTTCTGACACCATGTAAAGAACTGAGGTCCGCACGAATAGTGGTTTCAACAAAGTTCTCTTTTAAAACTAGGAGCGGGAAACATTAACAGGCGGCAACATCAACACATCGCCATTTTCATACCATATTCACGCGGTGAAGGTCAACTCTGACCTGTGACGTCACCACAGTCTTAAAGACACACCACACATAATTATCACATCATATGGCAGTATCGTTTATGTGGATACCAGCTCACAAGTGGGTAAAGGGCAATGAGGCTGCAGATCAATTGGCTAAACAGGCTCTGGGACACCAGGAGGTGTGGGATATTTTTAGTAAGTCTGAGGCAAAAGCATTGATTAAAGAGTGTACTGGGCAGGAGTGGCAGCATAGGTGGGACACAGGAGGTACAGGACGACACTTGTATGCTATCCAGAGCGCGGTTGGAGTGAAGGGCAGGGTGGGAGCGAGAACTACAAAGGAAGAGAATATTTTATTGAGGCTAAGAATGGGTCATACTAGATTAGACAGAACTTTGCATATTGTAGGTAAGCACCAGACAGGGATGTGTGATTATTGTGAGAGAGAGGAAGAAACTGTGGAGCATGTCATTCTGCACTACCAAAAATACACTCAGGAGAGAGACATATTAGTGGGGGGAATTAGGGAACTAGGGGTGGGAGATGCTAACTTAAGCGTGATATTGGGGATTGGGGTAAGGAAGTTATTTGTTTACCTGAAAGATACAGGACTAATTAATAGGATATAGGGATGCTGTGGAGAGTGTGTAAATAACGAAAACAGATTTATGCAGCAGACAACTTTATTCACTCTCACATCAGTCATACACAGAAAAGCATGTCTCCATACACCGGGGGTTCTCCCTTTTATATCCACCGCCCATCTCACATCTCCATGACATCCCACATCACAATATATTCATCCCTTCTCCCCCCAACTCCTTCTTCCTGCTGTGGTGCACATATGTAGTTTCACAGGCTCACATGCATATTACCGTTCATAGGCTCTCATGTATATTCCTGTGTGCTTATTGTGGCTTCACGTCTGAAGAGGAACAAAAGGTCTGGACCTCCTAGGGATAAGAGGAGGATGTGAGAGTTGGCCTTTTGATATGCAGGGAGATGGACATGAATGATTTCCCAACCACCGAGGTTTGGGTGGAAGCAAGAAGGACTGCAGGGGGGATGCATTGTGTTTGGGATTGAAAGACAATGGGATTTTGTGCTTTGATGTCCGGGGTATAAAACAGGACAGATGTTGGGGTTTTTTCCTTCTTCTGCTTTTGAATGTTGGAGAATGTGTTGTGAATAAAATTTAACCTGAGAAATAACTCAGCCTCATCCTTTCCACACAATCTCCACACTGGTGACCTTAAGACGTATTATGGCCGGAGACGATTCTCCTGCGCCGGACTCATCAGGAGCCAGCCAGGCTAATGCAGCTACCACAGTCCAGCTACCGGACTTCTGGCAGAACAGTCCGCGCTCCTGGTTTAACGCAGTCGAGGCACAGTTCCATCTTCGGAAGGTTTCAGCACATGCCACGAAGTTCTACCATGTGGTTGCAAAGCTGGACAACCACACAGCCCAGCAAGTAGAGAGCCTGATCAATCACCCGCCAGACGACGACAAGTACGGCACATTGAAGGCTGCTCTCATCCGTTTTTTCACCCCTTCGCTGGGAGAGCGAGCAGAGAAGCTCCTGGCATTGACTGAGTGTGAGGTCGACAGACCTGCAGACCTGATGGCGAAGATGCTGAGTTTGAGAGACTCCGAAGATGATGGCTTTATTTTCGCCCACCTTTTCCTCAGGACACTACCGTCAGCGGTGAGAGTTACCCTGGCCAGTTCACAGCTGCTGGCCCACCGGGACTACTACGAGCTGGGCCAGGAGGCGCAGCGACTTGTCGACTCCCATAGACGGCACACGGCCACGACCACAGCAGCGGAGCTGGGTGCAACATCCGGAGATGGCAGGGGGCCAGAGGCTGCAGCACCAGACTCACCGACGATGGCAGTGGCGGGGGCCAAGAGACGCGGAGCGGACGACGTCCTTTGCTTTTACCATCGCTGTTTCGCCGAGAGGGCATGCAAGTGCATTCCACCATGCCAATTCAAGCTCTCGGGAAATGCCAAGACCGGGAGTCGGTAGCAGCTGCGGCTCTCGGTGAAGAGAACAAGCTGCTCTACTTGATGGACGCGCGATCGGGGAGGCATTTCCCCATGGACACAGGCTCCCAGCTGAGTTTCATCACACCTTCCTACGCTGACCGGCTGGCGCCTTCCAGTGGCCCTGTGGCGTCAGCAGCGAACAGCTCGGTGATTAAGACCTTCGGGGAGAAGACCCTGTCGCTGTCTTTACACGGCCGCACATTCAAGTGGACTTTCGTCATAGCGGCAGTCAATTTCAACATGTTAGGTGCTGATTTTTTTGTGCTCACATGGTTTGTTGGTCGATCTTGCTAACAGACGCCAGGTTAATGCACTCTCTTTTTCTTCTATTCCCTGTACAGCGCGAGTGACTCCGCCAACAGCACAAGCCAACATCACAGCTGCAGGTGGTAAGTTCCACACACTCCTCACTCAGTTTCCAGCACTCACGGTGCCAATGTTTTCGGCGACCGTGGCTAAGCAAGGGGGTGGAGCATTTTATTACTACCACCGGACCGCCCGTTTTTGCAAAAGCTTGGTGCTTGGACTCAGCTAAACTGGCCATAGCGCGCGAGGAGTTCGCCAACCTGGAAAAATTGGGCATCATCAGACGTTCAAAGAGCCCTTGGGCCTTACCGCTTCACATGGTCCCTAAGACTGATGGCTTGTGGCGGCTGTGCGGTGATTTTCGCAGGCTGAACAATGCTACAGCACACGACCGCTACCCAATCCCACATATCCAGGATTTTTCAGTTCATTTGGCGGGGATGCACGTTTTTTTCTAAGATAGACTTGGTACGCGGTTATCATCAGGTCCCAGTACGCGCTGAGGACATACCCAAAAAAGCGGTAATAACTCCTTTCGGGCTTTGTGAGTTTTTGCGCATGCTATTTGGGCTTAAAGGTGCAGCGCAGACTTTCCAACGCATGATGGACGCGGTGTTGCGCGATCTCCCTTTCATGTTCGTCTACCTGGACGACATTTTGGTAGCCAGTGCGTCCGAAGACGAACACGAAAACCACCTCACGGCAGTTTTCCGGAGGTTGGCAGAGCACGGGCTAATAATCAACCCAGCGAAGTGTCAGTTCGGGGTGGCGCAGATTGATTTTTTGGGGCACCGCGTCTCTCCCGAAGGAGCGGTTCCTCTGCCTGACAAGGTGCGCGCGGTGGCAAATTTTCCCCAGCCACAAACGGTCAAAGCGTTACAGGAGTTTTTGGGAATGGTGAATTTTTATAACCGTTTCCTCCCCCGCGCGGCGCAGCTCATGCAACATTGTACGCTGCGCTTAAAAAACAAAAACCCGCAAATAAAATCGAATGGTCTCCCGAGCGGGAGCGCACTTTCTCTGAAGTCAAAACAGCCTTGGCAAACGCTGCGTTGTTAGCACACCCAGTCCCAACGGCCCGCATGGCGCTCACTACTGATGAGTCAGATGTGGCCATAGGGGCGGTTGTCGAACAGTATGTGGCTGGAGCCTGGCAGCCGCTCGCGTTTTTCAGCTGGACTTTGCGTGATAGTGAGCGAAAATACAGCGCATTCGACAGGGAGTTGTTAGCTCTCCATTTGGCTATTCGTCACTTCCAGTTTTGGCTGGAGGGACGCTGTTTCACCGCGTTCGTTGACCACAAGCCGCTGACTTTTGCGATGGCCAAGATTTTGGGACCTTGGTCAGGCCGGCAGCAGAGACAGCTGGCCACAATTTCGGAGTTTACTACTGATATCCAGCATGTAGCGGGTAAACTTAATGTAGTGGCAGACTGCCTCTTGCGTGCCGTGGCTGCTCCAGCCCGTGTAGAGGTAGATTTCGCAGCTGTTGCCGCGGACCAGGGTAGCGACGCAGAAGTGCGCGGGGCCCCAGTCCGCGTAGGGATAGATTACGCAGCCGTGGCTGCGGAGCAGGGCAGTGACGCAGACGTGCGCGCGCTCCAGTCTGGACCAACAGGGTTAAGGCTGGAGAACAGGGTGCTGCAAGACGGTATGCCCCCCCTAATCTGCGATGTTTCCACCGGGCGACCCCGTCCGGTGGTTCCGGCCCCGTGGCGCCGCCGCGTTTTTGACTCGATCCATTCTCTGGTGCACCCGGGGGTGCGCGCTTCGGTCAAAATGGTAGGAGAGAAATTTGTATGGCCGGGCCTGCGCAAGCAAGTTAGAGAGTGGGCGGCAGCTTGCATGGCCTGTCAGCGGGCTAAAATGCATAGACACACGAGAGCTCCTTTGGAGCCGTTTCATATTCCAGCTAAAAGGTTTGATCATGTCCACGTGGACCTCGTAGGCCCCCTACCGTCCTCACAAGGCTGCACACATCTTCTGACAATGGTTGACCGCACCACGCGCTGGCCGGAAGTGGTTCCCCTGTCATCAACCACAGCCGAGCAGGTGGCGCGCGCTTTTTTAACTGCGTGGGTCGCGCGTTTTGGAGTCCCGTCAGATATTACGTCTGACAGAGGCCCACAATTTGTTTCCGAACTTTGGTCAGCGATGGCCCGCAGCCTGGGCGCAACGATCCACCGCACGACCGTGTATCATCCACAGGCTAACGGGTTATGCGAGTGTTTTCACAGGTCGGTGAAGGCGGCTCTCAGAGCGTCGCTTACGGACTCAAATTGTGTGGACAAACTACCATGGGTTTTATTGGGGTTGTGTTCTGTACCTAAAGAGGATTTAGACGCCTCCCCAGCGGAGCTAGTGTTCGCACAGCCACTTCGGCTGCCCGGGGAATTTCTCCCCGACAACCCAGCGCCAGAGTTCTCCTCGGATCAGCGGTTGCAAAATAGCATGGGCCCGAGTGTCCTACCTGGCCCCGTTCACCACAGTTTTCTGCGTGTTTTTGTGCCTAAAGCTTTAAAAAATGCGGAGTTTGTTTTTGTCAGACATGATGCCCACCGCTCAGCTCTGCGACCGCCTTATGATGGACCATTTAGAGTACTAGAAACAGGTGATAAGCATTTTTTGCTAGATTTGGGGGGCAGAAAGGAAATGATTGGCATAAACAGACTCAAACCTGCTTTTGTGATGGCTGATGAAACTGTGCAGTTGGTGAGGGCCCCGCGACGGGGTAGACCCCTTAGAGAGCATTCCCCAGTACACCCACAGAGATTGACTAACAGTTTTAATCCCCAGACAGCAGCTCCACAGCAGCAGGACGCCGCTGAAGAGGTTAAGCCTGCCTGCAGCAGATACGGCAGAAGACTCAGACCTAGACAGCATGTGGACTGATGTGTGGCGATTTTATTATGACGTGCAATCTGTGTTAGGTTGTTCCTTCTTAGACGTTTGGGGGGGTTATATGTGGTGCACATATGTAGTTTCACAGGCTCACATGCATATTACCGTTCATATGCTCTCATGTATATTCCTGTGTGCTTATTGTGGCTTCACGTCTGAAGAGGAACAAAAGGTCTGGACCTCCTAGGGATAAGAGGAGGATGTGAGAGTTGGCCTTTTGATATGCAGGGAGATGGACATGAATGATTTCCCGACCACCGAGGTTTGGGTGGAAGCAAGAAGGACTGCAGGGGGGATGCATTGTGTTTGGGATTGAAAGACAATGGGATTTTGTGCTTTGATGTCCGGGGTATAAAACAGGACAGATGTTGGGGGTTTTTCCTTCTTCTGCTTTTGAATGTTGGAGAATGTGTTGTGAAAAAAATTGAACCTGAGAAATAACTCAGCCTCATCCTTTCCACACAATCTCCACACTGCTACCTCACCATAATCTCCATGCCTATTGTCCTTCTCTGTTTACCCTCTGCATCCAGTCTGAGATGATTAACTCCCTCTACAATGCCTCCTTTTTTTTTTCTTTTTTTTTTCTTTTTTTGAGGGTGTTTGAGTTACAATGTCTGGTCCACACTCCAACGCTGGATGGTGGTAATGCGCCTTTACGTTGGGTGCCCCCCGCCAAAAAAAAAAAAAAAAAAAAAAATAGAAGAAGAAGAAGAGGCGTTTTGAGGCCTGAACCGAGACTTTCTGGTAAAACTGTTCAAAAGACTTTTGTTGGTCGCCAACAAATGTGAGGAATATTTGTGAGACAACAACTAAGCTGACCCGGAGAAGGTTCTGGTTCCGTTTCTGCTTTCAAAGAGGATTTAAAAGAACGGTGAAGCAAGCTAAAACCAGCTAGCTTAACTAGCTTAGCCGCTGTGGTCTGGAGGACTGTTTCAGCTGTCCAGCTGTTTTGGATATTAGCTCTGTGGTTCAGCACAAGATTTGGGGTGCAAGTTTGTGGTGAGCACACGCATGTGTGTCAGTTGAGGTGGTGCAGCCTGGAAGACCGCGGCCCAGGAGGTCAGAACACTCACAGGTCGGCTAGGCTGCATCTAAAGCAGGGGGGTCCAATCATGTGCCATGGAGGGCCAAGACCCTGCAGGTTTTCCCTCCAACCAGTGTCTTCAGCAGCAGATTTCACTGAACTTCTTCCCACTGATCGCTGGTCAGTGAAAACACCTGCTGAAGAGACTGGGTAGAAGTGAGAACCTGCAGGGTCTTGGCCCTCCATGGCTCATGATTGGACACGCCTGATCTAAAGGCTGATTTATGGCTGCTTTAGTTGGGGTTTACCGTCAAGTCCCCCAATAACCAACTCGCCCCAGCCAGTTACAGCCTCCCCATAGCCAGCTCGCTCCACGGCCAACTCGCCCCACAACAATCTCTCCCCAAACTCGCCCCATCAAGTGACGGCCTGTGGTGCTGCACAGCCAACCAGTCTACTGCTTGTCCACCAAATGGGTTTTTGTCTCCCAACCGGCCTGAGCAGCTTTTTTTCAGCACTTGTGCACTGTGCTCTGGAAAAAAAAAAAAATTCTGTGCCCTGTATCCCAGTTACAGCTTTTCACTCACAGCTCAGCACTTCCTCTTTTCCTATGGTCAGACTTTCTACTTAGTTTTTAATAGCACTCTCTAAACAACAATGGACAAGAACCATATTCTAGCATTGGTAGCAGCTCTGGATGCAAAATATTGTGACGTAGGCGAGGTTCACACAAAGAAGAGGAGCAGATGGTTGCGACACAAGAGGCTTTATTAAACACCACCTCTGAGCACAGACAGGAGGGGAGGTCATCTTCCCAGACCTTCGTTTCAATCATGGTTACACACACATGATACATCTTGCCCTAATCCTGCCTATAAACACTGCTGGGTCATTATAACACAGTTATAATGACACAGCAGTATAACAACTCAGTAATCACATTAAATACACACACAAAGTAACGTTCTCTGCTGGCAAAGCATGCTGGGAAATCCCTGCCCCCCTTAACACGGCCCCGACGTTACACTGCCCTCCGCCCCCCGGACTGGTTTCTGTCCCCAGAAAAATCAAAGTCCAACCCAGAAGTCCAACGCGAATCAGTCCAGGTCTCAGGGTGGCCTTCGGTGCTGACAACCAGCACAACCAACAGCTTCAGTAGGACTATGCACAGTCCCTCCCCTGGCAGCAGGAGTCATATGCCCGCTCCGGCCGACTCCCACCACTGCCAGGTCCTCCCAGGCGGCCGCTGGCCCGCGTCCAGGCGTCCAGCCCCTGCCGAGCCCGGGAAAAGACCCAATCTCTGTCCTGTTCACTCCGCTGCTGCTGCGCGCCGAGGGCCTCTGTGACGTCACCGCCGGGGGAAGCATCTGCAGGAGGCGGTCTGTCCCCATCCATGCCACCTCACTCTAGTTTAACGTCGGTGAGGGGCCAGTTTGTCGTGGGGTGGGCACGGGGCAGTACCGTGCGATGTGCCCTGGTTCTCCGCAGTGGAAGCACCCTTCTTTGCGTCGCCGCGGCTGTCTTCTCTGTCAACTGGTTGATTTGAATACTTCACTTGAATGTTTAGCTGTTAATGTATGTCTCTCTCCGGTAATGAATTTCAACATTGCAGTAGTGTACAACCCACCGTCACACAACTCTTCCTTTTATAATGAATTAAGTGATCTGGTTAAACAACTTGAGAAGAACAGAGAAACAATAATTCATGGTGACTTTAATATCAACTGGTCTGATAAAAAAGACAAACAAAAACTGAAAAGCCTCATGACTAAATTTAATTACCAGCAAATCATCAAAGGACCCACCAGGATAACCAAACAATCCAGAACACTTATTGACATGGTATTTACTAATAAACCAGAACGAATAACCAGAACCTATAATCTTGTAACTGGTCTCTCAGATCATAACATGGTTCTTGCTGTCAGGAAACTTACTAAAAAGCGACTACAGTATTTTGGGGGAGTCGATATTGACAAATCAAATTTTATTATCCCCAAATCAAAAAATGAGGAGTTTGAACATTACTTAGAGAATCAAAATTGGGAGCAGCTCATGGCAACATGTGAAGTAGATGATTGTTGTAATTTTATAACTGCAACAATCACAAAGTCTATAGAAAAATTTTCAAAGCAAATTAAAAGTAGACAACAGAAGATTAGCCTACCATGGTTAAATAATGAAATAAGAAAACTTATGAAGAGGCGAGACTATGCACTGAAAACATCACTAACCTCCAAACTACAAAATGATCACCTTGTGTACAAAAGTTTAAGAAATAAAGTGGTACATGAGCTGCGAAAATCAAAAATATCTTATTACAATAAACTGATAGATCATGCAAAGGGTAACAACAGTTCCCTATGGAGGCATTTAAATAACTTAACTAATAAAAAAAACGATCAGAAGGGGGTAAAGGAACTTAGAATCAATGGCAAGACCGTCAGTGACAAGGCTACTTTGGCAAATGAATTTAATTCACACTTTGTGGGCTCTGTGGAAGACTTAACAAAAATTTTTGTGCTGCCAAATGTGCTCAACAACACAAATTCCATACTCCCAACAGATACTTTTCACATCGATGAGGTAAATGAGAAGTTAATTGCTGGTATTGTTAAAACACTGTCAAACTCAAAAACTAGTGATATCTACAATATGAGCTCCTCCTTTCTCAAAATGCACAGCAAAATATTAATCAAACCACTGACTCATCTCATTAATCTCTCCATTAGGTCTAGTACATTTCCATCTGGCTGGAAAAAAGCTGTCGTCATACCAGTTCATAAATCAGGCAGTAAAGACGATATATGCAATTACCGCCCAATCTCTATCTTACCAGTCCTATCTAAGGTTCTTGAAAAAGTTGTAGCTACACAGCTGATAGACTACTTACAAGACAGTCAACTTCTTCATCCACATCAATTTGGTTTTAGACCAGGATACTCAACAGAAACAGCAAATTGTTGCCTTATTGAAAACGTCAAACAGTCCTTGGACAGGGGTAATGTGGTAGGAGCTGTTTTTCTAGATCTCAAAAAGGCTTTCGATACTGTAAACCACAGTTTGCTTTTATCCAAAATGGTATCTTTTAACTTCTCCCCAAATACATTAGAATGGTTTGCATCTTATCTCCAGAATAGAGAACAGTGTGTAAAAGTTCACCAGGATAAATCCTCATTTTTAAACAACCGCATGGGTATCCCACAAGGGTCCATTCTTGGTCCTTTACTTTTCAGCATTTTTATTAATGACTTGCCGTTACACTGCTCAGCTGCAACATGCCAACTTTATGCAGATGATGCAGTTATTTACACAGCTGCCAAGACTCCAGCACAGGCTGCAGATGTACTGTCTACAAGTATGGTTGATGTCCAAGAGTGGCTCCTCAAGAACCATCTATTGCTGAACCTTCAGAAAACAGTCTCAATGTGCTTTTCAATCAAAAAATGTAACCTGCAACATTTTAAAGTTAATATACATGATCATGACATCAGTTTAGCTACAGAATTCAAATACCTTGGCATTGTACTAGATCCTCAACTCAAATTTAATCTTCATATAAAGAAAATTTCAAAAACAGTAAAAAAAAATCTGAACTGCTTTAAATTAATTAGATATTACATACCTTACGAAGCAGCTGCACTGTATATGCATTCTATGGTTTTTTCTCATATATCATACTGTTTGACAGTCTGGGCTCAAGCAGCCCCTTCCACAATAAGACATATAGGTTCATTATATAATCAAACCCTAAAAATCTTGGACAAAAAGCCCATTAGGTGGCATCACTGTAATGTTTTAAAAAAATACAACCTATTGAGTTTTGAGAGCTTCATTGACCTCTGTCTTCTGAAATTAACGTTCAAATGTTTCCATAAATCAGCACCCGAGCCACTTGCTGGTTTCGTCCAAAGACAGGACAGCAGCAGAGCCACCAGGAGTTCTGTTAACAATAACTGTAAAATATTCCACCGCAGAACCACATTTGGACAAACAGCTTTCTCTATAAAGGGCAGTCACATCTGGAACACAATGCCAAATGAAATTAAAATAATAACGGACTTTAAAACATTCACTAAAAATGTTAAAAACTGGCTGAAAAATAAACAAGAATGTACTCATGTATGAATTATTCGTCTGCAAAGTGAGAGTGAATGAAGGGAAGGAATAAATGTGTTTGTTTATAGTGAGTGACGGAGGGAGGAAGGCCTGAAATAGGCAAATGTGAGTCAGGTTGTTATATTTGTGTATTTATAATATTTATGTTAAAGGTGAGTCAGGCTGTTATATTTGTGTATTTATAATATTTATGTTAAAGGTGAGTCAGGCTGTTATATTTGTGTATTTATAATATTTATAATATTTATAATTGTGTATTTATAATTTTTCTGCATTGATGTATGTGGTTATTGTGTATATTTTTATCTTGATTCTTTTTTCTAAAGCCCATCCAGGGACAAGAGTTGCAAATTAGCTAATAGCTATACACTCGATGTGCAACACATCAGATTGATTGTCTTTGATTAATTGTCTATGTTTATTGCACTGTCCCTGTCAAATAAACTAATCTACTACTACTGTGCACGCGCTGCTGTGGTCTGCCGTAACTCCTCCTCCCCCTCGCTCTCAGCACGGCAGTTTCCTCCGGTGACCAGTCATTCAGCGCGGCAGCCAGCTCGACCTGGGCCAGGTGGTCATCCAACAGGGTCGCGCCGTTTTAGTGGGGAATGTTGGCCCGCTGCCGGATGGATGGGACGGTCGCCTCCCGGTCGATCGCCACTCCTGATTGCCGTGGAATCACCAGCCCATCCTACCCTGAAAAGGGTAGGAAGCGGGACTGGTTTGCTCTGCTCGGTCCGCTCTGCCTTGAAAAAGGCAGAAGGTGGGGTACGCTCGTCCCGTCGGGTCCGCTGCTCCGTCCATCGCGGCGAGCCACTCCGGGGGTCGGTGTCTCAGCTCTGCCATCCGTTCCCAGCTGAGCGATGAATCGCTCCATCTGCTGGATCTCCACCCGGATCCTGGCTTCCATCTGCTTCCATCCCACTTCTGACACCAGTGTGACGTAGGTGAGGTTCATAAAAAGAAGAGGAGCAGATGGTTGCGACACAAGAGGCTTTATTAAACACCACCTCTGAGCACAGACAGGAGGGGAGGTCATCCTCCCAGACCTTTGTTTCAATCATGGTTGCACACACATGACACATCTTGCCCTAATCCTGCCTATAAACACTGCTGGGTCATAGAATCTGTTTCCTGTCCATTGTTGTCCACTGGTGTGAAGCTCCCATCTGTGGGATTATGACTGAACGCCTCTAAGTCAGAATCCTGCCTAGACGTAGTGATACTGTAGTGCTGCAGATCTCCGGTTGGCCTCAGTTGTTCCAAGTAAGGGAGAAACAATATCATTTCAGAGGAACATGTATATTTCAAAAACCTTCAGTGAGAACTACCACCAAGCACCACTGTGTCTCAGTGCAAGGAGTCAGACTGTGGAATGCTTTTGGACCTGAATTAAAATCATGTACAACTCTTGGACAATTTAAACAAAAACTAAAGGAAGAAATACTCCAAACATATGTATATGAGATGACATGTAAAATCACATCAGGATTATCATATCCAGTCTGTGTTGTGCTGTTGCTTAGTTTTGTTTTGTCACGTTTTGTCTTAGCTTTGCTCTGATTTGTAATGACTTTTCTTTTCTTTTTGAATTCTTAGATGGAACATGGGTGGGCAATATAAGCTGTGGCTTCAGCCATCACCCATTTCGGATAACTTATGTTGAACTGTATAGTCTGAGGAGTTGTTTAATTTGACCTTGTTGGATTTTTCCCCCTTGTTTTATTATTCTGTTCCTTTCTTTTAATCTAATCTATCCAAAATAAAGATTCATTCATTCATTCATTCATTCATTCATTCATTCATTCATTCATTATTTAGAGACTGCAATTAAAAAATAAGTCTGACCACAGGAAAAGCAGAAGTGCTGAGCTGTGAGTGACAAGCTGTTGTTGGCATACAGGGCACACAGTTTTTTTTTTTTCCAGAGCACGGTGCACAAGCACAAGAACACTCTGATGTCATCAGGCCAGAATGAGCTACTTCATCATTGATGGTCTGGTTTTTAAAGTTCTACTGAAAATATATCTGGGTGGTGGAGCAGCGGCTGGCTGGTGTTCCGGTGGGTCTGTCCTCTGATGTCCCTCCCTGTGGGGGGAATGCTGCTGGAGGGCTTTCCTCTGGCTCTTTCTTCCTGTGTCCCACTGGGGGTGGCCCTGCCAGTGCTGGGCCGGCTGGGGGTTTGGCCACCTCGGTCTTTGCTGGGGCTCCCTTGACCGTGCGTCTCGTGATGGTGGGTGGTGTGCTTGTTGCCTCTGGCAGGGCCAGAGCTGGTTTCTACAGGATAGGGCCGATGGGGTGGGGGCCGTGCTCCCCTGGTGGGGTGATGGGGATTTGCGGAGGATGGGTTTGGTTGTCGGTTGGGGTAGTCTTCTGGTTTCTCCCTGTGTTCTCCCCACATGCTGACATGGATTCACACATGCACACCCAAGCTGGCTGAGTTGAATGAGCTTCGTAGTATAGCCCTCAGGTGGGCTTGGAGATAGAGGGGTGAAGTTTCAGCTGAGACTCTCTCCCATGCCAGAGAAGAGAGAACTTATCTGTTGCTGGGAAGTATGATGTCATCTGTGTGTGTTTAACCCTCAGAATGACCCCAGAACAACATGAGGATCAACTCAAAAACAGGGTAGATCTTGATGTAAACAAGGTCTGTTGTTCCTGAGTTCTAAACCAAAGGGGAAAATTGTGGTAACTGGTTGGACTGACGTCAGACTAAAGGTTTAACAGAGAATTAATTGACAATTTATACTCTATGCTTTAAACCAAACCAGGCGTGGTCATTTTGGACTCCAGAGGACAAAAGGTGTGAGACACTCAGGAGACACTGTGAGGGTTAAATGCTGGTGTGCCGCTCTGTTAGGGGAGCTCCTCTCCATGACTTTGTGTTATGTGAGATTCTGTGGACCGCTTGAATAAAGAGACACTGACGTCAAGAACCTCATCATTTTGAACATGTGGTTTGTTTTCCACTCACATGAATATAGAAAATTAGAAAGTTTTAATTTTTTAAACTTGGATTATATTCATAGTATTCTAAAGAATAAGGAAGCAGAAAGGAGATTGTCTCTTATACCTGCCAGGTGGATCATAGTGAAGAATGCATCTGTTTTCTGATTGTTGCAGGAACAGGTTGGTGAGAACATTTAGCTGGTCGGTGTCGGTGGTTCGGCTCCTGTTCTGCTCCTCATGGATGAATAGCTGATGTAGCTCTGTGGAGACCTGCCATTGATGGTCTGTGCTGAGTGCTGGAGAATAAAGAATCATGTAGAAGTCCACATTCTGAGTCTGAGGACTTTTACTGGGCCTTCAGGCTAACTGAACTAGCCTCATCCTGCTAGCTCTGACCGTCAGCAGCCACATCACAACATCTGGAGGAAGGAAACAAACCATAAAGATGTTTTCAGGTCAGCGTCTGAGAGAGTTGGTGAGAGAGCGACTGGCTGCTGCTGCTGAAGAAATAATAACAGAGTTTGAACTAATCACCAACCAGTGTGAGGAAGAGATCGACCGTCAGCGCAGACTACTGAATATGCACTGGTGCTCCCAGATAAAAATCCACAGAATAGGTATGTGAATGAATGAATGAATGAATGAATGAATGAATGAATGAATGAATTTATTTATTTCGGATAGTACATTACAGGTTAAAAGAAACTGTATAATATAACAACAAGGTCAAATTAGACAAAGACTCCTTCTACTAAACAATTCCACGTGAGTTATCCGAAATGGGTGATGGCTGAAGCCGCAGCTTATATTGCCCACCCATATTCCATCCAAGAATTCAAAGGAGAAAAAAGAGAAAACAAGACAAGAGCGATTACAATTTAAAACAAGGCTAAGACAAAATATGACTGAGAGAAAAAGAAAACTGAGCTAGTCTAAGTTAAGCGGTTACTATTCAAAAACAAATCTAAGACATAGTGTCACAGAGAAAAAAGAAAAACTAAGCTATAACACAACACAGGCTGGAAATGTCAATCCTTATGTGAGTTTACATGTCGTCTTGTAAATATGTTTGGAGTATTTCTTCCTTTAGTTTTTGTTTAAATTGTCCAAGCTTTGTACATGATTTTAATTCAGGTCCAAAATCGTTCCATAATCTGACACCTTGCACTGAAATACAGTGTTGCTTGGTAGTTGTTCTCACTGTAGGCTTTTGAAATATACATGTTCCTCTGAAGTGATATCGTTTCTCCCTTGTTTGGAACAACTTTTGGATATTTGCGGGCAGTGATAGATTCTTCACTTTGAACATTATTATTGCGGTTTTAAAGTCGATCAGATCTTTCAACTTGAGAGTTTTTTGTTTAAGAAAAAGTGGGTTTGTTGGTTCCCTGTAAGCTGCTTTGTTGATTATTCTAATAGCTCTCTTTTGAAGCATAAAGAGTGGATATATGTTTGTTTTATATGTATTTCCCCATACTTCATTACAATATGTCATGTATGGGAGTATTAATGAATGATACAAGGTGTATAGTGTGGGTTGATTCAGCAAATTTTTCACTCTGTGTAATATTGCAATTGATTTGGATACTTTACCTTTAATATAATTAATATGTGGCTTCCAACACAGTTTGTTATCAATTATTACTCCAAGGAATTTAGTTTCGGATACCCTTTCAATCTCTACACCATTTACACTGAGTTTGGGTACTGGGTAGTTGTGATGGTTGTTAAAGACTATAAATTTTGTCTTGCTTAAATTGAGCGTTAATTTGTTTGAATCAAACCACAGTTTCAGCTTTCCTAATTCCTTTCCGAGTGTATCCAGAAGTTGTTCCAAGTTGTTTCCACTGCATAGCAGGTTAGTGTCATCAGCAAACAATATTAAGTCCATTTTTTCTGAAACTTTACATATATCATTTATATACATATTGAATAATAATGGTCCCAAAACTGAACCCTGTGGGACTCCACAGGTGACCTTCAGTAGCTCTGAGTTTTTGTTGTTAACACATACAAACTGATATCTATTCTTTAAGTAACTTCTTAACCAGGACAGTGCTACCCCTCTGATACCACAATTTTGTAGTTTCTTTAATAATAGATTGTGATCTACTGTATCAAATGCTTTTTTAAGATCCAGGAATACTCCAACTGAATACTCTTTATTTTCAATGGCTGTTGATATTTTTTCTGTAAATTCCATTAAGGCATATGCTGTTGTCCTTTTGTGTCTGAACCCATATTGCTGCTCACACAATAAATCATTCTTCAGTATGAAGTTGTCAATTCTCTCATAGAATATTTTTTCAAGTATCTTGGAAAATTGCGGTAATAGTGAAATTGGTCTGTAGTTGGAGAGTTCCCCTCTGTCGCCTGTCTTGTAAATCGGAATTACTTTAGCTATTTTCATTGCATTGGGAAATATACCTGATTGGAGAGACAGGTTACAGATATACGTCAGTGGTTTCACTATGCATTCGATAACAGTTTTGACTAGTAGCATGTCAATACCATCGCAGTCAGTAGATGTTTTACTTTTGAACGATTTAACAATTTCAATGACCTCTCTTTCGTCTGTGTTCTTTATGAAGATGGTGTCTTTTACAGCAGTGTTATTGCATATTGAATCACCTGTTGGCACCGTAGTGGGTATTTCTCGGGCCAGTTTAGGTCCAATGTTAACAAAAAAATTATTAAATTCATCTGCAGGTGAAGCTATATTCACATTCGGAGTCGATTTATTATTTTTTGGAGTGTTAGTTGGGTAGCTGGTATTTCTGCTTTTATTTCCAAGGATACTGTTGATTATTGTCCATGTATTTTTAATATTGTCTTTGTTTTTTTCCAGTTCTTTACTGTAATAGTCTTTTTTACTACATCTTATTATATATGTTAACTTATTTTTGTATGTTTTATACTGCTGCTCTGCTTCTTTTGTCCTTTTCTTTATGAAAGCTTTATATAATGAATTTTTCTTTTTACACGCCTTTTGTAGTCCTTTGGTTAGCCATGGTTTGTCAGTAAATTTGTGTTTAAGCTTTTTTTTAACTAATGGGCAGTTTTTTTCATAAAGAGTGGTTACAATGTTTGTAAATGTGTCATAGGCTTCATTTACATCTGATACATAGACTTCTGTCCAGTCTTGCTTCAGCAAGTCCTCTTTAAAAGAACTGATTGCGTTTGGTGATTTGTGTCTGAACGATTTTGAGATTTTTTCTGGGTTGGGCCCCGTGTGGCCATGGATAAGTGCAAAGATTGGCAAGTGGTCGCTTATATCATTTATCAATAATCCACTTTCTATTTTCTTGTCGAGAACATTGACAAACAGGTTGTCAATAAGTGTAGCAGAGTGAGCTGTGATTCTACTGGGATGTGTTATTGTGGGATATAGATTCATGCTGTACATAGAGTTCATGAACTCTGTAACTACATTTTGTTGATGTGGATTAAGTAGATCAATATTGAAATCTCCACAAATTGCTACCATTTTCTTACTAGTAATATTATTGTACAGCTCGACTAATTTATCTCTGAATGTCTCAATGCAAGTTCCCGGCGTTCTGTATATGCAGCTTATGATTAGATTTTTTGTTTTGTCTAGGTCAATCTCAACAGTAACACATTCCAGAATCCCTGGTAGTGCTGAGGACATTTCATTTACAAGCTTACATCTATATAGGTCATCAATATACAGTGCAACACCACCACCCTTTTTTTGAGATCTGTTAATGTTAAACATCTGATATCCCTCTATTGCCATCAGGGGAGCCTGGTCTGCATTAAGCCAGGTTTCAGAGACTGCTATAGCTGTGAATTTTCTGTTTAGCTGTTTTAAATAGTCCTGAATCTGTGAGAAGTTTTTGTTAAGACTTCTGCTATTGAAGTGTATTATTGACAGTTTACCATCTAATTGCACTTGACTTTTGAATTGCTTTTCAGTGTAATATTCACAGTGGTTATGAATATTATTGAAAAAGTGGTTATCAGGATCAATATCATTCTCCATCTCTTGTGGTTTATGTTCAGCATAGTGGCATATTTTTAGAGTTTGAGTTTCCTCACTCTGTGTTTCATAGTCAGTGTTCATTTGTATTTATCTAAGTCAGTAGCATCTCTGATCATTATACTTTTTGCTTGCTCAGGTGTTCCATTTAGTTTAATCCAAATTCTACAATTTCTTGTCCAGGTTGACTGTATCTTATTATGTTTCTTTAGCATCCGTGCCTGCCGTGCTAATTCAGCGTTTTTTTTTTGTCAGGTGTTCATTTAGGTAAACTTGAGTTTCCTTTAGTTTTTTGGCCTGCCTCAGTATGTCATTTTTCACCCTCCTGTTCACAAAGCGCATCACAATTGATTTCTTTGTTTTGTTATCTTTCTTCGGTAAAGCATAACAGGCTGAGATCGCATTGGCTTCTACTTTAATGTCTTTATCATTAAGGAACTGAAGCACTTGGTTTTCTAAGGACATTGATTCACTTATGGAAGCATGTTCACCACTCAGTCCTGTAGCGGCATGGGCGTACGACTGATATCTGATGTCTAGTCCACTTATAACTAGGTCATCAATGCGAGAACCTTGTTCAAGATCCTCAACGCGTTGCTCCAAAAGACGCCCGTGTTGCTCCAGGTCCATAATTTTTTTTGTCTTTTTCTTTTATTATTGAATGTAGGGCTTGTACCTCCTGTATTAGGTCTAATATTTTGTCCTGCTGGCTAGTCACTTTGGCCAGTTCATCTAACACAAAGTTCAGAGTTTTTTTAATTTCTTCCATTTCCTCTTTTTTGGGTGGCATTTTACTGACCTGTGGATAGAAATAAGCAGAGAATCCGGCTAGGCCTCAACTAGCTCGGTCACTACTGGACCCGCTGCTCCTGCGCAGCTTCTCCGCCGAGTGACGCTGCTCAGCTCCGCAGATCACCGCCGTCTATCGCCGGCGCCTGCCTCCGTCTACCTGGCCAGTTATGTCGTGCACCGCCGGCGCAGCCGGAATCCACCGATCACAGCCACTCGTCGCCGTCTGGCTAGGCGGCTCCTCCGCTGGGCCCGTCTAGGCCCGTCTAGGCCCCGTCACCGACCGCCGTCAGTCTGGTCGTTCCTCGGCTGGGCCTCGCAATTGGGCACCGGTTCAGACCACTGTCCTGCTGGATCCAGGTGGCCCCCGTCTCTCACCAACGCCGCGCCCGAGCTCCCAATCGCCGCCTCGGTTGGTTCGTCCTCCTTTTAAATCCTTCTCTCCTCGGCTCCAGATGGCCAGCTTAGGAGAAGTGGAGGCTGAGCCGTACCATGCTGTCCAGTCTCTTCTTCTCTCACTCTGATCCTGCAACTGGTAGACACACACGTGTCCGCCTCTCCTTCTCTGAGAGCCTAGGGATCCCGCTCCGGGCTGCTCCACTATGCACCGGAGAGGGGATCCCGTGAAGGTGGTATGATTTAATAAAACCTGCTTAAAACCACAGCACTGCTGCTTATTTTTTCATGCCACCTCACTGGGACTATGTGGGACTATAATGGTCTGAATGAGGCTTTAGAAAACTCTGGATCTGTTTTTCAGTCATGGTTGTGTCTTAAATGTGCAATCTCTTGTTTTTAAACCCTAAATTTGACACATTTTTTTCTTATTCATTTGTATAGTGAAACTCTCTTTTTCTGACTTTTTTGTCTTTGTTCCTCCAGATTTCTCACAGCAACCTGAATGTAAAGTGGATGAAGTTCTGACTGAGCAGCAGCTCTGGAACCAGGAGAGGAACTCTGTCCTGGACCAGGAGGAACCAGAAGCTCCACAGGTTGAAGAGGAACTGGAGGAACTCTGCATCAGTCAGGAGGGAGAAGAGCTGGTAGTGAAGCTGGAGGCCGATCCCTTCATGGGGACTCTTGTTTGTGAGGAAAAGCAGCAGAGTGAAGCAGAACCAAACAGTGAGCAGCTCCTCTCTCACAACTCTGCTGGAACTGAGATCCAAGATGAGGAAGGAAGCCGGCATGTAGACTCAGGATCCACTAAAGAAGAAGAACCCAAACCAAAGAAGAGACGACTGAAAACAGGAAGTCACAGTAACAGTGACGATGACTCTGACCTCAGAGACTCTCTGTGAGAACGAAACAGGTAAAAAGTTAGAAAATGTTCAGGTTGAGTCTCTGAGAAACAGTCCTAAAATAAAATAATATTAAATTAATATTTTCAATAACTACATGAATCTGACGTACTTGTACTGGTCTCAGTTTCTGTTTGACTTTGACTGATCTAACCCAGTGGAAAAATAATTTAAACTCTTTGACTATACAGTTGTACAGTGAATCTGGAAAGTCTTCACAGCGCGTCACTTTTTCCACATTTTGTAATGTTGCAGCCTTATTCCAAATAAATTAATTTTTCCTCAAAATTCTACACACAATACCCCGTAATGACAACCTGAAAAAAACTTTTTTTTTTTTTTTAGATTTTTTCAAATTTATTAAACATAAAAAAAAACTAAGAAATGACATGTACATAAGTATCCACAGCCTTTGCCATGAATCTCAAAATTGAGCTCAGGTTCATCCTGTTTCCACTGATCATCCTTGAGATGTTTCTACAGCTTCATTGGAGTCCACCTGTGGTAAATTCAGATGATTGGACATGATTTGGAAAGGCACACACCTGTCTCTATCAGGTCCCGCAGCTGACAGTGCATGTCAGAGCACAAACCAAGCATGAAGTCAAAGGAATTGTCTGTAGACCTCCAAGACAGGATTGTCTCGAGGCACAAATCTGGGGAAGGGTACAAAAAAATTTCTGCTGCTTTGAAAGTCCCAATGAGCACAGTGGCCTCCATCATCTGTAAATGGAAGAAGTTTAGAACCACCAACACCCTTCATATACCTTTCCGGATGTCTAATCTGAGCCATCGGGGGAGAAGGGCCTTAGTCAAGGAGGTGACCAAGAATCCGATGGTCACTCTGTCAGAGCACCAACGTTCTTCTGTGGAAAGAGGAGAACCTTCCAGATGGACAACCATCTCTGCAGCAATCCACCAATAAGCCCTGTAAGGTAGAGGGGCCAGACGGAAGCCACTCGTTTATAAAAAGCTCATGGCAGCCCATCTGGAGTTTGCCAAAAGGTACCTGAAGGACTCTCAGACCATGAGAAACAAAATTCTCTTGTCTGATGAGACAAAGATTGAACTCTTTGTCGTGAATGCCATGCATCATGTTTGGAGGAAACCAGGCACCGTTCATCACCAGGCCAATACCATCCCTACAGTGAAGCATGGTGGTGGCAGTATCATGCTGTGGGGATGTTTTTCAGCTGCAGGAACTGGGAGACTAGTCAGAATAGAAGGAAAGATGAATGCAGCAATTTACAGAGACATCCTGAATGAAAACCTGCTCCAGAGCGCTCTTGACCTCAGACTGGGGTGACGGTTCATCTTTCAGCAGGACAACGACCCTAAGCACACAGCCAAGATATCAAAGGAGTGGCTTGAGGACAACTCTGTGAATGTCCTTGAGTCTTCCAGCCAGAGCCCAGACTTGAATCCAATTGAACATCTCTGGAGAGATCTGAAAATCTGCGAGATCTGCACTCCGAGGAACTTGATGTTCTCTACTCTCTCCACTAAACGGACGCCGATGCTGAGAGGGACGTGCTCAGGCTGTGACCGCCAGAAGTCGATAATCATCTCCTTCGTTTTGTCCACGTTGAGCACCAGATTGTTCTCCCTGCACCAGCCCTCCAGGTCTCTCACTTCTTCCCTGTACATTGATTCCTCATCCCTCTGAATAAGTCCCACCACCGTGGTGTCATCTGCAAACTTAATAATCTGGTTCCCCTCGTGTCTGGATACACAGTCATGTGTTAGAAGTGTAAACAACAGTGGACTGATTACACAGCCTTGAGGGGATCCGGTGCTCAGCGTAACAGAGTTGGAGATGTTGTTTCTAACCCGGACAGACTGAGGTCTCTCAGTCAGGAAATCCAGGATCCAGAGACATGTGGCGGTGTTCAGACCGAGAAGGAGTCATTTCTCCATCAGTGTCTGGGGAATAATGGTGTTGAATGCTGAACTGAAATCAATGTACAGGAGTCTGGCGTAGGTGTCTTTCTGGTCCAGGTGGGTGATGACAGAATGTAGGGTGGTGACTATAGCATCCTCCGTGGAGCGGTTTGAACGATATGCAAACTGGAGCGGGTTGTGTGATGCAGGGAGGCAGGCTGTAATGTGTGGTTTGACAAGCCGTTCAAAACACTTCATCACAATTGATGTCAGTGCAACAGGACGATAGTCATTCAAACAGGACACAACTGGTTTCTTTGCCACCGGTACAATGATAGAGGTCTTGAAGCATCTGGGAACGATGGCCTGACTCAGGGAGATGTTATAAATGTCAGTCAGGACATCTGCCAACTCGCTCTCGCAGTCTCGGAGCACACGTCCCGGGATGTTGTCCGGACCTGCAGCTTTGCGTGGGTTGACTCTGGTTAGGGTCCTCCATGTGTCCGCTGTGTTGATGGTAAAAGCTGGTCCGACCGATGGTGGGGGTGGGCCAGCCCTCCCTCTGATTGTCGAGTTTGATGCTTCAAAACGTGCAAAGAAGTCGTTAAGCCTGTCTGGAAGCGAAGCGTTGTCATCATCGACCCCCTGCCTAGACTTATAGCCCGTCAGTGTCCAAACTCCCTGCCACATCTGCTTGGTGTTCCTAATGTCACAGAGGTGTCCCTGGATTTTCTCCGCATAGGCGCACTTTGCCGCCTTAATTCCCTTTGAGAGCGCAGACCTGGCTGAGCGGAGGGCGATCCTGTCCTTCACTCTGAAGGCTGCATCTCTGGCTGTAAGCAGCGAGCGCACCTCTGCAGTCATCCAGGGCTTATGATTACCCCGCATAGTGATGGTCTTCACTGTAGTGACATCCTCTGTGCACTTCGCGATGTAGCTGGTGACTGTATCAGCATACTCCTCCACATCTGTCTTGTCTTCCTGGGAGGCTGCTATTTTGAAGACCTCCAGTCTGTGTGCAGGAAACAGTCTTTCAGTGCAGAGGTTGCACTCTCTGGCCAAATCCTGATTTGTTTCACTGCTGGCCTGCTTCGCTTCAATAAAGGTTTGTAGGCAGACAGCAGCATCACGGACATGTGATCAGAACGGCAGAGATGGGGGCGGGGTATCGCCTCATATGCATCTGTGTTTGTGTACACTAAGTCAAACATATTCTCTCCTCTGGTCTTAAAGTCTACACATTGTTTAAACTTGGGGAGCACAGTCTTTAGGCTGGTGTGGTTAAAATCCCCCGCAACCACCACAAAACTGTCCGGGTGTGAAGTTTGGATTTCACTAATCGCATTGTACAGTACCCCGAGTGCCTTCTTAGCATTAGCTTTAGCATTAGGGCTCGGCGCTATGTAAACACCAGCTACATACACGTTGCTGAATTCCCTCGGCAAATAATGTGGCCGACAATTTACAATAAGGAACTCCGCCAACGGAGAGCAGTGTTTAGACACTTAAGTGGCATTGACGCACCAGTTCTTGTTAACATAGATGTATAGCCCACCCCCCCGGCTCTTACCGGAGCTCGCCGTTTCCCTGTCGGCACGGAACATCACCATATCTTCCAGTTGAATGGCCTCGTCAGGAATGTTGCCGTGGAGCCATGTCTCCGTGAAAACAAACACACAGCAGTCTCTCCACTCTCTCCGGGTTTCTCTCAGCAGACGCAGCTCATCCAGCTTGTTTTCGAGGGAGCGGACATTAGAGAGAAGAAGCGACGGTACCACTGGTCTGGAGGGGTTAGCCTTTAGCCTAGCATGGATCCTGGCCCTTTTTCCGCGCTTTTTCTTGCGTTCGCTTTGCTTCCGCTTCCTCCTCTCTCGGGTAGCTTCCAGCGGGGACTCCGCCAGAATTCCATGCTGGCGTAGAATGTCCAAATCACAACCGATTGCCGTGATTCTTGCAGCATGCAGTACCTTGATGTTTAATAAGGTCTCACGGTTGTAAGTTTTACAGAATGTACGTCTGGGAAGATCACAACACTCAAAACTCTCACACTCGCTGATGCCAAGAGGGGCCGCTGCGTCCGAGTGCGCTGCCGAATTCTTTGCAGATGCACTGCAGTTTGAACTTCAAATGAGTTTTCTTTTGCTTCAGTGGACCAGGTGGAATAATTGTCTGCTCTAGCCTGTTAGCCATTAGCCCCTGCTGGCAACTCCAACACGAATCAAGGCAGTATGTGGTGATTTGTGTATAAAACACCATAGTGACATGTTCAGAAAGAGAAGTTTGACCGACTAGAAGAGACGTATAAAATAGGCAGATAAAACAGAATTACTAATAAATGGTACATTTTATACTACTGTTGATGTGCTGGGAACAGGCTCACCGTCACGTCACAACTGGTCACATATCAGAAATGTTAGTGAGATCACGCTAGTGAGATCATGGTGGACCCTAACAAAGCAACAGGGTTGTTTTTTGGAATATTTTTTATTGATAGTCACTCCAGATAGACAAATTAATGTGTAAAAACACTTAAAAATGTAAAGTTTTCAACCTGTGTCCCCTTTTAGACCTCAGGGAACCATGTTTGCATTTGGAAAGATAATTTTGTCCCCTTTGAATTACAGTGGGGCAAAAAAGTATTTAGTCAGCCACCAATTGTGCAAGTTCTCTCACTTAAAAGATGAGAGAGGTCTCCAATTTTCATCATAGGTATACCTCAACTATGAGAGACAAAATGAGAAAAAAAAAATCCAGAAAATCACATTGAAGGATTTTTAATGAATTAATTGGTAAATTCCTCGGTAAAATAAATATTTGGTCACCTACAAACAAACAAGATTTCTGGCTCTCACAGACCTGTAACTTTTTCTTTAAGAGGCTCCTCTGTCCTCCACTCGTTACCTGTATTAATGGCACCTGTTTGAATTCATTATCAGTATAAAAGACACCTGTCCACAACCGCAAACAGTCAGACTCCAAACTCCACTATGGCCAAGACCAAAGAGCTGTCAAAGGACACCAGAAAGAAAATTGTAGACCTGCACCAGGCTGGGAAGACTGAATCTGCAATAGGTAAGCAGCTTGGTGTGAAGAAATCAACTGTGGGAACAATTATTAGAAAATGGAAGACACACAAGACCACTGATAATCTCCCTTGATCTGGGGCTCCAAGCAAGATCTCACCCCGTGAGGTCAAAATGATCATGAGAACGGTGAGCAAAAATCCCAGAACCACACAGGGGGACCTAGTGAATGACCTGCAGAGAGCTGGGACCAAAGTAACAAAGGCTACATCAGTAACACACTACGCCGCTAGGGACTCAAATCCTGCAGTGCCAGACGTGTCCCCCTGCTTAAGCCAGTACATGTCCAGGCCCGTCTGAAGTTTGCTAGAGAGCATTTGGATGATCCAGAAGAGGATTGGGAGAATGTCATATGGTCAGATGAAACCAAAATAGAACTTTTTGGTAAAAACTCAACTTGTCGTGTTTGGAGGAGAAAGAACACCATACCTACTGTGAAGCATGGGAGTGAAAACATCATACTTTGGGGCTGTTTTTCTGCAAAGGGACCAGGACGACTGATCCGTGTAAAGGAAAGAATGAATGGGGCCATGTATCATGAGATTTTGAGTGAAAACCTCCTTCCATCAGCAAGGGCATTGAAGATGAAACGTGGCTGGGTCTTTCAGCATGACAATGATCCCAAACACACTGCCCGGGCAATGAAGGAGTGGCTTCGTAAGAAGCATTTCAAGGTCCTGGAGTGGCCTAGCCAGTCTCCAGATCTCAACCCCATAGAAAATCTTTGGAGGGAGTTGAAAGTCCGTGTTGCCCAGCGACAGCCCCAAAACATCACTGCTCTAGAGGAGATCTGCATGGAGGAATGGGCCAAAATACCAGCAACAGTGTGTGAAAACCTTGTGAAGACTTACAGAAAACGTTTGACCTCTGTCATTGCCAACAAAGAGTATATAACAAAGCATTGAGATGAACTTTTGTTATTGACCAAATACTTATTTTACGGAGGAATTTACCAATTAATTCATTAAAAATCCTTCAATGTGATTTTCTGGATTTTTTTTTTCTTATTTTGTCTCTCATAGTTGAGGTATACCTATGATGAAAATTGGAGACCTCTCTCATCTTTTAAGTGGGAGAACTTGCACAATTGATGGCTGACTAAATACTTTTTTTCCCCACTGTACTTGTTAAATCTGAAACAGATTAATCACTGCTGTAATGATCACATGCAAGGATAAGAACTATTGGTTACCAGGTGGTGACTTCTTGGCCAGTCAGTGTATTTATTCTTTCTGGTTTTTCTACTCCGAGCCTTTTCTGTGTCTCTTTGTCCCTCCAGATGCTCCACAGCTACATGACTGTAAGGAGGAGGAGGTTCTCACTGTCCAGCAGCTCTGTAACCAGGAGAGGAACTCCAGTGTGGACCAGGAGAAGCAAGATGCTGCACAGATTAAAGAGGAAGAAGAAGAACTCTGTAGCAGTCAGGAGGAAGAAGACTTTGGACTGAAACAAGAGACTGATTCCTTCATGGTGACTCCTACTGATGAGGACAATGACAAGAGTGAAACTGAAGCAAACAGTGAGCAGCTCCTCTCTCACAACTCTGCGGACACTTAGAGCCAAGACCAGGGAGCAGGTAAGAATGTAAAGCCAGGATCAAGTAAACATAAAGAGCCAAAGAAGAGACTTGACAGAAACAGAAGTGACCGTAACAATGTAAACA
Source organism: Pholidichthys leucotaenia (assembly GCA_020510985.1). Classification (NCBI taxonomy): domain Eukaryota; kingdom Metazoa; phylum Chordata; class Actinopteri; order Cichliformes; family Pholidichthyidae; genus Pholidichthys; species Pholidichthys leucotaenia. The sequence goes on along the minus strand of CM035836.1, from coordinate 23,960,384 downwards.
ACTCCTCCATGTCAGAGAATCAGTGCTATACTGACACCGGTGAAAAATCTGTAAAATGTTCTGATAATGACAAATACTGTAAAAATGAGTCCTAGAAGAAGAAACATCACACTGTTAAGTCACATGTTTGCAACACACGTGGGAAAAGATTTGGAAATAAGAGTGAATTATCACGTCATGAGAGAATTCATACAGGTGAGAAGCCATTTTCTTGTGAAACATGTGGGCAGAGATTTAATCATCATGGTAATTTGAAAACTCACATGAGAACTCACACTGGTGGCCTTTTCCCTCAGGCTAGCCAGCGCGTCCCCCGGGTCGCGGATGGGGGTACCCCCTCACTATGAGTAATCATGGTGAGGGTAGCTTTGAATAACCAATAAGAAGCCGTGGACGATGAGGAACCCAATATGAAAAATGAATAATACAGGAAAAAGATGCTGGAAAGGTACTGACCAGGATAAAACGCTCCCCTCAGCTCGTTTCTGCACTAGGCGGGCTGTTGAGAGCGATGGTGCAGCTTCGTCTTTGAGTGTCACAAACACTCAACTGGGATCCCCATCAGACCAGCACAGATCTGGTCCTGGGCCCCAACAAGATCAAAAAAGGACTAAACGGTATACAAGAAAAGAAGAAACTGTAAAATGGTCCCTTGATGAGAAGAAAATTATTCTGTCCTGCTATGCCTATTCAAGGTATGAGAAGTGGGGCAGAAGGAAAAAGCATATATTTGAGGAGAAGATCAGAGAATCCGAGCTACCACCAGAAAAGAAAGCAGCCACCACCACCTCCAAATTAACATCTATAGTCTCTCAGGTCTCAAAATACTTACAACAAGAAGAAATAGAAAAGATCAAATATGAAGCTCAAGCCCAAGCAATAAAAGATTATCAAGATGCCAACCCATTTGAACAACAAGAATACAAACAAAGTCAGTGGAGCATGGAGGAAAGATGGGTTTTAATATGGGCAACCGAGTACGCCAAGATGAAATACAGCAACCAGCGGGAATGATGCAATGAGTGGCAGCGATTTTTTTTCCATCACTGCCCGGATAAAACTGGCGTACCCCGAGCCAAACTCATAACCCAGAGACACAACTTCCTCACCCAAAGGTACTTCACAGAGCAACAATTGGAGTATATGCACACCAAAATAGAAAAAATGGCACAGAATAACATCTGCCCAGTTGAGTGTCCACTACCACTACCACTAATTGAAAAACCTCTGGAACAACCTTGTCAAACACACCCTACAGAGGTGCCACCAGGCCACCCAGGCGAATCCCCTGCAACTTCTGGCTCAGAATCAGAACATCCTGATGAAGCAACAAGGGGGAGTGTAGACCAGGATCCAATAAGGAAACAGATCAACCCCCAAATAGAAATGAGCCAACATCAACTAGAAATGGAAGAGGAACTTGCCAACAAAATAGAAGAAACAAAAAAAATGACAATGAAAGAACGTCCTAAATTAATTAAGCTTAAAGAGAATAAAGAATTCAAATTACTACTGCAAAAGGTCAACAGAGGCCTATGTGAACTTGTACCTCAGGGGGTCAGTCTGACAGAGCTTAACTGCATAAACTTTGGTGCAGCGTGGTATGTGCAGAGTAAGCTAGCTCCACAGCATAAAGGAAAAACTGAACGTCGAACCAAAACAAAAATCTCCACACCCATTTGGAAAAATAAACTTCAAGGAAAAATTAATCGATTTAGGGCAGAAATTTCTCAAATGACTTATTACATACAGAACCAAAACTGCACTACTAAATTACTGAGAGTAATCAACAGAATCCAAGAAAAATATAACATTAGGAAAGAGCAAATAATAGGAAAAATAGCAGAGCACCAGGCGCAAGTCAAGGCCCTAGCAGCCCAAATCAGAAACAGGCAACGGAGAGAGAACTCAAAACTGATAAATAAATTATTTGCACAGAACCCAAAACAAGTCTACAGGAGGTTTATAGATGAAACTATCGAAGTAGAGGTACCTCCTGAAAAAACCCAACTGGAAACGTTCTGGAGAAATCTGTTTGAGGACCCAGTTCAACATAAAAATAATAACTGGATTCAAACCATTGCTGAGAAAAATAAAGGAAAACAACAGATGCCCTCATTAAAAATCACAGAAGAAACAGCTCAAGAAAAAAATCAGGAAATACCTTAACTTCAAATCCCCTGGAATAGAAAAAATACCAAACTTCTGGCTCAAAAAGATAACAGCACTACACAAACACTACACAGAGGCATTTAACCGACTTGTTTGGGGAGAGGAAGAAACACCAGAGTGGCTCACATATGGAAACACCATACTCCTGCCCAAGAGTCTTGAAACCCAACAAGTCAATAAATACAGACCCATCTGTTGCCTCCCGACCACATACAAATGGCTGACAGGAATCATTACTGAGGCCATTTATGAACATCTGGACACAGAAAACTACCTGCAACCACAGCAAAAAGGCTGTATAAGAAATAAGCTGGGAGCCAAAGAACAACTACTCATTAATAAAACCATCCTGGAAGACTGCAAGAGGCGTGAGAGAAATTTAAGCATGGCGTGGATCGACTACAAAAAGGCATTCGACAGCATCCCCCACTCCTGGATAATACGCTGTCTGGAGCTGTATAACATCAGCCCAGAGATTAAAACTTTTATGGAGGTCCAGATGGCTAAGTGGAAAACCACAATTACGCTTAACCACAAAGAAGGACAAATAACAATCCCAGACATCAGGATCCAGCGAGGAATATTCCAGGGGTACAGCCTCTCGCCATTGCTCTTTTGTCTGTGTATTGACCCCTTAAGCAAAATCTTATCAGACCTTGACATCGGGTATGACTTAAGCAAAGGCAGAACAAGAAAAGGGAGCAAGAGAGTGAATCATCTACTCTACATGGACGACCTCAAGCTCTATGCAGAATCTGAACAGAAACTGAATCAACTTGTCAGTACCGTTCACATGTTTTCAAAAGACATCTCCATGGAATTTGGACTTGACAAGTGTGCAAAATGTACAATAAAAAAAGCAAAGAAAACGGCATCAGAAAATATCCAAAGAGAAGACAATAAGCATATCAAAGACCTGGCAGGGGAATCGGCATATAAATATCTGGGCATAGAAGAATACGCAACTATTGAACACAGAAAAATGAGGGAAATGGTCAAAAAAGAATACCAACATCGCCTAAAGAAAATCTGTAAATCAAATTTAACACCTAAAAATAAGATCACTGCAATAAACCAGTTGGCAGTACCAGTTGCCACATATGGATTTGGGGTGATAGACTGGCCACAAGGGGAACTGGATAAGTTGGATGTTCGGACCAGGAAGACCCTAACCCTTCATAAGGTAACATACAGAAACCAATGGATAGATAGGATATATATGCCACGTAAAGAGGGAGGGCTGGGCCTAATTGAAATAAACCAGGCCTACAGGGCAACAATAATAAGCATTGGTCAATACCTAAAAAGCACCAATGATGAGACGGTGGAAAAGGTCACCCAACATCATGAAACCCTAAGTATCAACACATCCATAAGTAAACAAGCCGAGACCTTTGCAGCAGATTTACTAGATAACATGAAAGCCAGTCAGCAAAACCCAGCAACAAAAATAGCTAGAAAAACGAGAGAAAAATACAGCAAAAGGACACAGGAGGAAAGAAAAGAAAGATGGAAACAACATAAGCGAGCAGGACGTTTCCAGGAGGAACTCAATAGGGATTATATTGATAGGGAAGAGACATTGCGCTGGATCAGGAATGGAGATCTGGGGTACGACGAGGAGAGACTAGTGGTTGGAGCACAAGACCAGGGACTTCTAACCAATGGTTTTAAAAAAATGGCAGGATTGTCACAGAGTGACAAATGTTGATTCTGTCATGTAGCGGTGGAGAGTGCAAGCCACCTTCTCTCCGGTTGCCAGGTCCTTATGGCCGATGGACACTACACTGCTCGCCACAACAAGATCTGCTGTTACATACACTGGAAAATATGCAAAGAGTTAAAAATAGAAGTAAAAGGACCAGTATGGGAACACGATCCAGAGCCAGTCAGTGCCAATGGAGATACCACCATCTACTATGACAAGGAAATCCCAACTGGAAGACACATTGAAGGAGGAGCAATAAAACCGGACATAGTTATCTTGAACAAAAAGGACAAAACTGCCAAAATAATAGATGTAACCATACCGAACGACTACGGCCTCAACAGAGCAGAAAGAGAAAAAATAACAAAATATCAAGACCTCAAAAACGACCTAAGGAGCACCTGGAATCTGCAGGAAGCAGATATAATACCTGTGGTGGTGGGAGCAACTGGGATGGTGAAGAAAAACCTGAAAAAATACCTATAGGCGATACCCGGCTGTCCTAGCATCTGTGAAATACAGATCTCAGCAATAAGAGGAACAGTCTCTATCCTGAAGAGAGCCCTCGGATATAGAGCTTTGGGATTTAAAGTGTAACCATAGACCCCTGGTTGGGGCCCATTGCACTTATAATGATGTGAGATATAAATAAATAAAACAGTGAGAACTCACACAGGTGACTCTTGGGCACCATACTCCTGCCCAAGAGTCCTGAAACCCATCAAGTCAATAAATACAGACCCATCTGTTACCTTCTGACCACATACAAAATGGCTGTCAGGACTCATTACTGAGGCCATCTATGAACATCTGGATGCAGAAAACTACTTTCAACCACAGCAAAAAGGTTGCGTAAGAAATAAGCTGGGAGCCAAAGAACAACTGCTTATAAACAAAACCATCCTGGAAGACTGCAAGAGGCGTGAGAGAAATTTAAGCATGGCGTGGCTCGATTACAAAAAGGCATTCGACAGCGTCCCCCATTCCTGGATAATACACTGTCTGGAGCTGTATAACATCAGCCCAGGGTTTAAAACTTTTCTGGAGGTCCAGATGGCTAAGTGGAAAACCACAATTACGCTTAACCATAAAGAAGGACAAATAACAATCCCAGACATCAGGATCCAGCGAGGGCAGCACGGTGGTGCAGTGGTTAGCACTGTTGCCTTACAGCTAGAAGGTTCCTGGTTCAAATCCCCAGGTTGGCAGGGGTAGGAACCTTTCTGTGTGGAGTTTGCATGTTCTCCCTGTGCTGCGTGGGTTTACTCCGGGGGCTCCGGTTTCCTCCCACAATCCAAAGACATGCATGTTAGGTTAATTGGCTGTTCTAAATTGTCCCTAGATATCTGTTTCCTATAGGCCCTTAGAATAGAGGGTTAGTATTAGTGAAAGCGCTTTGAGTGGTCTTTGTGACTAGAAAAGCGCTATATAAGTGCAGGTTAGTTAGTTAGTTAGTTAGAATATTGCAGGGGGACAGCCTCTCGCCATTGCTCTTCTGTCTGTGTATTGACTCCTTAAGCAAAATCTTATCAGACCTTGACATTGGGTATGATTTAAGCAAAGGTAGAACTAGAAAAGGGAACAAGAGAGCGAATCATCTGCTCTACATGGACGACCTCAAGCTCTACGCAGAATCTGAACAGAAACTGAATCAACTTGTCAATACCATTCACATGTTCTTGTCATAACCTGAGCGCTATTTTGTCCGCGCTTGGGCCACACACCATTTCTGTCAGGCTTTGACAGCAGTGTTGTCATTCTGGCTCCCTGGGCTCTGATTGAATAGACGCTCGGGGGAGGTTCCTTCCGTCAGGTCTGAACAGCTGTGTGGCATTTGCAGTCGTTAGTGGCCGGCTTTAAAAGCCGGCGCCAGCGGCTGCATCACGCAGCTGTCTCGTCAAACATTCACCTAATGTTCATCCACAATTCCTCCTCTCATGTAAGTGTGCTTATTGTTGAGGTTATCGTTTGTATTCCTTGCCCTTTTCCTTTGTCTGACGGTGAGTGAGCGTTCCTCGTCTCAGCCGTCAATGATCGTTTGGTATGCTAATAGGTAATCTTGCTGCTCAGCCCACGCGGCTAGTTATCTTGTCCTTCCCTTGTCCTGAACTGTGAATAAACTTCTGTGCAATTTCACTGGACTGTTGCGTCTTATGCTGGCTCGTGAGGGCCAGACCGGACAGTAGACAGCCACCAGAAGGAAACGCCATTCACAGTGAAGTTGCATTCAGAAGAACTCTGCTCTTTCCTGTCTGGGTACGGTGTACTGGAATTATGCCGTCGTAGAGGGGTCGCACTCGGGGTTCCAGCCACCAGCTGACCGAGGCGCTGGATGAGGTTGATGAAATCCTCATCGCCTCTTCCCTCCTCGACTTTCATCCCGACGTATGCTGGTACCTGGACAGCGCTGAGGAAGTGCTCACCCAACTTTCTCCCCGCTACGACGACCACCCAGAAGTCGACGCGAGGAGACTTGACATCGCTGCCCAACGCGAGATTCTCCGGATGTACGAGGAAGAAGAAGACCTTAGGCGGAGGAGACGGCATCCCTGCTGCCTGCTTTGGGATCCCGATCCCTTCCTCGATCCAGGCCAGGAGTTCGCACCACCTGTGGCCCGCCGTAGACGTCGGCGCTGCGGCCAGAGACATCCTCAGCAAGAGCCCCGTCTGGATCCTGCTCCGGGTCGCTGGAATGATCCCCTTAACTAGACAGCTGTCTCTTCAGCGTCTCACCTGGAGGGAACCCCCGCAGCCTCTCTCCCCGGGCCGTTTTTCCCCGCTGTCCTGTCAGCACGTCATGCCCGGATCGTCTCAGCTGTCGCCCCCTCCTCTCCGACACCTTCTCCAGCTGCTGGGTGTATGAGGAGTTCTGCTCCGGCGAGCCCTGCGCCGATTCCATCACATGTGGCTCCCCCTCGTCCTTCCAGGGAGCCCTCTGCCACCATCTGACGGGAAGAGGAAGGAGCAACATTTCCTACATCAGGCACCATCCTTCCTCCGGGAGACAGGCGAGTACACGTTCACTCTTTTTCTCCTAATAGTGATTTGTCTTGTCTGACTCCTGGGGGTGAAGTTCAGGGTTCGCAGCCCCCCCCCCCCCCCGAGCCTCCACCACCTGTTGAGGTAATTACTAAACCCGCTGCCTCTGTGTCTCTCCCCGCTGAGCGTTTCTCGAGGTCAGCTGAGCGTCATTTGACGAGGAGGGGGCCTGCGGTCCTGGAGCAGAAGATTCCAGTCCTGCAGCCACATCAAGGACGGAGGAGGGGAGTGGACTACTGTATGGAGCCTGCGCTGACTATGGAGCGTCCCCGGGTCTCCACGGATGAGCAGTCCCACCCAGCGGGCCAGGGGCCCCCTGCCACCACGCCATACGGGTTGCCAGCGTGGACGATGGCGTCGGAGGGTCCTCAAGCTGCGGAAGCCTTTTTGCCAGATGCGGAGTACGACGCAGCTGAATGGGAACCAGAAGACGACCTCCTCCCGTCTGAGCCCGGATCGTCGAAGTCCTGGATGGCGTCCGAACTTGAGATCAGGCAAGTGCTCAGTGTTGTTTTTGTCTTTTCTATTATTGAGCATTTTTGCCTGTCTCTTGGGGAGGTGAGCCGGGTGCAGCCGTCCACTGCATCTGAGCTTGTCTCGCCGGGTTCTGGCGCTGCCGGTGTCCCTGATCCCGGTACTTCTTTTTCTTCTGAGCCCTCCCCCAAGATCACCGGTGCAGAGCAGACGCCTATCGCTGTGCTGGAGGTTCCGGGTTCGGCGTTGGAGGTCGGTACTGGTGCGGCCCTGACCCAATCGGGGTCCGACGCAGGTGCAGCGTCGGCTCAGTCAGAGTTCATCACCGAAGTGGTTCAGACCCAATCAGGGTCCGACGCGGGTGCAGTGTCGGCTCAGTCAGAGTTCGTCACCGGAGTGGTTCAGACCCAATCGGGGTCCATCGCGGGTGCAGCATCGGCCCAGTCTGAGTTCATCCCCGGAGGGGTTCTGGCCCAATCCGGGCCCACAGTGGGTGCAGCGTCGGTCCAGTCAGGATTCTCTACCGGATTGGTTCCGGCCCTACCAGCACCTGTTTGGGTGGGATCCGGAGATGGGGCTGCAGACCCACCGCTGAATAACGCCAAACTAATTCCCTACACCCGTCACGTTCCTCCCTCCCCCGCATCTGGAACCGTGGGGATTAACCATAGTTGGCCCGGTTCTCCCTGGCTTCTCCCCGCAGTTGGGAGACCGTTGCCAATCTCTCTCCAGTGGTCTTGTTGGCAGGTTGATGCGGGTCGACCACCTGGAAGCCTGCTCTTCCCGTTTCGCGTCCGGGGCCGGCCTCCCGATAAACAGAACTGTATATTTGGCTCCCTGGTCCGGCCGCCAGAGGCGTGGTCATCCTCGGCCCGGGATTCGGGTAGGCCGCCAGAACACGTCCCGCTACCCCTGTTAGCGGTTTGGATGCTGGGGGCTGGGAGGCCCCCTGAACTGTATATTATGCCTGTCATCCTGGTGTTTTTTTTTTTCCCCTTCTTTCACCCCTCTGTAGTTTCTGTGTTTTTGAGTTGGTTTTTTTAGGCTGAAATACTCCACAGGCAGGATCTAATGATGTGCTTCGATGTGTGACTTGGCCGCCTGTTTTTTTTTTTTTCTCCATTCAATCTTGTTTATATACCAAGTTGTTTTTTTTTTTTTCTTCTCTCTCGTTTGACCTTTTGGCTTAGAGAACAGCCATGTTAAATCTAATTTTGTTTGCACTTTTCCTCAACTTTAGGACCCATTATGGTTATATTGAACATCGTTTATATCACTCCTATTTTGTTTAATGAATATATGTACCCTTGTCATGGGAATTCGCATGTTTTTGAGCTACTGTTCAGCCACATCTGTGTTTGGTTCATAACTGAGGGTCTTTCTTTTGATTTGCTGCCAATTCATGAGCTGAGTTTTTTTTTGTAACGGTCCGGTAGTCCAGCTTTGTGATGACATTTGCACATTGTTAAGCTGTTTTTTCTTTGTAATATGTGTTCCTGTGTTGTACAGTTAGGTTCCCCCCCCCCCTCCCCTGTGAATGTATCCCCTGGATGTTTTCTGCCCCTGCCTTGTCTTTATTGTGATTTGTGTGGTAGGATATTGTGTTTTCTTTTTCTATGAGGTTGATTCTGTCCCCCCTCTGCCTGCTTCCCCATCCACACGCCGTGGGGTGGGGTGGGGTGTGTGGATGTTTACAGGCGTCCGGGAGTCCGCCCTTGAGGGGGAGGTCCTGTCATAACCCGAGCGCTATTTTGTCCGCGCTCGGGCCACGCACCATTTCTGTCAGGCTTTGACAGCGGTGTTGTCATTCTGGCTCCCCGGGCTCTGATTGAACAGACGCTCGGGGGAGGTTCCTGCTGTCAGGTCTGAACAGCTGTGCGGCATTTGCAGTCGTTAGCGGCCGGCTTTAAAAGCCGGCGCCAGCGGCTGCATCGCACGACTGTCTCGTCAAACATTCACCTAATGTTCATCCACGATTCCTCCTCTCATGTAAGTGTGCTTATTGTTGAGGTTATCATTTGTGTTCCTTGCCCTTTTCCTTTGTCTGACGGTGAGTGAGCGTTCCTCGTCTCAGCCGTCAATGATCGTTTGGTATGCTAATAGGTAATCTTGCTGCTCAGCCCACGCGGCTAGTTATCTTGTCCTTCCCTTGTCCTGTACTGTGAATAAACTTCTGTGCAATTTCACTGGACTGTGGCATCTTATGCTGGCTCGTGAGGGCCAGACCTGATAGTTCTCAAAAGAAATCTGCATGGAATTTGGACTTGACAAATGCGCAAAATGTACAATAAAAAAATGAAAGAAAACAGCATCAGAGAATATCCAAATAGAAGACAATAAGCACATCAAAGCCTGGCAGGGGAATCAGCGTATAAATATCTGGGCATAGAAGAAAAAACAACTATTGAACACAGAAAAATTAGGGAAATAATCAAAAAAAGAATACCAGCATCGCCTAAAGAAAATCTGTAAATCTGTCACGCCTGAGCGCTGATTGCTAGCCGCGCTCAGGTTGTCCAGTTTCGCTCCAGCTCCATCCCATTCTGGGCCTGGTCTTACGGCCTCCTCCGGGGCTCGTAGCTTTGACAGCATCTCAGATTTCCGGCTGTCAAGCCCAGCTGCTCCGGGACAGCTGTCTGTTATTGTTATCAATTACCTTCTCCGCTTGTGATTGGGTTCCGTCCCTCATTTAAGGGAGCAGCTGAGAATCACTCCTCGCTGTGACCTAAACAGAGGAAAGACATACATCGTGTTTCCGCGACTGGAGTTCCTACATCCAACTCCAGTTCCCTCGGTGTTTCTGCTCCTCACCCACCTGTAAGTGTTACTGCTCAGCGTGGGTTTCTTCCTCGCTGCACTCCTTAGCCTCTCACCCTAGTTGGAGTTCTACCTTGTGTATGTGCGTATTTTTGCCCCTCGTGGCTCTTTACTTTGCCATTTGTGTATTCTGTTCCGTTGTTAATAAAGTTACGCAAACTCACTGGTTGCCTATAGCGTCTCCTTTATGGCTCGCGAGAGCCATTCATGACAGTAGGTCGCAGCCAGACTGAGACGCCGGAGACCGTGAGTTTGGCTAATTTGGATTTGTTGTCTTTACCTTTCTTCTGGGTACTGGTGAGCTGGAGTATGTCGTCCTTCAGGAGGCACGTGCGGCACCCAGGCTACGAACTCACAGAAGCCCTGGACTACGTGGATGGGACGCTTTTCACCACGGGCCTCTATGACACTCCCAGCGATGTACGCCGGCACCTGGACCTCGCTGAGGATATTATTAACGGCCTTCCTCGCTACTTCCAACATCCCGGAGTTAAGGGCAGACATCTCTGCGCTCCAGGAGAAACTCCGTGGGCTTGAGGAAAACCCCGGCAGGAAGCCAAAGACAAGGCACCATCCAGGAGTTCGCACCACCCCGGGGTCACCCTCATGAAGCAGTGACTTCAGCCGGGATTCCCCCAGAGAGAATACAGGTGACAGCAATCTGCACTCAGGACCGAGTGGCTGCTGCTCGCTCCGCCGCTCATCCCACTGCAATCATGAAGCACGTGACGGTGGCGGTCAGGCTGGTAGAGAAGAACCCTGAGCTGCATGATTATCCGGAATACGCTGACCTACTCGCTTCAGTTTCTGCGCAGGAGCGGCGTTTCCCTAAGCTCACATTCGCCTCATCCTCGGCCAGAAGACGTCGCTCCCAACCCTCTCAGACACCTCAGCGAGAACCCCATCCGGATCCAGCTCCGGGTAGTCGCACAAACTCAATCTCCCTGCCAGCTGTTGTCTCCGTGTCTCACTGAAGAGGTAAATCAGCCGTTTCTGGGTCATCTCTCCCCGCTGTCCCGTCGGCTGCGGGTTCCCGGCTCGCCTCGGCCGTTTCTCCCTCCTCTTCGACGCTCACTCCAGCTGCTGTGAGGAGCATGAGTCCGTTTCCAGATGCCCCCGGTCCTGACCCAGTGCGTGAGGCTCCTCCTCGTCTTCCCAGGGGGTCCTCCATTTCCATCCAGCGGGGGAAGGGAAGACTCAAGTCCACTGCGGCGGGTTCCACCGGTTCTCTGGGAATCAGGCAAGTGCCTTTTCATTCTCTTCCTCTAGTTGATGAATTGCCTTGTTTGATTCCTGGAGGTGGAGTTTGGGGTTCACAGTCCCCTGAGCTCTCCCCACCTGCTGCAGACATAAGATATGAACCTGCGCCTTCTGTGTCTCTTCCCCTTGAGCGCTCTCTGGTTCTGGGTCTACACCGTCGGACGAGGAGGGGGCCTGCGGCCCTGGGAAGCCTGATTCCAGCCCCTCAGCCACGTCGTGGGCAGAGGAGGAGGTCGGACTGCCACTTGGAACCTGCACCAACGGCAAAGCGTCCCCGGGTCTTCATGGAGGAATGGTTCGGCCCAGCAGAACCCAGATCCTCTGCCACCACGCCATGTGGGCCTTCGACGGGGACTGCAGCGCCAGGTGACCTTCAGACTGTGGTAACCATCATGCTGGCTGCGGAGCCTGTCGCAGTCGAGTGGGAGCCGGAAGACGAACTCCTGCATACTGAACCTGGATCGTCGAAGTCCTGGACGGCGTCGGAACCCGAGATCAGGCAAGTGCTCAGTATTGTCTTTGTCTTTTCCATGATTGAGCATTTTTGCCTGTCTCTTGGGGGGGCGAGCCGGGTGCAGCCGTCCACTGCATCCGAGCTTGTCTCCCCGGGTTCTGGCGCTTCCGGTGATCCTGATCCCGGTTCCTTTTGTTCCTCTGATCCTTTCCCCAGGGTCACCGGAGATGAATCTGCTCTGGTTGTCGCCACGGAGGTTCCGGTTCTGTGCACGAAGTTCGTCTCTGATGCTGCGCCAGTCCAATCGGGGCCCACCGGGAGTGCTGCGCTGGTCCGGTTAAAGGCCGGTGAGGAAACTGGAGGATCGTTTTCCCCTGACGTCGGGCTGATTCTGTCCCTTGCCTCCGTCTTCTCTCCTCCGGGTGCTGTTGGGGTTCCCCTCATCCGGGTCACTTTCCTCCTGTCCCGCAGATCTGCGGAGAGAGCTTAGACTTTCTGCTGCACATCCACCAGCCATAATGCTCTGCACTGTGTGTCTATATATATACATTTATAGTAATATGGACATATGTTTACTAGATGTTGTTTTTTCTTGCCTTCTGATTGTTGCTCTGAGTGTTGCTATCCCTATGCTGTTGCAATCCTGGAATTCCCCATTGTGGGACTAATAAAGGCTTATCTTATCTTATCTTATCTTATCTTTTCCCCCTTGGTGAGGAAGCCGCACCTAAGCTTCTCTCTCTGCTCTCGGTGGTCTGAGGATGCGGGACGACCGCCTGCGGAACCGTCTGGTTGGTTCGGTGATCTGGATGGGCCTCCTGAGATACTGTGTTCCCAAGCCTGGGACTCGGGTAGGCCGCCCGAACTGTGGATGTCGCTCCTGGCCAGGTGGAATCCGAGTCTGGGTCGCCCGCTGGACGAACTGTCATCTCTTGCCCCTCTCCACCTGCTGGCATCCCGGGAAGGACTGACTGTTAGTAGTTTTGTGTTTGGATTGTCCTCCTTTATTTGTTTCTATTCGGAACACTGAAGTTTTTTGCAAGCGTTTTTGCTGTGGTATCAGTCCAGCTAAATTTTCTTTGGAAGAACTATTTTCTATGTCCTATTTTGCCCATAGGACGGACAGTATTTATGCTAATTTAAGTTGGTCCTTAAAGTAGTATTTTTGCTTCATGTTGCCAGGCCTCATTCTGAGTAATTTAACTTATCTGCATTCATACCCTCCTCCAGACTAATTTATGACGTCTGTAGTGCCGATATGATGTGATTGAGGAACTGATTTTCTTTGTATCATTATGTCAATTTGCTATACCAGGCTCAATTTCCTGGAGTTACTCCCAGATTGTTTTTCTCAGTGTACTGATCTGTCTTGGCCAGATTTGCATGAGTGGGAACCTACTTAAACCTCAAGTTACAGAATTAATTTGTTTTCTATGACCTTCGGGACATGAATTTTGTCTTGTCCTCACCCTGAGTTCATTGTGGTTTTTTTCCCTTTTGCCCTGCCTTCTGTGGTTATTTGTATCAACCGTTTGGTCACTGCAGAAGAGGGGGTGATGGTTATTTTTGTCTAAGACTGTCTATATGGCACACTCTACTATGTTCTGAGTTAGGCCTCCAGGTTCACCTTTTTTTTTTCTCTGCTGATTGGAAGGATCTGTCTGCCTGCTCTGTAATACTGAATTTTTCTTTTTCCCTTTTCCCAGTGTTATATGGTCTTGAGTATGTCTGTATTTTTGTTGTGACCTGTCGGGCAGCATGTTTATTATGTCGTTTATTCTATTGTACCTGGGTTTTTCCCTATGTTTTTTTTTCTCTTCCCCTGTCTCATTTCTCTCCCCCCTGGCAGGTTCCCCCACCACCCTCCCTGGGTCGGCCCTGGCGGTCTTCTGTTTGAGGGAGGGGGTAGGCCCGCACCAGGAGGCGCAGTTCGGGGGAGGGGGGAGTACTGTCACGCCTGAGCGCTGATTGCTATCCTCGCTCAGGTTGTCCAGTTTCGCTCCAGCTCCATCCCATTCCGGGCCTGGTCTTACGGCCTCCTTCGGGGCTCGTAGCTTTGACAGCATTTCAGACTTCCGGCTGTCAAGCCCAGCTGCTCCGGGACAGCTGTCTGTTATTGTTATCAATTACCTTCTCCGCTCGTGATTGGGTTCCGTCCCTCATTTAAGGGAGCAGCTGAGAATCACTCCTCGTTGCGACCTAAACAGAGGAAAGATGTACATCGTGTTTCCGCGACTGGAGTTCCTACATCCAACTCCAGTTCCCTCGGTGTTTCTGCTCCTCACCCACCTGTAAGTGTTTCTGCTCAGCGTGGGTTTCTTCCCTGCTGCACTCCTTAGCCTCTCACCCTAGTTGGAGTTCTACCTTGTGTATGTGCGTATTTTTGCCCCTCGTGGCTCTTTACTTTGCCATTTGTGTATTCTGTTCCGCTGTTAATAAAGTTACGCAAACTCACTGGTTGCCTATAGCGTCTCCTTTATGGCTCGCGAGAGCCATTCATGACAAAATCAAACTTAACACCTAAAAATCAAATCACTGCAATAAACCAGTTGGCAGTACCAGTTGCCACATATGGATTTGGGGTGATTGGCCACAGGGGGAACTGGACAACCTGGATGTTCGGACCAGGAAGACCCTGACCCTTCATAAGGTAACATACAGAAACCAATGTTTAGATAGGATATATATGCCCCGTAAAGAGGGAGGGCTGGGCCTAATTGAAATAAACCAGGCCTACAGGGCGACAATAATAAGCACTAGGCAATACCTAAAAAGCGCCAACGATGAGACGGTGGAAAAAGTCACCCAACATCATGAAACCCTGAGTCATTACGCATCCATAACTAAACAAGCCGAGGCCTTTGCAGGAGATTTATTAGATAACATGAAAGCCAGTCAACAAAACCCAGCAACAAAAATAGCTAGAAAGACGAGGGAAAAATACAGCAAAAGGACACAGGAGGAAAGAAAAGAAAGATGGAAACAACATAAGCGAGCAGGGCGTTTCCAGGAGGAACTCAGTAGGGATTATATTGATAGGGAAGAGACACTGCGCTGGATCAGGAACGGAGATCTGGG
The DNA here is from genome assembly GCA_020510985.1 of Pholidichthys leucotaenia. Classification (NCBI taxonomy): domain Eukaryota; kingdom Metazoa; phylum Chordata; class Actinopteri; order Cichliformes; family Pholidichthyidae; genus Pholidichthys; species Pholidichthys leucotaenia. The sequence continues at coordinate 23,945,382 of CM035836.1, read as the reverse complement.
GTATGATGAGGAGAGACTAGTGGTGGGAGCACAAGACCAGGGACTTCTAACCAATGGCTTTAAAAAAAATGGCAGGACTGTCACAGAGTGACAAATGTCGATTCTATCAGGCAGCGGTGGAGAGTGCAAGCCACCTACTCTCCAGTTGCCAGGTTCTCATGGCCAATGGACACTACACTGCTCGCCACAACAAGATCTGCTGTTACATACACTGGAAAATATGCATAGAATTCAAAATAGAAGTAAAAGGACCAGTGTGGGAACACGATCCAGAGCCAGTCAGCTCCAACGGAGATATTACCATCTTTTATGACAAGGAAATCCCAACTGGAAGACACATTGAAGGAGGAGCAATAAAACCGGACATTGTTATCTTGGACAAAAAGGACAAAACTGCCAAATTAATAGATGTAACCATACCAAACGACGATGGCCTCAACAGAGCAGAAAGAGAAAAAATAAGAAAATATCAAGACCTCAAAAACGACCTAAGGAGCACCTGGAATCTGCAGGATGCAGATATTATACCTGTGGTGGTGGGAGCAACTGGGATGGTTAAGAAGAACTTGAAAAAATATCTACAAGCAATACCCGGCTGCCCTAGCATCTGTGAAATACAGATCTCAGCAATCAGAGGAACAGTCTCTATCTTGAAGAGAGCCCTCGGATACAAAGCTTTTTGATTTAAAGTGTAACCATAGACCCCTGGCTGGGGCCCATTGCACTTGTAATGAAATGTGATGCAAATCAGTAAAACGGTGAGAAGCCATTTTCTTGGGAAACATGTCGGGAGAAATTTATTTCACATAGTCATTTGAAATATCACATGAGAATGCACACAGGTGAGAAGAAAAAAATAATGAAATCAGGAAATATTTCAACTTCAAAGTGCAGACTGGTGGCCTTTTCCCTCAGGCCTGGTGGCCTTTTCCCTCAGGCTAGCCAGCGCGTCCCCCGGGTTGCGGATGGGGGGTACCCCCTCAATATGAGTAATCATGGCGAGGGTAGCTTTGAATAACCAATAAGAAGCCGTGGACGATGAGGAACCCAATATGAAAAATTGAATAATACAGGAAAAAGATGCTGGAAAGGTACTGACCAGGATAAAACGCTCCCCTCAGCTCGTTTCTGCACTAGGCGGGCTGTTGAGAGCGATGGTGCAGCTTCGTCTTCGAGTGTCACAAACACTCAACCGGGATCCCCATCAGACCAGCACAAATCTGGTCCTGGGCCCCAACAAGATCAAAAAAGGACTAAACGGTATACAAGAAAAGAAGAAACTGTAAAATGGTCCCTTGATGAGAAGAAAATTATTCTGTCCTGCTACGCCTATTCAAGGTATGAGAAGTGGGGCAGAAGGAAAAAGCATATATTTGAGGAGAAGATCAGAGAATCCGAGCTACCACCAGAAAAGAAAGCAGCCACCACCACCTCCAAATTAACATCTATAGTCTCTCAGGTCTCAAAATACTTACAACAAGAAGAAATAGAAAAGATCAAATATGAAGCTCAAGCCCAAGCAATAAAAGATTATCAAGATGCCAACCCATTTGAACAACAAGAATACAAACAAAGTCAGTGGAGCATGGAGGAAAGATGGGTTTTAATATGGGCAACCGAGTACGCCAAGATGAAACACAGCAACCAGCGGGAACGATGCAATGAGTGGCAGCGAATCTTTTTCCATCACTGCCCGGATAAAGCTGGCGTACCCCGAGCCAAACTCACAACCCAGAGACACAACTTCCTCACCCAAAGGTACTTCACAGAGCAACAATTGGAGTACATGCACACAGAAATAGGAAAAATGGCACAGAATAACATCTGCCCAGTTGAGTGTCCACTACCATTACCACTAACTGAAAAAACCTCTGGAACAACCTTGTCAAACACACCCTACAGAGGTGCCACCAGGCCACCCAGGCGAATCCCCTGCAACTTCTGGCTCAGAATCAGAACATCCTGATGAAGCAACAAGGGGGAGTGTAGACCAGGATCCAATAAGGAAACAGATCAACCCCCAAATAGAAATGAGCCAACATCAACTAGAAATGGAAGAGGAACTTGCCAACAAAATAGAAGAAACAAAAAAAATGACAATGAAAGAACGTCCTAAATTAATTAAGCTTAAAGAGAATAAAGAATTCAAATTACTACTGCAAAAGGTCAACAGAGGCCTATGTGACCTTGTACCTCAGGGGGTCAGTTTGACAGAGCTTAACTGCATAAACTTTGGTGCAGCATGGTATGTGCAGAGTAAGCTAGCTCCACAGCATAAAGAAAAAACTGAACGTCAAACCAAAACAAAAATCTCCACACCCATTTGGAAAAATAAACTTCAAGGAAAAATTAATCAATTTAGGGCAGAAATTTCTCAAATGACTTACTACATACAGAACCAAAACTGCACTACTAAATTACTGAGAGTAATCAACAGAATCCAAAAAAAATACAACATTAGGAAAGAGCAAATAATAGGAAAAATAGCAGAGCACCAGGCGCAAGTCAAGGCCCTAGCAGCTCAAATCAGAAACAGGCAACGGAGAGAGAACTCAAAACTGATAAATAAATTATTTGCACAGAACCCAAAGCAAGTCTACAGGAGGTTGATAGATGAAACTATTGAAGTAGAGGTACCTCCTGAAAAAACCCAACTGGAAAACATTCTGGAGAAATCTGTTTGAGGACCCAGTTCAACATAAAAATAATAATTGGATTCAAACCATTGCTGAGAAAAATAAAGGAAAACAACAGATGCCCTCATTAAAAATCACAGAAGAAACAGCTCAAGAAAAAAATCAGGAAATACCTTAACTTCAAATCCCCTGGAATAGATAAAATACCAAACTTCTGGCTCAAAAAGATAACAGCACTACACAAACACTACGCAGAGGCATTTAACCGACTTGTTGGGGGAGAGGAAAAAGCACCAGTGACTCACATATGGAAACACCATACTCCTGCCCAAGAGTCTTGAAACCCAACAAGTCAATAAATACAGACCCATCTGTTGCCTCCCGACCACATACAAATGGCTGACAGGAATCATTACTGAGGCCATTTATGAACATCTGGACTCAGAAAACTACTTGCAACCACAGCAAAAAGGCTGTATAAGAAATAAGCTGGGAGCCAAAGAACAACTACTCATTAATAAAACCATCCTGGAAGACTGCAAGAGGCGTGAGAGAAATTTAAGCGTGGCGTGGATCGACTACAAAAAGGCATTCGACAGCATCCCCCACTCCTGGATAATACGCTGTCTGGAGCTGTATAACATCAGCCCAGAGATTAAAACTTTTCTGGAGGTCCAGATGGCTAAGTGGAAAACCACAATTACGCTTAACCACAAAGAAGGACAAATAACAATTCCAGACATCAGGATCCAGCGAGGAATATTCCAGGGGGACAGCCTCTCGCCACTGCTCTTCTGTCTTTGTATCGACCCCCTTAAGCAAAATCTTATCAGACCTTGACATCGGGTATGACTTAAGCAAAGGCCAGAACAAAAAAGGGAGCAAGAGAGTGAATCATCTACTCTACATGGACGACCTCAAGCTCTATGCAGAATCTGAACAGAAACTGAATCAACTTGTCAGTACCGTTCACATGTTTTCAAAAGACATCTCCATGGAATTTGGACTTGACAAGTGTGCAAAATGTACAATAAAAAAAGCAAAGAAAACGGCATCAGAAAATATCCAAAGAGAAGACAATAAGCATATCAAAGACCTGGCAGGGGAATCGGCATATAAATATCTGGGCATAGAAGAATACGCAACTATTGAACACAGAAAAATGAGGGAAATGGTCAAAAAAGAATACCAACATCGCCTAAAGAAAATCTGTAAATCAAATTTAACACCTAAAAATAAGATCACTGCAATAAACCAGTTGGCAGTACCAGTTGCCACATATGGATTTGGGGTGATAGACTGGCCACAAGGGGAACTGGATAAGTTGGATGTTCGGACCAGGAAGACCCTAACCCTTCATAAGGTAACATACAGAAACCAATGCCTAGATAGGATATATATGCCACGTAAAGAGGGAGGGCTGGGCCTAATTGAAATGAACCAGGCCTACAGGGCAACAATAATAAGCATTGGTCAATACCTAAAAAGCGCTAATGATGAGACGATGGAAAAGGTCACCCAACATCACGAAACCCTCAGTATTAACACATCTATAACTAAACAAGCCGAGACCTTTGCAGCAGATTTATTAGATAACATGAAAGCCAGTCAGCAAAACCCAGCAACAAAAATAGCTAGAAAGACGAGAGAAAAATACAGCAAAAGGACACAGGAGGAAAGAAAAGAAAGATGGAAACAACATAAGCGAGCAGGACGTTTCCAGGAGGAACTCAATAGGGATTATATTGATAGGGAAGAGACATTGCGCTGGATCAGGAATGGAGATCTGGGGTACGACGAGGAGAGACTAGTGGTTGGAGCACAAGACCAGGGACTTCTAACCAATGGTTTTAAAAAAATGGCAGGATTGTCACAGAGTGACAAATGTCGATTCTGTCATGCAGTGGTGGAGAGTGTAAGCCACCTGCTCTCCGGCTGCCAGGTCCTCATGGCCGATGGACACTACACTGCTCGCCACAACAAGATCTGCCGTTATATACACTGGAAAATATGCAAAGAATTTAAAATAGAAGTAAAAGGACCAGTATGGGAGCACGATCCAGAGCCAGTTAGCTCCAACGGAGATATTACCATCTTTTATGACAAGGAAATCCCAACTGGAAGACACATTGAAGGAGGAGCAATAAAACCGGACATAGTTATCTTGAACAAAAAGGGCAAAACTGCCCAATTAATCGATGTAACTATACCAAACGACTACAGCCTCAACAGAGCAGAAAGAGAAAAAATAACAAAATATCAAGACCTCAAAAACGACCTAAGGAGCACCTGGAATCTGCAGGATGCAGATATTATACCTGTGGTGGTGGGAGCAACTGGGATGGTTAAGAAGAACTTGAAAAAATATCTACAAGCAATACCCGGCTGCCCTAGCATCTGTGAAATACAGATCTCAGCAATCAGAGGAACAGTCTCTATCTTAAAGAGAGCCCTTGGATACAAAGCTTTTTAATTTAAAGTGTAATCATAGACCCCTGGTTGGGGCCCATTGCACTTGTAAGGAAATGAGATGCAAATAAATAAAACAGTGAGAAGAAAAAAATAATGAAATCAGGAAATATTTCAACTTCAAATCCCCTGGAATAGATAAAATACCAAATTTCTGGCTCAAAAAGATGACATCACTGCACAAACACTACGCAGAGGCATTCATCTGACTTGTTTAGAGGAGAAGAAGCAGCGCCAGAGTGGCTCACATATGGAAATACCATACTCCTGCCCAAGAGCCTTGAAACCCAACAAGTTAATAAATACAGACATAGAGGCCTTTGCAGGAGATTTATTAGATAACATAAAAGCCAGCCAACAAAACCCAGCAACAAAAATAGCTAGGTGGACACGGGAAAAAAAACAGCAAAAGGACACAGGAGGAAAGACAAGAGAGATGGAAACAGCATAAGCGAGCAGGGCGTTTTCAGGAGGAACTCAGTCGGGATTCTATTGATGGGAAGAGACATTGCGCTGGATCAGGAACAGAGATCTGGGGTACGACGAGCAGAGACTAGTGGTGGGAGCACAAGACCAGGGACTTCTGACTAATGGCTTTAAAAAAAATGGCAGGACTGTCACAGAGTGACAAATGTCGATTTTGTCATGTAGCGGTGGAGAGTGCAAGCCACCTACTCTCTGGCTGCCAGATCCTAATGGCTAACGGACACTTCACTGCTCGCCGCAACAAGATCTGCTGTTATATACACTGGAAAATATGCAAATAATTTAAAATAGAAGTAAAAGGACCAGTATGGGAGCACGATCCAGAGCCAATCAGCTCCAACAGAGATACTGAATGGCAGTGGCTCAGGAGGTAGAGCAGGTCGTCCAATAACCATATGGTAGGCGGTCCGAATCCCACTCTCCCCGGATAACCTGCCGTTGTGTCCCTGGGCAAGACACTTCACCCCAATTGCTCCTGGTGGGTCTGGAAGCACCATGTTAGGTAGCATGCCGGCATCAGTGTGTGAATGTGTGTGTGAATAGGTGGCTAGCAGGATCTGTAAAGCGCTTTGGTCATCAAGAGATGAGAATAAAAGCGCTATATAAGTGAATGCCATTTACCATATTACCCTCTTTTATGACAAGGAAAAGTGTAACCATAGACCCCTGGTTGGGGCCCATTGCACTTGTAATGAAATGTGATGCAAATAAATAAAACAGTGAGAAATCATTTTCTTGTCAAACATGTGGGCAGAGATTTAAGGTACGTGCTAATTTGAGAACATGAGAATTCACACAAGTGAGAAGCTGTAGTCTTGTAAAACTTGTGGGAAATGCTTCATTCAGTGTTCTGGTTTATCACATGAGAACTCACAGTTGAGGTGCTGTAGTCCAGTAACGTCTGTAAATCTTTATTTTCAGGATTAAGTTTCTTTTGTGTGAATGAATTGTTCTTTAAATTTCTGAGGCTTTAATGCAAATATAAATTTTGTATAACAGTCTGTTATCAGATAATCTGCTTCTTCACTCTGCTTTGGACCCTCAGACCTCTCATCTTTAATGTGCTGGATGCATGGACATCATGAGCATTTTTGATGAGGGGGGCATTGTTGTCTGGGTCTGGAGTGTCCTCCCCACCATAAAAATTAAATGGAGTAGGTGCCATTTCCTCCATTTGTGTATTTTATTAGCTCATTAATTGATTGAATACTTTATTGTGAACATGTGAATAATTCATTAAAATGGTAAACAACAAAAGTTCATTGTGAGCTGATGAACAAAGGACAAAAAGACACTGAAATGCCTTTCATACGTACACACAGTAAATGTGTGCTTGGATCAGATTTTCTTTAAGATCAAGAAGTTTTTTAGATCAAGAAATACTCCAACCATCAATGTCTTTTTATCTGTGGAATGAAGGATTTCTTCTCTGAGTTCTGTTAATGCTCATGATGGAGACCAGTTTGTTCTAAATCCATATTGACCGTCAGACAGCAGTTTGTGTTGCTCTATAAACTTCTCTAATCCTTCACAGAAGTTTTTCTAGAATTTTTGACAACTGGTCAGAAGAGCAGCTCGTCACAGGATCGATCCCACCCCCTGACCATCGTGACCCTTCTGTGGGGAGTTTGCATGTTCTCCTGTGTCTGCGTGGGTTTACCCCGGGTACTCAGGTTTCCTCCCACAGGCCATAAACATGCAAGTTAGGTTAAATGGAGACTCTAAAGTGGCCCTAGGTGTGAATGTGTGTGTGAATGGTGAAGGGATTGGTGCTGCACCGTGGCTGCCTCATCCATCCAGGTGGATGGCCTGTAATTTCTCTCTGGGATTAATACAGTACACCAAAAAAAGAGAGAAAACTGTACTGTAACGGTACGCCTAAAATCACAGTTCGGTACGTACCTTGGTTTCAAGGTCACGGTTCGATTCATTTTCAGTACAGTAAGGAAACAAAATGCAAAACATAAAACTACTTATCTTTTGTCTAAGTGAGAACAGCTTTACTGACAAAAACCTGCAAACTGTCAGCAGTAAATTCTCCAATAAAAAAAATTCTCAAACAAAATTAAAATGTGTACAATAAATAAATTCTCTTTTTAGGAAATGAACAATGCAGACAAATGCAACAATAGAAGTTTGAACAGCCTATTATAAAAAGTTGCCACAGCTAAATAAAATAATGACCCATGAAACATGAGTTGGAAACTTGAACTTAACAGCTTCATCAAAAGTGTTTGTAGCAACACAGTTAAATAACCAACATTAAAGTTTGGCCTTTGAACCCAAAAACTAAAGAAATAAAACTCAAATATCAGCTTCTACTGCACCATACAGGGCTGCTGTAACTCTACTGTTCAAAACAAACTGCAGTAATAGTCTTCAGCTCATTAAAGTCAAAAAGAAAATAACAAACTAGTCCATCCTGTTTGAAACCTTGCTGAGTCTAGAAGCTTAAATGTGTAATAGCTAGGCTTCAGATGAAAAATAATCTTTTTCCAGTCCAAAATAACAGTTTATAAATTCTTTAAGTGACAGTAGAAGCATGTGAGCCTTCACTACACATCCAGTAGTGTGAAAAAGTGTTTGCCCCCTTCCTGATTGCTCATTATTTTGTATGTTTTTCACACTTAAATGTTTCAGATCATCAAATTTAAATATTAAACAAAGATAAGACAAGTAAACACAAAATGCAGTTTTTAAAAGAAGGTGTTTATTATTAAGGGTAAAGACAAAATCCAAACCTACATCATGGCCCTGTGTGAAAAAGTGACACCCCCCCCCCCCGTTAAAACACAAATTAACTGTGGTTTATCACATCTTTGGAAAGCTGAGTTCAATTTCTCTCGCCACACCCAGGCCTGATTACTGCCACACCTGTTCTCAATCAAGAAATCGCTTAAATAGGATCTTCCTTACAAAGTGAAGTAAACCAAAAGATCCCCAAAAGCTAGACGTCATGCCGCAATCCAAAGAAATTCAGGAACAAATGAGAAACAAAGTAATTGAGATCTATCAGTCTGGAAAAAGGTTAAAAAGCCATTTCTAAAGCTTTGGAACTCCAGCGAACCACCGTGAGAGCCATTATCCACAAATGGCGAAAACATGGAACAGTGGTGAACCTTCCCAGGAGTTGCCTGCTGACCAAAATTACCCCACGAGCACAGCGCCGACTCATGCAAGTGGTCACAAGACTCCACGACAGCATCCAAAGAACTGCAGGCCTCACTTGCCTCAGTTAATGTCAGCATTCATAACTCCATCATAAGAAAGAGACTGGGCAAAAATGGCCTGCATGGCAGAGTTCCAAGACGAAAACCACTGCAGAGCAAAAAGAACGTAAAGGCTCGTTTCAGTTTTGTCAGAAAACATCTTGATGATCCCAAAAATTTTCAGGAAAATACTCTGTGGACTGACGAGACAAAAGTTGACCTTTTTGGAAGGTGTGTGTCCCATTACATCTGGCATAAAAGTAACACTGCATTTGAGAAAAGGAACATCATACCAACAGTAAAATATAGTGGTGGTAGTGTGATGGTCTGGGGCTGGTTTGCTGCTTCAGAACCTGGAAGACTTTCTGTGGTATGTGGTATGTGGAGAATGTCTGGCCATCTGTTCGTGACCTCAAGCTGAAGCATTTGGGTTCTGCAGCAGGACAATAATCCAAAACACACCAGCAAGTCCACCTCTGAATGGCTTAAGGAAAACAAAATGAAGACTTTGGAGGGGCCTCGTCAAAGTCTTGATCTGAATCTGATTGAGATGCTGTGGCATGACCTTAAAAAGGAGGTTCATGCTCGAAAACCCTCCAATGTGGCTGAATTACAACAATTCGGCAAAGATGAGTGGGCCAAAATTCCTCCACAATGCTGTAAAAGACTCATTGCCAGTTATCACAAATGCTTGATTGCAGTTGTTGCTGCTAAGGGTGGCCCAGCCAGTTATTAGGTTGAGGGGGCAATCACTTTTTCACACAGGGCCATGTAGGTTTGGATTTTTTTCCCCTCTTAATAATAAACACCTTCATTTAAAAACTCCATTTTGTGTTAACTTGTGTTTTCTTTGTCTAATATTTAAATTTGTTTGATGATCTTAAACATTTAAGTGTGACAAATACTTTTTCACACCACTGTACACTGAAATATTTAATCTGGTTTTTTTTGTTTTTGTTTTTGTTTTTTTTTGGTGATGATTATGGTTTTTTTATTTAAATTAAATTACAAATCATTGTATTCTATTTTACTGGGATGCACCAATATTCACAGTGATAGAGACGATGATAAAGAGTCAGCTACTCATGTAATTCACTCATTTACTGGCAGTTAACATGTTACCAGCTGAAGTGAAACAGCTCAGCTGTGAGTAAACATCATTCAAAAGAGATTATTGTCTGACAAGTAATGTTAGCACATGCTAACAGTTTAATCAGTTTTCTAAAACTTAGACAGTCGCTCACTGACAATAAGAAGAACTAACGTTACTCGCTAAAAACTCACTAACCTTACCAGTGTTGTGTTTAGATGTCGCCCACTTTCAGTCACTCTTCACTGGGGCGGAACGCTGCAGAAGTCCGCTGACAGCCGGCCGGAGAGAAACAGAGAGGAGGAGGGGGCGTGACATGACAGTTACACTTTCTGTCCGTCACTCAATGAAGTCTTTGTCGTACCTCGGTATGCGTCTGAACTGTACCGAAAAATCTCAATTCAAGTACTGTGACACCCCTACTTTTGCAGTTTTTATTAGGAAATTGTCCCGTTTGGAATGATAAGTTGAAGATGTGAGTTAGTGGCTTGGAAATTCCCTCAATTACCTATTTCACTGTTTTCATGTCTTAATCGTCACATTCACTTAATGTGTGGAGAAAGGAAGCAGGCGAGGCAACGAGCTAGACGACACAGAAACTTTATTCCATCTCCAACATACAGCACAGTAAAAGAGCTCCCGGGTCTCTGTGCATTCCACTTTTATGTCTTTAATACCATGCATTGAGACCCAGAACTTCCGACCGTAATACATTGTTGTTTAGAACAAAGCCTTTGTGGCACATTCACATGACATAATGCCGGCACCGCGATCACATTCTTCTACTTCCAGTGGCTCCGGCAGTTACTCCTCTCCCCAGAGGCCACATAGTTCTTACTGTCCCATCTGAGACCCCCTGGTGACACTTCCTCTTTCGGTCCATTGTTCCCCCCTTCCCCAGCTGCCTTCTCTGTGTGGAGAAATCCCACGCCATGCCCTCACACAGCCCCTCCCCCGAACACCCAGAAAGGACACTAATCCCCTCGTCCTTTGGGCTTGAGCAGGCGCCCGTAGCGGCTGTAGCGGGGAGTTGCCGATCCAGTCGAACTGCCCTGCTGGAAGGGTGTACAACAGGGCACGTTAGTCTTTGAAGGGAAGAGGGGAGGGGGAGAGAACACATCAGCTTCGCGAGCGCAGATCCCTGCCAAGGGATCACCAACTTGTGGAGCCACCAAAGGTGGGTGGCCACGCTGGGGAGCTTGGGCCAAAGCCACCTGCTCATCTACCAACACAAAAGTGGGCTTCAGCCTGTTGATGCAGACAGTCTCCCTGCATTGCCTCAAGTCTAACATAAAATGCTTTGCCCCAGGTTCCAACACCCTGACTGATCCGTCGTACGGTGGGCACAGCAGGGTCCGATGTGCATTGTGCCTGACAAAAAATAAAACTGGCATGTTGCAAGCTTTTTAGGATGAAGGTGTGGGGGAAAAAATGGTGGACTAAGCCTCTGTACTGTGCAAAAATTGCGTGGGCGGATCAGCCTCGGGTGCGGGGTTTTCAGGTAAAAATTCTCCGGTGATCCGCAGCGGCTGAGAAAAAAACAAGTTCTGTCGGGGAGGCTGTCAAATCCTCCTTAGGTGTGGAGCACAACCCTAAAAGAACCTCAAGCAGGCAGTCAACCCAATTTGTATCCGTGAGCGAAGCTCTGAGCGCTGCTTTAAGCAACCTCTGAAAACGCTCGCATTTCCCGTTAGCCTGGGGGTTGTACGCGGTAGTATGGTGAGTTTTGACCCCCAGGCTCTGGGCTATCATGGACTCGAGTTCCAAAACGAATTGTGGATCCCTGTCGAAAGTGACGTCTGACGGGGATCGAAATCGTGCAACCCAAGTCGACAAAAGAGCACGAGCCACTTATGCAGATGTGGTAGAAGCCAGAGGGACCACTTCAGACCAGCGTGTGGTGCAGTCCATGATTGTTAAAAGGTGTATGAAACCTTGCGATGGCGGGAGGGGTCCTACTATATCAATATTGACATGGTTGAGCCTCCTGGCCAGAACTTTGAAAGGCTCGAGGGGGGCTCTGGTGTGCTTTTGCACTTTGGCCCACTGGCACGTGATGCAAGCTGCAGCCCACTCTTTCCCGTCCTTGCGCAAGAGTGGCCAGATGAATTTCACCCCCACTAGCTTCACTGAAGCGCGCACTCCTTGATGCGAAAGGGAGTGGACCGACTCAGAAAATGCGACAGCACCAAGAGCTTGGAACCTCCGGGCGCAGGTGGCCGGTGGACACGTTGGAGAGCAAGGGAGGGCACCCCTCTTGCACCACCCTGCTTTCCAGCCATAACCCAGTATGTGCAGACTGGAGTGCACAAATGTCTTCATCCCCGGCTTACTCCGCGGCCATCACAGGGAAATCTATTCCCATGTAGACCAGGGAGACTAACGCACGTGACAGACAATTGGCCCCAATGTTGAGCTTAACGGTGACGTGTTGAATGTCAGTAGTAAACTCCGAAATCGCGGCCAAATTCTGTCGCTGCCAGGCCGACCACGGCTCCGAGGCCTTGGACATTGCATACATCAGTGGCCTATGGTCCACAAACACGGTGAATTTGCGAAAATCTAGCCACAACTGGAAATGTCACATCACCAGGTGGAGACGCAGCAATTCTCTTATTGAGCATGCTGTATTTGCATTCACTGTCGTGCAAAGTTTGGCTGAAAAATGCGAGCAGCTGCCATGAACCTGAGACGTACTGCTCCACCACTGCCCCAATGGCAACATCAGACGCGTCCGTAGTCAGTGCTATCCATGCAGACGGATCTGGGTGGGCTAGCAATGCGGCATCTGCAAGTGCTGTTTTGGTGTTTGTAAAAGCCTGGACTCGCTCGGGAGTACTGATACTGATCAGTTTCTGTGTGAAATCTTGGAAAATAATTGTAAATGCAATCGATTGCTTCTGAAAAGTAATTCTACTTTTCATATAGTTTTGGTATATTTGAACGATGAATATTTCCATCAAGCATTAAATGTTTTCACTGTCTATCAAGTTGATAGACAAGTAGGTTTCCACATCAATGAATGTGTGGAATACTTTTTTGAAATAGTTTTTTCACAGCACTGTATGTTCACAGCCAGTTTTTTTTTTTTTTTTACTGTTTCTTTGTTGCGACAGGAACATGAAAGGAAAAATAGAGTGAAACCTCAGCAGCTTCAGGAAGATGAAGATTCTCCAACCACAACAAACAAAGCTAAATCACACAGTGACAAGAGTAGAAAAGGAAGATGGAGAAAACACCACATCACTCTTCATCATCACTTCACTCTATAAAAGCAAGAAATCTGTGTGTCTGTCACTCTTCATAGGACATGATAGGACAGCCTATGATCTCTGCCTGACCATCATAGGATGTGCTATGAACTAAGGCGTCATAGGACACATAGATAAATGTGTCTTTATGATGTCATATAGACCATGTGTCTTTGAACTCAGGCATCATGTTGATATTGTTGATAAAATATTCTTATTATTAAATATATATATAAATATCTTATTATTGTTGATAAAATATTCTTTTTTTGTCCATGACAAAAAAAGAATATCAGGTCGTTTTATAACGTAATGGTAGTGAGGCGGCGTCCTCGCTTTTCCTGGTAAAACATTTTAATTCCTGTAGAATTAGCAAGGGATTAAAAAAAAAAAAAAGGAAAAAATGGGTAACTGTGTGGGGAAGAAAGAAAAAACCAAACAGCAGAAAAAAGAACAGACAGCGCATTGACCGGTAAAAAATTACAATGATTGGTTAAAAGAAAAAGACCAGATAAAGGATCCTGAAAAGCAAATGGAAAAAAGATTATTCCTTTAAACCCACACTGGATGTGGATGAATGCACAGTCTTGGCGTTGACGGTAAAACTTACAACTAAAATAAAAATAAAAACAAAACAGATAAATATCAAAACCAACTGAGCATTGAACCATTATTAAATGAAAAAAGATAATCCTCCCCCAGCTTATCAATGCCGCGATCCTAAGGAGGGTCCATACAGCAAATTATTAAAAGAAGCCCAAGAGGTTGGGAAAAGGAGGAAATAAATAAAATCATAACAATAACTTTATTCTATGTTATAAGATATTGATACTAGACTATAAGATCTAAAGACGGTCGGGTTAAGTGGCAACAGAACCGGATAACGCTAAAATGGACAATGAGAAACAGTTTTTTTTTTTTGTGTGTGTGTGTGTGTGTGTGTGTGTGTGTGAGCCTTAGACAGAGGCAGCTGCAGTTTGGGTTGTTTTTGTTTCTGTAAACTGCTCCAGCGTGAGGAAAAGGGATGAGAGTTCTCTGTGAAGGCAGAAGGAGCAGGTTTTTAAACTGTTGTAATTTTTGGTATAAAAGGATTGATTGTCTAACTGTTATCCTTCTGAGAAATGTTTGAAATTATAGGTAACTGAAAATAGTGGCCTTGAGCAGAAGGAGTTGACTAGTTTTGTGTTATGGCAGTGTAGAGGGAATGGAAGGAGCTGCTTCGACCTTGTGGAAATGATAACAATTCTCTGTCTGTGTGTGTGGTTGATCTGTGTGAAAAAAATGGTCTAAATATGGGTATTTTTACAAGGTTTTGGGTTTTTATTCTTTTCAATCTAACTTTGTGGGGATTTAATTAATGTTGCGTACGTGATAAACTGTTTACATATTTTTAAAAGCAATTTTGACGCATTACTGACCTTTTTTTCTTTGACTGAAACATGACAGTGCACTTTATAGGAAGGACTGATGTGTGACAATGTGACTACAGGCCATACTATGATCATATTATGATGTCATTTAATAATGCCTAATCACTGAAGGTTTTATGTTTACCCTATATCACATGATTTAGAGCACAGAGGTTCAAAAGAGATTGATAATTAATATGTCTGTACTGTAACGTTGGGGCTATGTTAAGGGGGGCAGGGATTTCCCAGCATGCTTTGCCAGTTGAAAACGTTATGTGTGTGTAACCGTGATTTAAACGGAGGTCTGGGAGAATGACCTCCCCTCCTGCCTGTGCTCAGTGTGTGTGAAAAATAAATCCTGTTGATCACAACCATCTGCTCCATTTTCTTTGTGTGAACCCTGCTTACATCACACTGGTGTCAGGAGTGGGATGGAGCAGATGGAAGCCAGGATCAGAATGGAGATCCAGCAGCTGGAGCAGTTCATTGCTCAGCTGATGATGGACGATGGGACCGAGACACCACCCCCGGGAGCCGGGAGCCGAGACGAACGAAGCGGCGGCGGACCTGACGGGGCCAGCGCACCCTGCCTTCTGTCTTTTTCAAGACAGAGCGGGCAGAACAGAGCAAACCAGCCCCGCATTCCGCCCTTTTCAGGACAGGACGGGCTGGCGATCCCACGGCGATCAAGAGTGACGATTGATCAGGAGGCGGCCATCCCATCTGTTAGGCAGCGGGCCGAGATTCCCCACTTCAACGGCGAGGCCACGTTGGATGACTACCTGACCCAGGTCGAGCTGGCCGCTGCGCTGAACGGCTGGTCACCAGAGGAAACCGCCGTGCAAGTCGCGCTGGCTCTCTGCATGCTTTCTGATCTCCTGCCTGAGGAGCGCTACAGCTGGCCAGCGCTACAAGGGGCGCTCCAGAGACGATTTGGGAGAACGGCGGATGCTGAGCACGCCCAGGAACAGCTGACCCGCCGCCGTAGAAGCAACCAGGAAAGCCTAGGAACCTATGCTGCAGACATACGGCTGCTAACCCGGCGCAGCTACCCGGATTTCGCACCGGAGGCGGTAGAGAAGCTCGCCCTCCGGAGCTTCATCCAAGGTCTCCGCCCGGCCCAGCTCCAGAGCCACGTACGGATCCACGCCGCGAGCGACTGGGAGACTGCAGTGGCAGAAGCAGAGCGGGTGGAGCCGCTGATGAATCGCACAGTTGAAGCGCCAACGCACAGACAGAGAACCTTCCAGGCCACAATGGAGAGCGAGGAGGAAGAGGAGGAATTACGGCAGACCACGGCAGCGCGTCCCCGGAGAAGAACGCCCCTCGCCGGCGTTAAACTAGAGCGAGGTGGCGTGAACGGGGACAGACCGCCTCCTGCAGATGTTTCCCCCGAGGAGCCGGCACCACGCGTGGGCCGAATTGGACAGTCTCCAGGGATGTATCTACAGTGCAGCTTGGGGAAGACGTCGATCCGGGCCCTGATTGACACCGGCTCTACAATCTCCCTGGTTCGACCCGGTGTGCTGCCGGGCACGAACAAGACGGCCCCACGGGGGTGGGAACCCACCAAGCGCTGCGTCACCACGGCTACCGGTGAGCGCACCAGACTGGGGGGGCGGAGAGTTTTGGTGGTGGGGTGGCCGGTCAGAACATAAGACACCCGTTCTGGCTGGCTGACATCCAAGACCCCTGTATTATTGGACTAGACCTGCTCACAGCCTGGAACGCCAAGATCGACACCGTGGGACCTTCCCTCCAGCTGGGAAACCAGACCATCACGCTCCACAGCAGAACCCAGGGAAGGAACACGGGGGCCTGCGCGATCGAGGGATCGCCAAGACAGACCGGACCAGGCAGGCCACCGCGAGGACTGGACACGATGATGTCACCAGTGCGGACAGAGGGAGCACGAACGCACACAAGGACAGCAAGGGGAGGGGTCAACGTGTCAGCAGAGACGCAGCAGGCGGTGGAGGAATTATTTCAGCGGAGCTGCAGCAGGCTGGACCCGGAACAGGGACGCTAGCTGCGGGAGCTATTGGACTGTTTTATGGGTGTTTTCGCCGCGAAGGATGAGGAATGCGGCTGGACCGGGTTGGTGCAGCACGAGATCGACACCGGTGAGGCCAGGCCGATTCGACTCCACCCACGCCGGCTGCCCTTTTCAAGGCGGGCAGCGGCGGAACAAAAAGTGCGAGAAATGCTGGAGGCAGACGTTATTGAGTCCTCCAGCAGACCCTGGGCGGCGCCGGTGGTGCTGGTCAAGAAGAAGGACGGGTTGTGGCGGTTCTGTGTGGATTACCGACGCCTGAATGACGTCACCCGGAAGGATTCCTACCCCCTGCCCCGCATCGATGACGCACTGGACCACATCGCTGGCTCCAGCTGGTTCAGCTCGCTGGATCTACGCAGCGGCTATGGAGTCTTTGCGTAGGGTCGTAAAAGTCACGTGACTCGCGGGGGTAAACATAAACACGCCGTAGGTGCCGCCATTTTGGATTGCAAGAGCAGCAGTTGCACTGTGACAACCCAGGCGTAACTTGTACTGTTTAGCGATCAGAATGAGTGAGGAGAACACACAGTCACAATCTGACATAATAACATCCTATCATCCTCTTCAACAGCTGACACTATGGCCTCTGAAACTGTGTCTGCAATGTCTGTCACATTCAGTGGATTCATTGTCAGCATTCATAACAGCAGACAAGTTTTTTTTAATCTTTCTCCCGTGCGCTCCTCTGGTGTGCTGAAATGCCTCAGTTGAACGGAGGTGACGGGTGTCGGGTAACAGCTGGAGCAATTAGGAGAACAATGACTGGAGTAATCTGCTCAGCGGGGATGATTTGGGGGCAAACTAACTAACTAACTAACCTGCACTTATATAGCGCTTTTCTAGTCACAAAGACCACTCAAAGCGCTTTCATTAATACTAACCCTCTATTCTAAGGGCCTATAGGAAACAAATATCTAGGGACAATTTAGAACAGCCAATTAACCTAACATGAGATATCTTTAAAAGACGAAGGGGAGCAGGAGGAAAAAATATCGGAAAACGTATCAGCGGAAAGGGATGTGGATGATGTGAAGTCTTTGCTGTTTAACGCGTCGGAAAACAACAGCAGCTCCTCACTCAGAGGTGAGTGAAGCGCGCTGCGTGTTTTTTTTTTTTTTTTAAAGGCTCTCCACGGCGCGCCGCGTTAAAACGTACCTGATTTTATGCACATGTACAATAGTTTTCTCCCCTTTCATGTGTGCATCGTAGCAAGCAGAGAGGCGCCCCCAAACTGTAATGACGAGGCGCACACACACCGAGTGTCAGTCAGAACTTTTACTTGTCACTGCAACTTCAACCAACAACTAACCACAGTGGCGCATGTACAACTCCTTTTATAATCAGGTCATGGCCAGGGTCATACTGCCCTCTTGTGGTGACTCTATATGAACTTCACATATCAATACATCTCCCTTTTTTTTCAAGTAAAGGTCATGTCCACTATAAACTTTTTCTCAAATTTCAATAAACCAAATAAACTCCATTTCTTTTTACATCTTTGTCAACCTTGTACTCTGAATCACAACTTTAACATTTTCTCTGTTTACAACTCAACATCAACACATTTTTTTTTTTTTCATTCATCTCAGTACTCCTTACATTTCCTCAATCAATCTTTTCGCTTTCACAATTTGCCTTTGTGAGCATCTCTTTTGTGTCACCTCAGTCTGTTCGTTAGTCTCTGTCTCTATGTTCTGGTTCTCCGCCATTTCTGGTTGTTCGGTTTGGCTGGGAATTGGCATGTCGCTTGTTTCACTGTCTGTGACTCTCATTTTTGTCTGAGGCACTTTCAGTAAGTGACGTCGGTTTCGCCTCATTGTTTTCCCATGCTCTGTGATGACTTCATATGATCTGGGAGTTGTTTCTTTGACCACTTTTGCCAGCGGTCCCCATTCTCCATCACATCTCACTCGCACAATGTCCTCATGTGCAAGTGGTCTCAGAGGTCGTGCTGTTCTGTTGTACAGTTCAGTTTGCCTCTCATCACGCCTCACATCTCTCTTTTCCATCACCTGAGATGCTGATGGAAGTCGCGTTCTGAGTTTTCTGTTCATGAGCATTTCTGCTGGGGAAAGTCCATTCTCCAGTGGTGATGCTCGGTAATTCAGGATCGCCAGATGTGGGTCTTCTGCATTGTCTGCAGCCTTTTTCAGTATGCGCTTCACAATTTGCACCCCTTTCTCTGCTAACCCATTCGACTGTGGGTACAGAGGGCTTGAGGTCACGTGCTTGAACCCATATGTGTCTGCAAAGTCTTTGAAGCACTGACTCGTGAATTGTGGTCCGTTATCGCTTACAACAGTCATTGGAATTCCATGGCGTGCGAACATTGTCTTTGTATGTGCAATCACCTTTTCTGCTGTTGTGTCACTCAACCCTGCAAACTCTGGGTAGGTGGAATGATAGTCCATGACTAACAGATAGTCCTTGCCCTTAAGCTGAAATAGATCCATGCCCACTTTTCTCCATGGCCCTTGAGGCTTCTCATAGGGCCTCATGGGCTCCTTTGGCTGTTGATACCTGTGGCGCTGGCAAGTCTCGCAGCGCTGCACATATGCCTCAATGTCCTTGTGCATGTTGGGCCAATACAAAACATCACGTGCACGTCTTTTGCACTTTTCAATACCCAAATGCCCCTCATGCACTAATTTAACCATTTCTGATCTCATGGAGGTAGGTATGACTATCCTTGTACCCTTTAACAGAACCCCATCTAACACAGACAGTTCACCTTTAAAGTGTTGGTAAGGCTTGTCAATCATAACCTGTCCTGGTTGATGTATCTGTTCCATTACTTTTTTTAGTTTCTCATCTTTTTGTGTTTCTTTCACTATCTTCGTCCATTTTGCATCTGACACTGGCATGTGTGCCTTAATAGAGTCTACATGTATTTGCACAGCTTCCTCTGTTGTGCTGCTGGTGTTGCTCAAGCTAGCCCTACTCAGCGCATCGGCTACAATTAGTTGCTTGCCTGGTGTAAACTCAAATTTCAAGTCATATTTCTGTAATCTTAACATTAGACGCTGGATGCGCGGTGGTGCGTCACCCAGTGGCTTCTGTGAGATCGCAATCAGTGGTTTGTGGTCTGTTTCTAGTATTACTGACCGTCCATACACATATTCGTGAAACTTCTCACATCCAAACACTGCACCTAGAGTCTCTTTCTCTATTTGCGCGTAATTTCTTTCTGCGCTTGTCATGGTGCGCGATGCGTATGCGACTGGATACCACTCTGTGTCATGTTTTTGCAATAGCACAGCTCCTAGGCCGGCTTTGGACGCATCTGTGGACACTTTTAGCAGTTTGTCCTGATCATAGAATTTTAACACTGGCTCCTGTATTAGACTGCTTTTGAGCCACTCCCATTCTCTGGCATGCTCTGCCATCCACTGCCACATTGTATTGGTCTCTAACAAGCTTCTAAGAGCTATTGTGTTAGCTGATAAATTTGGGATAAATTTCCCCATGTAATTGACTAGCCCTAAGGCTCTTTGCAAGTCAGTTTTGTCCTGCGGTACTGGCAGCTCTGCTATGGCCCGCACTTTTTCCGGATCTGGTTGCACGCCTGCCCCAGATAATTTCTCTCCCAGGTATGTAATCTCCTGTACCCCAAATTGGCACTTACTCTTATTCAGTTTCATACCTGACTTTTGCGCCTGTGTGAGAACTCTAGCCAACCTTTCGTCGTGCTCCTCTTTTGTTTTTCCCCAGACTACCACGTCATCAAGAAAAACTCCCACCCCTTCTATTCCGTCAAACAATTGCTGCACAGTTCTATGGAAAATTTCAGGGGCTGAGCTAATCCCAAACGGCATTCGTAGAAAGCAATGCCTTCCGAATGGCGTATTAAATGTGCACAATTTAGCGCTTTCCTCATCGAGCACTATTTGGTAAAACCCAGATTTGGCATCTAATTTTGTGAAGTAACTTGCTCCACTCATTGTGCTGGTTATGTCAGATTTTGTTGGTAGCCTGTAATGCTGGCGCTGTATTACTTTATTTAGATCTTTCGGATCTATGCACAATCTCAAATCTCCATTTGGCTTCTCCACTATAACTAAGGAGTTAACCCATTCAGTTGGTTCTTCTATTTTTCTGACCACTCCGTCTGCTATCAGTGAGTCTAGTGTTTCTCTCAGCCTCTTTTTAAGAGCTATTGGCACTTTTCTTGCTGGATGTATGACTGGCTCTGCATTCTCTTTCAGCCTAATTTTTTGTTTGCCTGGTAGGCGGCCTATTCCTTTGAACACCTCTTTGTATTCCTTCACCCAGTCAGTGTGTTTGGGCCTACTTGTTGTAGCCTCTGTATTTTCTCGTGCTGTCACCTTGTCTGTATCAATGACATTCACCCTCTTGATCAGACCTAGCTGATCACATGTTTTTAAACCCAAAATTGCTTGTCTATTTCCATCAACAAGTACAAACAATGCATTCACTGTCTTATCTTTGTTTGACAGTGTAACCCTGCACATTCCTTTAGTGGGTATTGGCTTATCGTCATATGTTCTCAGATTAATCTTTTTATCTTTATTAAGATTATTAATCTTTTATCAAAGAGAAATATAAATGTCAACTGATTGATTTGAATACTTCACTTGAATGTTTAGCTGTTAATGTATGTCTCTCTCCGGTAATGAATTTCAACATTGCAGTAGTGTACAACCCACCGTCACACAACTCTTCCTTTTATAATGAATTAAGTGATCTGGTTAAACAACTTGAGAAGAACAGAGAAACAATAATTCATGGTGACTTTAATATCAACTGGTCTGATAAAAAAGACAAACAAAAACTGAAAAGCCTCATGACTAAATTTAATTACCAGCAAATCATCAAAGGACCCACCAGGATAACCAAACAATCCAGAACACTTATTGACATGGTATTTACTAATAAACCAGAACGAATAACCAGAACCTATAATCTTGTAACTGGTCTCTCAGATCATAACATGGTTCTTGCTGTCAGGAAACTTACTAAAAAGCGACTACAGTATTTTGGGGGAGTCGATATTGACAAATCAAATTTTATTATCCCCAAATCAAAAAATGAGGAGTTTGAACATTACTTAGAGAATCAAAATTGGGAGCAGCTCATGGCACATGTGAAGTAGATGATTGTTGTAATTTTATAACTGCAACAATCACAAAGTCTATAGAAAATTTTTCAAAGCAAATTAAAAGTAGACAACAGAAGATTAGCCTACCATGGTTAAATAATGAAATAAGAAAACTTATGAAGAGGCGAGACTATGCACTGAAAACATCACTAACCTCCAAACTACAAAATGATCACCTTGTGTACAAAAGTTTAAGAAATAAAGTGGTACATGAGCTGCGAAAATCAAAAATATCTTATTACAATAAACTGATAGATCATGCAAAGGGTAACAACAGTTCCCTATGGAGGCATTTAAATAACTTAACTAATAAAAAAAACGATCAGAAGGGGGTAAAGGAACTTAGAATCAATGGCAAGACCGTCAGTGACAAGGCTACTTTGGCAAATGAATTTAATTCACACTTTGTGGGCTCTGTGGAAGACTTAACAAAAATTTTTGTGCTGCCAAATGTGCTCAACAACACAAATTCCATACTTCCAACAGATACTTTTCACATCGATGAGGTAAATGAGAAGTTAATTGCTGGTATTGTTAAAACACTGTCAAACTCAAAAACTAATGATATCTACAATATGAGCACCTCCTTTCTCAAAATGCACAGCAAAATATTAATCAAACCACTGACTCATCTCATTAATCTCTCCATTAGGTCTAGTACATTTCCATCTGGCTGGAAAAAAGCTGTCGTCATACCAGTTCATAAATCAGGCAGTAAAGACGATATATGCAATTACCGCCCAATCTCTATCTTACCAGTCCTATCTAAGGTTCTTGAAAAAGTTGTAGCTACACAGCTGATAGACTACTTACAAGACAGTCAACTTCTTCATCCACATCAATTTGGTTTTAGACCAGGATACTCAACAGAAACAGCAAATTGTTGCCTTATTGAAAACGTCAAACAGTCCTTGGACAAGGGTAATGTGGTAGGAGCTGTTTTTCTAGATCTCAAAAAGGCTTTCGATACTGTAAACCACAGTTTGCTTTTATCCAAAATGGTATCTTTTAACTTCTCCCCAAATACATTAGAATGGTTTGCATCTTATCTCCAGAATAGAGAACAGTGTGTAAAAGTTCACCAGGATAAATCCTCATTTTTAAACAACCGCATGGGTATCCCACAAGGGTCCATTCTTGGTCCTTTACTTTTCAGCATTTTTATTAATGACTTGCCGTTACACTGCTCAGCTGCAACATGCCAACTTTATGCAGATGATGCAGTTATTTACACAGCTGCCAAGACTCCAGCACAGGCTGCAGATGTACTGTCTACAAGTATGGTTGATGTCCAAGAGTGGCTCCTCAAGAACCATCTATTGCTGAACCTTCAGAAAACAGTCTCAATGTGCTTTTCAATCAAAAAATGTAACCTGCAACATTTTAAAGTTAATATACATGATCATGACATCAGTTTAGCTACAGAATTCAAATACCTTGGCATTGTACTAGATCCTCAACTCAAATTTAATCTTCATATAAAGAAAATTTCAAAAACAGTAAAAAAAAAATCTGAACTGCTTTAAATTAATTAGATATTACATACCTTACGAAGCAGCTGCACTGTATATGCATTCTATGGTTTTTTCTCATATATCATACTGTTTGACAGTCTGGGCTCAAGCAGCCCCTTCCACAATAAGACATATAGGTTCATTATATAATCAAACCCTAAAAATCTTGGACAAAAAGCCCATTAGGTGGCATCACTGTAATGTTTTAAAAAAATACAACCTATTGAGTTTTGAGAGCTTCATTGACCTCTGTCTTCTGAAATTAACGTTCAAATGTTTCCTTAAATCAGCACCCGAGCCACTTGCTGGTTTCGTCCAAAGACAGGACAGCAGCAGAGCCACCAGGAGTTCTGTTAACAATAACTGTAAAATATTCCACCGCAGAACCACATTTGGACAAACAGCTTTCTCTATAAAGGGCAGTCACATCTGGAACACAATGCCAAATGAAATTAAAATAATAACGGACTTTAAAACATTCACTAAAAATGTTAAAAACTGGCTGAAAAATAAACAAGAATGTACTCATGTATGAATTATTTGTCTGCAAAGTGAGAGTGAATGAAGGGAAGGAATAAATGTGTTTGTTTATAGTGAGTGACGGAGGGAGGGAGGCCTGAAATAGGCAAATGTGAGTTATGTTATATGTGTTAAATGTGAGTCAGGCTGTTATATTTGTGTATTTATAATATTTTATAATATATGTGTATTTATAATATTTATGTTAAATGTGAGTCAGGCTGTTATATTTGTGTATTTATAATATTTATAATATTTATAATTGTGTATTTATAATTTTTCTGCATTGATGTATGTGGTTATTGTGTATATTTTTTATCTTGATTCTTTTTTCTAAAGCCCATCCAGGGACAAGAGTTGCAAATTAGCTAATAGCTATACACTCTATGTGCAACACATCAGATTGATTGTCTTTGATTAATTGTCTATGTTTATTGCACTGTCCCTGTCAAATAAACTAATCTACTACTACTATCTCTTATTTTCGGTTTGTTTTTCAGCCTTTTAAAATCTTTCATTGGCAGGATGTTTACCTGCGCACCTGTGTCGAGCTTCAGTGACATGTCCGTGCCATTCATATCCAAGCACACTATCCATTCGTCAGCGCTCGTCTCTCCCTCGATGGCGTCCACGTAAAACTGATCCTCTTCGCTGTCGCTCTTTTTCTCCACGAGTTGCACCCTCTTCTTCGAGAAGCAGGTCTTTGCGAAGTGATTTTTTCCGCCACACTTGCGACATTCCTTCCCGAATGCTGGACACTGCTTCGGCGCATGTTACATTCCACACCGCTCACAGTTCCGGCGCGCGCGCTTTGCATCTCTTTTCCTTGCATACAACGTTCCTTTCGGCTTCGCACGCTGCACTGCATCGACTTCAGCAGTCTCTCTTTCCTTGCTGCTAAAAGTCTTTAATTGTGCCTTTGTACTCTCAGACGCTTGGCAAATCTGTATCGCTTTCTCCAGCGTTAAGTTAGTCTCTTTAAGTAGTTGCATCCGCAATTTGTTGTCTTGGACCCCAATTACAATTTGGTCCCGTATCACTGACTCACTCAATGTTCCAAAGTTGCATGATTGACATTTCAACCGTAGGTCTGTGACATACAGCTCGATGGACTCTGACTCTTTCTGAAGTCTTTTTCTGAACACATACCTCTCGTACGTTTCATTCTTTCTCGGTGTGCAATAATCGTCGAACTTCTTCATTACGACGTCAAATTTGCCTTTTTCTTCTTCCGTGAAGATGAATGTGTTGAACACATCTAGCGCAGCTCGCCCTGCTACTGTTAGCAGTAATGCTATCTTCCTCTCCTCGTCACGGAGACCGATAGCTAGCGAATAAAGTTCAAAACTTTGTTTGAATGCTTTCCAGTTCTCGTTGACGTTACCGGTCAACTTTAACTCGTCCGGCTGTCGAAGAGCGTTCATCTTCGCCGTCGGTTCGTAGTTTTTCTCCTGGTACCATGTAATGACGAGGCGCACACACACCGAGTGTCAGTCAGAACTTTTACTTGTCACTGCAACTTCAACCAACAACTAACCACAGTGGCGCATGTACAACTCCTTTTATACTCAGGTCATGGCCAGGGTCATACTGCCCTCTTGTGGTGACTCTATATGAACTTCACATATCAATACACAAACCACAAAGTTTTTTTTTTTTTGTTACTTATTTGTAGCCGTAGGTAGATTTGGTTTGCAGTCTGGTGACAAGCCACCGGCCGCTGCGTGCGCGAGCGCACTAAACCCACGGTCTCATGATCCCCGCGATCCCCCGGCCGAGGGTAAAACTGTGCTGCCACAGTGCTAAACCACTGCTCCACCTTGCAGCCCGTTATGACAAAGCGAGAGATTACGTCAGTGAAGGTAATTATTCAAAAATCCAACTTTTTTTTTTTTTTTTTTTTTTGCATTTCACACCGGCCATTTAATTCCCCGCTTATCCCCTTATCAGGGGGAACAACAGGAGTACACCATTTTGCGGAGTTTGTAGATACACGTGAGCTATGTGGTTTATTTCACCCTGCTGCTGCTGTTTCTTGCCATCCAAAATGGCGGCTCACTCTAACGGGCCAGTGCGGCACGCCCCCTGATGTCATATGCAACAACCTAATTGGCAGGTAGAGCTGTCACCTGAGGCCCGCCAGAAAACAGCCTTCTCCATCGGGCAGGGACTGTACCAGTTTAAAGTGATGCCGTTTGGACTCTGCAACGCTCCGGCCACCTTTGAACGCTTGATGGAGCGAGTGCTGGCTCACGTGCCCCGGAGTCGCTGCGTTGTTTACCTGGATGACCTGCTGGTGCATGCAGCTGATTTTGACAGCGCCCTGTCAAATCTCAGAGAGGTGCTGGGAGCCATCCTGCAGGCGGGGCTACGGTTACACCCTAAGAAATGCCACCTGTTTCGGCGGGAGACCACCTTTTTGGGCCACGTCGTCAGCGCAGCGGGGGTTGCCACCGACCCGGAAAAAGTGGCAACAGTGAGAGACTGGCCAGTGCCGCGGAACGTCGGAGAACTGAGGAGTTTTCTTGGATTGGCCTTCTATTATAGGAGGTTTGTGAAAGACTTCGCCACCATCGCCAGCCCACTGCATCAGCTGACGCAGAAAGGACGCACGTTCCAGTGGAGTGACAGCTGTGCTGCTGCTTTCTCCCAGCTCCGCGCAACGCTCATCAGAGCCCCCGTCCTGCAATATCCCGACCCGAACCGCCCTTTCATCGTGGACACGGACGCCAGCAACCAGGGCATCGGGGCGGTGCTATCCCAGGAGGGAGAACACGGAGAGCAGGCAGTCACTTTTTTCAGCCGCACTCTCAGCAGAGCCGAGAGAAATTACTGTGTGACTCGCAGAGAGCTGCTGGCTGTCATTCAAGGACTGCGTCATTTCCGCCCTTATGTGTACGGGGGGAGGTTCCAGCTCAGGACGGACCACACTTCCCTGACCTGACCTGGTTGTTAAACTTCAAAGAACCGGATGGACAGTTGGCGAGATGGCTGGAGGCACTGCAGGATTATAATTTCCAGATTGTGCATCGGGCAGGCCGCCTCCATGCCAACCCTGACACGCTGTCTCGGCGCCCCTGTGCGACAGAGGAGTGTCGTCACTGCCAACGGGCTGAAGATTGGGACCAAACCGCCCCACGGTCTGCCGCTCTCCGAGCCGCTGCGAGCAGAAATCACGCAGCGACGCACAGCCCCTCCTCAGATGATCAGGCAGCTCTCCCCAGCGATGACGTCAAAGAGGTTCTTGGCACGCAGCAGCTGCAGAGCGAGCAGGACAGAGACCCGGTCATTTGGCGGGTTCGGCAGTGGCTGGACGCAGGACAGCGGCCCGCCTGGGAGGTTGTGTCACCACTGGACCCAGAGACTAAGGCCCTACACTCCCAGTGGGCCAACCTCCGCTGCCACGAGGGCATGGTGTATAGACAGTGGCAGACTCCAGCTGGGCAGCAGCACGTCTGGCAGCTGCTGGTTCCTCGTCGACTCCGGCCCAAAGTACTCCAGCTGGTTCATGGGGCGGTAGGAGCGGGCCACTTCGGAGTGACAAAGACGCTGCAGCACCTTCGGGCCCGGTTCTACTGGCCCGGTTGTCATCAGGATGTGGAGCTCCACGTTCACCGCTGCGACACGTGCACAGCTCAGAAGGGACCAACTCAGCGATCCCACGCTCCCCTGCAGCAGTACTGGGTGGGAACACCAACGGAGCGAGTGGGAGTGGACATCCTGGGCCCTTTCCCGACCACGGACCGGGGGAAATGCTACGTGCTGGTCGCGATGGATTATTTCACTAAGTGGCCAGAGGCGTACGCGGTCCCGGATCAGAGCGCCGCTACGACGGCATCGAAGCTGGTGGATGAAATGTTCTGTCGGTTTGGCGCACTGGAGGAGCTGCACAGCGATCAGGGTCGGAACTTCGAGGCGGAGGTCTTCGGAGAGGTCTGTAAGAGGCTGGGCATCCGGAAGACCCGGACCACCCCGCTGCATCCACAGAGCGACGGCCTGGTCAAACGATTCAACCAGACCCTCACCACCCAGCTCGCTATCCTAGTGGACCAGCGACAGCGAGACTGGGACCTGCACCTGCCTTTTGTTTTGTGGGCGTACCGGACGGCGGCTCAGGAATCTACCCGGTGCACCCCTGCGGCGCTCATGTTTGGACGCGAGCTGTGCACACCGGTGGATTTGGTATTCGGTTGCCCCCCTGAGCCGGAGGTGGAGGGAAAACCCGGATTGGATTATTTTTTTTGTTTGAAAGAACGTCTCCACACGGTGCACGAGCTGGCTCAAGAGGCCCTGGCAGCGGCAGGGGGCCGGCAGAAGCGAGCGTATGACTCCTGCTGCCAGGGGAGGGACTTTGCACCGGGAGATCGAGTCTGGGTTTTCTGCCCTGAGAGGAAGAGAGGACGATCACCGAAGCTGGCGAGCCAGTGGTCGGGGCCATGCGTGGTCCTGGGGAGACTGTCAGATGTGGTGTACAGGGTGAGGCTTAGAAAAAGGGACCGGGTTGTGGTTCTTCATCGTGACCGTCTCGCCCCGTATCGGCCATCTGCACCGCTGGTGGACGAACCGGAGCTTCCATCCCGGCCCGATACCCCGACTGAGACCCAGATGGACACTAGGGGGCCTGTACGTGTTGGCCGCCGCCGCCGAAGACCGCCCCGACACCTGGATGAGTTTGTATTGGACTTTTAAATTGGACTTTAATTTTTCTGGGGACAGAAACCAGTCCGGGGGGGGGGGGGCAGTGTAACGTTGGGGCCATGTTAAGGGGGGCAGGGATTTCCCAGCATGCTTTGCCAGTTGAAAACGTTATGTGTGTGTAACCGTGATTTAAACGGAGGTCTGGGAGAATGACCTCCCCTCCTGCCTGTGCTCAGTGTGTGTGAAAAATAAATCCCGTTGATCACAACCATCTGCTCCATTTTCTTTGTGTGAACCCTGCTTACGTCACAGTACATATGATCTGCCAGAGGCTATGGATTATCAGACAAAGGTCTTGGAGAAAGGATCCTTAAATTGATAAGCATTTTTTGAAGCCAAGTATGACTTTGTATGACATTGTAGATAACATAAGGTGTACTGATTCTGTTGCTCCCCTGGGTAGCGGCCCAGGAGGAGGCAACGTGCATGTGGAAGTTAACTCTCCAACCTGTGATAGAGAATAGGCAGAACACGTTTCGTTATTTTCACACAAAGGACTTTATTCTTCGTTCAAGTCATTCACATGACCAACATCAACTGACTAGTATTTACTATCAAAGTCCATAGTTTCTCTCTTATTATCTGATCACGTCACCATTAAACAAAACACAATCATGTCCATTTATCACAATTTTCGATGTGACATTAACTGTATACTTAACATTCTTAACAAATTACCCTAACATGAAATGAGTTATTGGTTTTATCTCCTTCCCATGTATATATCTTTTAACTTGTTCAAATATTTATATTTTAAACAATAACCCATGAATTTACATTTACATTAATCATTTAAGCACTGTCATAAATGTACAGCATGTGGTGTTATTCTTAACAATTCACTAACCTGGCCACTGTGTACCTAACACACTTACAATAGTATTCCTGGTATTCGGTAATACACCCGAAATATGCACACTTGGTGACAAATCAAACCAGTAAATGTCGTACTGTATGAAAACCGTTTCATAACTGTCTTTAAATAAAGTAAGCAAATGGTTCCTAACATGTGGCCAGATTTCACGGTTGTGGCACGTCCCATACACTCGATCATTAACATTAGCAGGTTAGCTTATACAACAACACATCAACTTTAACAGAAATACCCTTACAAACCCGCTTTTCGCCTCACACTTATCACAATATAATCTCGGACATCTTAGGACTCTTACAGTTTATATTGCACTCTTGAATTATTAGTATTTACCAACCTGTGATAGAGAATAGGCAGAACACGTTTCGTTATTTTCACACAAAGGAGTTTATTCTTCGTCCTCCGGTGCGTGAGTCTACTCTCTATCACTATGCGACATGTGCCATCTATTGGTCGGCGTACGGAACTGCACTCAACTCACCTGAGTTATAATGGAACCAGGTGGATTACAAATGAATTGTAGAAAAATAAAACAATTAAAGAATAAAATAAAATTGTAGGGGTGCCTGTTTTTTTTTAAATTTTCTTATCCAAATGTCTTTTTAGCACCTCTTACCTAACTATTAACTATTTCCAACCCTCTACAATTCATATGACTTTGACTTTACAAATGTAATGTTTATATGATTTTATACTGATATTACTCACCACATAATGGTGTGTTAACATCATATTTCAGAAATGTGACAGTAATGAGGAATGTGTTTTTCCTGATTCGGCAGTGGCCAAGCTGGGTCAGGGTAAACTACATTCACCCCATAATTTACCAAGGAATATATAAAATGAGGCATTCCTGGTAAAAATTTAAATCAAATTCTAATTAGGCAAAAGGTCCACCTTTCCATTGACTGAAAGAGTGTGATGCAATCTTTATTCATTTATTCAAATTCAACCCATCTGTGTTCAACTGGACAAACTGATCTTATTTATCAATGCTGAAGCATATCGAAAATGCACAGATAGTTATTTTGTTTTTCTTAAATGGAATCTGTAAACTAGTTCAAGAGAAGTCGCAAAAGAAGCTATGATTATTGAAATCTTATTTTTGAAGGAACTGGGCTACCCACACATTTTCATCTAAATTAAAAATGATAGCACACTTTCTTTCAGTAAAGGAATCAAGAAAATACCCTGTAACTTTGCTGCATGTACGTCTCCATGTATCAAAGCAGGGGGTATCAAAGAAATTAATTAGCAAATAATTAGTAATCCTCAGAAAAATAGATAATACATAAAAATTATCAATAAATGACTGATAATGAATTCAATTCAACTTTATTTACATAAGTGCTATTTCACAACAACAAACACCTCATTGAACTTTGAGCTATAGGGGGAACCCCCCATACTTGCACCTCCCATATTTGCACCCCCATACTTGCAGAAAGACTCCAGCAGAGTCCTGACAGCCTGGCTACAGTGCTGAAAAGAAACCTGAGATTATTTTTGTTTTCTTCTATTAATACAGACTAATGACTTGTTTTATCCTTTCTAAAAGATTTTTTTTAAATTAAAAGATGATTTCTTCAAACTAAATACAGTTCATCTAAATAAGTGAAGTGTCATTTTCTTTCTAAAGAAGAGGAAAAATGAGAAAGAAAAAAAGGGAAAAAAAACTGCTACATTGTATGATATTTTGAAAAATGCAAACGTTACACCAGCCTCCAACTTAGAATTGAGGACTGAACATAAAGAGCTTATTGATGCTTATATGCATTAGCCTTGCTAAATTATGATAGGACTTTTATTTCATTTCATTTTCTGTTTTTCTGTAGTGCCCAGTATAAACATATGGCTGCAGTTATAACTCAAATACATGCTGGGCAATACAGACCACTTTCTTATTATTCATGGGATAATACGAATAATAAAATCATGCCCTCTATTATCCTACACATTCCCCACGCCGTGGAGGGGGTTTCACAGCAGGACAACCATTCTATATTGTCACCACTATAACCTTGTTATCACAGCCACACATTAAGCTTGTACCAAATTCCTTGTGACTATTTACTGATGGCTCATCTTTAAAAAAAAAAAGCCTGATGGGTCAACATCCACTGCTTATGCTGTAACAACATTGTCTGGGGTCCTGATCGTGTAAAAAATTCCACAACCTGCATCACCTCCAGTGGCTGAACTATTGGCTTTGACTACAGCACTTACATGAGCTACTAACCTGAATGTAACTATCTGTACAGACAGTAAATATGCTTATAACACATGCCACCTGCATACCACTACCTTGAACCTGCGGGGGTTTGTCACCTCCACACAGGAAAACCAGTAAAATATCGATAGCAATTATTGCAGCTACGCAATGTTTTGATGCTACCACGTTATGTGGCAGTTATTCACTGCCCTGCCCACACTAATGGCACTGACTTGATTAGCTGCAGTAATCGCTTGGCTGATATCGCTGCTCACTGTACTGCTATTGATCTTTTAGGAACCGTCTGTTTTAGTAATAATGTTGATGTTGATGTTTTAAAAGACTGTTAACATAATATGGATCTCCCTCCTGTTACATGTGGCTTGGCTGATGGGAGAATTGTTCTGCCACCCACGTTATACAAATGGGCTGCCCTGGTGGCACATGGACTATCAATGTGCCAACAGGACGGAATGATGAGGATGTTGGAAAACTGCCCTAATATTTTGAAAGAAGTAACAAAAGCATGCCAAAAGTGCATCACTTGTTTATAGCAATGGGAAGCTACAATATTGCTTGGTGTTGATTGACACCTTTACAAAATGGACATAAATTCATCACACATCCTCAGCAAATGCCTCATCTGTGTGTGAAACTATTGAATGATGTTCTTTCCGTTTTGGGGGTTCCAGAACTGATTTATGTAGATAATGGAACTGATTTTACAGCACAAACAGTTCAAGATTTCATAGTGCCTACCACCCACGAAGTGCAGGCTTAATAAAAAAAAAAGAAAAAGAAAAGTGAATTAAACTAATGATTAACTCTATACCAGACACAAAGACAGGATTGTCACCTTTTGAATGTGCTTTTCACTGACCTTATGTATTGCCTGACCTCTCACCACTAACCACGCCTAACAAATACACAAATCTTAGTGAACATCTCAGAGAATGCTTAAATACCAAAGAATACATTGATTCTGTCAGAGCTCTCTCTGCTCCACAGAAAGAAGCGGATAACCCGTTGCAACCTGGAGACTATGTCTTCATAAAGAACCACCACCGTCAACACTGGAACTCACTAATGTGGCTTGGACCTTTTCAGGTACTGTTAACCACTCCCACTGCAATACACATTGCTGAAAGACCATCTTGGATTCACCTTTCACACGTTAAAAGACTACGGGTGCCTGTAAGTGAACTGACTTGTTTCCCTGAGCAAAAGCCCAGCTACAAAGGGGATATGCACTTCCCTGCGTGAGGCCACGCCCCCTCAGTTTACCGAGATCGTCTCAACCCTGGTGAAGATAAGGGCCCGGATGGGTACTCTCTCAGGTGGAAACATGGCACCAAAAGTACTGATGACTCTGTGTTCCGCACTTCTCATGACAGTGGGGTGGTAATCTCTTTCTGATTCAAGGACAAGGAGCCCACGAAGCACGGACAATGGACAATACGTGGATTAAATGCATAACCTGTGGTACCAGACAATGGTGGTTTCGGTGAGAGGACTGGGAATCAATACTTCTTGCTATGTGTGTTTATTGCTACCCCATTCACACAAGACTGCAATACCCATGATCCCTGTTCCACTAAGTGAAGAGGAAACGGCCGGAGCGACAATAGCGATGAACTCTCGTCTCAGTCTACTTAATACAAGCAATAATGTTGGACATTGGTTGGTGGGGAATTTGTCAGAAAGGTATCTTAATAGATTGAATGTCACTGTTACTGATTACACTGGGTCTAAGATTAGAATATTTAATACTACTGGGATTGGAACTTCTTTGCTTGCAGTTAAGAGGCCTTTAATGAAAGTAAATCCTACACTGTTTACTTCACCAATCTGTTTTCACAAAAACTGTAGCAAAAACAATTTCAACCTGGGTTTTTCACCAAGATGCAATGATACAAAGGAAGTGACCTGTGGAGTGCAATATCATGATTCTGTTTGTAGAAATGCATTTCATTTTCCCTATATTGCTGCTGGAAATTTCATGTTAAAGAGCAAAAATTGTACTTTTAACTGTAGCAATAATCCTAATGATTTTTGGCCAAAGGATGATGGGTATGGATGTTTGGAAAACCATGTTTGGGTTTGTGGATCTAATGTTTACTCATTGCTTCCTCCAGGGTGGCGTGGCAGGTGTTACATGGCTATATTGTTCCCACACATTAGCATGAGGTCAAATCTTACACATGAAATGAAAACATCATACTCCCATTATTATCATCCTGAACAAACTGAAATACACACCAGGGCAAAAAGAAGCACAAAAATAGACATGCAACAGTTGGTGGGTAAACTATCTGGAAAACAGAGGATTAGTGATTTTAAAGGTGTTATGGGTACTCTTTTTCCAACGTATGGCAGTGCTCTAGCTATACACCACATAAATGCATTAGCATGGACAATGGAAAATCTAACTGTGTTAAAGGAGCAAGGTTTCACAGCTTTAAATGAAAAACAAAAATTCTCAAGAATGATGATATTACAGAATAGAATGACCCTAGATTTAACATTAGCTGCACAAGGAGGAGTATGCCATATTATTGGCCAGGAGTGCTGCACCTTTATCCCGGATCAATATCAGAATATCTCTCATGTTATTAGCCATTTGAATGATATCTTGCACTTACAACATACTTTAGACGAAGATAAAGGTTGGAGTCACTGGGTCTAGTTTCAAAATGGAACTTGTTGGCAGATCCTTTTGAAATGGTTAACCCCACTGATTGTGATATTAATCTTATTCTGTGTGCTTTTTATGTGTGTTATTCCCTGCATGAGATCTATGATTACATAAGCTATCACACACCATACTTTTCTGTTGCAAACTGCTATGTTAAAACTTGAGTGTAAAGGACAATATGCAGCTCTTTCAAAAACTGATGATGATTATGACCACAAAGAGGACTGTGATGACTGTGATTAATCTCCTGTGTAATTGGAATATGATGCAAATGACGGGCATGTAGAAAATCGAGAAAAGTTACATGTTTCTGATGAATAAAGGCATCCCTAAATAAAATACAAAAGGTGATAAAATGATAAACAGGAGGGAAATGTCAGAAAATTGTATATATGCAGCGGCATGAAATAAAGCAGCGTTGGTGAAGGTTTTAAGCAAGTTTATTAAATCATACCGCCGTCACGAAGCTCGCCCTAATGGGCGGCTCGGAGGCTCTCCAGCAAAGAGACACAAGAGTGAGTGTGTCAGCAGCAGTTGCAGGAATGAGAGAATGAACATGAAAATCAGACAGCTTATATACTCAGCTCAGACAATACATCAAAGACATTCACAGCAGTCGATCTGGGCATTTGCATATGAGAGGCACAGACAGTACAGGATGCATGAACACAATGCATGTGTGGGACATTAACATCACAGCAGTGAAACCATGCACGAATGGCAGATTACTTCACAGCATGCAGTGGAAAAAACCAGAAGAGCGAGCTGTCTGTCCCAGTCTGTTGTGGGGTTTGCCACACCGCTCCCCCCCAGAGGGCAAGGCAGGCGGACGAGACCTCGATATTGCAGCTTTGGCAGCGAGCAGGGAAAGCTCTCTGCAGGAGGAGGGGGAGGGAGGAGGGGGGTAGTACGTGCCGGCCGGGACGGTGAAATCGTCCGAGCCGCGCAAAAATTGCTTGCTGGTCCGCGATGTCGAGGGGCTGTCCTGTTGAACGTGCGGAGGTCCACAAGAAGAAAAATTAGTCTCTGATTCCTCTCGCGGCCATGAAGAAAAACAGGAGTGGCAAGGTTGCATAGCGGCTGTAAGAAAAAAAGAAACAAATGCAGAGGGACTTGGCGTGTTGACTTTAGGTGCAGGCACAACCTTAAAGCCTCGGGAACCGCAGACAGCTGAATTCCCCTTGCGTGCTGTGGCTAAGACCATAAAATCCAGTGAGCAAGCTGCGTGCCTCAGGTGTATGAGCAAGCCTGAAGGGCCAGTGTGCAGCAGAAGGAAGGCCGTCAGTGGAGCCGTATGTGTCCCGTGCGTGGTGCGCCGTCCTCGTAACTCCCCGGTGCGTGTGCCGGGGCTCCGTGCGTGGGTGGGCCAGCTGGAGAGGAGAACCAGGGTGCAGAATCTTGGTGGAGATCAGTGCAGACGGCACTGATAATATCCAGGTTGAGCTGTGGCTGCAGATTGGCCATGGTGCGTTGGAGCGGTGAGAGGGAATAGACGATCTTTGTCACCGCTCGGCCGTGGTGCGTCCAGGTCCAGGCGTTGCGTTCTCCGCCGGCCATGGAGGTCGCCGCCGTGGAGAGGGGATGAGGTGCCTGCGCTCTCGTGTGGAGGAGCTGTGAGCGCGGCCGGTCCAGCGTGGATGAGCAGATCTCAGACGTGCAGATCTCATCATGAAGAACGGGTCACCAGTGCAGCTGTCCAGATCAGAAGGTTGCTTTGCACAAAACGTGTGCATGTTCGGGGTCACCAGTGCAGCGGCATGAAATAAAGCAGCGTTGGTGAAGGTTTTAAGCAAGTTTATTAAATCATACCGCCATCACGAAGCTCGCCCTAATGGGCGGCTCGGAGGCTCTCCAGCAAAGAGACACAAGAGTGAGTGTGTCAGCAGCAGTTGCAGGAATGAGAGAATGAACATGAAAATCAGACAGCTTATATACTCAGCTCAGACAATACATCAAAGACATTCACAGCAGTCGATCTGGGCATTTGCATATGAGAGGCACAGACAGTACAGGATGCATGAACACAATGCATGAGTGGGACATTAACATCACAGCAGTGAAACCATGCATGAATGGCAGATTACTTCACAGCATGCAGCGGAAAAAACCAGAAGAGCGAGCTGTCTGTCCCAGTCTGTTGTGGGGGTTGCCACATATACATGTTATCATTTTATATCCATTTTATATACTCAAGTGTATATTGTATGCATACTGCACGGTGGCACAGTGGTTAGCACCGCAGCAGCACAGTTTTACCCTCGGCCGGGGGATCGCGGGGATCGTGGGTTCGATCCCTGCCCCCGGCCAACAGTGATCTGTGTGGAGTTTGCATGTTCTCCCCGTGTTTGCTTGGGTTTACTCCGGGATTTCTCCGGTTTCCTCCCACATGCCAAAAACATGCAGGTTAGGGAGTTAAGGGGCGCTTGCGCACGCAGCGACCGGCAGCTGGTGGCTTGTCACCGGACTGCAGAACAAATCTACCTACAAGTACAAAATAAGTCCAAAAAAAATAAAAATATTATCATCTTTTATAAACCATAAGTTCATTGCACACTCTTTCATTTTTGGATATTGAGAAGACATACTGAGTGTCCTTCCTGTGCAAAACTAAGATGTGTTTAGTTTGAGAAATAAAACTGTCTCACTAGATAAAACTATGTACGTGATAAGGGGTCTGGAAATAAGCGAAAATTAATCTTGTTTTCCTATGAAATGCTGTGACTATGATTAACTTGGAGTCTGGACTTAGCACACCTGCAAGGTCATAGCAAGGTCATGTTGTTCTCCTTTCAGGGCAATCTTTGCATATTCCTGTTATGACTGTATATGATATTATGACATTCAGCAGATGTTCTCTTGTGATTATATGACTGACGATGTATAAAAAGTCTCTGAATTGTTAAACTCTTCAGTGCTGAAAATTCTGTTAAAGGTATGCACTCCAGCAGTAAATATATATATATGAGAACTAATATTCGGTGTCATGAATCTTAATTGAGGTAATGAACTGACATACTATCACTCTTGAGTTTTCAGATTCTGACAGGACACATGGACAAATGTCTCTTTATGATGTCATATAGACCATGAACTCAGGCATCATAGGACGACTCGCAATGCCTATATGACGGCACATAGACAAATGTGTCTTTATGATATCATATACATCAAGCCTGCCTTCATGTCTTTATGATGTCATAAACAGTGACAGACATCAGGCAACATGTCTTTATGATGTCATATACATCAAGGCTGCCTTCATGTCTTAATGTCATATACAGTGAGTCCATGCCGGAAAGCCTCTTTTTGCTTAGATCTATTTTCATTATCCTGTCCATGAACTGGAATTATGACTCACCTATCCCTCAACCAGTGGTCTCAGCGAAGAAGAAGAAGAAGAAGAAGAAGAAGAAGAAGAAGAAGAAGAAGAAGAAGAAGAAGAAGAAGAAGAAGAAGAAGAAGAAGAAGAAGAAGAAGAAGAAGAAGAAGAAGAAGAAGAAGAAGAAGAAGAAGAAGAAGAAGAAGAAGAAGAAGAAGAAGAAGAAGAAGAAGAAGAAGACCCACCAGATGGAGAGCAATAGAATGACAACAACTGCTGCACATCAGAAAAGATGCCATGAAGATGAAACACCTGAGGTTCCAGCAGTACATCACACCCATCTGAGACAGGAGGACACCCTTCACCAGCATAGGGTATGACAGACTTTAAAGCACATTTCTAGGACACCACAGGACGGCCTATGATCTCTGCCTCATCATCATAGCGCGTCCTATGAACTCAGGCATCATAGGACGACTCACCATGCCTACATGATGGCTACCAGTCAGTCTACACTACAAATGTGTAAAATGCCAAGCAAAGCACTGATTTTCTCTGGGTGCTCCAGTTTCTTGGTTTCTACGGGCATGCACGGGCCTTCCTGAACAGGGTCGAAAGCCACTTTTTCAGGATTGTGCCCATGAACTGGAATTACGATGCACCTATCTCTCAACCAGTGGTCTGAAAGAAGAAGAAGACCCACCAGATGGAGAGCAATAGATTGAATGCTGCACGTCAGAAAGGATGCAGTGAACATGAAACACCTCAGGTTCCACCAGTATGCACCAGGCATGACGATGAACAACACAGCTGTCTGAAACAGGAGGAGACCCTTCAGTGGTCTGAACGAAGAAGAAGAAGACCCACCAGATGATGTCTATATGACAGCACATAGACAGAGCACATGACTCCCTACAAGACATATAGACATACAGTAGGTAAGCAACATAACACAGAACAGTGAATGAATGAATGAATGAATGTTTATTTTGGATAGTACAGGTTAAAAGGAACTGAATAATATAGCAAAAGGGGGAAATAAAATCCAACAAGGACAAATTAGACAATAACTCCTCTGAATATACAGTTCAACAAAAGTTATCCGAAATGGGTGATGGCTGAAGCCGCAGCTTATATTGCCCACCCATATTCCATCCAAGAATTCAAAAGAAAAACAAAACAATTACAAGCAATTACAATTCAGAACAAAGCTAAGACCAAATGTGACAAAAAAGAAGGCAGGAGAAGAAGTAACAAGCAGGGGCAAACAGCCCCAGATGGCAGGATGTATTTTGTGTGATTTTTAACTGTGTTTGATCACATCTTTGGAAAGATGAGTTCAATTTTCTAGCCATTTCTAAAGCTTTGGGACTACAGCAAACCACAGTGACAGCCATTATCCACAAATGGCAAAATGTGGAACAGTGGTGAACGAAGGGAATGCAAGCAAAAGCATGGAAAAAGGGCCGGGATTCATGCTAGGCTAAAAGCTAACCCCTCGAGACCAGCAGTACCGTCGCTCCTTCTCTCTAACGTCCGCTCCCTCGACAACAAGCTGGACGAGCTGCATCTGCTGAGAGAAACCCGGAGAGAGTGGAGGGACTGCTGTGTGTTTGCGTTCACGGAGACATGGCTCCACGACAACATTCCTGACGAGGCCATTCACCTAGAAGGTACGTCGGTATTCCGAGCAGACAGAGAAATGGTGAGCTCCGGTAAGACCTGTGGGGGTGGGGGGGTGGGGGGGGCTATGCATCTATGTTAACAAGAACTGGTGCGTTAACGCCACGTTAGTATCTAAAAACTGCTCTCCGTTGGTGGAGTTCCTTATTGTAAATTGTCGGCCATATTATCTGCCGAGGGAATTCAGCAACGTGTTTGTAGCTGCTGTTTACATAGCGCCGAGTGCTAATGCTAACGCTAATGCTAAGAAGGCACTCGGGGAACTGCACAATGCTATTAGCGAAATCCAACCTTCACACCCGGACAGTTTTGTGGTGGTTGCGGGGGATTTTAACCACACCAGCTTAAAGACTGTGCTCTCCAAGTTTAAACAATGTGTAGACTTTAAGACCAGAGGAGAGAATATGTTGGACTTAGTGTACACAAACACAGATGCATATAAGGCAATGCCCCGCCTCCACCTCGGCCTTTCTGACCACCTATCCGTCATGTTGGTACCTGCCTACAAACCCTTACTGAAGCGCAACAGGCTAGTAGTGAAACAAATCAGGATTTGGCCAGAGAGTGCAACCTCTGCACTGAAAGACTGTTTTCTGCACACAGACTGGGAGGTCTTCAAAATAGCAGCCTCCTAGGAAGAGAAGACAGATGTGGAGGAGTATGCTGAAACGGTCACCAGCTACATCGCGAAGTGCACAGAGGATGTCACTACAGTGAAGACCATCACTGTGCGGGGAAACCATAAGCCCTGGATAACTGCAGAGGTGCGCTTGCTGCTTACAGCCAGAGATGCAGCCTTCAGAGCGAAGGACAGGATCGCCCTCTGCTCAGCCAGGTCTGCGCTCTCAAAGGGAATTAAGACGGCGAAGCACGCCTATGCGGAGAAAATCCAGGGACACCTCTGTGACACTAGAAACACCAGGCAGATGTGGCAGGGAGTTTGGACACTGATGGGCTATAAGTCTAGGCAGGGGGTCGATGATGACGACGCTTCGCTTCCAGACAGGCTCAACGACTTCTTTGCATGTTTTGAAGCATCAAACCCGACAATCAGAGGGAGGGCTGGCCCATCCCTACCATTGGTCGGATCAGCTTTTACCATCAACACAGCGGACACACGGAGGACCCTAACCAGGGTCAACCCATGTAAAGCTGCAGGTCCGGACAACATCCCGGGACGTGTGCTACGAGACTGCACGAGTGACTTGGCGGATGTACTGACTGACATTGATAACATTTCCCTGAGTCAGGCCATCGTTCCCAGATACTTCAAGACCTCTATCATTGTCATCACCCGCAGCTCACGGGCTGTTACCTCAGCTGCGCGCACACCTGCGTCTCATTAAAGATCCACTATTTATTCCATCCTGCCCTGAGCTGCGGTCTGGAGCTGTCTGTCTCCCTACGCTTCTCCACAGCTACCTCCCCATCGTTCGGGCCAGCTGTTTCTCCACTTCAGACACGTAAGCTGTCATATTGCCTTACCTTGTCCTTCCAGCCTTCCCCTGTGCACAGGTGGATCCTCTTGGCGGTGGACTTATCCCTCCTCATCTCGCCGCTACTCCACCTGCCTCAGCTTCACGGACGCCACAGCAGTACGCTGTCTCTAGACGTGGGACTTGCTATGCCAGCCACCGTGCCGCTACAAGTAAGCACAACAACTTGGTTACATTCCCGTGTGGTTGCCCAGCTAATTCCTGCTCTCCTCTCTCATAGGGTTGTCTGGCTGAACGGCGAACTGCTCTGTCCTGGTCTCATCCTCCACCCACACTACATTCACATCTCGCATACACGCATCCATACATACATATTATTGTTGAATAAAGCTCTCAAATCTGTCCGAGCCTGTGTGCGTGTTTCCTGGGCTGAATAATGTGTCAATCATAGTACCGGTGGCAAAGAAACCAGTTGTGTCCTGTCTGAATGACTATCGTCTTGTTGCACTGACACCAATTGTGATGAAATGTTTTGAACGGCTTGTCAAACCACACATTACAGCCTGCCTCCCTGCATCACATGACCCGCTCCAGTTTGCATATCGTTCAAACCGCTCCACGGAGGATGCTATAGTCACCACCCTGCACTCTGTCATCACCCACCTGGATCAGAAAGACACCGACGCCAGACTCCTGTACATTGATCTCAGTTCAGCATTCAACACCATTATTCCCCAGAGACTGATGGAGAAATTACTCCTTCTTGGTCTGAACACCGCCACATGTCTCTGGATCCTGGATTTCCTGACTGAGAGATCTCAGTCTGTCCGGGTTGCAAACAACATCTCCAACTCTGTCACGCTGAGCACCGGATCCCTTCAAGGCTGCGTACTCAGTCCACTGTTGTTTACACTTCTAACACATGACTGTGTATCCAGACACGAGGGGAACCAGATTATTAAGTCTACAGATGAAACCACAGTGGTGGGACTTATTCAGAGGGATGAGGAATCAATGTACAGGGAAGAAGTGAGAGACCTGGAGGGCTGGTGCAGGGAGAACAATCTGGTGCTCAATGTGGACAAAACGAAGGAGATGATTATTGACTTCCGGCGGTCACAGCCTGAACATGTCCCCCTCAGCATCGGAAGCCATTTAGTGGAGAGAGTGGAGAACATCAAGTTCCTCGGAGTGCAAATCTCGCAGGACCTGACCTGGAGCAAGAATTCCTTGGGGATCGGGAAGCGGGCCCAGCAGAGACTGCACTTCTTGAGAAAACTCAAACAGGCCTCTCTCCCCATCTGCATCCTCAGGACCTTCTACAGAGGTGTGGTGGAGAGTGTTCTGATGTACTGCATTGCTACATGGTACTCCAGCTGCAGTATGTCAGACAAAAAAGCTCTGCAGAGGATAGTTAAGGGAGCTGAGAGGGTAATTGGAGTCTCCTCCCCTCTGTCCAAGAACTTTTTCAGAACCGTTGTAGGAGCAGGGCACTGAACATTGTCAAGGACAGTTCTCACCCTCTGCATAAACACTTTGAACTTCTGCCATCTGGCAAACGATTCCGGAGCATCAGAGGCAGAACCACCAGACTGATTAACAGCTTCCTTCCACAAGCTGTCAGGATGCTGAACAGTTGATCCGGAGTCTCTCATACATACTACTGCACCTACGGACATTATGTACATTATTTGTATATTATAGTTCTGGTTAGTTTTTCAAGTATGTCTCAGGGATGTGTGAATGGATGTGGTGGAGTGGGGGGTGAAGATATGTGTGAGTGTGTCTTAAATCATGTTCTTTTACTTATATGGATGCCGAGAGAAACGCAATTTCATCTTGCCTGCACTACAGTTGTATGTACAGCAATATGACAATAAAGGTTGATTTGATTTGATTTGATTTGAACCTTCCCAGGAGTTGCCAGCTGACCAAAAGTACCTCAAGAGAGCGGCAACTGTCACAAGCTGAGCTCTAGAGGTTCTGCCAGGCTCAGCGTTGTGGCTTTTTCATTGTATTTATATATATATATATTTATTGTATTTTGTGCCCTTTGAGTTTCTGTACTGCTTACTATTTTTCTGTTTAGGCTTCAGTTTTGTTACGCTCATGTTTTTTTTCCTTCATAATTATTTATTAGTCCATCCATCCATCCATCTTCTTCCGCTTAATCCTTTTTGGGTCGTGGGGGAGCTGGAGCCTGTCCCAGCATCTTTGGGTGAGAGGCAGGGTACACCCTGGACAGATCGCCAGTCCATCACAGGGCAAACAGAGAGACAGACAACCAGTCACTCTCACATTCATATGTTTATTCTCAATATTTGTTCTGTGATGTTCTTTCTCTGGGTTGACAGCTGTAAGGCGGCGTTTCCGGTTTTGTGTTCTGCGTGGGCGACACCCTGTCAGCTGACAAGCTGTTCCTTCCTCCTCTTTTCCAGCTGATCCCAATCACCATTTATTGTTCCCTTTTTGTCCACTCATGTGAACCCACACCTGTCATCACTCGTGTTGTTTATTCTGTCCCTATTTAAGGACTGCATTTTCTTTTCTTATTTGCCGCTGTCTTTAGTTATATTCACCTCGTCTCCTCCAGAACCCTGCCCTGCTCTGGTGCATCAAATCTGTGTTTTTTTTCTCTCTTTTGTATTTTGTGTTAAGAACACCTTGTTTTACTTTACGTCTGTTGTTTCTTTCAATAAATTGCACAAACTCACAGTCCAGCACATGGGTCTCGCCTCTTTGCCCTGAAGAGCATTCATGACAGAAAACAGCGGCCAGTAGAGACCCAGCTGCTGTGAGTTTGCAGATTCTTTTTTTTTCTTTTTACTCACCTTTTTTCATGTCCCTGGTGCACTGGCCTCCATCAATTAAAGGGAGATTGGCAGCAGGGCACCTTGTTCCAGCCCCACATCCATGCTATGGACAGAGGGAGAGCGCTGCCTCCGACCTGAAGAGTGCACCGACGAAAGAGCGTCCCCTGGCTTCACCGACTCAGGATCCAGTGCCAGCAGGAAAACCACCTCCAGAATCCACGCCGGATGAACCACTTGTGTGGGATACCTCGCTGAAGGAGACCAGGACTGCACCAAACACCATGCCTGCTGCAAGGGCTGCTGCAGCAAAGTTGGAGCTGGACCTCCGAAAGACCACAACCAAAACATCGTGGCCTGGATCGATGGGGTCCTGGACGGCGGTGGAGCGCGAGCTCAGGCAAG
Source organism: Pholidichthys leucotaenia (assembly GCA_020510985.1). NCBI lineage: Eukaryota > Metazoa > Chordata > Actinopteri > Cichliformes > Pholidichthyidae > Pholidichthys > Pholidichthys leucotaenia. The sequence continues at coordinate 23,901,492 of CM035836.1, read as the reverse complement.
TGTTCTCCTTCACTTTTCTTGTATCATTTTTGGAGATATCTTGTCTGGCTCTTGGTGAGGACAGCCAGGTGCAGCCATCACCTGCACCTGAGCTCACCTCGCCGGGCTCCACCGCTGCTGGTGACCCTGACCCTATCTCTCTACCTGTTTTGCCTGAGCCATCTCCCAGGGTCACCAAGGATAGTCCACTCTTGCCAGATTTCCCCGAGGGTTCAGGCTAACCACCCGAGATCGCCGTGGGTCCAGCTCCCCCCCGCTGAGGTCATCCTGGAGAAAATGAAGCCATCCATCAGAAGAAGTTAAACCAGAGCTGACAGAACCAAGGCTAGAGCAGCTGGAGGAACCCAGAAGACACCATCAGTCAGTCACATGCACAGACATTTCAGGGGCAGCTGCTCAACCAGAAAAAAAAACCCAAAACAGTGGGGGCTCTCTTGGGCCTCCGAGTACATCAGTCTTTTCATCATCATCATAGCAGTCTGTCGGGGGCAACAATGACTGTTTCATTTAGGTCTGATCAGATTCCTCCACGCAGCTCTGTCCTTCGCCTTCCACTGCCAGGAGCTCTTGACCTTGTTAACCGGGTCGATGTCTGAGCCAGTATGAGTTGCTTTCTGACTGACCATTTCATGAAACTACTTGCAAAGTATTTGAGTACTGCTAGCTTTTGCTGGACTAGTGGCACATTCTTAGCAAATAGAGGTATTATCAGTGGCAAGGACAGGCCAAGACAAGTTTACTCCAGTATCTGTTGCAGTGACTGACCAGATGATAGGTTTGTTTATCTCTGCGCTTTGTGTAGTGCAGGTCACGATGCACCGACTGGCAAAGGTCTACCATAGACCTTGCAACAAATGTGCTTATCTGCCAGGATGTCCAGTCTCACCCCATGTAACTGGGAGTGGTTCACCACAGACCTGTGACAGATATTGTATTTAGCTCTGGCAAGATGGCCAGTTTCACCCTCCACTCTCTCGGAAGGGCGGGGTTATCCGGTAGCAAGCAAACCAATTCCTGACCTGACATAGATCAGTCTGCTAACAAGAAGAAAATATTAGCGCTGTGAATCTTTAGAAGTCACACAATCTGATTCGATTTTGGGGGTTCACTATTTGATTCAGAATCGATTTTTGAATCTAAATGATTTTCTATTCAGTTCAATTCAACTTTATTTATATAGCGCCATTTCACAACAACAGTCATCTCGTAGCACTTTCAACTGTAGAGGAAACCCCACATTCGCAGAAAGACTCCAGCAATCAAGCAATTCCCTGTGAGCAAGCGCTTGGTGATGGTGGAGAGGAAAAACTCCCTTTTAACAGGAAGAAACCTCCAGCAGAACCAGGTTCAGGGAGGGGCAGTCACCTGCTGTGACTGGCTGGGGGGTGAGGGGAAAGCGAAGAAGAAGAAAAAAACAGACATATAGAGAGAGCAAACAGCACGATGGGGACTCGATCTATGGGGGAGAACAAACAGATGTTAATGACCAGCAAAAATATTTCATTGAGAGTGAAGAAAGGAGTGAGGCCCAGTGCATTGTTGGAGGTCCCCCGCCTGTCTAAACCTATTAGCAGCATAACTAAGGGAGGGTTCAAAGACACATTATCCCTCCCTAATTATAGGCTATATCAAAAAGGAAGGTTTTAACTCTATTCTTAAAAACAGAGAACGAGTCTGATTCCTGAATCCAGATTGGCAGCTGGTTCCATAGGAGAAGAGCTTGATAACTGAAGCCTCAACCTCCCATTGTACTTTTGGAGATTCTACGTATGACAAGTAATCCTGCATTTTAGGAGCTGTTACGATAATAGGGTAGTATCTGATCTTTTAAACACAAGGGGCCTGATTATTTAGAGCAGGGGTCACCAACCTTTTTGAAACTGGGAGCTACTTAAAGGGTACTGAGTACTACGAAGGCTACCAGTTTGATACACACTTAGAAAAAAGTTGCACCGTTTAAATGTATGTTATTACATCTGTTTGTTCTCCCCCACAGATTAAGTTCCCGTCGTGCTGTTTGCTCTTTACATGTCCTTTTCTTCTTCTTCTCTATCCCCTCACCCCCCAGCCAGTCGCAACAGATGACTGCCCCTCCCTGAGCTTGGTTCTGTTGGAAGTTTCTTCCTGCTAAAAGGGAGTTTTACCTCTCCACCCACCATTGCCAAGTGCTTGCTCACAGGGATCACTTGATTGCTGGGGCCTTTCTGCAATTGTGGGGTTTTCCCCAATGGTTTGAAAGTGCTATGAGATTACTGTTGTTATGGAATGGCGCTACATAAATAAAGTTGAATTCAACTGAATCTGTGTACCAGGTTTGGTGGCACTAGCTTTACTCGCTTTATAGTAATAGTAAATGTAACTATACCAAAGTGCAACTGCAATGTTAACTTTCAAGGTACTACTACTTTCAAAGTAGAACACCGGTGCGCATCGGCCTGTTCAGCCACAGGTGGTGCTGTTCCAGCAGAGTAGACGTTTAGGATTCTCTTCCATGGTCATCATAGACCGACGGAGGCCGCCACCGCCGAATGTTAACTTTGACCCCTTGACCCTAAACCCATAGTTAGGTGAGGGTGTAAGCTGTCCAAGATGTGTATTAGATTCAACTACTATATCAATTTGAAAAGCCTACATCATTCCTTTCAGTAGTTATTGTGTTTACAAGATTTCGGGAAAATCTGACCTCTGACCTTAAGGTCATCCGATGAGAGTGAAATTGCAATTTGCACATCATCAAAGTATATCAAACCATGGTACCAAGTTTCAAAACAATCGGAACAAAACTGTTGGAGGAGTTGACTTCACAAAAGGGGGACAGACGGACGGACCCATAACATAATCCCCCTTTGGCCTTTGCCCAAAGGGCTCTTCGACCCCTTTGGGCTTTGACCGGCGGGGATAAAAAGCATCACTTAATGCTGATGCAAACAGAGATAAAGTCTCAACATTTTACAAAAGTGTTAAAACTTTGGGAAAAAGATACTAAATCACAAGGAAAAATAGCAACAAACATTGATACAATAAAAGCTTCAAATTTTCCAGAAAGATACAACAAATTTATAGGAAAAAAATTATAATTTACTTAAAAGAAGGAATAAATTCATGAGAAAAAATTGGCAAAATGACAAGAAAAGCAAAACTGAATTTATAAGATACACAAGTCACAAATTCATGAGGAAAGTTGAAAATTATTGAGGAAAAAAGTCACACGTGAACAAGAACAGTCATTGAATATTCTCAGATACAGGAAATTATAAAGATTTACTACATTCGTTTGAAAAGGTTTGACATTCTTGAGGAAAATGTCTCAAAATTACAAGAGAGAAGCAGCACCTTCACAAGGAAAAAATTCTAATTTTTAATTACAAAAGCACGGTGGAGCAGTGGTTAGCACAGTGGCAGCACAGCAAGAAGGTCATGGGATCGATCCCACCCTTGACCACCGTGGGTTCGATCCCACCCCCAGACCATCGGTGACCCTTCTGTGTGGAGTTTGCATGTTCTCCCCGTGTCTGCATGGGTGTACTCCGGTTTCCTCCCACAGGCCAAAGACATGCAGGTGAGGTTAATTGGCATCAACTGGAGATTCTAAATTGTCCTTAGGGATGGATGTGAGAGTGAATGGTTGTCTGTCTCTTTGTGTTGGCCCTGTGATGGACTGGTGATCTGTCCAGAGTGTACCCTGCCTCTCGCCCAAAGATGCTGGGATAGGCTCCAGCCCCCCCCCCCCATCCCCCACAACCTGAAAAGGATTAAGTGGTAGAAGATGGATGCAAAGACATAAGAGTAAATTATTGAGACCAAAGTGCAAAGTAGGAAGAAAAAAGATGTGAATTTATGACAAGTCACAAATTCAAGAAAAAAAAAAAAGTAAATTCATGAGTGAAAAGTGGAATTTTTTTTAACAGTTTCAACATTGTGTGAAAAAGTCTCAAATTTTCAACAAAAAAGAAAAGGAAAAATAATCAGAAAAAAAAGTCACCAGTTAATGAGAACTGCCAAATTGATGTAAAAATGCACATTTGCAATCAAAAATCTGTCTAATTTAAGTGGTAGAGTAGCTGAAACTGTACATAAGTAAAAGTATGTTGTCTTTATATTAGTGATGTTGGTGTTATTGTGTTAATTGTCCATTAACTGCGACAAATTTTGAGATTGCTTTTTGGCCTAGCAGCTCTCCGTACCAAAGCCACTCTGGCCACAGACACTGTGTGCACCATGCAGACATTGTGAAGTCAAACAAGCTTGATTACAGCCATGGAAATCCCCAAAGTGCTGTCATGTTTAAGTTTACAACGTTATCTGTCAGAGCTCTAACCTGGATAATTGTTACAGCCTCCTCCAAAACTTCGCCTGGATGTTGGGTTCTTCTTCTTCTGTGGAAGCTGGCTAGCTGGCTAGTAGCTACATGCTAAGTTGTAGCTGCTCTCCAGCAGTTGACACGGACAGAAATTCACCTGTTTTAATCCCCATAGCTTTGGGTCCAACTGTTGGCGACTACCGGTCTAAAAAATTTCTCAAGCTGTGTTCGTAATGTCCATTCACTCCCCCGCCATTTTTGTAGCACCTTGGGGTGTCATCATGGTCAAGATAGTTGTTTATGTTTGCAGTTTTTCTGCTTAAAGGGGAATTGTGTCTGTTGTGACACATGAGGTCCATGGTTTTGTGTTGATCTGCTTAAAAGTTGTGGATGTTTGCTATGGGAGAAAGAGCAAGCTTCATTTGTGGCTACTGGTTGGATGCCGAGTTGTGTTGCAGTGATATTATTGAGTCCTGGCATTCCGTTGTTTGCACATGCAGTCTACTTTTGAGAATTTTCTGGAGAATATCCTGGATAGTTTTTGTCATTTTGGATATGTTGACAACTTTAATAAACCTACAGGCAAAGACAGCAAGCATATTTGTCCACTCCCGTGTTCATAACAGTATGACAAACGAAAAATTACCAACTTAAGGTACACTGTATCTGTATGGAAAAACACACGATTAAAGCATTAGTAATCACGATTAACTCAACATTCCAAAACATTAATCATGATGAAAAATTTTCATCGTCCAACACCACTAATAATATAACAAGGCACAACAGTTCTTTGTTTAAATGTGTATTTTTCCTTCAGAAGAGCCACTCAGCCAGGCAAAGCAAATGGCCTGTTGCCCGAGCAACCAAAGCCTGAATGTGTGCACTTCCTTGTTAAGGAAGATTGAAAAGCAATGCTACCGGGGAGCCGTTACTCTTCCACACAGTGGGCTATTAGCTGCTTTTCTTATTAAACATCAAAAAGAGGAGAAAATGTAAAGCTCCCTGATTGGCTGAGCTGCCCTCAATTAAAGTCAATTTTCTTCTATTCTGGCAGAGGAAATACTGATCAGTGTTTTTATTTTATTCATATCATTTAGATGATATTAGAAAACACATGTAGATCACTGATATTTGATACTGACCTCAGAAACTCCCACACAACTCTGTTTTATTTGGCGTCCCCAAACAAATGTAGCCACGCCATGCCACTGCTCACGCCATGATGGTGCAGTGACTACACCTGTGTGTCTTTGTGGGGGGTGAGGTCACACCTGAAAACTGACTGACCACAGTCACACAGAAGCCAACCGAGGCACAGGCTGAGCAGCTGGAATTTTAGGTTCTCCAGTTTATTTCTCCATAGAACAAGTGAACTATAGGTAACTATTTATTCACAGACATTTATTGAGAAAGAAACATCCTTACAATTTCAATTTTTTTCAAGAACTTTTTGTAAAATTTAATCATTTTTAAAACCCTTAAAATACTATATTAAAATTCATGCCTTTTTAAGGATTTCCATCACCCGTGGCAACCCTGGTTGTGATCTGGCACTATGCAAATGAAGCTGATTTGAAAATAAATGAAGTGAACTGAGTTGATTGAGCAACAACAACAGAGAAGGAAAAGTCAGACATACAATCAAAACATGGAGAATCTCTGCTTTCTAAATGAAATGTTGGTTCAGACATTTAAGGGATCTGAATCCAGTACAGCCTGATCTCAGGGCAGAGGTTGCATGAAATGAAAATTGTCCTTCATTGACAGATATTTTTCAGCAATGACAGAAAAATCTGAAAGCTGTTTGTCATTTGACAGATTACACTGAAGGTGATCTCATTAAAATGAGATAACAGATCATAACATAACTTTTACAACCATGTCTGTCAAAATGACAGATAAAGTCTAGCGCAACCTGTGTCTCAGGGTTTCTGAAGTTGAATCTGTAACCACAGGAAGAGCTTCCTGTCTCACAAGAGATCAAAGTCTATGTGAAAGGTGTCTCACTTTTAATTCTACTGTGGCTCATTCCCTGTGATTTTAAGAGATTCACTCCAGTAAAAGCCTTTCCAAGTTTAGCACATAGGTTTATTAAACTTTACTGTGGGGAGTTGATGTTATCCCAAGTTACTTTTCTTCATAAAGGCCTTCAAATATAGAACACACACAAATGGATCACCTCCACTATGGATGAGTTCATGTTTTCTTAAAGTACTCGTCTGAGTAAAGGCTTTTCCACACTGTTGACATACAAAATGCTAAACTCCAGTGTGGATGAGTTAATGTGTTCTTAAGTTACTCATCTGAGTAAAGGCCTTTCCACACTGACCACACACAAACTGCTTAACTCCAGTGTGGATCAGTTTATGTGTTTTTAAGCTGCCCAACTGTGTGAAACCTCTCCCACATTCTTCACAAAAGTATTGTTTATGTCTAGAGTGGTGTTTTCTCTGTATGCTTTTTCTACTCTTGTCACGGTGTGATTTTGCTTCATTTGCTGCAGTTGGAGGATCTTTGTTCTAGATGGCGCCCACAGCGGTCGACATGGTGCTTCGCTGCGCTCTTTGTTTGTTTTTGTTTGTCAATTGTGTGTCTGCTTGCACTTATACCCGTGAATAACTTTTAAATATCAGGACTTTGACCCCCACGGACCTCCTCCCAGTTTTTCTAGCCCCTGCCGCCGATCTGGTTTATTGTTTGGCTCGGAAAGTGAGACGGCGGAAGAGAGGAAGACGAGCGGGCGCTCTCGTACGACTTCGCAGGAGAGGCTCGCGAACGGCGCTGCCTGGCATATTTCTGTCCAATACCAACTCTCTCTCTAACAAGGTGGATGAACTGAGACTGCTGATGCGTTTTAAGGACCTCGCCTCCTCAGCTGTCCTCTGCTTTACTGAGACCTGGCTCCGGGAAAATATACCGGACAGCGCGTTGCGCCTCGACGGCTTCCAGCTCTTCCGTGCTGATCGTGACACAGAGCTTTCCGGCAAGACCACAGGAGGCGGTGTCTGCTTCTACATCAACTGCAGCTGGTGCTCTGATGTAACGGTAATTTCCAAACACTGTTCTCCTGCCTTGGAATTTCTTGTTATCAATTGCAAGCCCTTCTATTCCCCGCGGGAGTTTGCTTCTTTCATAATGATCGCTGTGTACGCCCCTCCCGACGCGGACACGCGCGAAGCTCAGCGCGTGCTCGCGGATCACATTCAACACACAGAGCGGAGTTTTCCAGACTCGCTGATTATTGTGGCTGGCGACTTTAATCAGTGCAATCTGAGCCACGATCTCCCCCGCTACAAACAGTTTATTAAATGCCCCACCAGAGGATTAAACACACTGGATCACTGTTACACCACAGTGAAAGACGCATATCGCGCTGTCCCTCGAGCTGCGCTGGGATTATCTGATCACGTGATGGTTCACCTCATTCCCACATACAGACAGAGATTGAAGCTCACTAAACCTGTTGTGAGCACTACGAAGATACGGACCAGTGATGCTGAGGAGAAGCTGGAAACGTGCATGGAAATATCTGACTGGGGCATGCTTAAAGGAGCCACGCATGATCTGGATGAGTACACGGACACTGTGAACTCATATATCCACTTTTGTGAAGAGAACATTCTTCCATCACGCACCAGGGTGAGTTACTCTAATGACAAACCCTGGTTCACAGCTAAGCTCAGACAGATCAGGAAGGAGAAGGAAGCAGCGCTGAAAAGTGGAGACAGGGACTGCTACAGGGAGGTTAAATACCGGTTTAACAGAGAGCTGAAGAGGGCTAAATCTCTATACTCAGAGAGACTCCAGCAGCAGTTCACTGCTAATGATTCGGCTTCCGTGTGGAGAGGACTGAGGCAGATCACCAACTATCGACCTAAGGCTCCTAAAGGTCAGGATGACAAAGCCCTTTGTCAGAGACTGTCCCAACACTATGCCCGTTTTGACACCTCGTCATCTGTGTCCAACTCCCCCCCTCCCTCCAGCTCCACAGCCTCCACATTCCCTACTTCATTTAAGGCACCCCCCCCACCTCCCCCCTCCCCTTATCATCAGTGAGCAGGATGTGCTCAAACAGTTCTCCAGACTGAACCCGCGCAAGGCCCCCGGCCCAGACGGCGTGTCTCCCTCCACCCTGAGACTCTGTGCGAAACAGCTGGCTCCTGTATTCACAGACATTTTTAACACCTCCCTTAAGTTATGCCACGTGCCGTCCTGCCTCAAATCCTCCACCATCATCCCTGTCCCCAAGAAGCCACGGATCACTGGACTTAATGACTACAGACCTGTAGCGCTCACCTCTGTAGTCATGAAGTCCTTTGAGCGCCTGGTCCTGTCCCACCTCAAGTCCATCACCACCCCTCTCCTGGACCCGCTGCAGTTTGCCTACCGAGCCAACAGGTCTGTAGACGATGCAGTCAACCTGGCCCTCCACTCCATCCTGCAGCACCTGGACTCCCCGGGAACCTACGCCAGGATCCTGTTTGTGGACTTCAGCTCCGCATTCAACACCATCCGCCCCGCTCTGCTCCGGGACAAGCTGTCCCTGCTCAACGTGCCTGACTCCCTCTGCAGGTGGATCATCGACTTCCTGACGGACCGGAGGCAGCATGTGCGGCTGGGAAAGACTGTCTCAGACTATACTAGCATCAGCACCGGATCACCCCAGGGCTGTGTACTTTCCCCCCTACTCTTCTCCCTTTACACCAACTCCTGCACCTCCAGCCACCAGTCTGTCAAGTTGATCAAGTTTGCGGACGACACCACCCTCATCGGGCTCATCTCCAACGGCGACGAGTCCGCCTACAGGAGAGAGGTGGCCCAGCTGGCGTCCTGGTGCAGCAATAACAACCTGCAGCTGAACGCTCTGAAGACAGTGGAGATGATTGTAGACTTCAGGAAAGTCACTACTCCTCTGCCCCCCCTCACCCTCTCAGGCTCTCCCATCACCACTGCTGATTCCTTCCGCTTCCTAGGCACTACCATCACCAGGGACCTCAAATGGGAGCTGACCATCAGCTCACTCATCAAAAAAGCCCAGCAGAGGATGTTCTTCCTGCGGCAGCTGAGGAAGCTCAAGCTACCCACCAAGATGTTAGTGCAGTTCTACACAGCCATCATCGAGTCCATCCTCACCACCTCCATAACCGTGTGGTACGCAGGAGCCACTGCCAGGGACAGACTAAGGCTGCAGCGTGTCGTGCGCACTGCTGAGAAGGTGATCGGCTGCAAGCTCCCATCTCTCCAGGATCTGTACATCTCCAGGACCCGGAGGCGTGCTGGCCGGATCATAGCCGATCCCTCACACCCTGGTCACGTACTGTTTGCCCCCCTCCCCTCTGGTAGAAGACTTCGGTCCATCCAGACTAAAACCTCCCGTCACATGAACAGCTTCTTCCCCTCTGCCATTAGACTGCTGAACACTAAGTGACTCTCGTGCACCATGTACAGCAGCTCAACCAGACTCATGTCAATCATCACTGTTTTCTTCCTGCATTACCGACTGCACTATATAGTTCTCCACAGTATCTGCTGCTGGCTAATATATATTTTAACTGTTGACCAGTATCACTTAATCTTATCCTACACTTTATTACATGTATAGTTTATTTCTCTTATCTTATCATGTTTAATGTTGCAGCATTGTACCGAGACAAATTCCTAGTTTGTGTACTACATGAACAATGGCAATAAACCTGATTCTGATTCTGATTCTGATCTTCATCTTCCTGAAGCTGCTGAGGTTTCACTCTGTTTTTCCTTTCATGTTCCTGTAGCAACAATGACGAAGAAAAAAACAGGCTGTGAACATACAGTGCTGTGAAAAAGTATTTCAAAAAAGTATTCCACACATTCATTGATGTGGAAACCAACTTGTGTATCAACTTGATAGACACTGAAAACATTAAATGTTTGATGGAAATATTCATCGTTCAAATATACCAAAACTATATGAAAAGTAGAATTACTTTTCAGAAGCAATCCATTGCATTTACAATTATTTTCCAAGATTTCACAAAGTAATTGGTGAGTATTTGGACCCAAATCTGCTATTTATATACAGTGGTGCTTGAAAGTTTGTGAACCCTTTAGAATTTTCTTCATAAATGTGACCTAAAACCTCATCACATTTTCACACAAGTCCTAAAAGTAGACAAAGAAAATCCTATTAAATGAGAAAAAATATTTTACTTTTTCATTTATTTATTGAGGAAAATGATCCAATATTAAAAACAGTAGATCCAGAAAGTCTTCACAGTGCTCAACACTTTTCCCACATTTTGTTGTTACAGCCTTATTTCTTAAGGGATTATTTTTTTCCCTCAAAATTCTACACAGAACACCCCATAATGACAACGTGAAAAAAGCTTTTTTTTTTTTTTTTTTTTTTTTTGTTTTTTGTAAATTTATAAAAAATAAAAAACTAAGAACTCACATACATAAAGTATTCACAACCTTTGCTCCCAACTTTGTTGATGCATCTTTGGCAGCAATTACAGCCTCAAGTCTTTTTGAAAATGATGCCACAAGCATGGCACACCTACAGTGGTGTGAAAAAGTGTTTGCCCCCTTCCTCATTTCTCATGTCTTTGTATGTTTGTCATAAAACAAATTTGAATATTAAACAAAAATAACAAAAAGTAAACACGAAATGCAGTTTTTAAATGAAGGTGTTTATTATTGAGGGCAAAAAAAATCCAAACTTACATGGTCCTGGGTGAAAAAGTGATTGCCCCTCCCCCCAAAAAAAACAAAAAACAAAACAAACAAATTAACTGTCATCTGTTATCTTTGGAAAACTGACATCTTTGGAAAACTGACATGACATCTTTGGAAAACTGAGTTCAATTTCTCGAGCCACACCCAGGCCGGATTACTGCCATACTTGTTCTCAATCAAGAAATCACTTCAATAGGACCTGCCTGACAAAGTGAAGGAGACCAAAAGATCCTCAAAAGCTAGACACCATGCTGCAATCCAAAGAAATTCAGCAATAAATGAGGAACAAAGTAATTGAGATTTATCAGTCTGGAAAAGGTTATAAAGCCCTTTCTAAAGTTTTGGGACTCCAGTGAACCACAATGAGAACCATTATCCATAAATGGTGAAGGAGTGGCCAGCCAAGCAAAATTACCCAAATAGTGCAGCGATGACTCATTCAAGAGGTCACAAAAGACCCCACAACAACATCCAAAAAACTGCAGGCCTCACTTGCCTCAGTTAAGGTCAGTGTTCATGACTCCACCATAAGAAAGAGACTGGGCAAAAATTGCCTGCATGGCAGAGTTTCAAGACAAAAACCATTGCTGAGCAAAAACAACATAGAGGCTAATCTCAATTTTTCCAGAAAACAACCTTGATGATCCTCAAGACTTTTGGAAAAATACTCTGTGGACTGATGAGACAAAAGTTTAACTTTTTGGAAAGTGTGTGTCCCGTTACATCTGGCGTAAAAGCAACACAGCATTTCAGAAAAGGAACATGACTGCCTGAGGTCTTCTTGGGTCCATCTCCTCCTACAGGAGAATTATTTAAGTTGTTTATGGGATCTGTTGATGATGGTTTAACCTGTTTGTACATATATTCTGTTATGGGAATTGTTTTATGTTATTTATTTTAGGAGCATGGTGATTTTTGGTTTAAAAGACTTTTAGCAAATGTAGGAAAAAAGTCAATTTTGGACAACCTCTAGTAAACCCCCAGAAAACAGTATGGATTAGATGCTAATGGCAAATACAAATATTCCTAATAAATGTACCTAATAGACTATGATTTAATTGTTAATGGTAAATGGGAGCATTTATGGGGAATGTTATTGAGGGACTGACTATGCACTGTTAGATATAAACTGTCAGTGAAAGCAGTAGCGTTTCTACGCCAGAGGTAGCTCCCAGTAATGACAAGATGCTGCTCAGTGTTAGAGCACAGTAGAAGGAGAGTAGCGAATGTTCCAGAGAGAGTGTAAAGAAAAAATGGTGTCAAGCGATGTGCTGTGTAAGTGTGTGCCGTGCCGTGTGTGCTGGGAGACGTTAATAAAAAGCCGCTGCAAAGTCTAACAGCTTGGCTCCCTCATCCTTCCTCCCCTTCGCCCCTCCTGGGTGTAACACAAAGACAGCAGAATAATCCATCTGGCCATATGGGGGTGGAACAGTAGTCCACCTGTTTCCCCCGAGTTTTAGTTGTTTTGTGTGACTGTTATAGGCTTTGATATACTTATGTTTATTTTAGTGCGTGATTCAGGTTCCAAATTGGGGAAGGTCTCGACTGTATGTGTGTTTTGGAACATTTTGAAGGGGGAGGAATGAAGTGTTGTTCGTAGGACATATTATGGTGTAACACGGGTGGTGATGTCACCCGGAGTATAAGAGGACTGTGTGGAAGAGGGGCGGTCTCTCTGACCACCTCTCAGCCTAGCGGGAGCACCTCTGTATTATATGTGAGTCTATAATCAAGTCCTATCTAGTTCACCGCTCGGTCTCATAACTGGGTCACTATTTACATACGTAACAGTGAGCAGAATCCAAGTGTGGTCCGTACGGAGATCTAATCAGCTGGAATGATTAGAAGCATCTGCGTCGCTGAGCATGAGACATTTCTGTCTCGCCTGTGATTATCTGGTTGATTGATCATCACTTCCTTGTGGTAACGTATCGTCACTTCTTGTTTTGCTGTCTGTCTGTGTGGTTTGCTCTCCTCACTCTCCTGAGCTTTTGGGTTAGCCACTAGCGATGGCTACTAGCTCTCCTTCCTCTCCTCCTATGGTGTGCTCTCTCTGTCAGATGTTTAGCTACACCTCTGCCTCTTTTAGTGATAACGGTAAATGTAATAAATGTTGTCTTTTTGAGGCGCTCGAGGCGAGGTTGTCTGATTTGGAATCCCGGCTCCACTGCATTGAAACACCGTCTGCGCCAGTTACTCTCGACGGACGCCCCTTAGCTGCAGCGGAGCTAGCTAGCATAGCTAACCCCGTTAGCGGTCCTCCGGCTCTCCTCAGCAGCGAGGAGACTGGGTGGGTGACGGTGAGAAGGAAGCCTAGTCGCAAAGCCCCGGTACACCTCCAACCTGTTCACGTTTGTAATCGTTTTTCCCCGCTCAGCGACACACCTGCTGAGGAAAAAACTCTGATCATTGGCGACTCTGTAGTCAGAAACGTGAACCTAGAGACTCCAGCGGCCATAGTCAAATGCATTCCTGGGGACAGAGCAGGCGACATCAAGTCAAATTTGAAAATGCTGGCTAAAAGTAACTGTAAATACTCCACAATTGTTATTCACGCTGGCATTAATGACATCCGTCTCCAGCAGTCGGAAGTCACGAAACTTAATGTAGAATCGGTGTGTGACTTTGCAAAAACAATGTCTGCCCCTGTAGTATTCTCTGGGCCCCTCCCCAATCTGACCAGTGATGACATGTTAAGCCGCTCGTCATCCTTGAACCGCTGGCTGTCTGTGTGGTGTCCTGCAAATGACGTGGGCTACATTGACAATTGGAGCTCATTTTGGGGAAAACCTGGTCTTATGAGACGAGACAGCATTCATCCCACTTTGGATGGTGCTTCTCATTTATCTAACAATCTGGCATCTTTTTTATCCAAATTTCCAAAACCTTGACTACTCAGAGGTGGGACCAGAAAGCAGAGTCGCAGTCTTACACGCCTCTCTGCAGCTCCTCTTCATCCGCCACCCCTCAACTTAGCCCCTGTCTTCCCCATCAGAGAATCACTGTCTGCTCCCTTCAAAGTAAATAAAAATATAATATATAAGCATCCCAGAGTGATTAAGCAAAATATTGGTAAAACTCAAATTAAACATAAAGCCTCTAAATTGAATGATTTGGCCTCTGTTCCTCCTCATAATTTAAAAATTAAATGTGGTTTATTAAATATTAGGTCTCTAACTCCCAAGTCTCTGTTAGTCCATGATCTGTTAATTGATCATCAGATTGATTTAATATCCCTTACAGAGATTTGGTTAGGGCAAGAGGATTATGTTGGTTTAAATGAATCATCTCCCTCTGGTTATTTAAACTGTCAAAATCCCACAAGTTCTGGTCGTGGAGGAGGAGTAGCAACAATTTACCATTCCAAATTACTAGTTAATGTAAAGCAAAAAACATGTTATAATTCCTTTCAGGGCCTGGTCCTCAGTATTGGGCACTTTAGCAATTTTAGGTTAAACCCAATTTTATTTGCCATAGTTTATCGTCCCCCATCAACCTACTCAGAATTTTTATCCGAATTTGCTGATTTCTTAGCTGATTTAGTGCTGAAATCTGATAGAATAATTATGGTAGGGGACTTTAATATACATGTGGATGTAGATAGTGACTGCCTTACTGTGGCATTTAATTCAATATTAGACTCGATTGGGTTTTCTCAGAAAGTAGGAAATTCTACTCATTGCCTCTACCATACATTGGACCTTGTTCTAACATATGGCATAGAAATAGAAAATCTTGTAGTGTCTCCTCATAACCCTGTACTGTCAGACCATTGTCTGTTAACCTTTGATTTTACTATTTCTGACTATTTGGCCCCTAAAGAAAAATATTATTACAGTAGATGCCTCTCAGATGATGCTGTTACCAAATTTATGCAGATTGTTTCCTCTATGCCATGTGTCAACATAATGGAAATAAGCTATAGATAGCTTGCTCCTTCTGTAATTGATAACATGGTGGATAGTGTTACAGCTTCTCTGCATCAGACTCTAGACTTTGTGGCCCCCTTAAAAAAGAAAAAGTCTAATCAGAGATTTCTAACTCCTTGGTTCAACACAGAAACTCGTAGCTTAAAACAGAAGACTCGTCAATTAGAAAGAAAATGGTGCTCCACTAATTTAGATGAAATCTATTTAGCTTGGAGAAATCATCTTTTAATTTATAAAAAATCTCTTCAAAAAGCTAGAACGAGTTATTATTCTGCATTAATAGAAGAGAACAAGAATAATCCCAGGTTTCTTTTCAGCACTGTAGCCAGGTTGACAAAGAGTCAGGACTCTGTCAATCCTAGCATTCCCTTAGCAGGGGTGTCAAACTCATTCCATGGAGGGCCAAGACCATGCAGGTTTTACTTCCACCCAGTCTCTTCAGCAGGTGTTTTCACTGATCAGCAATCAGTAGGAAGAAATTCAGAGAAATCACCTGTTGAAGACACTGGATGGAGGTAAAACCTGCAGGGTCTTGGCCCTCCATGGAATGAGTTTGACACCTGTGCCTTAGAGCTTACTAGTCAGGACTTTATTAACTTTTTCAATAATAAAATTTCATCCATCAGAGATAAAATCAATCAGATTCTTCCCACAGTTAACTTTAATACTGTAACTACTACAACTCCTTCAATTGATGTCTGTCTTGATGAGTTTACTCCAATCGACCTTTGTGAGTTAGACAAAATAGTTTCCTCATCCAAACCTTCAACTTGTCTTTTAGACCCTATTCCTACCAGGTTATTTAAAGAAGTCTTCCTACTTATTGGTAGCTTTATTCTTCATATAATCAATTCTTCATTAACTTTAGGCCATGTACTGCAGGCTTTTAAAATGGCTGTAATTAAACCCTTACTCAAAAAGCCAACGCTAGATCCAGGAGCTTTAGCTAACTATAGACCAATCTCTAATCTCCCTTTCATTTCAAAACTCTTAGAAAGAGTTGTTGCTACACAATTATTTGACCACCTGCAGGGAAATGGTTTACTTGAAGAGTTTCAGTCTGGGTTTAGAATCCATCATAGTACTGAAACAGCCTTAGCGAAGGTCACTAACGACCTCCTCATCGCATCTGATAATGGACTGGTTTCGGTACTTGTCCTTTTAGACCTTAGTGCAGCTTTTGATACTATCGATCATAATATTCTACTTGATAGATTAGAACACTATGTTGGACTTAATGGAACTTCGTTGCAGTGGTTTAGATCTTATTTATCTGATAGATAATAATAATGAGTTTTCTTTCAACTCAAAGCTTACTCATGGAGTTCCAAAGGGATCTGTGCTAGGCCCTACTCTTTTTAGTTTATATATGCTTCCGTTAGGCAACATTATTAGAAAGCACTGTATACATTTTCATTGTTATGCAGATGACACACAATTATACCTGTCAATGAAGCCAGATGATAGTAATCAATTAGCCAAGTTAGAAGCCTGTCTTAAGGAAATCAAAGCTTGGATGACTTGTAATTTCCTGCTATTAAATTCAGATAAGACTGAAGTCATTCTTGTTGGTCCAAAAAACCTTAGAAATACCTTTCCAAATCAAACTTTCAGTTTGGAGGCGGTTACTCTTTCTCTTAATAGCTCTGTGAGGAACCTTGGAATTATTTTTGATCAAGATCTGTTCTTCAATTCACATATTAAATTTGTTTCTAAGACTGCCTTCTATCATTTGCGTAATATTGCCAAGATTAGGAGCATCTTGTCTCAGAGTGATGCTGAGAAACTGATCCATGCTTTTGTTAGCTCGAGATTAGATTATTGTAATTCTTTATTATCAGGCTGTCCTAAAACATCTTTAAAAAGTCTTCAGCTGATCCAAAATGCTGCAGCAAGAGTTTTAACAAGTACTAGAAAGAGAGATCATATCTCTCCGGTTCTGGCCTCCCTTCACTGGCTTCCCATAGAGTTTAGAATTAAGTTTAAAATCCTTCTTCTTACTTACAAAGCTCTAAACAATCAGGCTCCTTTTTATTTAAAAGATCTGATACTACCGTATTATCCTAACATAGCACTACGCTCCCAAAATGCAGGATTACTTGTAATACCTAGAATCTCCAAAAGTACAATGGGAGGCAGAGCCTTCAGTTATCAAGCTCCTCTCCTGTGGAACCAGCTGCCAATCTGGATTCGGGAGTCAGACTCGATCTCTGTTTTTAAGAATAGGGCTAAAACCTACCTTTTTGATATAGCCTACAATTAGGGAGGGATCATGTGTTTCTGAACCCTCCCTTAGTTATGCTGCTAATAGGTTTAGTCAGCCGGGGGACCTCCAATAATGCACTGGGCCTCACTCCTTTCTTCACTCTCAATGAAATATTTTTTTTTTGCTGGTCATTAACATCTGTTTGTTCTCTCCCATAGAATGAGTCCCCATCGTGCTGTTTGCTCTCTACATGTCCGTTCTTTTCATCTTCTCTGTCCCCTCACCCCCCCAGCCAGTCGCAGCAGATGACTGCCCCTCCCTGAGCCTGGTTCTGCTGGAGGTTTCTTCCTGTTAAAAGGGAGTTTTTCCTCTCCACCGTCGCCAAGTGCTTGCTCACAGGGGATTGCCTGATTGCTGGGGTCTTTCTGCAACTGTGGGGGTTCCCCCTACAGTTGATAGTGCTATGAGATGACTGTTGTTGTGAAATGGCGCTATATAAATAAAGCTGAATTGAATTGAATTGTGTAGACACAGCTGTGTTCACAGGTAAGAAGTTGGCAAGGAGGGCTAAATAGTAATTTGAATCTTCATATTATCCTGTCGCTTGAAAGTGTGGTACTTCATGTGCACCGCGTCATTAGGCACGAGAAGTCATCAATCATGACTCTTTGTTTGCTAGAGGCAAGTCCCAGAAAAAGCCCCATGAGTGCCTGGTGTCATTGGAAAGCCTTGAAATCATACTTTTTAAAAATACCTATTTTATTGTGGAAGATATAACTCCCAACCAATCAAATGCGAGTTTTCAGCCTAGCCAAAATCGTCTTTTTCTGGGTCAGTTGTTGCACACTTCGTACAAATTAAATATCATTTTGAAGGTCTTTCAATACAGAATATGGAAATAACATTACATCAGTTTTGAATCAGTTTTATGTAATTTTCGGCTTTAATGAAATAGAATTCCCCCTGCAGCTTCCCGCCAACATGGCCGCACATGTAGTAACTGGCAGCCATGTGACATCATCTTGAAACTATGAATAGACACTCCCTTCTTTTTATGCTGAGTGTTTTAACTTCATTTTTTTGTATTTTTTTATTCTAATTGCTTTGTATCTTGTGCATATACAGTCATATACTAGCTGTAATTAGAGGTGAAATGAAAATGTCTAATATTTTGTGGGGAGATATTTACATTTTCATTAAAAAATTTTTAAAAAAACATTTGCTTTTAACTGATTTATGTTTTTGTCATAACTTAACTTTTAAAAAAAATACTGTTAAATGCAGCTATGATTTTTTTTAGGTGCTTGCAGTTGTTCTGTATTGTTGTATAGTTGCCATTTGATTTCGCCAGTGTTACGTAGTGTCTGCAGAATTGACCAAGTGCATTCTGGGTAGGGTAGGACCCGTTAGTTCGCTGAGATCATGTCAACGTAGGAGACATGGTCACAAAGCAGCTGTGTTTTAAACTGTAATAGTCATTCTCACAACCGCCGTGGAGAAAAGGTAAACCACAGAATAGGCTTTTATTGTTTCCAGCATGGAAGAACAGCACACATTTCGGATGTAACTAAGAGGTGACGCCTGGCCTGGATTGCAGCAGTCAGAAGACCCAACATAACTTTCAAACACACACCTGTATCGATGGTGGTGTGCTCAAAACATTTTCATAAAGGTACGTTATGATTTATTGTGTATGTCTGTTGTGGTTAAGACTTGCTTGGTCGTAGCTTTTACGTCAGCAGTGCTAAGCTAAACAGAGCTAAGCTAAAGAAAGACTCCGATATCCGAGTAGCTAGAAGAAGTTACCACTCACACACCTGTGTAAGCGGGTTTAATTTGTTCTACACCAAAGTATTTTCTTACCGTTTCCTTTGCTTTAACAGGCAGAGCAGCTTATGAAATGCTAGACTGTGATCCTGACTGGGCATCTTCTCTAAACCTTGGGCATGCAGAGCTTCCAGCTACCACTCCTGACAGGTTGAACCGCTTATGCAGAAGGACGAGATCACGACAAAAAGAATCGGCAGGGCATGTAAGTGAACCCCCAACATGTAGCTCCTTCAGGTAGTCTTTTTTTTTTTACCAATGTTTTTCTTTCTAAAATGGGTCTTGGGATTCCTTTTGATTACAAAATATATTAACTACAGTTGTTTATTGTCCTGATCACCAACAGATAACACCACACCTCTGGCTGAGATGGAGGAGACAACATCTGATGAAGCAGCACTGATCTGTCAGGCTGATGATGCTCCAGTGGAAAATGCGCAAGAACCACAGAACTGCAGCATGTGTCACCTTAGGCTTAAAGAAATTTTACTCTTGCAAGAGGAGAACAGAAAGTTAAAGGGAGAGCTCTCCAGAAAGACCCTGGATGAGAATTTCCTCAAAGATAATCACTCAAAGGTAAAATACTACACTGGACTTCCATCTTTCAGTTTAATGGCTCTCCTGATGCATTTTTCCCAGCCTTCCAAAGACAGAAAAAATTTCCCATTTTCAAATTCTCCTTTTAACTATGATGCGTTTGCAGCTTAATTTCCCTCTTGAACATATTGCACACCTTTTTGACATAAGCAGACAAACCGCATCCATCCTATACTGCGACACCATAAATGTGCTCCATGCACACCTCAGCCCTTTGGTGTACTGGCCAAAGAGACCTTGTTTGCAGGCTAGCATGCCACATCAGTACGTTGAAATGTTTGGCAATAAGGTCACAGTTATTATTGACTGCTTTGAACTTTTTAGTTTGAGAATGTAGACACTGACATGTTTTTGGTGTGGTTTAGCCCTTTTGACATCATGTCTTCAACTGTGTCAATAATATTGAAGCAGTTAAAGCAGCACCTCTTCAATTTGTCTTATTGCTCTAGCATTTTGCCTTCTTTCCTCTTTTTATATATGTAAATCACACTGAGCTGCCCTTGTGTATGAAATGTGCTATATAAATACACTTGCTTGCTTTGTAACAATTTTTGGAATAAAGTACACAATGGCTTACAAACGCCAGCTCTTTATTTCAAAGATTCAAAACTGTAACCATGACACAATACAAGTATCATTGTTCACACAACGTTATAGCGCATAACTGTCTCATGCTACAGCACTACTCTAATGTGCACATGTCACAAAACCATGGCTGCTGTGGGGTTGGTGCTTCAGAGTCCCACACATCCTAAATGGAACCACTGAATTGCACAGTTTTGGTTATCATAGGCAGCCATGTCATCCAGCTCTTCTGGCTGCCTGCAAGTCCACCACACTTCTGCTGTGTTCTGTGCCTGTCTTTTGGGATTGTGTGTGGGACCTGGCTGTAATGCAGTTAGACGTCATCTTTTGGGCTTCTGGGTGGGTTTATCAGCTGCAGCTTTCCTCTTTTGTGTTGTGGGGTCAGAGTCAGTAAAGTGACGGGCAACAAGCTCAGGTAGGAAAACTTCTGGGCCGCTGGTAAAAGTGTTTGCTCCCACAGGTCAGAATCTGGCATGACACGTACAACAACACAACTTTTTGTGGTCCAGACAACAAAGTCACAGAAATGTGAGGATGTCACAAAGATTTGTGTTTGTACCTGCTTGTAGTACTTGTGACTGTGCTTGAGTTCTAGTCTCCCATCAGAGAGTTTCAGGTAAAAATCCTTGTCTGCACAGGCCAGCAGGATGTTGTTGTTGCGGTGCTTATATGGGGATTTTATTTCCACACAGCCTTTTTCACAACAGGTGCAGGACACAAGTGCATCAGGGGTTGCACCAACTTCAGGAAAGGAGGGATTGATTATAAAATATTATAAGCACACTTTCACATGTATATTGGGTGCATAATTCAATTTATGGCATGCACTTATTTTATTTAGTAGATAAATAATTGCAATCAAGACAAGAAATTTAAAAAAACACCTTTGTGAGCACAATTGTCTTCAAGTCTACCTTGTACATCTACAAGTCATGCACCCATCCGTCTGTGAACTGCACTTTTGCTTGCTTCAAAGACCTAAAGTTACTAAAAACTTCATGCGTGTATGAACTTATGCTTAAAGTCATATAATTATAAATGAAGGCATGGTCGAAGTTTGGCAGAATGTTTACATCCAAACTCCATGTGATATGTTGGCAGGGATCTAGTCCATTAACCCCTTCAAGCTTCGCCAAATAGCGTGCCTTTGCAGTCCCATTCAATTTGGTGGAGTACAGTCCCTTTAAATTTTCCTTTGCATGGTCCATTTTGTGATTTTTTTTTCTGTTCATTCACAAGAAATACCGAGGCGCTGTGTGCTTGCAGTCCGTTTACAATCACTGAACCTACTCATCCCAGAATGCATTGCGCGTTTGTCACGTGGGCTGGCGAGGTTAATTGGCAGGTAGAGCTGTCACCGGAGGCCTGCTAGAAAACAGCCTTCTCCATCGGGCAGGGACTGTGGCAGATCAAGGTGATGCCGTTTGGACTTTGCAACGCCTCGGCCACCTTTGAATGTCTGATGGACCGAGTGTTGGCTCACGGAGCCGCTGCATTGTTTACCTGGATGACCTGCTGGTTCACGCAGCTGACTTTGATGGCGCCCTGTCCAACCTCCGGGAAGTATTAGACACCATCCAACAGACCGGGCTGCGGCTGCACCTACAGAAATGCCACTTATTTCAGCAAGAAACCACCTTTCTGGGCCACATTGTCAGCGCAGCGAGAGTCGCCACCGATCCGGAGAAAACAGCAGCGGTGAAAAACTGGCCGGTGACACGGGGTGTGGAAGAATTACGAAGTTTTCTCGGACTGGCCTCCTATTATAGGAGGTTTGTGAAGGATTTCACCACCATCACCAGCCCGCTGCATCAGCTGACACAGAAGGGCCGCACATTTGAGTGGAGTGAGAACTGTGCTGCTGCTGTTTCCCGGCTTTGCTCAGCGCTCGTCGGAGCCCCCGTCCTGCAGTATCCTGACCCAAACCATCCTTTCATCGTGGACACGGACACCAGCAACCAGGGCATCGTGGCGGTGTTATCCAAGAAGGAAGAACACGGAGAGCAGGCAGTTGCTTTTTTCAGCCGCACTCTCAGCAGAGCTGAAAGGAATTATTGTGTCACTCGCCAAGAACTGTTGGCTGTCATCCAGAGACTTCACCATTCCACCCAAATGTGTACGGGGGGAGGTTTCAGCTCAGGACGCCTCATGCTTCCCTGACCTGGCTACTGAATTTTAAAAAGCCGGATAGACAGTTGGCGAGATGACTGGAGGCACTGCAGGATTATGATTTTCAGGATTGTGCATCGGGCAGGCCACCTCCATGCCAGTGCGCTGTCTCGGCATCCCTGTGCTGTGGAGGACTGTTGGCACTGCCAGCGGGCAGAGGACCGAGGCCAAGCTGTCCCACGAGCTGCTGCTCTCCGGACCACTGTGAGCAGGAATAACACATCGGCGCACAGCTCCTTCTCGGATAATCAGTCAGCTCTCCCCAGCAATGACGTCACAGATGCCCTCTGCGTGCAGCAGCTGCAGAGCGAGCAGGATAGAGATCCGGTCATCTTCCGGGTTCGGCTGTGGCTGGACCTGGGCCAGCAGCCTGCCTGGGAGGATGTGGCCGTGCTGGACCCAGAGACCAAGGCCCTACATTCCCAGTGGCCAATCTCCGCTGTCACGAGGGTGTTGTGTATTGGCAGTGGCAGGCTCGAGCTGGGCAGCGTTACGTCTGGCAGCTGCTGGTTCCCTGGCAGCTACGCCCCACCATGCTCCAGTTGGTCCACTGGGCAGTGGGGGCGGGCCACTTTGAGGTGATGAAGACTTTGCAGCATCTTCAGGCCTGGTTCTACTAGTCCGGATGTCACCAGGACATAGAGCTCCATGTCCACCGCTGCGATACCCGAATGGCTCAGAAAGGGCCGACCCAACAATCCCACACCCCCTTGCTGCAGTACCGGGTGGGAGCACCCATGGAGCGGGTAGGAGTGGACATTCTGAGGTCTTCCTGACCACGGATCGGGAGAACTGCTACGTGCTGGTCACAATGGATTACTTCACCAAATGGCCCGAGGCGTATGCGGTCCCAGATAAGAGCACCACCACACAGCATCACAGCTAGTGGACAAGATATTTTGTCGGTTCAGCGCACCGGAGCAGCTGCACAGCGATCAGGGACGGAACTTTGAGCCAGAGGTCTTTGAGGAGGTCTGCAGGCGGCCGGACACCCGGAAGACCCGGACCACCCTGCTGCATCCACAGAGCGACGACAGCCTGGTTGAATGGTTCAATCAGACCCTAACCATGAGCGAGAAACCCTAACGCTGTCCTAGTGGACCAGCGACAGCGAGACTGGGACCTGCATCTGCCCTTTGTTCAGTGGGTGTACCAGACGGCAGCTCAGGAATCCACCCGGTGCACCCCTGCAGCGCTGATGTTTGGATGCGAGCTGCGCACACCAGTGGATTTGATGTTTGCCCCCCTGGAACCGGCGGTGGAGGGCAAACCAGGGTTGGATTATTTGTTTTGCTTGAGAGAATGTCTCCACATGGTGTATGAATGGGCTCGGGAGGCCCTGGCAGCGGTGGGGAGTCGGCAGAAGCAGGCTTATGACTCCTGCTGCCAGGGGAGGGACTTTGCACCAGGGGATCGAGTCTGGGTTTTCTGCCCAGAGCATAAAAAGGGACTGTCGCCAAAACTGGCAAGCCATTGGTCAGGACCATGGGTGGTTCTACAGAGACTGTCAGATGTAGTGTACAGGGTGAGGCTGCAGAAAAGGAACCGGGTCGTGGTGCTTCACTGTGACCATCTTGCCCCATACCAGCCGTCTGCCCTGCAGGTGGTCAAGCCAGAGGCTTCATCCTGACTGGATACCCCGGCCGAGGTGCGAATGGACAATAACAGGCCTGTGCGTGCTGGTCGCCGACAACGGTGGCCTCCCTTACACCTGGACGGATTTGTGTTGGACTTTTGAGATGGACTTTATTATTCTGGGGACAGAAACCAGTCCAGGGGGGACAGTGTAACGTTGGGGCTGTGATAAGGGGGCGGGAGTCTCCCGGCATGCTTGTGCCATGGAGGATTCAAATACTGTATCTGTGTGCTCTAAGCGTTATTCATGTGTGCTATTATAACTGTGTATCTACATCATCCATTCTTACATTGCACATAACTCTCACACTGCATTTTACTTCATTCACATTATATCACTGAATCTGAGTTTCACATTGAAATACTGTATGACTGTATATTTTTTCATATATTTCTGCAAAGTGTGGATAGTCTGAGTAAATAACTGCATATATTTTTTTTTTTTTTTTTTTCTCTCGGCGCCACACCAGTAGGCTGCCTTTTGCAACAGCGGCTCGATTCCGAGTCTTTTTCCCTTCCTCTCTCTTTTGATCCGTCTTTTTTTTTTCACCCCACTTATATCACGGACACACAGATCGTCCTAAATGTCTCCTGAGCCGGTGGACGGAGCCACTGTTTATAGCAGGATACGATACAGCAGAGAACAGCTGCTAGCATTCAACCGCCACCCGGTCCCATTGGAAAAACTCGACATACCGAGAGAACTGAGGCGAAAACGCCGCGGCTGCCGGGCTGGAGTAAGGCGGAGGACAAAAAATATAAGGTACAGACCCTCCCTTCCATCTGTTGTCATGGGAAATGTACGGTCGATACTGGGAAAGTTAGATGAGCTAGCGGCTATCTCCCGTTATGATAGCACATACCGGGAGTGCTCTCTCCTTTTGTTTACTGAGACGTGGCTAACTGAACTAGCAGCAGATGCTAACATTGAGCTGGAGGGTTTTCACATGATACGAGCTGACCGAACACCAGACAGTGGCAAGGCTAGGGGCGGTGGAGTGATAATGTATGTTAACAACAACTGGTGCAGACCGGGACATATCACTGTTAAACAACGACACTGCAGCAAAGACATTGAGTTGCTAGCTGTTAGCATGAGGCCTACATATCTCCCGAGAGAACACTCACACGTGATCTGCATTGTTGTTTATGCAAATCCGACGGCGAACGCTGGGACAGCACGTGACGTCATCCATTCAGTAACCAGCAGGCTGCAGACAGAACACCCAGATGCTCTTCTCCTCATCTCAGGCGATTTCAACCATGTTTCACTGTCTCCCATTCTACCCACGTTCACCCAGTATGTCACATGCCACACTAGAGACAATAAAACACTGGATTTATTCTACGCAAACACTAAGGAGGCGTACACCTCATCACAACTCCCCCCACTCGGGAGATCGGATCACAACTTGGTTCATCTCCGGCCGGTGTACAAACCCCTAGTGCACAGACAACCTCCGGCCATGCACACTGTGGAGTTATGGTCTGAGGAGACAATGGACACCCTAAAGGGCTGTTTTGAAGCCACCGCCTGGAAGCAGCTCTGCGATCCACATGGTGAGGACATCGATGGCCTCATTCACACCTTCACGGGCTACCTCAGCTTCTGTGTGGACAAATCCGTTCCCACCAAGACCATACGGCGTCACTCAAACAACAAACCCTGGATCAACCCTGAGATAAAAACACTTCTGAGAGAGAAGAAGAGGATCTTCAGGTCAGGGAACAGGGAGATGCTGAAGTCCGTACAGAGGGAGCTGAGGAGAAAGATCAGAGAAGGCAAGGACAGCTTCAGGAAGAAGATGGAGGACAAGCTGCAACAGAGCGACATCAGCGGGGTCTGGAGAAACCTCAAAACCATCTCGGGGCTCCAGAATACCTCCCCCCAGGCCACAGGGGGCAGGGAGTGGGCGAACAACCTGAATCTGTTTTTCAATAGATTTGACCAACCGCCCTCCCCCCGACTGCACAACAACCACTGCTGCCTCTAAAGAAATCAAGTCCTGCTGCCCACTCCCCACTCCACCAACACCCCCCCACTCCCAACACACAGCCCCCCATCCTGACCCTGACCAGGACCCAGGTGAGGACGGAGCTGAGGAAGATCAAGGCGAGGAAGGCGCCGGGACCGGACGGCATCAGCGCAAAGCTCCTCAAGTCCTGTGCAGACCAGCTGTGTGGGATTGTGACGTATATCTTCAACATGAGCCTGAAACTGGGGAGGGTACCACAGCTGTGGAAAACATCTTGTGTGGTACCTGTACCAAAAACTTCCCACCCCAAAGACCTGAACAGCTACAGACCGGTGGCCTTGACGTCCCACTTGATGAAGACCCTGGAGAGACTGCTCCTTGCTCACCTCCGCCCCCTGGTGGAACCAGCGATGGATCCACTCCAGTTCGCCTACCAGCATGGCATTGGGGTGGAGGATGCGGTGATCTTCCTCCTTCACCGTTCTCTGTCCCACCTGGAGAAGCCCGGGAATATGGTGAGGATCATGTTCTTTGACTTCTCCAGTGCTTTCAACACCATCCAACCGATGATCCTGAAGGACAAGCTGCTGCGCGCAGGGGTGGACCAGCACCTGTCATCATGGATCCTGGACTACCTCACGAACCGGCCTCAGTTTGTGAGAACCCGGGACTGTGTGTCCGACACGATCATCAGTAGCACGGGGGCCCCCCAGGGAACGGTGCTGGCTCCCTTCCTGTTCACTCTTTATACTGCGGACTTCTCACACAACACAACACACTGCCATCTACAGAAGTTCTCTGATGACTCTGCGATCGTTGGCCTCATCTCCAATGGAGATGAAGCTGAGTACAGAGGGCTTATCCAGGACTTCGTGGACTGGTGCCATCGGAACTGCCTCCAGATCAACGCGAGGAAAACTAAGGAGCTGGTGGTGGACTGCCGCAGGCATGGGCAGCCCCTCACAGTACCAGAAAATATACAGGGAACAGACATCGAGATGGTGACATCCTATAAGTACCTGGGTATTCATCTGAACAATAAACTAGACTGGTCACACAATACTGATGCACTCTACAAGAAGGGACAGCGCAGGCTGTTCCTGCTGAGGAGACTCAGGTCTTTTGGTGTACAAGGGGCGCTGCTGAAGTCATTCTATGACACGGTGGTGGCATCAGCCATCACTTTTGGAGTGGTCTGCTGGGGCAGTGGCATTACTGCAGCCGATAGGAAGAGACTGAACAAACTGATTAAGAAAGCTAGCTCTGTCCTGGGGCAGCGCCTTGATCCGATGGAGGAGATAGGAGAGAGAAGGACGGTGGCTAAACTGTCATCTCTGCTGGAGTCCGAGTTCCACCCTATGCAGGACATACTGAATGCACTGAGGAGCTCATTTAGCAGCAGACTACATCATCCCAGGTGCACAACCGAGAGGTTTCGTAGGTCCTTCCTACCAACGGCTGTCAGACTGTACAACCTAAGCAGGGCTGCTCGCAGAGATAGCAAAAAGACGTAACAAACTAATAGTTTTTTGAATGCAAAAGATGCAATAGACTTACACAATGGTCCCCTCCGGCATACAACTAGGAACATACCGGTCGCTATGGAGGGTGAGAATATGTATGGGCACATAATCATACCATGTAGGATAACTAAGTAGACGGTTATGCTGTTTCATTCCATCTAGCAACAATGCTCTGCACTGTGTGTGTTTATATATTTACATATTTATTCCATCTAGCTACAATGCTCAGCACTGGGTGTGTTTATATATTTATATATCTACATATTATTCCATCTAGCTACATTGCTCCGCACTGTGTGTGTTTATATACTTGCATATTTATTCCACCTAGCTGCAATGCTCCGTACTGTGGGTGTTTATATATTTACATATTTATTCCATCTAGCTACAATGCTCTGCACTGTGTGTTCATATATTCATATATTTATTCCATCCAGCTACAATGCTCTGCACTGTGTGTCTGTGTGTGTGTGTATATATATATATTTTATAGTAATACGTACATATGTATATTAGCTGCTCTTGCTTGCTTGTTTTTTTCTTGCCTTCTGATTGTTGCTCTGAGTGTTGCTATCCCTGTGCTGTTGCAATCCTGGAATTTCCCCGTTGTGGGACTAATAAAGGCTTATCTTATCTTATCTTATCTTATATTCCTGTATATATTTGCATCCTTTTATAGAAACATGGACAGACTGTAATTACTGTACATACTGTGTTGTCATTGAATCCTTATTTAAATCTTACACCTGAACAACGAAAGCAAGTTTTAACCAAAGTCAAATTCCTTGTACACTACCGTTCAAAAGTTTGGGGTCACTTAGAAATTTCCTTATTTTTGAAAGAAAAGCACTGTTTTTTCAATGAAGATAACTTTAAACTAATCAGAAATACACTCTAATATCTAATATACATTGCTAATGTGGTAAATGACTATTCTAGCTGCAAATGTCTGGTTTTTGGTGCAATATCTACATAGGTGTATAGAGGCCCATTTCCAGCAACTATCACTCCAGTGTTCTAATGGTACAATGTGTTTGCTCATTGCGTCAGAAGGCTAATGGATGATTAGAAAACCCTTGTGCAATCATGTTAGTACAGCTGAAAACAGTTTAGCTGGTTAGAGAAGCTATAAAACTGACCTTCCTTTGAGCAGGTTGAGTATCTGGAAAAAATTATTATTTCAAATACAAATCATTATTTCTTACCTCGTCAATGTCTTGACTATATTTTCTATTCATTTTACAACTCATGGTGGTAAATAAGTGTGACTTTTCGTGGAAAACACAAAATAATTGTCTGGGTGACCCCAAACTTTTGAACGGTGGTGTATGTGTTGTACATACTTGGCCAATAAAGCTGATTCTGATTCTGTAATAAGACCGATTGCGATAGCGTTGTGTCCCTATATGTGCCAAATCATGTGTCTGTGCCACCATGAGTGAAATGAGGGCCTGTCTAAATGACCTCCCCTCTGTTCTGTGTTGTGAGTGTGTGTATAGATAAAGCCTGTTTCGTCAAAGTCATCTCTCCTTATTGTATGAACCCTTGCAGCATCACAGTATTTTTTTGGTTTTGCACATCAGCAGATAATTATGAGTACATGTATAACAGTAAAATATCGTTTCTCTTCATCAATATACTCAAATGAGAGTAAACTGTTTTATCCTGCAAAAGAAAACGATAAACGAAACTTTAAAATGAACAGTGGACATAGAGATGACGTCAGTAATATCGATCATAAATACTTGCTGTCCGTATGGAAAATCGTCACCCAGAGCGGAAAAAACATGTCTGGCAGACACGCAGCCTTAGCCAACACACCGACAGTGTGCCAGCTTAACAAACACTGTTAACCTTATAACTGTCGGTTTTTATGCACCCCCAGTGGCACAGTTTATTTATTTATTTAGCGAATGCAAAGTCCTTAAGCCAAGCAGTTGCCTCCTGGTTTGCTGTATGGAGGGTGTGTAATCCTCCTTCCAGTCTTTGGAGCGGGCAAACCTCTATGATGTGTTCCATTGTTTGCTCCTCTCCACATGCGCACAGTGGGCTAGGGCTACTGCCCCATCTGTGAAGGCTGGCCAAGCAGGGGCCATGTCCAGTCCTGAAGCGATTGAGTGTAGACCACTGTCTCCTTGGGAGGTTGGTGCCCGGGACCTGTTGGTTGGGGTTTATCACCAGCTGTTTGTTTGGGACCTCCTTGGTCTCCCATTCCTCTTGCCAAGCTGTCTGGATGGTAAAGTCAGCTGGGGGAGGGTTTTTCCAAATCGGCCGTCTGGATGAAAGTCGGGCAGTGGGTGGGGTGTAGATATCTGCATGGATTGGCAAGTGAGGAAAATCTTTTAACTTTTTGGAGCATCCTTTGAGTTAATGCTGCTCGCCGGATGTGTGGGCTTCAGCGAGCCCACCTGAAGTCTTGTTCCATGGCCTCATCGAACTCCTCCCACACCCAATGTGGGAGGAGTTCGATGCACAGTGCAGCAACTGCACGTGTCAGCTCACTCTGACATCTCTTTATTAACTCCCCAGCTGTGTTGACGATTTGTGCTGATGTGCCAGTTCAGAAGGTGGCAGACACGCATTGGAGGAATCATGGCTGACATGGAATACGCCAAAGAAGAAGAAATCCTTATTATTATTCTTCATTTTCCATCTCTGAGCTCACAAGACCAATATGGCCACCATGCATTGTCGTGCTTTGTCACATAAGCGGCTCTCTACACAAAAAATTGCCACGGGATACTAGCGAAATTTACATGGGATAATCATCGGACTTTGTAGATGTGGTAGAGCATGTAAATGACTGACAGAACGCAAAATAACGACCATGATGGATGAAAATGGAGCAACCACAGCAGCGGGTGAGCCCCCTTTGCCAGCGGTGAGTGACAAATTTCTTTGTTTCTTTACATTGTACCGATTTTCTGGTTCATATACTTTGAAGATAAGATAAAAACATACCCCCGTAGAAAAAAAAACTGTCAAAAAAACAGAATCATTCGTTGTGTAAATATGTCCAAAGTCCACTTTTGACTGAGTTATGAAATTTGTATTGCTGCTGCAACATTATGCAAATTAGACACGTTATGGGCGACACACATTGTGGGCTCACATTTCCACAGAGATATGATTGCATGCGTATTGGGGGTTTCACGTCTGGAAGGACAAAGGACTCGAATCTGCAGAAGATAACGAGGAGGTGTGAGATTGGTCTTTTTGTCCCACAGAAGATGCCCCGGAGGGATTTCCGGTTCATCAAGAAATGAGAGACAATGGTGAAGGTTCAAAGGGATGCTTTGTGACTGTATGTTTACTGAAAACACCATGTGACTTGAATTCTGATGCTGGAAACATATAAAAGGGTGATGTGATATGATTCTTTCTCTTCTTCCTGCTTTGAGAATGCTAGATGATGTGTTCTGTTAATAAAGTTGACTTAAGAACTAAACTCAGCCTCATCATTCGAGCACATCCTCTACACTGGTGACCTACGACAAAGAATGAGCAGACAGAATTCTCCCGAGCGGGGCTCGGCGGAAGCCAGCCTGCTGGCCGCCTCCACGATCCAGCTGCCCGATTTCTGGTAGCACAGCCCGCGCTCATGGTTTAGCGCAGTCGAGGCGCAGTTCAACCTCCGGAGAATCTCCAGCGACGACACAAGATTCTACCATGTGGTAGCGAAGCTGGACAGCAACACGGTCCAGAGAGTGGAGGATCTGGTTAATCATCCACCAGACAGCGACAAGTACAGCGCATTGAAGGACGCGCTGATCAGCCATTTCACCCCTTCGGTCCAACAGCGAGCAGAGGGGCTCCTGACGTTGACGGAGTCAGAGAACGATAGACCTGCGGACCTGATGGTGAAGATGCTGAGGCTCAAAGACTCTGAGGATGGCAAATTCATTTTCGCCCACCTTTTCCTTCGGACCCTGCCACCAGCAGTGAGAGTGGCCCTGGCAGAGTTGCCCCGATTGGCCAGGCGAGACTACCATGGGCTGAGCAAAGAGGCACAGCGGCTTGTCGACGCCCACAAGCGGAATGTGGTTTCAGCCGCGGCAACTAGCCCAGGAACGGCGTTCGGAGACAGCGCAGGTCCAGCGGCCACGGCGCCAGACGCACCAATGACGGCGGCGATGGGGGCCAGGCGACGCGGAGCGGAGGACGGCCGGTGTTTCTACCACCGCTGTTTTGCAGAGAGAGCGCACAGGTGCGTCCCGCCGTACAACTTCAAGTGCCAGGGAAACACCAAGACCGAGGGCCGGTAGCAGCTGCGACCCTCGGCGACGAGAACAAGCTGCTTTACCTGACGGATGCACACTCGGGGAAACAGTTCCTCGTGGACACAGGCTACCAGCTGAGTTTCGTCACACCCACCTACACGGAACGGCTGATGCCGTCTAAAGCTCCCTGGGTGTCAGTGTCAGCAGCAAACGGCTCTGCGATTAAAACGTTCGGTGAGAGGACCATGCTTCTGTCCTTACAGGGCCGTTCATTTGAGTGGACATTTATTGTAGCAGCAGTCAGTTTCAACATGTTAGGGGCTGATTTTTTGTGCTCACATGGTTTATTGGTTGCCCTTGCTAATAGACGTCTGATTAATGCACTGTCCTTTCATTCTATTCCCTGCACAGCTCGGGTGGCCCCACCGACTGCACATGCCAGCGTCTCAGCTGCGGGTGGTAAGTTTCACACATTGCTCCCTCAGTTCCCAGCACTCACAATCCCCACGTTTTTGGCGACGGTGGCTAAACATGGGGTGGAGCATTTTATCACCACCACTGGGCCTCCCGTTTTTGCAAAAGCTCGGCGTTTTGACCCAGCTAAACTGGCCATCGCGCGCGAGGAGTTCACTAATCTGGAAAAACTGGGCATTGTTAGACGCTCCAAAAGCTCCTGGGCTTCACCGCTACACATGGTCCCAAAGGCTGACAGCTCGTGGCGACCTTGCGGCAATTTCCGCAGGTTGAACAACGTTTCAGCTCATGACCGCTACCCGATTCCGCACATTCAGGATTTTTCTGTTCATTTGGCGGGGGCGCGCATTTTTTCTAAAATAGACTTGGTGCGCGGTTACCACCAGGTTCCAGTGCGCGCGCAGGATGTACCCAAAACAGCGGTCATAACTCCTTTTGGCCTTTTTGAGTTTTTGCGCATGCCTTTTGGCCTCAAGGGGGCCGCGCAGACTTTTCAACGCATGATGGATGCAGTTTTACGCGACCTCCCTTTCGTGTTCGTTTATTTGGACAATATTTTAGTAGCCAGCACGTCCGAGGGCGAGCACGAAAAACACCTCACAGCAGTTTTTCGGAGGCTGGCAGAGCACGGGTTAATAGTTAACCCAGCGAAGTGCCAGTTTGGGGTGGCGCAGATTGATTTTTTGGGGCATCGCGTTTCGGCAGAAGGAGCGGTTCCTCTGCCAGATAAGGTGCGTGCCATAACAGATTTTCCGCAACCTCAAACGGTCAGGGCACTTCAGGAGTTTCTAGGGATGGTTAATTTTTACAACCGGTTACTCCCAAGCGCAGCACGGCTCATGCAGCCATTGTACACCGCGTTAAAAAAACAAAAGCCCGCAAATAAAGTTGAATGGTCTCCGGAGCGGGAGCGCGCTTTTGCCCAGGTCAAATCAGCCCTGGCAAACGCAGTTTTGTTAACGCACCCAGTTCCAATGGCCCGCATGGCGCTCACCACTGACGCTTCCGATGTAGCGGTGGGGGCGGTAGTTGAACAGTTTGTGGCAGGTACCTGGCAACCTCTCGCGTTTTTCAGCAGGACTTTGCGCGATAGTGAGCGTAAATACAGTGCGTTTGACAGGGAGCTTTTGGCCCTACACTTGGCCATCCGCCATTTTCAGTTCTGGTTGGAGGGGCGACGTTTCACCGCGTTTGTGGATCATAAACCGCTAACGTTTGCGATGGCCAAAATTTCAGAACCCTGGTCAGGCCGGCAACAAAGGCAACTAGCCGCAATATCGGAGTTCACTACTGATATTCAGCATGTCGCGGGTAAACACAATGTTGTGGCAGACTGTCTCTCGCGCGCGGTAGCAACACCAAGCCCCATGGGGGCAGACTCTGTAGCCGTGGCCGCGGGCCCGGGCAGCGACGCGGGAGCGCGCGCAGCCCCGGTCTGTGTAGGGTTAGATTATGCAGCCATGGCCGCGGAGCAGGTTAACGACGCGGACGTGCGCGCGCTCCAGTCTGGACCAACAGGGTTAAGGCTGGAGCACAGGGAGCAACAAAGTGGTATGCCCCCACTAATCTGCGATGTCTCCACGGGACGGCCCCGCCCCGTGGTGCCAGCCGCGTGGCACTGCCGCGTTTTTGACTCGGTCCATTCTCTCGCGCACCCGGGGGTGTGCGCATCGATTAAGTTGGTGGGGGAGAAATTTGTTTTTGGCTCGGGTTGCGCAAACAGGTCAAGGAATGGGCGGCAGCCTGCGTAGTGTGTCAGCGAGCCAAAATACACAGACACACTAAGGCTCCTTTGGAACCTTTTCACATCCCCGCTAAGCGTTTTGATCACGTGCATGTTGACTTGGTGGGCCCGCTCCCACCATCACACGGGCACACACATCTTTTGATGATGGTGGATCGCACCACGCGTTGGCCAGAGGCGATTCCTCTGACATCAACCACAGCGGAAGAAGTTGCGCGAGCATTTTTAGCAGCGTGGGTTGCGCGTTTCGGTGTACCGTCGGACATAACGTCCGACAGGGGTCCCCAATTTATTTCCGAACTATGGTCATCGATGGCCCGCAGCTTGGGGGTGAAGATTCATCGCACCACCGCGTATAACCCCCAGGCTAATGGTTTATGCGAACGCTTTCACAGGTCATTGAAAGCAGCCCTCAGAGCGTCGCTGACGGATACAAATTGGGTTGACAAACTTCCATGGGTTTTATTGGGGTTGCGTTCTGCACCTAAGGAAGATTTGCATGCTTCCCCGGCTGAATTAGTTTTTGCACAACCTCTCCGTTTGCCGGGGGAATTTCTCCCCGATAACCCCGCACCAAATGGCCCCCCTGCTCAGCCGTGGCAGAGCGACTCGGGAGCAAACACGCTCCCTGGCCCGGTCCATCACAGTTTCCCACACATTTTTGTGCCAAAGGCTTTAAAAAATGCAGAGTTTGTTTTTGTTAGACATGATGCTCAGCGTCCAAGTTTGCGGCCGTTTTATGACGGACCGTTCAGAGTGCTGGAGACCGGGCAGAAGCATTTTCTGCTAGATTTAGGGGGCAGAAGGGAGTTGATTTGCATAAACAGGCTCAAACCCGCTTTTGTTTTGGCTGATGAGGAAGTGCAGCTCGCGAGGCCCCCCCGCCGTGGCAGGCTGCCAAAAGGACATTCTCCAGAATCTTCACAGAAAGGTGCTAACAGCTTTAATCCACAGATGCAGAGAGATGTTGCAGGGGCAGCAAGGCCAGGTTGCAGCAGATTCGGCAGAAGGTTAAAACCCAGGCAGTTGGTGGATTGATTAGCGATATATGGAGTGTTTTGTGTTTTTCTTTTTTATGCCATGCAGGTTTTGCCCTTACTAGACGTTTGGGGGGGGGGGGGTAGTATGGGCGACACACATTGTGGGCTCACATTTCCACAGAGATATGACTGCATGCGTATTGGGGGTTTCACGTCTGGAAGGACAAAGGACTCGAATCTGCAGAAGATAACAAGGAGGTGTGAGATTGGTCTTTTTGTCCCACAGAAGATGCCCCGGAGGGATTTCCGGTTCATCAAGAAATGAGAGACAATGGTGAAGGTTCAAAGGGATGCTTTGTGACTGTATGTTTACTGAAAACACCATGTGACTTGAATTCTGATGCTGGAAACATATAAAAGGGTGATGTGATATGATTCTTTCTCTTCTTCCTGCTTTGAGAATGCTAGACGATGTGTTCTGTTAATAAAGCTGACTTGAGAACTAAACTCAGCCTCATCATTCGAGCACATCCTCTACAACGTAAATTTATTAGTATCTGAAAGTTTGGATCATAATCTACATCTTTCTAATTGACAGTAAGCCATTATCTCTTGCAACCTTCAAGTTATAGCCTTGGAAATCTGAACTATTTTATTGACAAAAAAATCTTTACCACTCTTGACCACTAGGGGTTATGCCACCAAATGGCGATTGGGACAGTTAGAGGGGTCAGTCCCTCCAGGATGTGGCAGAATGTTTTTATGATTGTTACAGGCCAAAAAGCCTGAATTTGCGGGAGCTCTTTTTCAAAGTTGCGGTAAAAGTTGTTAGTTGTTCTTAGAGTGTTTTCTGCACTAAAAGTTGTGGGAAGAACTCCAAATTTTAAAGCAGATGCTTTTTGCCAGTTTACTGTGGTGATATTCTATATAACAATACAAGAAAAGCACAGGATTGTCAAATTTCTGATTACAGGTACATCTCAAAAAATTAGAATATCATGAAAAAGTTCAATATTTTTTCCACTCATTTCAGAAAGTGAAACCCATTTATTACATAGATTCATTACACACAGAGTGATATATTTCAAGTGTTTGTTTATTTTAATTTTGATGATTATGGCTTACAGACCATGAAAAACCCAAATTCAATTTCTAAAAAAATTAGAATATTACATAAAATTAATTTTAAAAAATAGTTTTTTAAAACAAATGTGGACCGACTGAAAAGTATGTCCATGTACCACTCAATACTTGGTCGGGGCTCCTTTTGGATTAATTCCTGTATCAATGTGGCGTGGCATGGAGGTTATCAGCCTGTGGCACTGCTGAGGTGTTATGAAGGTCCAGGTTGCTTTCAGCTCGTCTGCATTGTTGGGTCTGGTGTCTCTCATCTTCCTCTTGACAATCCTCCATAGATTCTCTATGGGGTTTAGGTCAGGAGAGTTTGCTGGCCAATCAAACACAGTGATGTCATGGTCATTAAACCAGGTTTTGATACTTTTGGCAGTGTGTGTGTGTGTGTGGGGGGGGGGGGGGGGGGATGCCAAGTCCTGCTGGAAAGCAAAACCAGCTTCTCCATAAAGCTTGTCAGCAGAGGGAACCATGAAGTGCTCTTAAATTTCCTGGTAGACGACTGTGCTGACTTTGGTCTTGATAAAACACAGCGGACCAACACCAGCAGATGACCTCTGTTCAGATCAAAGTAAATTTTGCATTTCATTTGGAAATCAAAGTCCCAGAGTCTGGAGAAAGAGCAGAGAGGCAGAGAATCTAAGTTGCTTGAGGTTTAGTGTGAAGTTTCCAGTCAGTGATGATTTCAGAAACCAGGTCATCTGCTGGTGTTGGTTACACATTTACACAAATGCACATAGACTACCATGTTCTGCTTTATCAAATACTAATTATTTTGGTTTTCTCACAATGGCTAAAATAAGGGGAAAACATTTATCTGACAGATTAAGTCTGGAAAATGGAACAGTGGTGAAGGCACAAACAAATATGTGTTTCAGAACAGTTCACAGATAATTACACAATTATTTTAACACTAAGATAACATTTGTTTCAAAAACATTTTGGCCTAATTGATTCCTATCTTTCTACAGATATAACAACGTGACAGTCCATGTCTCTGGTGGTCAGAGAAAACCGTTTATGACCTCACCATCTCCATAAAGCAGACAGTGGTTTTACCCGAGGATCCTGGACGGAGCAGCTGCAATCTGGAGGCTGTGACCAGTGGAGAAACAGTTTACACCACTGACCTAAACGCTCTTCTGCACGTCTGTGGCTGATGCACTGAAGAACTGGATGGAAGAACATTGGACAAAAATCCAATAAAACAATGTTCATCTGTGCTGATTTTAATATCGACTTCCATCCATCCATCTTCTACCACTTTTCCAGAGGTCAGGGTCGCGGAAGCAGCAGTTCAAGCAGAGAAGCCCAGACTTCCCTCTCCCCAGCCACCTGCTCCAGCTCTTCAGAGAGGATACCAAGGCGTTCCCGGACCAGCTGGGAGACATAGTCTCTCCACCGAGTCCTGGGTCTGTCCCGGGGTCTCCTCCCAGTGGGACGTGCCTCAAACATCTCAAGTGGGAGGCGTCCCCCTCATGGATCTTCACCTTATCGTGGTGGGGGGGTTTGCGTGCCCCAGCGATCCCAGGAGCTATGTTGTCTGGGGCAATTTGCCTCTGATAGGGTCACCCAAGACAAACTGGTCCTGGGTGAAGGGCCAGACTAAGAACAATCCAACAGACTCTCATGATAAATTCTATATCAAGGATTCAGTGTACCCCGCCCGGTATGGGGTTACCGGGGCCCCACCCTGGAGCCAGGCCTGGGGAAGGGGCTCGAAGGCTAGCATCTGGTGGCTGGGTTTCCACCCATGGGACCCAGCCAGGCTCAGCCCGAAGGAGTTACATGGGTCCGCCTTCCAGTGGGCTCACCACCTGCAGGAGGGATCATGGGGGTCCATTGCTATGTGGATTAGGTGGTGGTCAAAGGCGGAGACCTTGGCGGACTGATCCCAAGCTTTAATATCGACTTGATCAATCCAAATCAGCACAAGCTGACAGATGACATCATCAATACTTTGTTCAGCCTAAGTTTCTGTCCTAAAATCATCAAAGCCAGTCACATTACCTCTAAGTGTGAAACATTAATTCATCAGATATTTACTAACAGTTTAGACAATAATATAGTGAATGGATTATACTATACTACTGGACTATGATAATCAGTGGATGTGATGGTAAATTTTACAGAAAACAATGACATTGATTTTATAGAAAGAAATCTTAGTTCAGTCTTTATTAAAACAACTGAAGAACAATAAAACAAAGATCCTGTTAATAAATGTTAAAACAAAACATGAAGTAATTGTGCCGACTCAGACATGAAAACCGTGAAATAGGTCATTGAGGGAATTTCCAAACCACTAAACTCACATCTTCAACTTATCATTCCAAACGGGACAATTTCCTAATAAAATTAAAACTACAAAAGTAGGGCTATAAGAGTACTTGTATTCAGATTTTTCGGTATGGTTCAGACGCGTACCGAGGTACGATACGGACGATATTGAGTGACGGACAGAAAGTGTAATTGTCATATCACGCCTCCTCCTCCTCTCCGTTTCTCTCCAGCCGCCTGTCAGCGGACTTCTGCAGCGTTCTGCCCCAGTGAAGAATGACTGAAAGTGGGCGACTTCTAAACATAACACTGGGAAGGTTAGTGAGTTTTTAGCGAGTCACGTTAGCGCTTCTTATTTTCAATGAGCGACTGTGTCAGCTTTAAAAAACTGATTAAACTGTTAGCATGTGCTAACATTACCTGTTGGACAATAATCTCTCTTGAATGATGTTTGCTGACAGCCAAGCTGTTTCACTTCTGCTGGTAACGTGTTAACTGCCAGTAAATGAGTGAATTACATGAGTAGCTGACTCTTTTTCATTGTCTCTATTACTGTCACGGTAATAAGCCCTCGCTGTGAATATTGGTGCATCTCAGTAAATTAAAATCTCATGATTTGTATTTTAGTTTAAATAAAAGAACCATAATCATCACAAATAAAATAAAACAGCTTAAATATTTCACTGTACAGTGGTGTGGGAAAAAGTGTTGGTCACACTTAAATGTTTCAGATCATCAAACAAATTTAAATATTAGACAAAGATAACAAGTAAACAAAAGATGCAGTTTTTAAATTAAGATGTTTATTATTAAGGGAAAAAAATCCAAACCTACATGGCCCTGTGTGAAAAAGTGATTGCCTCCCTAAACCTAATAACTGGTTGGGCCACCCTTAGCAGCAACAACTGCAATCGAGCGTTTGCGATAACTGGCAGTGAGTCTTTTACAGCGCTGTGGAGGAATTTTGGCCCACTCATCTTTGCAGAATTGTTGTAATTCAGCCATATTGGAGGGTTTTCGAGCATGAACCACCTTTTTCAGGTCATGCCACAGCATCTCAATCAGATTAAGGTCAGGACTTTGACTAGGCCACTCCAATGTCTTCATTTTGTTTTCCTTAAGCCATTCAGAGGTGGACTTGCTGGTGTGTTGTGGATCATTGTCCTGCTGCAGAACCCAAGAGCACTTCAGCTTGAGGTCACAAACAGATGGCCAGACATTCTCCTTCAGGAATTTTTGGTGGACAGAAGAATTCATGGTTCCATTTACCACAACAAGTCTTCCAGGTCCTGAAGCAGTAAAACAGTCCCAGACTATCACGCTACCACCACCATATTTTACTGTTGGAATGATGTTCCTTTTCTAAAATGCTGTGTTACTTTTATGCCAGATGTAATGGGATACACACCTTCCAAAAAGTTCAACTTTTGTCTCGTCAGTCAAGAGTTTTTCCAAAAGTCTTGAGGATCATCAAGATTTTTTTTTTGGCAAAACTGAGACGAGCCTTTATGTTCTTTTTGCTCAGCAGTGGTTTTCGTCTTGGAACTCTACCATGCAGGCCATTTTTGCCCAGTCTCTTTGTGTGGTGGAGTCGTCAACACTGACCTTAATTGAAGCAAGTGAGGCCTTCAGTTCTTTGGGTGTTGTTGTGGAGTCTTTTGTGACCTCTTGGATGATTTGTCGCTGTGCTCGTGAGGTAATTTTGGTTGGCTGGCCACTTCTGGAAAGGTTCACCACTGTTCCATGTTTTTGCCATTTGTGGATAATGGCTCTCACTGTTGTTCACTGGAGTCACAAAGCTTTAGAAATGGCTTTATAACCTTTTCCAGACTTTTAGATCTCAGTTACTTTGTTTCTCATTTGTTCCTGAATTTCTTTGGATCGTCGCATGATGTCGAGCTTTTGAGGATCTTTTGGTCTACTTCACTTTGTCAGGAAGGTCCAATTTAAGTGATTTCTTGATTGAAAGCAGGTGTGGCAGTAATCAGGCCTGGGTGTGGCTAGAGAAATTGAACTCACATTTCCAAAGATGTGATAAACCACAGTTAACTTGTGTTTAAACAGGGGGGCAATCACTTTTTCACACAGGGCCATGTTGGTTTGGATTGTTTTTACCCTTGATAATAAGCAGTTTCATTTAAAAATTGCATTTTGTGTTTAATTGTGTTTTCTTTGTCTCATATTTAAATTTGTTTGATGATCTGAAACATTTAAGTGTGACAAATGTACAAAAAAAAAAGAAATCGGGAAAGGGGCAAACACTTTTTCACACCACTGTATGTAGTGAAGACTCACGTTCCTCTACTGTAACTTAAAGCATTTGTAAACTGTTATTTTGGACTGGAATAAGTTTTCAATTTTCATCTGAAGCCTAACGATGAAACTTTTAAACTTCTAGACTCAGCAAGGTTTCAAACAGGATGGACTAGTTTGTTATTTTCTTTTTGACTTCAAGGCTGCATGTTCACCAAATGCATTTTTTTCGCTCTGACCGGCTATTTTCTATTCATTCTCTATGTAGTCCAGCGTTTACAGCGCTGAGTGCCATCGGCGCAGAAACGCTCTCAGCGGTGGCTGTTTTTTGCCACAGCGCTCAGAGCTGAAAAAAGTTAAACTTTTCAGAGACTTCAGCTGAGCTTGTCAATGTCAGACCAAGCAGCCAATCAGAACTGCTGTGTGGGTGGGACATTGGACTAAAGTACTAGGACTAAAGTACTAGGACTAAAGTAGTAGGACTAGAGTACTAGTCTGTACTCAGACTCCTGCTTTCCGTGTCATCGTATTTTACATCCAGAGCTGCTTGAAAACATTTCCTGTCCATTGTTATTTAGAGACTGCTATTAAAAAAATCAGTAGAAAGTCTGATAATCGGAAACGTGGAAGTGTTGAGCTGAGAGTGACAAGCTGTTGCTGGGATACAGTTACAGCAGCCGTGTATGGTGCAGTAGAAGCTGATATTTGAGTTTTATTTCTTTAGTTTGTGGGTTCAAAGGCCAAACTTTAATGCCAGTTATTTAACTGTGTTGCTACAAACACTTTTGATGAAGCTAAGTTCAAGTTTCCAACTCATGTTTCATGGGTCATTATTTTATTTAGCTGTGACAACTTTTTATAATAGGCTGTTCAAACTTCTATTGCTGCACTTGTCTGCATCGTCCATTTCCTAAAAAGAGAATTTATTTATTGTACACATTTTAATTTTGTTTATTTGAGAATTTTTTTATTGGAGAATTTACTGCTGACAGTTTGCAGTTTTTTGTCAGTAAAGCTGTTCTCACTTATACAAAAGATCAGCAGTTTTATGTTTTGCATTTTGTTTCCTTACCTGTACTGAAAATGAACCGAACCGTGACCTAAAAACCAAGGTACGTACCGAACCGTGATTTTAGGCGTACCGTTACACCCCAATGCAAAAGTCATTCCATGATATAAATCTGGAGACAAGTAGCACTTCACAGTTTTCTCTCTTTTTTTGGTGTACTGTATTAATCCCAGAGGGAAATTACAGGCCATCCACCTGGATGGATGAGGCAGCCACGGTGCAGCACCAATCCCTTCACCATTCACACACACATTCACACCTAGGGCCACTTTAGAGTCTCCAATTAACCTAACTTGCATGTTTATGGCCTGTGGGAGGAAACCCGAGTACCCGGGGTAAACCCACGCAGACACGGGAGAACATGCAAACTCCCCACAGAAGGGTCACGATGGTCAGGGGGTGGGATCGATCCCATGACGAGCTGCT
Source organism: Pholidichthys leucotaenia (assembly GCA_020510985.1). Lineage (NCBI taxonomy): Eukaryota > Metazoa > Chordata > Actinopteri > Cichliformes > Pholidichthyidae > Pholidichthys > Pholidichthys leucotaenia. The sequence goes on along the minus strand of CM035836.1, from coordinate 23,859,448 downwards.
CTTCTGACAGTTGTCAGAGGTTCCAGAAAAACTTCTGTGAAGGATTAGAAGTTTATAGAGCAACACAAACTACTGTCTGACAGTCAATATGGATTTAGAGCAAACTAGTCTACATCATGAGCATTAACAGAACTCAGAGAAGAAATCCTTCATTCCACAGATAAAAAGACATTGACAGTTGGAGTATTTCTTGATCTAAAAACCTTCTTGATCTGCAAGAAAATTTGATCCAAGCACACATTTACTGTGTGTACGTATGAAAGGCATTTCAATGTCTTTTTGTCCTTTGTTCATCAGCTCACAATGAACTTTTGTTGTTTACCATTTTAATGGATTATTCACATGTTCACAATAAAGTATTCAATAAATTAATAAGCTACTAAAATACACAAATTGAGGAAATGCCACCTACTCCATTTGTATGGTGGGGACGACACTCCAGACCCAGACAACAATGCCCCCCTCATCAAAAATGCTCATGATGTCCATGCATCCAGCTCATTAAAGATGAGATGTCTGAGGGTCCAAAGCAGAGTGAAGAAGCAGATTATCTGATAACAGACTGTTATACAAAATTTATATTTGCATTAAAGCCTCACAAATTTAACCCCTTGCACTCCGGGCAATTTTCCTAAAAATGCCAAAAAATAACGTGCCCAAAGTAAATCGAAAGCTGTTCTTCAACCTTTTGAAGCATCTTCATGGGGTTGGTCTCATTTAAAAGAAAACACTTTGAATGTTTTGGCAAAAAAAATCATAATCTCTCTACATGCTCTGGCCACTGAGTTACAGTCATCTAAACATACTGAACTTGAAGAAAATAAATTTGGCCACGGTGTTTTTTTGGATACAAATGCTTGCAAATAACACACAGCTGTCCGATCTGGCTGGAAAATGCAACAGAAATGTAGAACCAAGTGTTATCAAGCTGCGATCCAAATTTGGTAACAATACCACAAAAAATGAATATTTTACACAGCTTTGTTCTCAGGTAGTTCCCAGGCGTTTTGGAACTGTGCCAAATTGTGCCAAATGGCACAGTTTGGAAAAACGTCTGTAACTTTTGAATAATTCAATGTAGAATCTTCATTTTGGGCTCTAATGAAAGGTCACATTCAGGGCTGTGTCTGTGTGTGTGTGTGGGGGGGGGGGTTGTCCCCCCCCTGCTACAAAGGACGGAGTTCGGCCCTCGCTACATGACAGATTACACTCGTTGCATGTTTCCACAGCAACGCTGTCACAGCGGCTTTCCCCCCCCCTCACTACTGTGTGTGTGTGTGGGGGGGGTTTGTCCCCCCCCTCGCTACAGAGGACGGCCATCGCTACATGACGGAATAGACTCATATGCTTCCCCCCGCGGACTGGGGGGCGTTTGGACCATGAACGCCCCCCCCCGCTCCTCTTCTGCAGCGGGGGGGGGGGGGGCTTCACGGTCCGAACACGGCAAATGAACTGTTTATCGCGGCGCATGCACTTCGTACTTCGTGCGCCGTACAGTTGTAATTTACCGATCGATCAAAAGTCATTTTTTGATTACAGTTTTCAGGGAGAAATAATAATTTAGCTTATAACACCTTACCTCTTCACAGCAGCAGAGTCCTGGCGAACTTCTCTTCCCCATTGTCAGACGAACGCGATGCTGGTCCGCTCGTGGATCCCGGTCAAAACATAATTCCGTTATTGCCATTTTGGCGAATGATTTACGACTTTTGTCGTTGGCCTCCGTCGGTCTATGATGACGGAAGAGAATCCTAAAAGTCTATTCTGCTGGAATGAGTGCAGGTCCCACTTGTGGGTGTTCTCCATGCTGCTGGGTCTGTAGCAGGTTCGTCCAGCGTCCTTTTTTTTTCATCAGCTGCAACAGTAAATCTCTCTTCACCCAGCCCGAACTTCTGTGCTTCAATTGGCTCCTGCATTCACAGTAGGCGGGTCCTCCTTCCTAGGTTTTCATTCATTGGTTCTTCAAGGTTTCAGAAACCCAATTCAAGGCTCTTATTATTCGAATGAGAGGTCAGTCAGATGAACTAATCTGTTCGCGGCTGTGTCTGCAGCTTTTTTTTTCAGTGGCGCTTGGAGGCCACACCACCTACATCACCACCATCAGTATCTCTATCATGCGTCATGCATCCGAGGGTGCACGAGTGCTTAGTGCGCCCTAGGACACAGAGACTTGCCCGCCCGTGGAACAACGGAGCGCAAGTGGTTAAAGAACAATTCATTCACACAAAAGGAACTTAATCCTGAAAATAAAGAGATACAGACGTTACTGGACCTCAACTGTGAGTTTTCATGTGATAAACCAAAACACTGAAAGAAGTATTTCCCACATGTTTTACAAGACTATAGCTTCTCACATGTGTGACTTCTCATGCAAGTTTTCAAATTAGCACGTACGTTAAATCTCTGCCCACATGTTTGACAAGAAAATGGCTTCTCACTGTTTTATTTATTTGCATCACATTTCATTACAAGTGCAATGGGTCCCAACCAGGGGTCTATAGTTACACTTTAAGGGGGCAGCAGTGGTTTAGGAGGTAGAGCAGGTCGTCCAATAACCGGATGGTTGGCAGTTCAAATCCCGCTCTCCCCAGATATCCTGCTGTTGTGTCCCTGGGCAAGACACTCTACCCCCAGTTGATCCTGGTGGGTTTGGACAGCACCATGTTGGACAGCTATACCGCCATCAGTGTGTGAATGTGTGTGTGAATGGGTGGATAGCAGGATCTGTAAAGCGCTTTGGTCATCTCATCATCATTATTATCATCATCATAGCAGTCTGTTGTGGGCGACAATGACTGTTTCATTTAGGTCTGATCAGATTCCTCCACACAGCTCTTTCCTTAGCCTTCCACTGCCAGGATGTCCAACTTCTTCAAGTTTCTTTTTACAGTGTCTTTAAATCTGAGCCTTGGTCTACCCTGATTGCGTTTGCCCTCGCATAACTGTAAGTAGAGTAACTGCTGAGGGAGGCGCTGGTGGTCCATCCTCTCAACATGTCCGAGCTATCTCAGATTCATCTGTATTAGCATGTCCTCCATTGATGGTAGACCAGCTCGTTTCAACACTTCTATGTTGGTTATCTTGTCTTTCCATGAGATGTTCATTATGGCTCGAAGGTGTCTCATCATGTACGCGTGGAGTTTCTTCACCTGCACTTTGTAGACAGTCCAAGTTTCAGCACCATACAATAGAGTAGCCAGTACTGTCGCTCTGTACACTTTGCATTTCACATGGATAGACACGTGTCGATTGTTCCACAGTCTCTCCCTCAAGTTTCCAAACAATGGGAAGAACGCTCGCTCTTCCCATTCTGAGAGATAGTTCATCCTCCAGCCTAGCATTCTCTGAAGCAGTACTCCCTAGGTACATGAAAGTCTTGCACTTGACTAGTGGCTCTGTACCAATGCTGATCTCTTCTGGTAGTGATGTTGATAACTGGAACTTTGGTGGTTGATAAAGGCACTCTGCCTTCTTGATGTTGATTTTGAGTCTGAATTGGCTAGCTGCTCTTGCACATTTCTCCACTAAAGATTGCATATCTTCCACGCTGTGTGCAACTAGAGCACTGTCGTCGGCAAAGAGCATTTCTCTTACTACCTTTATCGATGTCTTACTCTTGGCTTTAAACTGTGCTACATTTAACAAGTCTGCTTCTTTCCTTGTTTGAATGCATACTCCTTCTGAAGTGTCTTTGAAGGCCACCTCAAGCATGGCTGCCAGATATAGCGAGAAGAGTGTAGGTGCCAGCACACACCCTTGTTTCACCCTGTTGCTTACTGAAAAGTCTTTAGATACTGAACGCGCTGCAGCGCGTCGTGCGCACTGCTGAGAAGGTGATCGGCTACAAGCTCCCATCTCTCCAGGATCTGTACATCTCCAGGACCCGGAGGCGTGCTGGCCGGATCATAGCCGATCCCTCACACCCTGGTCACGTACTGTTTGCCCCTCTCCCCTCAGGTAGAAGACTTCGGTCCATCCAGACTAAAACCTCCCGTCACATGAACAGCTTCTTCCCCTCTGCCATCAGACTGCTGAACACTAAGTGACTTATTGACTCTCGTGCACTATGTACAGCAGCTCAACCAGACTCATGTCAATCATCACTGTTTTCTTCCTGCATTACCGACTGCACTATATGGTTCTCCACATTATCTGCTGCTCACTAATATATTTAAACTGCTGACTAGTATTACTCACTCTTATTCTACATTTTATTGCATGTATAGTTTATTTCTTTTATTTTATCATGTTTAATGTTGCAGCATTGCACCGAGACAAATTCCTAGTTTGTGTACTACATGAACAATGGCAATAAATCTGATTCTGATTCTGATTCTGATTCTGAACCACTCATTGCCACGTTTGCTTGCATACCTGTATGGAGTGCTTCGATCAGGCTGACAAACTTCTCTGTACAACCATATTTCTTGAGTACCTGCCAAAGTCCTTGTCGCGAAACAGTATCGAAGGCTTTACTGAAGTCTATGAAGACTACATAAAGTGGCATGTTCTGTTCGATACACTTTTCTTGAACCTGTTTCAAGCAGAAAATCATGTCCATTGTGCTTCTTCCACTTCTAAAGCCGCACTGGGTTTCCGGTAGTACATTCTACGAGATGTGTTCACTGAGTCTGTTAAGTAGTACACATGAGAGAATCTTACCAACAGTGGCTAGCAGTGATATACCACAATCTTTCCTGTCACCTTTCTTGAACAAAGGCACAATACTTGCATCCTTCCAGTCCTGAGGTACTTTCTGGGCATCCCATATCTCTTGGATGAGCTTGTGCAGGCAGTTGGTCAGCTGAACACCACCAAATTTCCACACTTCTGCTGGAATTCCATCCCTTCCTGGAGCTTTACCATCCTGTGTTGTCCTGATAGCTGCCATTAGTTCATCAAAATTTGGTGGTTCATCCAGACTTGATACAGCTGGTTGCTGCACTAGAGCTTCTTTAGCCTCTTCAGTGAGATCTCCAGGGTTGTTTAGTAGTTGGTCAAAGTGGTCTGTAAATCTGTCCAGGATCTTGTCTTTCTCCTGCAAAACCGTTTCACCATCCATAGCCTTTAGTTGGATCAATCCTCATGGTTTAGGGCCGTAGATTTCTCTCAAACCTGTGAAGAGTGTTTTCATGTCCTTCCTGTCTGCTGCAGTTTGAAGTTTCTCCGCTTTTTCATCCCACCAGTTGGACTTCATCTCTCTGGTGTACTTCTGTAGCTCACTCTGAGCCTTTGAGTATTTCTTCTTCTTTGACCTTGTGTTACACTGTAGGCTTTCCTGCCTAGCTGTATTCCTCACTTCTAGTAGTTTCTTCAGGTGTTCATCATTTTAGATTTTTTTTTTTTTTTTTTTTTTAGATTTAATATACTTTATTGATCCCCAGAGGGGAAATTGAGGGTCATCCACCACGTGGATGGAAGAAGCAGCCACGATACGGCGCTATCCCTTAACCATTCACACACACATTCACACCTAGGGCCACTTTAGAGTCTCCAATTAACCTAACCTGCATGTTTTTGGCATGTGGGAGGAAACCGGAGAAATCTCGGCGTAAACCCACGCAAACACGGGGAGAACATGCAAACTCCACACAGATCACTGTTGGCCGGGGGCTGGGATCGAACCCACGGTCCCCCGGCCAAGGGTAAACTGTGCTGCCGCAGTGCTAACCACTGTGCCACCGTGCAGCCCTGCTCATCAAACCATCAAGCCTGCATCATGCTCATCAAACCAATCTTGATGTTTCCTCTCAGGGTAGCCTAATGCATCACTCGCAGTCTGATACACCGTATCCCTCAGTGTTGCCCATTTCTCTTCTATGTCATTCTCTGAGTTGTTGCTGTCCCAGTCTTTCAAGTTTTCATCCATTTCCTGTATGAGTTCTTACTGCTTCTTTTGGCCTTTCAGTGCACTAGTGTTTAGCTTCCGTGGTGGATTTGCACCCGTCCTGCAGTGCTGTTTTCGTCTGCAAATCCTTAATCTATATCTCAGCATAAAATGATCAGTACCAAAGTCCATGCCTCTCATTGCTCTGTTGTCCAATACATCCCTTATGTCTCTCTGCCCGACTATGATGCAGTCTAATAAGTGCCAGTGCTTGGATCTTGGGTGCATCCATGTCTTCTTGTGTGTGTCCTTGTGCTTAAATAGAGTGTTGGTTATCACAAGGTTGTACTCTGAATATAGTGCAAGTAGAAGTTCTCCATTAGCATTGCACTTGCCTACTCCATGACCGCCAAGCACTCCTTTCCATTTCTCAGTGTCCGAACCAACTCTGGCATTAAAATCTCCAATGAGTATCAGCCTGTCATCAGTCGGTACACGCCTGATAGTCTCATGTAAATCACTGTAGAACTCTTCTTTCACCTCCTCTGTGTTGGTCATTGTTGGGGCATATAGACTGATGAATGTGGCATACATCTTCCGCTGTAGTGGGAGTCTCATAGTCATTATTCTGTTGTTGATTGGCACCAGTTCCTCATCAAGCATTGCTGCCATCTCCTTTCTAACTGCAAAGCCCACTCCTGCTTCTCTCCTTTCTTGAGTTGATCTCCCACTCCAAAAGAAGATGTACCCATGGTCTTCCAAGCTGTCATATCCAGGCAATCTTGTTTCACTAAGTGCAGCTTTGTCTACATTGTACCTGTTCATTTCCAGGGCCACAAGTGCGGTCTGCCTTTCTGGGCGCTGTGATGTTGTTCTGTCCAACAGAGTGCGTACATTCCATTCTGCTAAACACAAGGCTGCTGTTTTCCTCTTCTTTTGTTATCCTGCTCCTTGCTTACTTTTCGCTGCCTGTTGGCATGTGAACAGATCAGCGCGGATCTTGTAAGCCTGGGCGACGTCCGAGCTGGTATGAGTTGCTTTCTGATTGACCATTTCATGAAACTGCTTGCAAGGTATTTGAGTACTGCTAGCTTTTGCTGGACTAGCAGCACATTCTTGGCAGATAAAGGTATTATCAGTAGCAAGGACAAACCAAGACAAACTGACTCCAGTACCTGTTGCAGTGACTGACCAGATGATAGGTTTGTTTATCTCTGCTCTTTGTGTAGTGCATGCCACAATGCACAGACTGGCACAGTCCACCACAGACCTTGCGACAGATGTGTTTGTCTGCCAGGATGTCCAGTCTCACCCTGTGTAACTGGGAGTGGTCCACCACAGACCTGTGGCAGATATTGTTTTTTGCTCTGCCAGGATGCCCTGTTTCACCCTCCATGCCCTCGGAAGGGTGGGGATGCCGGTTGAGTCACCGACGGCCCGACCCATGAGACAGGTAGTACCGGTTTTCATGGTTATCCGGTAGCAAGCAAGCCAATGCCTGACCTGACACACACACACAAAAAAAAGGATGTAAGTCTCAGTTAAAAGCTCCCAATTTCTGACCAAAAAAAAGTGGAATTTTTTGGGAAAGAAGCTGCAACTTTAGCAAAAAGACAAAAGAAGGTGTAAATTTCCAACTGTTTACAACCTAAAACACTGCAGATATAAGATCTGAGTAAAATGCTGCAAGTTTAAGCTTTTTTTTTTAAACTGCAAATTCAAGAGTAAGAAAAGTTCTAAATTCATGAGGAAAAAGCTGCAAAATTATGAATAATAAAAAGCTGCAAATTTTCAAGTAAGAATCTGTACATTTCTGAGTAAAATGGCTCTAACTCTGCAGGAAAATCCTGCAAATTTATAAGAAAAAATCCTCACATTTACAAAAAAAATTTCTAATTTACATGGAAAAAGGATGTGATAAATTGGCGTGTTGGCCATTTTTTTGTAAAAGACAGCCATGAGGAGGAACTAAGCGGTGATGTTTGGAGGTGTTAAATCCTGCAGATAAGATAAGATAAGATAAGATAAGATAAGCCTTTATTAGTCCCACAATGGGGAAATTCCAGGATTGCAACAGCACAGGGACAGCAACACTCAGAGCAACAATCAGAAGGCAAGAAAAAAAAAAACATCTAGCAAACATATGTCCATATTACTATAAATGTATATATATAGACACAGTGCAGAGCATTATGGCTGGTGGATGTGCAGCAGAAAGTCTAAGCTCTCTCTCCGCGGATGCAGCGGGCCAGCTGGAAGTCTTTGGGCATGATGGTGACCCCCTTAGCGAAGAAGAGACCACCAGGTGGGTCTCGCTGGTCTCCTGCAGAGCCATGACGGCGAAACTCAGGAAACGCAGGACGGTCTTGAAGTCCTGAGCGATCTCCCTCACCAGGCGCTGGACGGGCAGCTTACGGATGAGCAGCTCCGTGGATTTCTGGTAGCGACGGATCTCTCTCAGAGCCACGGACCTGTGACAGCGAGGCCTCTTCACTCTGCCGGTGGCCAGAGCGCCTCTCCGAGCAGCCCTGGTGGCTAGCTGTCTCCTGGGGGGCTTCTTCCTCCAGTAGATTTTACGGGCGGTCTGCTTGGTTCTTGCCATCGCTCTTTATTATTCTGTCTTATATTTCTTTCACGCCGCCTAAACTCCAGCCCGGCACCCGCTTCGTTTTCGCTACAGCTCCCGGTATGTCGAGTTTCCCATTAGCACCGGGCGGCGGCCAAGTGCTAGCTAGCACTAGCTCCTCCCCGCTGTAACGTCTCCCGCTACAAACCGTGGCTCCGTCCGCCGACCCGGGAGACCCCCGGGGCGATCCGTGCGTCCGTGATATATATACAGAGTGAAAGGTGTAGAAAGAAGAAGGAAGATAAAAAAAAAAGGCTGTTGCAACAGGCAGCCGACTCGTGTGGCGCCGCCGGTCCGGCAGAGCCGGAACCGAAAGATCTGCATTAATCAGCAGGGAAAAAGAGAAGGAGAGGAATAGGTGATCTCCAGCAGCAGAAATAATCCAGTTAACCCAGGAAGAATAAACACATGACACCCCGTGACATCGAACAGATCACCCCCCCCCATGACATCAGTGGGAACAGCTGGTACAAACTTCACACCTCTGTCAATATACATATTCCCTTCTGAGGACAATTCAAACAGAGCTGATGCCGAGATGGAAACCAAAGAGTTAAACGCTGACGTGGCTTTATAAGCAGCACTGATCCCCCAACCCCACCCCCAACTGACCTGCTGGCCAGGAACTAACAACTCCTCAGACCTGTTAACACAATTTTAACAACAAAAGGACATGCAAAAGAATGAATGAAGATTCCCTTTGATTTAACAGGATAACAGCGTGAATTTTCTGGTCTGTGAATGAACAGAGCAGCCATGAGTGTTTCACGGAGTCACTTATTGAACTAGAAAAGCACTCGGACAGCGCAGACCTCCGCCAAGCGCCACAGTTCCCCCATACAGTGTTTTACATCATAAATATTAATCCTACATTTATTGTGTCTACATTTTCAGATTCGTTGACCATGAAAACATATGACTAGCAATTGGATTGACATTGATAGGATTAGTGGTTCAGTAGTTATTCATGAAAATCGCATTTCCCGTAATGGCGGTTTTCTTCTGGATGTAGCTCCATAGCTTTTAAAGATACAACAAATCCGTTGACACACTACAGATTCCACAGTGTGTTGGCTGCATAATGGTGTTTGTTGAGTGATTTTAGCTTCATTTGTTGTCTTCCTATGACGAAAATTCCAAAGGTCCCCTATTTTTTGATATTCTGGATCATAGTATCCAGAATTATTGCATTATCCGGATCAGTCTTCGATATATTATAGAACCTGTGGGCATGTTGTGCTGTATTTTTTTTTCCAAGTGTACTAACCATTTTTGGCGGAGTTACATGCACACATGTTGAAAATGGCCCTATCTCACAATGTTAAAGAATCCTTTAAAAAATTCCTGGATCCAGACGGTGATCCGGATCATCCCCAAAATTTAATCATTTCTTCCTTGTACTATTTCCAACAATGCCTGAAAGTTTCATCGAAATCCGTCCAAAACTTTTTGAGTTATCTTGCTAACCAACAGACAAACAAACAGACAGACAAACCTCGGCAAAAACATAACCTCCTGGTGCAGGTAATTATAATGGTTCATCTAAGTCACAATTTCAGGAAACATAAACTTCAGGGGAAACTTAAATCCATGACACATTGTTTTAAATTTTGCTGATTTCTTTTTTTTCCCTCCCCCACTTCTCTTCCAGTCCTTATGGCCACTTTCTGATTGCTTTGAGTTTTTAAAACATCCTTTTAAAAATAATGTTAACTGACTTAAAGTACATTTCTAACTACACTATATCATACAAAATGCCATTTAACATACAATTTCATTTGATCACATTTAGATCTTAATTCAAACAAGCAGAGTATTTGCAACCAACTTAATTAAGACTTGAACAAAAACAATCAATCTGAATACAACTGCGAGCGTTTAAGAATAAAAATCTTTGGATTCCTTAATGAAGTTCTGCCTGCAGATCACCTGCACTCAAACATTCCAATTTCCACTCATGAGATGGACCAGATTTCATACAAAATGTTAAAAATTTTACTTTGGCTTCGTCTTTAAGGGGTTGCTGTTCCAGTTAAAAGTCTCAAGTGTTGGAGAGTCCACCTTTGTATAAAATGGCCAAGTCAGTAAACCACAAAAGGCTCAAAGTCGCTAAGATAATCCAGAGGTTAAACTGGCTGTTAATGTCATTTAAACCCTGCATGGCTTCGACAATGTGGAACCGGCATTCCACTTTGAAACGGATGGCTCGAGTTATTGCAGACGAGCAAGTTTAAAACATACACTAAAGTTAAGAGTATTGCAAGAAGGAAAATAGTTTAAGATAAAACACAGCTGTCCTACCTTGAAATATCCTTTTCAAATGAAGAGACTCAACCTGAAGAAAAATGTAATTCGAACCACCAACCCTCTAGTTACTGGACAACTCGCCCTGCGTACTCCGGGGAAAACCGAAGCCTGCTCGTCGGTGCCGCTCACTGCCTTGGGCACCTCGCCGTACCACGCAGTGCCCTCGTCCAAGGCGCAAGGAGCTCCGGCACTGAGAGACTGCCTGACCTCCATGGCACACTACTGCTGCTGCTCACTCCCAGGGTCCACAGCATCGCTCTGGTCGGCGTCGTTCTCCACCGTTTTCCACCCTTTTCCATGTTGTTTTCCACCCGGTTTTCCATACACAACAGCATAACAGCTTATTTATACTTATAGGTATGGAGAGTCACTGGGCCAAAAAATACTGTTTGCACTTTCTGCCATTAACTGCGGTTAATCACGATCACAAAATTTGTCGCTGTTAAGGGGGGCAAAGCGTTAACGGGTGATTAAAAAAAAAACAACAAAAAAAAACAAGATGGCGACCGGGATGGTCACACTTTTTCAGTGCTGAGACAAAGTCGCTGATTTTTCCCATTAAAAATACCTAACTAACAGCGATCGGCGCTCGTGACGGACACCCACGGGCTGAATTTCCACCTCCGTAAGAATACCGTTGGAATACCCCTTTAATCGGGTAGAGCTGCTGTGCTCTACCCGAAGCGATTGCTAAGCTAACGCTAGTTAGCTTAGTGCCACCTAACTCCGACACGAAGCGACTCAGCCCCCGGTGAGGGCTTACCGGAGGAACTAACCGAGTCGGCAGTTGGGCGCGAGCCGGATCGGAGCTCGGGCGCGGCGTTGGTGAGAGACGGGGGCCACCTGGACCCAGCCAAACAATAGCCTGAGTCGGAGCCCAGTTGCGAGGCCCAGCGGAGGAACAACCAGACTGACGGCGGTTGGTAACGGGGCCTAGCAGAGGTACCACCCAGGCAGACGGCGGCAGGCGGCGGTGATCAGCGGAGCATCTACCGTGACCCCAGCGGAGCTCGGCTGCACCGGCGGTGTGCGGCGTGACTCGGTGGAGGAGCTGTACAGGAGCTCGGTTGCGGCAGCGGTGAGCAGAGGGACCAGCAGCGGAGGGGCTAGCTGAGGCCCAGCCGGATTCACTGTTTTTACTATCCACAGGTCAGTAAAATGCCACCAAAGAAGGAAGAAATGGAAGAGATCAAAAAATCTCTGAACTTCATGTCAGAAGAACTGGCCAAATTGGTTATCCAGCAGGCCAAAATAATAGGCCTAATGGAAGATGTACAAACCCTACAATTAACAATTCAAGAAAAAGACAAAAAAATTAAGGGCCTGGAGCAACGCGTCGAGGATCTTGAACAAGGTTCTCGTATGGATGACCTAGTTATAAGTGGACGAGACATCAAATATCAGTCATACGCCCATGCCACAACAGGACTGAGAGGTGAGGATGCTCCCATGAGCGAATCAGTCTCCCTAGAAAACCAGGTGCTTCAGTTCCTGGATAGTAGAGATATTAAGGTAGAAGCTAATGCAATTTCAGCCTTTTATGCTTTACAGAAGAAAGATAACAAAACAAAGAAATCAATTGTGATGCGCTTTGTGAACAGAAGGGTAAAGAATGACATACTGAGGCAGGCCAGAAAGCTACGGGGAACACAAGTCTACCTAAATGAACACCTGACAAAAACAAACGCTGAAATAGCACGGCAAGCACGGCTGCACGGTGGCGCAGTGGTTTAGCACTGTGGCAGCACAGTTTTACCCTTGGCCGGGGGATCGTGGGGATCATGAGATCGTGGGTTCGATCCCAGCCCCCGACCAACAGTGAGCTGTGTGGAGTTTGCATGTTCTCCCCTTGTTGCGTGGGTTTATTCCGGGATTTCTCCGGTTTTGAATGAATGAATGAATTTATTTATTTCGGATAGTACATTACAGGTTAAAAGAAACTGTATAATATAACAACAAGGTCAAATTAGACAAAGACTCCTTCTACTATACAATTCCACGTGAGTTATCCGAAATGGGTGATGGCTGAAGCCGCAGCTTATATTGCCCACCCATGTTCCATCCAAGAATTCAAAGGAGAAAAAAGAGAAAACAAGACAAGAGCGATTACAATTTAAAACAAGGCTAAGACAAAATATGACTGAGAGAAAAAGAAAACTGAGCTAGTCTAAGTTAAGCGGTTACTATTCAAAAACAAATCTAAGACATAGTGTCACAGAGAAAAAAGAAAAACTAAGCTATAACACAACACAGGCTGGAAATGTCAATCCTTATGTGAGTTTACATGTCGTCTTGTAAATATGTTTGGAGTATTTCTTCCTTTAGAAAGCTTGGGATCAGTCCGCCAAGGTCTCCGCCTTTGACTGCCACCTAATCCACATAGCACCGGACTTCCATGATCCCTCCTGCAGGTGGTGAACCTACTGGAGGGCGGACCCATGTAACTCCTTCGGGCTGAGCCCGGCCGGGTCCCATGGGTGGAAACCCGGCCACCAGACGCTAGCCTTCGAGCCCCTCCCCCAGGCCTGGCTCCAGGGTGGGGCCCCGGTAACCCCATACCGGGAGGGGTACCGCTTGTATCCGCCGGGAGGCGGATACAAGCGGCTGAAATGAGCTTTCTCCGTAGGATTGCTGGACTCACCCTCAGAGATAGGGTGAGGAGCTCAGTCATCCGGGAGAGGCTCAGAGTAGAACCGCTGCTCCTCCACATTGAAAGGAGTCAGTTGAGGTGGTATGGGCATCTGATTAGGATGCCTCCTGGACGCCTCCCACTTGAGGTGTTTCAGGCACGTCCCACTGGGAGGAGACCCCGGGGCAGACCCAGGACTCGGTGGAGAGACTATGTCTCCCAGCTAGTCTGGGAACGCCTTGGTATCCCCTCTGAAGAGCTGGAGCAGGTGGCTGGGGAGAGGGAAGTCTGGGCTTCTCTGCTTGAACTGCTGCCTCCGCGACCCGGACCTCCGGAAAAGCGGTAGAAGATGGATGGATGGATGGATGGTATTTCTTCCTTTGTTTTTGTTTAAATTGTCCAAGCTTTGTACATGATTTTAATTCAGGTCCAAAATCGTTCCATAATCTGACACCTTGCACTGAAATACAGTGTTGCTTGGTAGTTGTTCTCACTGTAGGCTTTTGAAATATACATGTTCCTCTGAAGTGATATCGTTTCTCCCTTGTTTGGAACAACTTTTGGATATTTGCGGGCAGTGATAGATTCTTCACTTTGAACATTATTATTGCGGTTTTAAAGTCGATCAGATCTTTCAACTTGAGAGTTTTTTGTTTAAGAAAAAGTGGGTTTGTTGGTTCCCTGTAAGCTGCTTTGTTGATTATTCTAATAGCTCTCTTTTGAAGCATAAAGAGTGGATATATGTTTGTTTTATATGTATTTCCCCATACTTCATTACAATATGTCATGTATGGGAGTATTAATGAATGATACAAGGTGTATAGTGTGGGTTGATTCAGCAAATTTTTCACTCTGTGTAATATTGCAATTGATTTGGATACTTTACCTTTTATATAATTAATATGTGGCTTCCAACACAGTTTGTTATCAATTATTACTCCAAGGAATTTAGTTTCGGATACCCTTTCAATCTCTACACCATTTACACTGAGTTTGGGTACTGGGTAGTTGTGATGGTTGTTAAAGACTATAAATTTTGTCTTGCTTAAATTGAGCGTTAATTTGTTTGAATCGAATGTTGAATTGAATTGAATGTTTCCTCCCGCATACCAAAAACATGTAGGTTTAGGGCGCTCGCGCACGCAGCGACCGGCAGCCGGTGGCTTGTCACCAGACTGCAAACCAAATCTACCTATGGGTACAAATAAGTAACAAAAAAAAAAAAAAAAAAAAAACCACGGATGCTGAAAAGACAAAATAAGATACAGGCAACCTGGACAAAAAATTGTAGAATTTGGATTAAACTAAATGGAACACCTGAGCAAGCAAAGAATATACAGTGATCCCTCACTTATCGCGGTTAATGGGTTCCAGAACCGACCGCGAAAAGTGAAAAACCGCGAAGTAGCGTCACCCCAATGACGTCATCCATAAACAATACGTACGTTCATTCTCTCACTCTCATATGATACGTGTGTGTGTGTGTACGTGTACATACATACGTAGATGTAAACAAAGTGTACATAAATATGTTTTTAGAACTCTTTTATTCTTATAACAAGATACGTAACTCAAGATGAAAATGATTTACTCCACAGGTTAATGAGAGCTTTACTGCTCCTCAGGTGACGCCTCATCGTGAGGTGCTGGAGGCGCAGGATCATCGAGGGCAGCTTCCGATAGAGCTGAAGCTGCAGGAGGCGGCGTAGTGGCTCGACGGGAAGACTATTTCGCACAAAATGGCACAAGAGAACAGCAAAAAGTTCCACGCGGCGAGACTAAGTAACACGAGCGATAAAAAGCAATGAATGAATGCGGTCTTCCTTCCCTTCATGGGTGCTCAGCAGGGAGAGGAGGTGGGTGAGACGTCTCGGCCAATCAGCTTGCGGGGTGAAACATCTCGGCCAATCAGCTTGCGAGATTTCCGAGCCCAGCCAACACGACAACAGCGAACAGAGAGTTGTGCGGCTCTCCGTGTTGACACCTGATGTTCTAATGTAGTCTCCCTGCCTTCTGCTAGCGCCCGCCCATTATTTCTCAATTTTGAATTTTTGATGAATATTTTTGAAAAATCCGCGATGCACTGAGGGCGCGAAAGGTGAAGCGCGAAGTAGCGAGGGATCACTGTAATGATCAGAGATGCTACTGACTTAGATAAATACAGATGAACACTGATTAAGAAAATTATGAGTCAATGATAATCCATATTCACACACACGGTAAGAATAGTTCTTTTGATACACCATGCCAAAGTACTTTAAAAAAAAATAAGCAAAACAAACACAAACTTATGACTGACTTGAGTAGACATCAATTATCCCCAGTTGGAGGAAGTCATTTGACACAGAGTGAGGAAACTCAAACTCTGAAAATATGCCATTATGCTGAACATAAACCACAAGAGATGGAGAATGATATTGATCCTGATAACCACTTTTTCAATAATATTCATAACCATTGTGAATATTACACTGAAAAGCAATTCAAAAGTCAAGTGCAACTAGATGGTAAACTATCAATAATACACTTCAACAGCAGAAGTCTTAACAAAAACTTTCCACAGATTCAGGACTATTTAAAACAGCTAGACAGAAAATTTACAGCTATTGCAGTCTCTGAAACCTGGTTTAATGAAAAGCAGGCTCCCCTGATGGCAATAGAGGGATATCAGATGTTTCATATTAACAGATCTCAAAAAAAGGGTGGTGGTGTTGCACTGTATATTGATGACCTGTATAGGTGTAAGCTTGTAAATGGAATGTCCTTTGCACTACCAGGGATCTTGGAATGTGTTACTGTTGAGATTGACCAAGATAAAACAAAAAACCTAATTATAAGTTGTATATATAGAACGCCGGGAACTTGCATTGAGACATTCAGAGATAAATTAGTCGAGCTGTACAATAATATTACTAGTAAGAAAATGGTAGCAATTTGTGGAGATTTCAATATTGATTTACTGAATCCACATCAACAAAATGTAATTATAGAGTTCATGAACTCTATGTACAGCATGAGTCTATATCCCACAATAACACATCCCAGTAGAATCACAGTTCACACCGCTACACTTATTGACAACCTGTTTGTCAATGTTATTGATAAGAAAATAGAAAGTGGATTATTGATAAATGATATAAGTGACCACTTGCCAACCTTTGCACTTATCCATGGCCACACGGGGGCCAATACAGAAAAAATCTCAAAATCGTTCAGATACAAATCTCCAAATGCAATCAGTTCTTTTAAAGAGGACTTGCTGAAGCAAGTCTGGACAGAAGTCTATGTATCAGATGTAAATGAAGCCTATGACACATTTATAAACATTGTAACCACTCTTTACGAAAAAAAAACTGTCCATTAGTAAAAAAAAAAGCTTAAACATAAATTTGCCGATAAGCCATGGTTAACCAAAGGACTACAAAAGGCGTGTAAAAAGAAAAATTTATTATATAAAGCTTTCCTAAAGAAAAGGACAAAAGAGGCAGAGCAGCGGTATAAAACATACAAAAATAAGTTAACATATATAATAAGATGTAGTAAAAGAGACTATTACAGTAAAGAACTGGAGAAAACAAAGACAATATTAAAAATACATGGACAATACTTAACAGTATCCTTGGAAACAAAAGCAGAAATACAAGCAACCCAACCAATATTCCAAAAAATAATAAAATGACTCAGAGTGTGAATGTAGCCTCACCTGCAGATGAATTTAATAACTTTTTTGTTAACATTGGTCCTAATTTGGCTCAAGAAATACCCACTACGGTGCCTACAGGTGATACAATATGCAATAACACTGCTGTAAAAGACTCCATTTTCATAAAGAACACAGACGAAAGAGAGGTCATTGAAATTGTTAAATCGTTTAAAAGTAAAACATCTACGGACTGTGATGGTATTGACATGCTCTTAGTCAAAACTATTATTGAATGCTTAATAAAACCACTGACGTATATCTGTAACCTGTCTCTCCAAACAGGTATATTTCCCAATGCAATGAAAATAGCTAAAGTAATTCCAATATACAAGACGGATGACAGAGGGGAATTCTCAAACTATAGACCAATTTCACTATTACCGCAATTTTCCAAGATACTTGAAAAAATATTCTATGAGAGAACTGACAACTTCATACTGAAGAATAATTTATTGTGTGAGCAGCAATATGGGTTCAGACACAAGAGGACAACTGCATATGCTCTAATGGAATTTATAGAAAAAATATCAACAGCCATTGAAAATAAAGAGTATTCAGTTGGAGTATTCCTGGATCTTAAAAAAGCATTTGATACAGTGGATCATAATTTATTATTAAAGAAACTACAAAATTGTGGTATTAGAGGGGTAGCACTGTCCTGGTTAAGTAGTTACTTAAAGAATAGATATCAGTATGTATGTGTTAGCAACAAAAACTCACAGTTACTGAAGGTTACTTGTGGAGTCCCACAGGGTTCAGTTTTGGGGCCATTATTATTCAATATGTATATAAATGACATATGTAAAGTTTCAGAAAAAATGGACTTAATATTGTTTGCCGATGACACTAATCTATTATGCAGTGGAAACAATTTGGAACAACTTCTGGATACACTCGGAAAGGAATTAGGAAAGCTTAAACCGTGGTTTGATTTAAACAAATTAACACTCAATTTAAGTAAGACAAAATTTATAGTCTTTAACAACCATCACAACAACTCAGTACCTAAACTCAGTGTAAATGGTGTAGAGATTGAAAGGGTATCTGAAACTAAATTTCTTGGAGTAATAATTGATAATAAACTGTGTTGGAAGTCACATATTAATTATATTAAAGGTAAAGTATCCAAATCAATTGCAATATTACACAGAGTGAAATATTTGCTGAATCAACCCACACTATACACCTTGTATCATTCATTAATACTCCCATACATGACATATTGTAATGAAGTATGGGGAAATACATATAAAACAAACATATATCCACTCTTTATGCTTCAAAATGGCTGCCGGGGTGCAGACACACAGTTTGGCAAGTCCTGTGTGTTTGCTTAAAAAGTCATCTAAAGAGCAAATTGGACCGTGGATTGTGATATCAATGTACTCCTCTGTTGTTTGGATAATTCTCTTTCTTCTGTTAAGTTCAACCTGTCCAAGAAAAAGGGACACTCTAACCTTGTATCCAGCCAGATGGAGTCAGCACATGCTATTCACAAGGGTACTGGACTTTGGCCATGCCAGGCCACCCCCAGGTGAGCAGGAACAGGCTGTTACAGGCAAACCACTCCTGGGTGTTTTTAATCTCTTGCTGATACTTCTTTTGGCTGGTGATGTTGAATTAAACCCTGGGCCAGTGCCAGCTGGGCCTCCACCTTTGCTAGCTGGGTCTCCACCTCTGCTATCTGGGCCTTTACCATTGCTACCAGGGCCAACACCATCATTAGCTGTGCCTCCACCTCTGCTTGCTGGGCTAACATCATTGCAAGCTGGGCTTCCACCTCTGCTGGCTGGGCTAACACCATTGCTAGCTGGGCCAACACCATCATTAGCTGTACCTTCACCTCTGCTAGCTGGGCTAACATCATTGCAAGCTGGGCCTCCATTGCTAGCTGGGCCTCCACCTCTGCTAGCTGGATCTCCATCTCTGCTAGCTGGATCTCCATCTCTGCTAGCTGGGCCTCCACCTCTGCTAGCTGGATCTTCACCTCTGCTAGCTGGATTTCCATCTCTGCCAGCTGGGCTTCCAACTTTGCCAGCTGGGCCTCCACCTCTGCTAGCTGGATCTCCATCTCTGCCAACTGGGCTTCCAACTTTGCTAGCTGGGCTTCCACCTCTGCCAGCTGGGGCTCCACCTCTGCTAGCTGGATCTCCACCTGTGCTAGCTGGATCTCCACCTCTGCCAACTGGGCTTCCAACTTTGCCAACTGGGCCTCCACCTCTGCTAGCTGATCTCCACCTCTGCTAGATGGATCTCCATCTCTGCCAACTGGGCTGCCAACTGGGCTTCCAACTTTGCTAGCTGGGCTTCCACCTCTGCTAGCTGGATCTCCATCTCTGCCAACTGGGCTTCCAACTTTGCTAGCTGGGTTCTCACCCCTGCCAGCTGGGTTTGGACCTGGGCTAAAACACAGCCAGCTGGACCTACATTGCAGCCAGTCGAATCACCTTCAATAATAGCCGGGCCACTTCCGTTGATATTTGAGTCATCATCACCTCTAACTGAATCTTCACCAACATCAGCCGGGCCTTCACTATGTGCAAACATTGCCAATAAAAGAAACAGGAGGCTGCCAAATCCTGCAATATTAAAACACCGGAAATTCGGGGTGTTTCAAACTGTTAATAACTCTAAATTAATATGGGACTCAGCACATAAACCAAAAGGCATTCTTTGTGCACACTTAAATATACGAAGTATTCTAACAAAAAGTGATCAGGTTCATCATCTTCTCATTGATTCAAATATTGACTTTCTTTGCCTATCTGAGACATGGCTCCGTGAATCTTCGCCCTCTACAATACTATCTGTACCTGGTTATAAAAATGTTTAGAAAAGACAGACAGGGTTCTAAGGGAGGAGGCGTTATGATTTATGCCAAGGATACTTTTAATTGTAATGAGATACATGTTAAGAGAATGGACTGGAATTTCTTGGACTAACTGTTTCTTTGTCACAGCAAATGTCTTTTATTCTCGTAGTTATTTATAGGCCTCCTTCATCAAATGTAGATTTTTATGAAAAGCTGGAAATTTTATTGAAACAACTTAATTTTGCAAAAGAGGTAATAATAATGGGTGACCTAAATGCTAATTGGGAAGTCAACAAAGTTAGGAAAAATCTGAAAAAGGTTATGGATGACATGGATATAACTCAGGTAATTAATGGCCCTACGAGAATCACAAACTCCACTAGCACTCAGATTGATCTAGCTTTTACTAACAGGCCAGAAAGGATCTTGAAGTCATACAATATGCTCACAGGATTGTCTGATCACAATCTTATAATGGTCACAAGAAAATTAAATAAAAAGCGCTTCAAATCCTTGGCCGCCACTGAATTCTATAGGATACCAAAACAGGAACAACAAAATTTTCAAGATTCAATTCAAGAAGTAAATTGGGATGAATTACTCGTTGGCAAAAATTTAGATGAGGATTGTTCTAAATTTGCCAACAAAATACAACAAATTATTATACAATTTACATGGATAATTAAACTAAAAGCTAGAAAGAATGGCCTTCCTTGGTTAAACAAATTTATTCTGAAATTGATGAAAGAACGAGATCACTTTTTGAAGTTGTCAGTTAAATCAGGACAAAACAGGCACCAATTTATTTCATTGAGAAATAGGGTAGTGAAAGAAATAAGAAAATCTAAAGCTGACTTTTTCATTACTGTTTTGAATAGTGCAAGGGGAAATTCTAAAATAACCTGGACATATATTAAAAAACTATTGGGTGATTCCCAGAAAAACAAAGCAAAACTAATGCAAATTCAATTGAATGGAAACATCTTGACAGAACCTCAAGTGATGGCTGATGCTTTTAACAACTACTTCATTGAATCTGTGTCAGAAATCTCTGATAAGTTTATAGTAAAACAAAGGAAGGAATACCCTGTATTGTCTGCATCGCAGTCTTTTACTATTACAAATATTACTGAGACCAAAGTTATCGATTTAATTCAATCACTCAAACCATCGAAAGCAAAGGATGTTTTTGGAATGGACACGAACATGCTCAAAGATTTAGGTTCAGCTCTCGCCACTCCTATTGCCTCAATCATTAATCTTTCAATTTCATCTGGCCATTTTCCAAAGGCCTGGAAATCTGCTATTGTTACCCCTGTTTTTAAATCCGGTGACTCAACTCTTCTGCATAACTACCAACCAATAAGCATTCTTCCGGCCATTTCCAAAATTGCAGAAAAATGGGTGGCAGAAAAGATTGTCCATTATTTAAACAGTAGTTCCCCCTCTCTCCATGCCATGCAGTTTGGTTTCAGATCCAAGCATTCCACTGAAATGGCTACATGCCTCTTCATTGAGAAAATAAAATCTTTTCTTGATAAGGGTGGAGTCTTAGGGGCGGTGTTTTTGGACCTCAGGAAAGCATTCGATACAGTAAATCACTCTGTTCTTCTTACCAAGCTCTTTAAATTTAACTTTTCTCACAATGCTGTGAGCTGGATTGAATCATATCTGCATGATCGAACACAATCTGTATCAGTTAACAACTGCAGATCTGATTCTCTTAGGCTAACTTCTGGAGTCCCTCAGGGATCAATATTAGGCCCCCTTTTATTTAGTCTTTATATTAATGATTTGCCCACTGTTTGTTCTGAAGCTGAATGCTTAATGTATGCAGACGACACGGTTTTTTTTGTTCATGGTCGCTCCAAAGACACTGTTGCTGCTAAACTTAGTAAAACAATATCCTGTGTCACAACTTGGTTGCAGGAGTGCTGTCTACAGTTTAATGTTTCTAAAACTGTAGGCATGTATTTCACTAAAATAAATGGAGTGTCAACTGACCCTGACATACATGTTAATGGAGGAAAAATACAAATTGTTAGCCAATATAAATATCTTGGGTTAATAATAGATTCACAGCTTTCCTTTAAAGCCCATATTGCTAAATTGTGTAAAAAAAATCAAGTTAAATCTTGCAAATTTTCGTGCAATTCGAAATGAAATGTCAACTGAAGCTGCAAAAATATACTTGCATTCAATGATTCTGAGTCACTTCAACTATTGCCTAACTAGCTGGTCCCAGGTGGGTTTGAGTGCAAAAAAACCATTGGAAGTTTTGTACAAACAAGCAGTTAAAGTTATGGATAAAAAACCTAGACATTATCATCATTGTGCAATTTAAAAAAAAAATACAGTCTTTTAAATTGGGATAGTCTTCATACATTTGCAAATTTAAATTTGATTTATAAAGTACTGCATGATTTGGCTCCAGATCCTCTGGCAGAGTTCATCAGCCAAAGAAACAGCTCTGAGCGTGTCACTCGAGGCTCTGTCAGAGGTGACTGTTTCATTCCTCTGCGCAGGAGCACTTTCAGTAAGTTGGCCTGGTCAGTGAGGAGCGCTAGTGAGTGGAACTCAGTACCTGAGGAGGTTAAACTGCTCACAACATTCAAGGCCTTCACAAAAAAATTGAAAATGTGGCTTATAAACACCTACAGCTGCCAACACTAAAAGATAAGTCTGCTGTGATGTTTGATGTTGTGTTTAAATGTACGGTTTGTTATGTATATGTTATTTGTTACATTAGTGCCCTCTTAAATGTCTAACCATGTTTTTTTTTTTCTTGTAGATGCATTTTACTGCTTTTTTACATCTTGGCCAGGGGACTACAGATGAAAACTAGCCTTTTGGCTAATTCTGGCTTTTTTAACCATGTGTAATCATGTGTTTTATGAAATTGCATTGTCCCTTTTCAAATAAACTAAACTAAACTAAACTAAACTAAACTAAACTAAACTAAAAGAGAGCTATTAGAATAATAAACAAAGCAGCTTACAGGGAACCAACAAACCCACTTTTTCTTAAACTAAAAGCTCTCAAGTTGAAAGATCTGGTTGACTTTAAAACTGCAATAATAATGTTTAAAGTGAAGAATTTATCACTGCCCGCAAATACCCAAAAGTTGTTCCAAATAAGGGAGAAACAATATCACTTCAGAGGAACATGTATATTTCAAAAGCCTACAGTGAGAACAACCACCAAGCAACACTGTTTCAGTGCAAGGAGTCAGATTATGGAACGATTTTGGACCTGAATTAAAATCATGTACAACGCTTGGACAATTTAAACAAAAACTAAAGGAGGAAATACTCCAAACATATATGCAAGATGACATGTAAAATCACATAAGGATTGTCATATCCAGCCTGTGCTTTGTTGTTGCCTAGTTTTTTTTTTTGTTTTTTTTTTTCTTTTGTCACATTTGGTCTTAGCTTTGTTCTGAATTGTAATCGCTCTTGTTTTGCTTTTCTTTTGAATTCTTGGATGAAATATGGGTGGGCAATATAAGCTGCGGCTTCAGCCATCACCCATTTCGGATAACTTTTGTTGAACTGTATAATCAGAGGAGTTACTGTCTAATTTGACCTTGTTGGATTTTATTTCCCTCTTTTGCTATACTATTAAGTTCATTTTAACCTGTACTATCCGAAATAAAAATAAAGATTCATTCATTCATTCATTCATTCATTCATTAATGCGATGACGCCAACACCACTAAAAAAAAAAAAACGAACAGGTACTTGCCTGTATTCCCGCTCTGCTGTCGCTAACCCATCCGGTGAGTCCTCCAGAGAGAAGCTGGAGCTCATCCATAAACAAGTAAAAGAACCTTAAAATCGATCCTGAAGGACACGGGGAGCCAATGCAGTGATTTTAAAACCAGTCATCTAGAGATGAGAATAAAAGCGCTATATAAATGAATGCCATTTACCGTTTTTTAAATCAAAAAGCTTTGTATTCGAGGGCTCTTTTCAAGATGGAGACTGTTCCTCTGATTGCTGAGATCTGTATTTCACAGATGCTAGGGCAGCCGGGGATCGCCTTTAGATATTTTTTCAGGTTCTTCTTCACCATCCCAGCTGCTCCCACCACCACAGGTATAATATCTGCTTCCTGCAGTTTCCAGGTGCTCCTTAGGTTGTTTCTGAAATCTTGATATTTTGTTGTTTTTTTCTCTTTCTGCTCTATTGAGGCCGTAGTCGTTTTGTATGGTTACATCTATTAATTTGGCAGTTTTGTCCTTTTTGTCCAAGATAACAATGTCCGGTTTTATTGCTCCTCCTTCTATGTGTCTTCCAGTTGGGATTTCCTTGTCATAAAAGATGGTAATATCTCCATTGGAGCTGACTGGCTCTGGATCGTGCTCCCATACTGGTCCTTTTACTTCTATTTTAAATTATTTGCATATTTTCCAGTGTATATAACAGCAGATCTTGTTGCGGCGAGCAGTGAAGTGTCCGTTAGCCATTAGGATCTGGCAGCCGGAGAGTAGGTGGCTTGCACTTTCCACCACTGCATGACAAAATCGACATGTCACTCTGCGACAGTCCTGCCATGTTTTTTAAAGTATTGGTCAGAAGTCCCTGGTCTTGTGCTCCCACCACTAGTCTCTCCTCCTCGTACCCCAGATCTCTGTTCCTGATCCAGCGCAATGTCTCTTCCCTATCAATAGAATCCCTACTGAGTTCCTCCTGAAAACGCCCTTCTCGCTAATGTTGTTTTCACCTCCCTTTTCTTTTCTCCTGTGTCCTTTTGCTGTTTTTTTCCCCGTGTCCTTCTAGCTATTTTTGTTGCTGAGTTTTGTTGGCTGGCTTTTATGTTGTCGAATAGGTCTCCTGCAAAGCCCTCAGTTTGTTTAGTTATGAATGTGAAGTGACTCAGGGTTTCATGGTGTGGGGTGACTTTTTCCATTGTCTCGTCGTCTGAGCTTTTTAGGTATTGACCAATGCTTATTATTGTCACCCTGTAGGCCTGGTTTATTTCAATTAGGCCCAGCCCTCCCTTTTAACGGGGTATATTTATTTATTTATTTATTTTATTTTTCGGATAGTACATTACAGGTTAAAAGAAACTGTATAATATAACAAGGTCAAATTAGACAAAGACTCCTTCTACTATACAATTCCACGTGAGTTATCCGAAATGGGTGATGGCTGAAGCCGCAGCTTATATTGCCCACCCATATTCCATCCAAGAATTCAAAGGAGAAAAAAGAGAAAACAAGACAAGAGCGATTACAATTTAAAACAAGGCTAAGACAAAATATGACTGAGAGAAAAAGAAAACTGAGCTAGTCTAAGTTAAGCGGTTACTATTCAAAAACAAATCTAAGACATAGTGTCACAGAGAAAAAAGAAAAACTAAGCTATAACACAACACAGGCTGGAAATGTCAATCCTTATGTGAGTTTACATGTTGTCTTGTAAATATGTTTGGAGTATTTCTTCCTTTAGTTTTTGTTTAAATTGTCCAAGCTTTGTACATGATTTTAATTCAGGTCCAAAATCGTTCCATAATCTGACACCTTGCACTGAAATACAGTGTTGCTTGGTAGTTGTTCTCACTGTAGGCTTTTGAAATATACATGTTCCTCTGAAGTGATATCGTTTCTCCCTTGTTTGGAACAACTTTTGGATATTTGCGGGCAGTGATAGATTCTTCACTTTGAACATTATTATTGCGGTTTTAAAGTCGATCAGATCTTTCAACTTGAGAGTTTTTTGTTTAAGAAAAAGTGGGTTTGTTGGTTCCCTGTAAGCTGCTTTGTTGATTATTCTAATAGCTCTCTTTTGAAGCATAAAGAGTGGATATATGTTTGTTTTATATGTATTTCCCCATACTTCATTACAATATGTCATGTATGGGAGTATTAATGAATGATACAAGGTGTATAGTGTGGGTTGATTCAGCAAATTTTTCACTCTGTGTAATATTGCAATTGATTTGGATACTTTACCTTTTATATAATTAATATGTGGCTTCCAACACAGTTTGTTATCAATTATTACTCCAAGGAATTTAGTTTCGGATACCCTTTCAATCTCTACACCATTTACACTGAGTTTGGGTACTGGGTAGTTGTGATGGTTGTTAAAGACTATAAATTTTGTCTTGCTTAAATTGAGCGTTAATTTGTTTGAGTCAAACCACAGTTTCAGCTTTCCTAATTCCTTTCCGAGTGTATCCAGAAGTTGTTCCAAGTTGTTTCCACTGCATAGCAGGTTAGTGTCATCAGCAAACAATATTAAGTCCATTTTTTCTGAAACTTTACATATATCATTTATATACATATTGAATAATAATGGTCCCAAAACTGAACCCTGTGGGACTCCACAGGTGACCTTCAGTAGCTCTGAGTTTTTGTTGTTAACACATACAAACTGATATCTATTCTTTAAGTAACTTCTTAACCAGGACAGTGCTACCCCTCTGATACCACAATTTTGTAGTTTCTTTAATAATAGATTGTGATCTACTGTATCAAATGCTTTTTTAAGATCCAGGAATACTCCAACTGAATACTCTTTATTTTCAATGGCTGTTGATATTTTTTCTGTAAATTCCATTAAGGCATATGCTGTTGTCCTTTTGTGTCTGAACCCATATTGCTGCTCACACAATAAATCATTCTTCAGTATGAAGTTGTCAATTCTCTCATAGAATATTTTTTCAAGTATCTTGGAAAATTGCGGTAATAGTGAAATTGGTCTGTAGTTGGAGAGTTCCCCTCTGTCGCCTGTCTTGTAAATCGGAATTACTTTAGCTATTTTCATTGCATTGGGAAATATACCTGATTGGAGAGACAGGTTACAGATATACGTCAGTGGTTTCACTATGCATTCGATAACAGTTTTGACTAGTAGCATATCAATACCATCGCAGTCAGTAGATGTTTTACTTTTGAACGATTTAACAATTTCAATGACCTCTCTTTCGTCTGTGTTCTTTATGAAGATGGTGTCTTTTACAGCAGTGTTATTGCATATTGAATCACCTGTTGGCACCGTAGTGGGTATTTCTCGGGCCAGTTTAGGTCCAATGTTAACAAAAAAATTATTAAATTCATCTGCAGGTGAAGCTATATTCACATTCGGAGTAATTAACGGGGTATACACATCCTATCTACACATTGATTTTTATATGATACCTTGTGAAGGGTCAGGGTTTTCCTGGTTTGAACACCCAACTTGTCCAGTTCCCCCTGTGTGTTCTATACCCAGATATTTATTCGCCGATTCATCTGCCAGGTCTTTGATGTGCTTATTGTCATCTTTTTGGATGTTCTCTGATGCTGTTTTCTTTCCTTTTTTGATTGTACATTTTGCACATTTGTCATCCAAATTCCATGCAGATGTCCTTTGAGAACATGTGAACAGTATTGACAAGTTGATTCAGTTTCTGTTCAGATTCTGCATAGAGCTTGAGGTCATCCATGTAGAGCAGATGATTCACCCTCGTTCCCTTTTCTTGTTCTGCCTTTGCTTAAATCATACCTGATATCAAGATCTGATAGGATTTTGTTCAAGGGGTCAATACACAGACAGAAGAGCAATGGCGAGAGGCTGTCCCCCTGGAAAAGTCCTCATTTGATCCTGATGTCTGGGATTGTTATTTGCCCTTCTTTATGGTTAAGTGTAATTGTGGTTTTCCACTTAGCCATCTGGACCTCCAGAAAAGTTTTAACCTCTGGGTTGATGTTATATTGTCATGGTTGGCCCTCACGGGCAGAAGCACAGACTCACTCGCGGGGTGAAGTTGAAGCATGATTTAATAAAGGAAACTGTAGCATGGCAGAGACAATGATACTCACAACTGGAGGTAAAGACAGGGAAATAATAACAATGATAAACGATGAAGGAATGAAGATAAGATAAGCCTTTATTAGTCCCACAATGGGGAAATTCCAGGATTGCAACAGCACAGGGATAACAACACTCAGAGTAATAATTTAAAAGATAAGAAAATAAGAGCAGTGAATATACATACGTACATATATACGTATATATATATATATATATATATATATATATATATATATATATATATATATATATATATATATATATATATATATATATATATACACACAGTGTGGAGCATTGTAGCTAGATGGACTAAACAGCATAACCGTCTATTTAGTTACCCTTCATGGTATGAATATGTACCCATACATATTGTGACCCTCCATAGCGACTGATATTGTCCTAGTTGTATACAGGAGGGGACTGACATAACGCACGGCTCAGGAGACACACACGCAGGCTCAGGGTAGATTTAATAGCTTTATTAACAACAGGGATGTGTGACTGCGTGTCTGTAGAATAAGGATGTATTGGTGGTGGCATCTGCGTCAGGCACGGGGGCAGGAAGCCGTTCAGCCGGACAACCCTATGGGAGGAAGCAGAGGGAGAAGGGTAACGGGCACCACACCAATACAGAGGATGATAACGGTTTTGCTGGCTTACTTGGTTAGGACAGGTGGCTGGCGTCGACAAGGGCGGAGCCCGGGAGACAGCGACCTGGAGTGCCTGTAGCAGCAGCGAGGAGGCAGCGGCGAGATGGGGAAGTCCGCCGCCGGGGAATCCACCTGTGCACAGGGGAGAAGGCTGGAGAAAGGAGGTAAGGGGAGCTTACCCAGATTATCTTGCTCGTAGGCGAGAGTTCCGTTGTAGCAAGAGATGCCGAAGTAGAGAGACGGCTTCAGGCCGAAGCCCAGGGCAGAGTGGGTTAAATACCTCGCCGCTGACGAGATGCAGGTGTGCGCACAGCTGGCGCCGCTGATGAGCGGCGAGTCATGACAGTACTCCCCCCTCTAGCAGCGCCTCCTGGCGATGGTTTCTCTGGGTGCGCTCGATGGAACTCAGCGATGAGAGACCGGTCCAACACAAACGAGGAACGCACCCATTGTCTCCATTCAGGTCCATAGCCCTCCCAGTCCACCAAATACTGCAACCCGCGACCCCGGCGCTGGGAGACAGTCCAGGCCGGGTGGCCACCAATCATCCGGGGAGCGGGATGCGCTGCAGGTGGAGGGCAGAGGGGGTCAGAGACCACCGGTTTCACCTTGGAGACGTGGAAGGTGGGATGGATGCGGAGGGAGGAGGGAATAGCCACACGCACAGCCACCGGGTTGATGATCTTGGTAATGGGAAATGGGCCGATGAACCGTTGGGCCAGCTTCCTCCTCTCACCCTTTAAGTTTACGTCCTGTGTGGACACCCAGACTTGTTGTCCCACCTGGTAGGCAGGGGCAGGTCTCCTGTGCCGGTCCACCATGAATTTGTTGCGCTCTGCCGTGCGTAAAAGCGCATTGCGCGCTGTAGTCCAAAAGAAGCGGCACCACCTGAGGTGCGCCTGGGCTGAGGGGACAGCCAACTCGCCCTCCTGCGCGGGGAATAGTGGTGGATCGTAACCCAGGGATGCCTTGAAGGGAGACATCCCAGTGGCAGAAGAGCGGGAGGTGTTGTGGGCGTACTCCACCCAGGCGAGGTGTGAGCTCCAGGACGCGGGCTTAGATGTGGTGACGCAGCGGAGCGCAGCCTCCAGCTCCTGATTGGTCCGCTCACACTGCCCGTTGGATTGAGGGTGATGGCCGGAGGTGAGGCTTACTTTGGCTCCCAGGGCGTTGCAAAAGGATCTCCAGACGTCCGAAGAGAACTGGGGACCACGATCGGAGACCACGTCGACCGGTATTCCGTGCAGTCTGACCACGTGCTGGATGAGGAGGTCCGCCGTCTCCAAGGCTGAGGGGAGTCCACGTAGGGGCACAAAGTGCGCGGCCTTGGAGAAACGGTCAACGATGGTCAGAACTGTGTCGAAGTTGTTGGAGACAGGGAGGCCGGTGACAAAGTCTAGGGCGATGTGCGACCAGGGCCTGCTAGGGACGGGCAGGGGCTGGAGCAGACCCGCAGGGGGAGCGTTACCTGACTTACTGGTGGCGCAGACGGGGCAGGCCCGGGTGTAGTGGGCAGCGTCCTTCCGCAGACCTGGCCACCAAAAGGACCGCTGGAGGAGGTCGATCATCCAGGAAGCTCCAGGATGGCAGGTGAGCTTAGAGGTATGGAGCCAGTGGATAACGTCCCCCCGGACAGCAGATGGTACGAAGAGCCTCCCCTCCGGTCCGCCGCCAGGGTCCGGTTCCGACTCCTGCGCCCTCCGGATCTTGTCCTCAATATCCCAGGAAACAGCCCCCACGACGCACGACCTGGGCAGGATGGTGTGAACAGCATCTTCCAAGGCCACCGGGGCGAATTGCCTGGAGAGGGCGTCGGGCAGGCCGTTCTTGGAGCCAGGCCTGTAGGTGATGTTGAATTTAAACCTTGCAAAGAACAGGGACCAGCGCGCCTGACGGGCGTTCAGACACTTGGCAGATCTTAGATACTCCAAGTTCTTGTGGTCAATAAGAACCACGAATGGCAAGGCAGCCCCCTCCAGCCAGTGGCGCCACTCCTGAAGCGCGAACTTGATGGCCAGAAGCTCTCTGTCCCCCACGTCATAATTATGCTCCGCCAGGGACAAGCGCCAAGAGAAGAAGGCGCAGGGTCGCTTGGCTCCGTTGGCAGGAGACCGCCGGGACAGCACCGCCCCCACCCCCGTGTCCGAAGCGTCCACCTCCACAATGCACTGCAGTGCGGGATCAACCTGGCTGAGGACCCGGGAGGAGGAAAACTCCGTCTTCAGCGCCTGGAAGGCCGTTGCGGCCTCTTCAGTCCACCAGAACGGGGTCTTAGGGGAAGTGAGGCGGGTCAGAGGACCGACGATGGCTCCAAAGTTAGGGACGAAGCGGCGGTAGAAATTGGCGAACCCGATG
The DNA here is from genome assembly GCA_020510985.1 of Pholidichthys leucotaenia. NCBI lineage: Eukaryota > Metazoa > Chordata > Actinopteri > Cichliformes > Pholidichthyidae > Pholidichthys > Pholidichthys leucotaenia. The sequence continues at coordinate 23,828,731 of CM035836.1, read as the reverse complement.
AACTGCTGAACCTGTTTCCTAGAGGTTGGTGTGGGCCAATCCACCACCGCTTTGACCTTTGCTGGGTCCGGGAGCACCTGGTCATGGGAGATGACGAACCCTAGGAAGGAAGTGGTCTTGGCGTAGAACTCACACTTCTCCGCCTTGACATATAGTCGATTCTCCAGCAGCCTCTGCAAGACCCGCCTCACGTGGACCCGGTGCTCATCCCTGGACCCGGAGAAGATGAGGATATCGTCCAGCTAAACGAACACGAACAGGCCGATGAAATCCCGGAGGACATCATTAATGAGGCGCTGAAAGACGGCTGGAGCGTTGGTCAACCCAAACGGCATAACAAGATATTCAAAATGACCGTTAGGGGTACGGAAGGCAGTCTTCCATTCATCTCCCTCCTGAATCCGAACGAGGTGGTATGCGCTGCGGAGATCCAGCTTGGTAAACCAGGTTGCCCCCTGGAGGGAGTGGAAGGCGGTGTCCATCAGGGGCAGGGTGTAACGGTCCTTCTCCATGATGTCATTGAGAGCTCGGTAATCTATGCAAGGACGAAGGGACCCGTCCTTTTTACCCACGAAGAAGAACCCTGCGCCTAATGGTGAGGAAGATGGTCGGATAATCCCAGCGCTGAGCGACTCCTTCAAGTAGGTGTTCATTGCCTCCTTCTCTGGCGCTGACAGACTGTAGAGGCGTCCCGAGGGTAGGGGCGCCCCCTGGCGGATGTTGATGGCACAGTCATAGGGCTGGTGAGGAGGAAGAGACATCGCCTTGGACTTGCTGAAGACCGCACCCAGGTCGTGGAACTCTGAGGGCACCAGGGTGAGATCCGGAGGCGCGGCGTCCTTAGCTGTGGGGGACGAGGACGGGGCAGTGGATTGGAGACAGGTGCCCATACAAAAGGTGCTCCAAGCAGACACTTTTCCGGTCTTCCAGTCCAAGACGGGGTTGTGGAGGCGGAGCCAAGGGTATCCGAGAATGACAGGTGAAACTGAGGTGGGCAGAACGTAGAAGGAGATATCCTCCCGGTGGTTTCCTGAGATGATTACCGGGACAGGGGATGTCCGGTGGGACACTTTTCCCAGGGAGACACGGGAGAGATTAACTAGGGCGAGAGGAGGATCGAGGGGGTGACAACGGATGCCCAATCGGGTTGCTAGGCTCTGTGAAATGAAGCTACCCTCCGCGCCTGAATCCACCAGTGCATGAGTGAGGTGCCCTGTGAGACTGTGACAGAAGCGGATGGGCAGCGTCAAATGTGTGAGGGGATTTAACCGATTAGCATCCGCGAGGCCCCCTACAGTGACTCGCGGACCTCCCCGTTTGGCTTCTCCGGACAATGCTTCACCGTGTGCTGGCTGCCCCCGCAATACATGCAAAGGCCCAGCTCACGGCGGCATTGTTTCTCCGCCAGGGGGAGCTTTGTCTGACCCGTCACCATTGGCTCTGACTCCTCGGAGACCTCTGGCGGCGGTAACGCCAGGTGGCGAGCTTGGGGCAGGCGCGCCGAGGCACCCCGCAAGCGAGAAGAGGACTTCCGCTCCGAGGCGCGCTCGCGCAGCCTGTTATCCAAGCTAGTAGCGAGGGAGATCAGCACCGCTAGAGTCTCCGGGATATCCCGGCCGGCCAGCTCATCCCTCGGACCTGAGTTGAGGCTGCGGAGGAAGATGCCGCAGAGCGCACGCTCTTCCCAGCCAACTTCCTCCGCGGTAACCCGGAAGTCGATCGCGTATTCGGCCGCCGATCGGCTCCCCTGTTGGAGGCCGAGAAGGCGGTCGACATGGACACTGTCCAAACGCGAGTGATCGAACACTTCCAGGAATTGTCGCACAAACTGGCCATAGGTGAGGGTGGCGTAGCTGGGCTTCACCATAATGGCAAAAGCCCAGGTAAGCGCGAGGTTACCTACGTAGCCAATCCGACAGTGGTCTGAGGGGAAGTCTTCGGGAACGCGATGGAACACGGACTCACACTGCATGATAAAACCCCGAGCTCCACCAAGCTTGCCGCTAAAGCGAGCGGGAGTGGGGATTGGTGTGAGCCGTGCCGGCGCACCCGGAGCAGGCTGGACAGCCGCCGGAGCACCGGAGGCTGCGCCACCCAGACGAACCGAGGGGAACGGCTGCTGGGGGTCCAGGTGGTCTAATCGGTCAGTTATCACTGTTAATTGGTTCAGTATCACCTGTTGTTGGTGGGCTATTAGATTCACCCGAGCCTCGAGGGTGGAAAGACGGCGTGCGAGCCCGCTGTCTGCCGAGCCGCTCTGCTGAAGCCGTACTGACATAACGCACGGCTCAGGAGACACACACGCAGGCTCAGGGTAGATTTAATAGCTTTATTAACAACAGGGATGTGTGACTGCGTGTCTGTAGAATAAGGATGTATTGGTGGTGGCGTCTGTGTCAGGCACGGGGGCAGGAAGCCGTTCAGCTGGACAACCCTATGGGAGGAAGCAGAGGGAGAAGGGTAACGGGCACCACACCAATACAGAGGATGATAACGGTTTTGCTGGCTTACTTGGTTAGGACAGGTGGCTGGCGTCGACAAGGGCGGAGCCCGGGAGACAGCGACCTGGAGTGCCTGCAGCAGCAGCGAGGAGGCAGCGGCGAGATGGGGAAGTCCGCCGCCGGGGAATCCACCTGTGCACAGGGGAGAAGGCTGGAGAAAGGAGGTAAGGGGAGCTTACCCAGATTATCTTGCTCGTAGGCGAGAGTTCCGTTGTAGCAAGAGATGCCGAAGTAGAGAGACGGCTTCAGGCCGAAGCCCAGGGCAGAGTGGGTTAAATACCTCGCCGCTGACGAGATGCAGGTGTGCGCACAGCTGGAGCCGCTGATGAGCGGCAAGTCATGACAGGGACCATTTGTGTAAGTCTGTTGCATCTTTTGCATTCAATACTATTAGGTCGTCACGTTTTTTTTTTGCTATCTCTGCGAGCAGCCCTGCTTAGGTTATACAGTCTGACAGCCGTTGGTAGGACGGACCTGCGAAACCTCTCGGTCACGCATCTAGGATGATGTAGTCTACTGCCAAATAAGCTCCTCAGTGCATCCAGTATGTCCTGCATAAGGTGGGACTCGGACTCCAGCAGAGATGACAATTTAGCCACCATCCTTCTCTCTCCTATCTCCTCCACTGGGTCAAGGCGCTGCCCCAGGACAGAGCTAGCTTTCTTGATTAGTTTGTTCAGTCTCTTCCTATCGGCTGCTGTAATGCCGTTGCCCCAGCAGACCACTCCAAAAGTGATGGCTGAAGACCATAATCACGACGAGGTCCCAACAAGGGAATGAGGGGGTGAACCCCAATAAAAAGAAATACACAATGAGACTAATGAGCCACAGTCCTGACCAATAATGACTGACATTTGGATAAGCTGTGCTCAGATGGAAGTAAACAAATGCTGTCAAAATAAAAGTGAATGAATAAATGAATGAATGAATCTTTATTTTGGATAGATTAAAAGTAAAGCTTAAAAAAGAAACAGAATAATATAACAAAGGGGAAAAAAATCCAACAAGGTCAAATTAAACAATAACTCCTCTGATTATACAGTTCAACATAAGTTATCCGAAATGGGCGATGGCTGAAGCCGCAGCTTATACTGCCCACCATATTCCATCCAAGAATTCAAAAGAAAAACAAAACAAGAGCGATTACAATTCGGAACAAAGCTAAGACAAAATGTGACAAAAAAAAAACAAAAACAACTAAGCAACAACACAACACAGACTGGATATCAGAATCAGAATCAGAATCAGATTTATTGCCATTGTTCATGTAGTACACAAACTAGGAATTTGTCTCGGAGCGATGCTGCAACATTAAACATGAAAAAAAAATAAAAGATAGAAATAAAAACTATACATGCAATAAAATGTAGAATATGAATGAGTAATACTAGTCAAGCAATTTTAATATATTAGCGAGTAGCAGATATTGTGGAGTACCACATCGTGCAGTCGGTAATGCAAAAAGAAAACAGTGAATTGACATGAGTCTGGTTGAGCTGCTGTACATAGTGCACGAGAGTCTAATAAGTCACTTAGTGTTCAGCAGTCTGATGGCAGAGGGGAAGAAGCTGTTCATGTGACAGGAGGTTTTAGTCTTAATGGACCGAAGTCTTCTACCTGAGGGGAGAGGGGCAAACAGTACGTGACCAGGGTGTGAAGGACCGGCTATGATCCGGCCTGCACGCCTCCGGGTCCTGGAGATGTACAGGTCCTGGAGGGATGGGAGCTTGCAGCCGATCACCTTCTCAGCAGCGCGCACGACGCGCTGCAGCCTTAGTCTGTCCCTGGCAGTGGCTCCTGCGTACCACACGGTTATGGAGGTGGTGAGGATGGACTCGATGATGGCCGTGTAGAACTGCACCAACATCTTGGTGGGTAGCCTGAGCTTCCTCAGCTGCCGCAGGAAGAACATCCTCTGCTGGGCCTTTTTGATGAGGGAGCTGATGGTCGGCTCCCACTTGAGGTACCGGGTGATGGTGATGCCCAGAAAGCGGAAGGAATCTGCAGTGGTGATGGGAGAGACTGTGAGGGTAAGTGGGGGCAGAGGGGTTGTGACTTTCCTGAAGTCTACGATCATCTCCACTGTCTTCAGAGCGTTCAGCTGCAGGTTGTTGTGGCTGCACCAGGACGCCAGCTGGGCCACCTCTCTCCTGTAGACGGACTCGTCGCTGTTGGAGATGAGCCCGATGAGGGTGGTGTCGTCCGCAAACTTGATCAGCTTGACAGACTGGTGGCTGGAGGTGCAGAAGTTGGTATACAGGGAGAAGAGTAGGGGGGAAAGTACACAGCCCTGGGGTGATCCGGTGCTGATGCTGACGGAGTCTGAGACAGTCTTTCCCAGCCGCACATGCTGCCTCCGGTCCGTCAGGAAGTCGGTGATCCACCTGCAGAGGGAGTCAGGCACGTTGAGCAGGGACAGCTTGTCCTGGAGCAGAGCGGGACGGATGGTGTTGAATGCAGAGCTGAAGTCCACAAACAGGATCCTGGCGTAGGTTCCCGGGGAGTCCAGGTGCTGCAGGATGGAGTGGAGGGCTAGGTTGACTGCGTCGTCCACAGACCTGTTGGCTCGGTAGGCAAACTGCAGCGGGTCCAGGAGGGGAGTGGTGATGGTCTTGAGGTGGGGCAGGACCAGGCGCTCAAAGGACTTCATGACTACAGAGGTGAGCGCTACAGGTCTGTAGTCGTTAAGTCCAGTGATCCGTGGCTTCTTGGGGACAGGGATGATGGTGGAGGTTTTGAGGCAGGTCAGCACGTGGCATAACTTCAGGGAGGTGTTAAAAATGTCTGTGAAGACAGGAGTCAGCTCTTCCGCACAGTGTCTCAGGGTGGAGGGAGACACGCCGTCTGGGCTGGGGGCCTTGTGCGGGTTCAGACAATCCTTATGTGATTTTACATGTCATCTTGTACATATGTTTGGAATATTTCTTCCTTTAATTTTTGTTTAAATTGTCCAAGCGTTGTACATGATTTTAATTCAGGTCCAAAATCGTTCCATAATCTGACTCCTTGCACTGAAACACAGTGCTGCTTGGTGGTAATTCTCACTTAAGATTTTTGAAATATACATGTTCCTCTGAAATGATATTGTTTCTCCCTTATTTGGAACAACTTTTGGATATTTGCGGGCAGTGATAGATTCTTCACTTTAAACATTATTACTGCAGTTTTAAAGTCAACCAGATCTTTCAAGTTGAGAGCTTTTAATTTAAGAAAAAGTGGGTTTGTTGGTTCCCTGTAAGCAGCTTTGTTTATTATTCTAATAGCTCTCTTCTGAAGCATAAAGACTGGATATATGTTTGTTTTATATGTATTTCCCTATACTTCAGTACAATATGTCATGCATGGGAGTATTAATGAATTAAACAAAGTATATAATGTGGGTTGATTCAGCAAATATTTCACTCTGTGTAGTATTGCAATTGATTTGGATATTTTACCTTTAATATAATTAATATGTGACTTCCAACACAGTTTATTATCAATTATTACTCCAAGAAATTTAGTTTCGGATACCCTTTCAATCTCTACACCATTTACACTGAGTTTAGATACTAAGTTGTTGTGATGGTTGTTAAAAACTATAAATTTTGTCTTACTTAAAATGAGCGTTAATTTGTTTGAATCAAACCACAGTTTAAGCTTTCCTAATTCCTTTCCGAGTGTATCCAAAAGTTGTTCCAAATTGCTTCCACTGCATAATAGATTAGTGTCATCGGCAAACAATATTAAATCCATTTTTTTGAGACTTTACATGTATCGTTTATATACATATTGAATAACAATGGCCCCAAAACTGAACCCTGTGGGACTCCACAAGTAACCTTCAGTAACTGTGAGTTTTTGTTATCAACACATACAGTACATACTGATATTGATTCTTTAAGTAACTACATAACCAGGACAGTGCTACCCCCCTAATACCACAATTTTGTAGTTTCTTTAATAATAAATTATGATCCACTGTATATTGTGTAATGACAATAAAGTTGAATCTCAATCTCAATCTCTCAATCTCAAATGCTTTTTTAAGATCCAGGAATACCCCAACTGAATACTCTTTATTTTCAACGGCAGTTGATATTTTTTTGATAAATTCCATTAGAGCAAATGCAGTTGTCCTCTTGTGTCTGAACCCATATTGCTGCTCACACAGTAAATTATTCTTCATTATGAAGATGTCAATTCTCTCACAGAATATTTTTTCAAGTATCTTGGAAAATTGCGGCAATCGTGAAATTGGTCTATGGTTTGAAAGCTCCCCTCTATCACCCGTCTTCTACATCGGAATTACTTTAGCTATTTTCATTGCATTGGGAAATATACCTGTTTGAAGAGACAGGTTACAAATATACGTCAGTGGTTTCACTAAGCATTCAATAATAGTTTTAACTAAGAGCATGTCAATACCATCACAGTCCGTAGATGTTTTACTTTTAAACGATTTAACAATTTCAATGACCTCTCTCTCGTCTGTGTTCTTTATGAAAATGGAGTCTTTTATAGCAGTGTTTTTGCTTATTGTATCACCCATAGGTGCTGTAATGGGTATTTCTCGAGCCAAATTATTACCAATGTTAACAAAAAAGTTATTAAATTCATCTGCAGGTGAAACTGCATTCACACTCTGAGTCATTTTATTATTTTTTTAAAAAATGGTTGGGTAGCTTGTATTTCTGTTTTTATTTCCAAGAATATTGTTAAGTATTGTCCATGTATTTTTAATATTGTCTCTGTTTTTCTCCAGTTCTTTACTGTACTAGTCTCTTTTACTACATCTCATTATATATGTTAATTTATTTTTGTATGTTTTATACTGCTGCTCTGCTTCTTTTGTCCTTTTCTTTAGAAAAGCTTTATATAATGAATTTTTCTTTTTACATGCCTTTTGTAATCCTTTGGTTAACCATGGCTTATTGACAAATTTATGTTTAAGCTTTTTCTTTACTAATGGACATTTTTTTTCATAAAGAGTGGTTACAATGTTTATAAATGTGTCATAGGCTTCATTTACATCTGTTACATAGACTTTTGTCCAGTCTTGCTTCAGCAAGTCTTCTTTAAAAGAAGTGATTGCATTTTGTGATTTGTATCTGAAAGATTTTAAAAAAAATTTCTGTATTGGCCCGTGTGGCCATGGATAAGTGCAAAGATTGGCAAATGGTCACTTATATCATTTATCAATAATCCACTTTCTATTTTCTTATCAATAATATTAACAAACAGGTTGTCAATAAGTTTAGCAGTGTGAACTGTGATTCTACTGGGATGTGTTATTGTGGGATATAGACTCATACTGTACATAGAATTACCGGAGTGGTGGCTCAGTTGGTAGAGCATCCACCCCACACCCGGGAGGCAGGGGTTCAAATTCCAGCCGGGTCATGCCAAAGACCATATAAAAGTGGAACTTCCTGCCATCCAGCTTGGTGCTCAGCAATAATGGAATGGAGGAGGGAAATCTGTGGCGGCGCCTTGCATGGCAGCGGCCCTCTGATTCTGCACTGGGGTGTGTGTGATTTGACACTGTAGATAGGTAAAGCACAATCTCGTTCTACTGTACATGATTGGTTGTACGGTTGAATGACAATAAGGGTGATAAAAAAATCATGAACTCTGTAATTACATTTTGTTGAAATGGATTTAGTAAATCAATATTGAAATCTCCACAAATTACAACCATTTTCTTACTAGTAATATTATTGTACAGCATGACTAACTTATCTCTGAATGTCTCAATGCAAGTTCCCTGCATTCTATAAATACAACTTATAATTAGATTTTTTGTTTTATCTTGGTCGATCTCAACAGTAACACATTCCAAAATCCCTAGTAGTGCAAAAGACATTCCATTTACAAGCTTACACCTATACAGGTCATCAATATACAGTGCAACACCACCACCCTTTTTTGAGATCTGTTAATATGAAACATCTGATATCCCTCTATTGCATCAGGGGAGCCTGCTCTTCATTCAGCCAAGTTTCAGAGACTGTGATAGCTGTAAATTTTCTGTCTAGCTGTTTCAAATATTCCTGAATCTGTGGAAAGTTTTTGTTAAGACTTCTGCTGTTGAAGTGTATTATTGATAGTTTACCATCTACTTGCACTTGACTTTTGAATTGCTTTTCAGTGTAATATTCACAATGATTATGAATATTATTGAAAAAGTGGTTATCAGGATCAATATCATTCTCCATCTCTTGTAGTTTATGTTCAGCATAATGGCATATTTTCAGAGTTTGAATTTCCTCACTCTGTGTCAAATGACTTCTTCCAACTGGGAATAATTGATGTCTACTCAAGTCAGTCATAAGTTTTTTGACATTGACACTGACAATGATTTTTATTTGAACATTCTAAAAAAAAAAAAAAAAAAAAGAGAATTCCAAACAAAACAAAAAGACAAGCCAAAAATAAAATAGTCAAAAGGAGTGAGAAGAAGCCAAGGCTTATATAGTCCCACCCCTTTTCCATACCCAACAAATTACAATATCACTCATAATCATCATTATCCCACAACCACATTCACCATAACACACCCATAGTCAAATTATACAACAAAAACGGCACAACAATGACAGTCCATATTTACAACAATACCAACATCCAACAATATTACAACAACAATAAACATACACTTCTGGCATGTTCAATACAAACACAGACAACATCATCACCTTCACAATCACCATAACACAACAACAACCTTCCCTCACTGAAGACACAATGTAACATCACTGCCCTTCATTCTCATACTGCTCAAAAATCATTTCTTTATATGATGATTTAAATATGTGGATGTTTGGACATTGCCTGTGTTTCTCCCCCAACCCATTCCACAATTTTACCCCACACAAAGACACACAAAAACTCTTCCGAGTAGATCTTACTAAGTGCATTTTAAATTTTGTATTCCCCTTTAAATTATATTTCCCTTCTCTCTCCCTGAAAAGATTTTGTATATAGTGTGGCAAGAGGTTTTTACTGACTTTAAACATTAATTGTGCTGTGTAATAATGAACCAGATCCCATAATTTCAATAACTTTGAATGTAAAAACAATAAATTAGTATGTTCAAGGTACCTGACTTTGTGTATAACACGGACTGCCCTTTTTTGTAATATTAACAATGAATTAAGATAAGATAAGATAAGATAAGATAAGCCTTTATTAGTCCCACAATGGGGAAATTCCAGGATTGCAACAGCACAGGGACAGCAACACTCAGAGTAACAATCAGAAGGCAAGAAGACAAAGACAAAGACTCCTTCTACTAAACAATTCCACGTGAGTTATCCGAAATGGGTGATGGCTGAAGCCGCAGCTTATATTGCCCACCCATATTCCATCCAAGAATTCAAAAGAAAAAAGAGTTAACAAGACAAGAGTGATTACAATTTAGAACAAAGCTAAGACTAAGTGTGACTGAGAGAAAAAAAGAAAACTAAGCTAAGCTAGGTTAAGCGGTTACTATTCAAGACAAATCTAAGAGAGAATGTCACAGAGAGAATAAAAAAAAAAACTAAGCTACAACACAACACAGGCTGGATATGTCAATCCTTATGTGAGTTTACATGTCGTCTTGTAAATATGTTTGGAGTATTTCTTCCTTTAGTTTTTGTTTAAATTGTCCAAGCGTTGTACATGATTTTAATTCAGGTCCATAATCGTTCCATAATCTGACTCCTTGCACTGAAATACAGTGTTGCTTGGTGGTTGTTCTCACTGTAGGCTTTTGAAATATACATGTTCCTCTGAAGTGATATCGTTTCTCCCTTGTTTGGAACAACTTTTGGATATTTGCGGGCAGTGATAAATTCTTCACTTTGAACATTATTATTGCGGTTTTAAAGTCAACCAGATCTTTCAACTTGAGAGTTTTTTGTTTAAGAAAAAGTGGGTTTGTTGGTTCCCTGTAAGCTGCTTTGTTTATTATTCTAATAGCTCTCTTTTGAAGCATAAGATAAGATAAGATAAGATAAGCCTTTATTAGTCCCACAACGGGGAAATTCCAGGATTGCAACAGCACAGGGATAGCAACACTCAGAGCAACAATCAGAAGGCAAGAAAAAAAACAAGCAAGCAAGAGCAGCTAATAAACATATGTACGTATTACTATAAAATATATATATATACACACACACACAGACACACAGTGCAGAGCATTGTAGCTGGATGGAATAAATATATGAATATATGAACACACAGTGCAGAGCATTGTAGCTAGATGGAACAAATATGTAAATATATAAACACCCACAGTACGGAGCATTGCAGCTAGGTGGAATAAATATGCAAGTATATAAACACACACAGTGCGGAGCAATGTAGCTAGATGGAATAATATGTAGATATATAAATATATAAACACACCCAGTGCTGAGCATTGTAGCTAGATGGAATAAATATGCAAGTATATAAACACACACAGTGCAGAGCATTGTTGCTAGATGGAATGAAACAGCATAACCGTCTACTTAGTTATCCTACATGGTATGATTATGTGCCCATACATATTCTCACCCTCCATAGCGACCGGTATGTTCCTAGTTGTATGCCGGAGGGGACCATTGTGTAAGTCTATTGCATCTTTTGCATTCAAAAAACTATTAGTTTGTTACGTCTTTTTGCTATCTCTGCGAGCAGCCCTGCTTAGGTTGTACAGTCTGACAGCCGTTGGTAGGAAGGACCTACGAAACCTCTCGGTTGTGCACCTGGGATGATGTAGTCTGCTGCTAAATGAGCTCCTCAGTGCATTCAGTATGTCCTGCATAGGGTGGAACTCGGACTCCAGCAGAGATGACAGTTTAGCCACCGTCCTTCTCTCTCCTATCTCCTCCATCGGATCAAGGCGCTGCCCCAGGACAGAGCTAGCTTTCTTAATCAGTTTGTTCAGTCTCTTCCTATCGGCTGCAGTAATGCCACTGCCCCAGCAGACCACTCCAAAAGTGATGGCTGATGCCACCACCGTGTCATAGAATGACTTCAGCAGCGCCCCTTGTACACCAAAAGACCTGAGTCTCCTCAGCAGGAACAGCCTGCGCTGTCCCTTCTTGTAGAGTGCATCAGTATTGTGTGACCAGTCTAGTTTATTGTTCAGATGAATACCCAGGTACTTATAGGATGTCACCATCTCGATGTCTGTTCCCTGTATATTTACTGGTACTGTGAGGGGCTGCCCATGCCTGCGGCAGTCCACCACCAGCTCCTTAGTTTTCCTCGCGTTGATCTGGAGGCAGTTCCGATGGCACCAGTCCACGAAGTCCTGGATAAGCCCTCTGTACTCAGCTTCATCTCCATTGGAGATGAGGCCAACGATCGCAGAGTCATCAGAGAACTTCTGTAGATGACAGTGTGTTGTGTTGTGTGAGAAGTCCGCAGTATAAAGAGTGAACAGGAAGGGAGCCAGCACCGTTCCCTGGGGGGCCCCCGTGCTACTGATGATCGTGTCGGACACACAGTCCCGGGTTCTCACAAACTGAGGCCGGTTCGTGAGGTAGTCCAGGATCCATGATGACAGGTGCTGGTCCACCCCTGCGCGCAGCAGCTTGTCCTTCAGGATCATCGGTTGGATGGTGTTGAAAGCACTGGAGAAGTCAAAGAACATGATCCTCACCATATTCCCGGGCTTCTCCAGGTGGGACAGAGAACGGTGAAGGAGGAAGATCACCGCATCCTCCACCCCAATGCTATGCTGGTAGGCGAACTGGAGTGGATCCATCGCTGGTTCCACCAGGGGGCGGAGGTGAGCAAGGAGCAGTCTCTCCAGGGTCTTCATCAAGTGGGACGTCAAGGCCACCGGTCTGTAGCTGTTCAGGTCTTTGGGGTGGGAAGTTTTTGGTACAGGTACCACACAAGATGTTTTCCACAGCTGTGGTACCCTCCCCAGTTTCAGGCTCATGTTGAAGATATACGTCACAATCCCACACAGCTGGTCTGCACAGGACTTGAGGAGCTTTGCGCTGATGCCGTCCGGTCCCGGCGCCTTCCTCGCCTTGATCTTCCTCAGCTCCGTCCTCACCTGGGTCCTGGTCAGGGTCAGGATGGGGGGCTGTGTGTTGGGAGTGGGGGGGTGTTGGTGGAGTGGGGAGTGGGCAGCAGGACTTGATTTCTTTAGAGGCAGCAGTGGTTGTTGTGCAGTCAGGGGGGAGGGCGGTTGGTCAAATCTATTGAAAAACAGATTCAGGTTGTTCGCCCACTCCCTGCCCCCTGTGGCCTGGGGGGAGGTATTCTGGAGCCCCGAGATGGTTTTGAGGTTTCTCCAGACCCCGCTGATGTCGCTCTGTTGCAGCTTGTCCTCCATCTTCTTCCTGAAGCTGTCCTTGCCTTCTCTGATCTTTCTCCTCAGCTCCCTCTGTACGGACTTCAGCATCTCCCTGTTCCCTGACCTGAAGATCCTCTTCTTCTCTCTCAGAAGTGTTTTTACCTCAGGGTTGATCCAGGGTTTGTTGTTTGAGTGACGCCGTATGGTCTTGGTGGGAACGGATTTGTCCACACAGAAGCTGAGGTAGCCCGTGAAGGTGTGAATGAGGCCATCGATGTCCTCACCATGTGGATCGCAGAGCTGCTTCCAGGCGGTGGCTTCAAAACAGCCCTTTAGGGTGTCCATTGTCTCCTCAGACCATAACTCCACAGTGTGCATGGCCGGAGGTTGTCTGTGCACTAGGGGTTTGTACACCGGCCGGAGATGAACCAAGTTGTGATCCGATCTCCCGAGTGGGGGGAGTTGTGATGAGGTGTACGCCTCCTTAGTGTTTGCGTAGAATAAATCCAGTGTTTTATTGTCTCTAGTGTGGCATGTGACATACTGGGTGAACGTGGGTAGAATGGGAGACAGTGAAACATGGTTGAAATCGCCTGAGATGAGGAGAAGAGCATCTGGGTGTTCTGTCTGCAGCCTGCTGGTTACTGAATGGATGACGTCACGTGCTGTCCCAGCGTTCGCCGTCGGATTTGCATAAACAACAATGCAGATCACGTGTGAGTGTTCTCTCGGGAGATATGTAGGCCTCATGCTAACAGCTAGCAACTCAATGTCTTTGCTGCAGTGTCGTTGTTTAACAGTGATATGTCCCGGTCTGCACCAGTTGTTGTTAACATACATTATCACTCCACCGCCCCTAGCCTTGCCACTGTCTGGTGTTCGGTCAGCTCGTATCATGTGAAAACCCTCCAGCTCAATGTTAGCATCTGCTGCTAGTTCAGTTAGCCACGTCTCAGTAAACAAAAGGAGAGAGCACTCCCGGTATGTGCTATCATAACGGGAGATAGCCGCTAGCTCATCTAACTTTCCCAGTATCGACCGTACATTTCCCATGACAACAGATGGAAGGGAGGGTCTGTACCTTATATTTTTTGTCCTCCGCCTTACTCCAGCCCGGCAGCCGCGGCGTTTTCGCCTCAGTTCTCTCGGTATGTCGAGTTTTTCCAATGGGACCGGGTGGCGGTTGAATGCTAGCAGCTGTTCTCTGCTGTATCGTATCCTGCTATAGACAGTGGCTCCGTCCACCGGCTCAGGAGACATTTAGGACGATCTGTGTGTCCGTGATATAGGTGGGGTGAAAAAAAAAGACGGATCAAAAGAGAGAGGAAGGGAAAAAGACTCGGAATCGAGCCGCTGTTGCAAAAGGCAGCCGACTCGTGTGGCGCCGAGAGAAAAAAAAAAAAAGAGTGGATATATGTTTGTTTTGTAAGAAAAAAACAAGAACAGCTAGTAAACATATGTACATATTGCTATATATATATATATATATATATATATAGACACACAGTGCGGAGCATTATGGTTGGTGAATGTGCAGCAGAAAGTCCAAGCTCTCTCTCCACGGATGCGGCGGGGCAGCTGGAAGTCTTTGGACATGATGGCGACCCCCTTTGCGAAGAAGAGACCACCAGGTAGGCCTCGCTGGCCTCCTGCAGAGCCACGATGGCGAAGCTCAGGAAGCGCAGGTCGGTCTTGGAAGTCCTGAGCGATCTCCCTCACCAGGCGCTGGATGGGCAGCTTACGGATGAGCAGCTCCATGGATTTCTGGCAGCGACGGATCTCTCTCGGAGCCACAGGCCTGTAACGGTGAGGCTTCTTCACTCCGCCGGTGGCCGGAGCGCTTCTCCGAGCAGCCTTGGTGGCCAGCTGCCTCCCGGGGGGCCCCCTCCTCCCGCAGATTTTACGGGCGGTCTGCCTGGTTCTTGCCATCGCTCTTTATCATTCCGTCTTATATTTCCCGCACGCCGCCCAAACTCCAGCCGGGCACCCGCGTCATTTTCGCTACAGTTCCCGGTATATCGAGTCTCTCCGCTAGCATCGGGTGGCGGCCGAGTGCTAGCTAGCACTAGCTCTTCCTGCTGTAACGTCACCTGCTGTAAACAGAAGCTCCGTCCGCCGACTCGGGAGACCTTTGGGGCGATCTGTGTGTCCGTGATATACATATAGAGTGAAAGGTGTAGAAAGAAGAAGGAAGATTAAAAAAAAGGCTGTTGCAACGGGCGGCCAACTCGTATGGCGCCACCCGTCCAGCGGAACCGGAAAAGTAAGTTTAAAAAGTAAGTTTACTTTTATAAGTGTTACCCCAAACCTCTATACAATAAGTCAAGTATGGAAGTACTAATGAGCAATACAAGATATGAAGTGATTTATAATCTAGGACCTGCTTAATTTTATTTATAATTGCAATATTTTTTGCAACTTTATTTTGTATGTATCTGACATGTGGTTTCCAACTAATTTTATCATCCAGTATTATACCCAAAAACTTGATCTCCTTAACTTTTTCAATAACTACATTATCTATATGAATATGTGTATCCTCTTTATTTTTACAATTACCAAATATCATTACCTTAGTTTTATCTATATTTAGTGATAATTTATTACAATCCATCCATTTTTAAAGCTTATTTAATTCATTATTTAGAGTATGGATTAGTTGATTATAATTATTTCCAGAATAAAATATATTAGTATCATCAGCAAATAATATTATTTTTAATAATTTAGAAACTTGGAATATATCATTTATATATATGTTAAATAATTTGGGGCCCAATACTGACCCCTGGGGGACCCCACAGGCAATTCCCACACACCCAGACAGATTTTTTTTTGTTTTGTTTTTTTGTTACTTATTTGTACCCGTAGGTAGATTTGTTTTGCAGTCTGGTGACAAGCCACCAGCTGCCGGTCGCTGCGTGCGCAAGCGCCCCTTAACTAACTAACTAACTAACTAACCTGCACTTATATAGCGCTTTTCTAGTCACAAAGACCACTCAAAGCGCTTTCACTAATACTAACCCCTCTATTCTAAGGGCCTATAGGAAACAGATATCTAGGGACAATTTAGAACAGCCAATTAACCTAACATGCATGTCTTTGGATTGTCCCTAACCTGCATGTTTTTGGCATGTGGGAGGAAACCGGAGAAATCCCGGAGTAAACCCACGCAAACACGGGGAGAACATGCAAACTCCACACAGATCACTGTTGGTCGGGGGCTGGGATCGAACCCACGATCCCTGCGCTCCGAGGGTAAAACTGTGCTGCCACAGTGCTAACCACTGCGCCACCGTGCAGCCCCTAGATATTCTCCCATCTTCACAAATTGTTGTCTCTCAGATAGATAACTTGTAACCCATTTCAGAGCCATTCCCCTAATACCATACATTTGCAATTTATTAAGTAGTATTGAATGATTTATTGTATCAAATGCTTTTCT
The DNA here is from genome assembly GCA_020510985.1 of Pholidichthys leucotaenia. Lineage (NCBI taxonomy): Eukaryota > Metazoa > Chordata > Actinopteri > Cichliformes > Pholidichthyidae > Pholidichthys > Pholidichthys leucotaenia. The sequence goes on along the minus strand of CM035836.1, from coordinate 23,812,521 downwards.
GAAGTCTATAAACACACCAGTTGCATACTTTCCTTGATCTAATGCATTTATTATTTCCTCTGTTGCTTCCATTATCGCCAACGATGTTGTACTCTTGGCTCTAAACCCATATTGATTCTGATTCAGCACATCTTGTTTATTTAAAAAGTTTTCTAATCTGTTGTTGAAAAGTTTTTCCAGAATCTTTGAAAATTGTGGGAGAAGTGATACTGGTCTGTAGTTTGTGTATTGGTGTTTATTTCCTTGCTTGAATAATGGTATTACTTTTGCTATTTTCATTTTCTGTGGGAATGAGCCAGTTTGAAATGATAAATTACAAATATATGTGAATGGTTTTAATATACCATCAACAGTTCTTTTTACTAGTGCCATATCACTACTCCCGAGTGGGGGGAGCCAGCACCGTCACTACCATCACAATCAGTAGATAATTTATTTTTACACTTTTCAACAACAGATTTTACCTCTAGTTCATCCACCGCTATAAGAAAAATTGACCGAGGATTACTTCCAATCAAAGTCTCACTCACGGCCTCTCTTCCTTGGTTTGGAATTTTTGCTGCCAACTCTGGCCCAACATTTACAAAAAATTTATTCATTTTATATACTACCATATTCTTATCAAAAATATCACCACAATTATCAGTAAAATACTCTGGATATATAATTTTCTTAGTTCCATTTTTCCTTAATTTGTTTAATATATCCTAGACTCCTTTTATATTATTTTTATTTTCATTTAACATTTTCCTATAGTATAATTTTTTACTAGTTCGTATTATTTCAGTTAATTTATTTTTATATGTTTTATATCTTTTTTCAGATTCTTTAGTTCCTAATTTAATGAAATTTTTATAGAGATAATTTTTCTTTTTACAAGCATTTTGTAACCCTTTGGTTAACCATGGGCAATTTTTGTATATGTGTTTTTTATTAATTTCTTTAATTGGACAGTTTTTATCATATAAGGATTTAAATATATCAATAAATTTATCATATGCCAAGTCCACATTTTTCTCTCTATAGACAACATCCCAATTCTGTAACATTAAGTCTTCTTTTAAATCACTGATTCTGTCTTCTGTTCGTATTCTTTTATAGATAATCTTTTTACATAGTTTATTATTATTCTTACTCTCTGTGATGATGGAGTGTCACCACTGTTATGATTTATTGTATTGTGTGATCATGTTATATTTGTAATATTGTAAATGTTATTATGATTATTTGTTAAAGTGCACACATTATTTTTAGGATCTGTCTTTGTTTAATTTTGAATGCCCTTGGGAGATAATTGTTATGGTTAAGTACTTTGGTAAAATAATTGATAATGATTTAATTCACATACCTTTGCCAACATGCTTCCTGAGGGTGTCCGGGCAAAAGACTCTGTTAGGGGTTGAGGGCCTTTTATAGGACACCAGCAGGAAGGAAGCATGTATGGTAAGTTAGAGGGGTGGTTTAGCATTTGTAAATAGGGGTTTGAATTACTTATTGAATTATTTATATTGTTATTTATTCTATGTTACTTATATTTACACTGTATATAGTTGAGGAAGTATTTATGGACTTTTTAGATGTTAGTGGGTATGTGTGGAAAATGAAAAATGTTTATTGTTTTACCTGGGGTTATGGTAGGGGCTAATCAGCCCTAATTGTCTCCAATAGTATATAACAGGTGTTGGGTTTTGAGAGTGGTACACAGAGTTTATCTTCAGTCTTGCAGTTGAGAGGTTTTTTTCGCTGTAATCTTTGTGGATTGTTGATGAAGAATCGTGTCAGATGTCTGGAATTATTTACGTCTAAGTTAATAAAATAAAAATCTGAAAATTGGAATTGAAGATTTGACTACCCATTTGTTACATTTGGTGGCAGTGGTGGTCCGTTCCCATGACGTCGTAGCGTTTGGTGGAAGTGGTGAAAGATCACGGGACGAAAGGACTGATGGCCAGAAGAAAAATAACGAGACAAGAGGAGCAGTTTGACCTGGACGCAGGTATGGTAGCTGAGGAGCCGGGAGTCAGCGGACTGAGCGAGCTCGAGGAGCTAACGTGCCTGGTGAAGTCATTGGTACGTTTGCTGACTGTCAGGGATCGCCAGATGGAGGAAGAAGCCACTCTTCAGGAGCAAAAGTGGCAGACTGTTGAGAATCAAATTCGTCGGATGGAGTCGCAGGTTGCAGAGTTGAGAGAGGAGTATGGGAGCCGGGCTGAACGTAGTGGTGACGACGGCGCTTCGGGGGAAAACCCCAGGGTGACGGCCAGTCGGGTCGGCCCGCAGGAGGATGACTTGCCGCTGCAGGTGCAGCCAAGGAGGACGCGAACGCACCACAAGCCCAGGCTGAATCCTCTCTCTCCCGAGGATGACATCGAGCACTACCTGGCGACGTTCGAGAGGATCGCTACAGTCTGCCGCTGGCGTGAAGAAGAGTGGGCTATCCATCTAGCTCCTTTGCTTACAGGTAAAGCGCGGTGCGCATATGTTCTGATGGACATTACAGACACGGACAATTATGGGAAATTGAAAGAAGCTATTTTAATCAAATATGAAATAACTTCCGACACATATAGGAGGAAGTTTCGGTCCCTGGACGTTTATCAGGACGAAACCCCTTGTGAATTATATGTGCGTCTGAAAGACCTGTTTTGTAAATGGGTGAAACCAGAGACCTTAACGGTAAAAGACATTTCTGAACTATTAATTTTGGAGCAGTTTCTATGGATGGTAAACCCGGAACTGGGAATCTGGATACAAGAGCGGGACCCGAAGACTGCAGAGGACGCTGCTCGTCTGGCGGAGGTCTTTCTGTCAGCCAGGTCTGGGAGCAGGATACCTACTCTTGGCCGTGACAGATTTTTCACCACACGGAGTGAGTTTAATGAGGGTGAAAGGGGTGGTCCAGCTCAAAATAGGCTGTATTCCATGCCCAGTCAGATCACAAATAGCAGATATGATAATAGCAAAAAGTCACGTGTTGTTGCAAATAAAGATATACGCTGCTATCAGTGTAATAAAATCGGTCACACCCAGTATTCATGTCCTGCCACAAAGAATGAGAAACCGTCATTATTATGTTCAGTTCCTAGACCCACTTTTTCAGCCCCAGTGCACAGTGGAGTGTATAAAACGAAGGTGTTGCTTAATGGTCAGTGTGAAGAGGCCCTGTTAGACTCAGGTTGTTTTCAAACAGTTGTGCTGCCCAGTTTGGGCCCTAGGGATTTGTGGAATGAATCTGAAATAAATATTAGTTGTGTTCATGGGGATAAGAAACTGTACCCGACCGCTGAGGTTTATTTAACAGTGTGTGTGTGGGGGAGGGGGACTTATCTCCTTCCTGTAGTTCTTGTGCCTGATTTGCCTTACTCAGTTATTCTTGGCAATGATGTTCCAACTTTGTTGGACATCATACAACAGGTTAGAGAGGAACAAACGGAGGAGGGACAGGCAGGTGGCGCTGTTGAGCAGAGAGTAAAGACACCTGTGGTAAAAAAATTGTAATATGGTGACAACCAAGGCGCAGAGGTCACAGAGGGCTGCCAATGTTCTTCAGGAGCTACCATTTTATGATTCTGAGATAGAGGCAGGCCCTAGTAAACAACCTAAATCCAAGGCTCAGAGGAGAAGAGATAAGGTGTTAGCGTCAGAAAAGAACTTGGGTGAAGAAACACCACAGCTAAATCAGTCAGTAGAGTTTGACATCCCTCCTGACATAGCTGCATTGCAGAAAGCTGACCCAGCACTTAGACCATGGTTCAATAAAGTCTCGGAGACTGAGGGTGTGAAACAGGGTAGAACTGATTGTTTGGCTGAGGCCATATATGTCATTAAAAAGGGCATTTTATACCAACAGTGTCATATCCCGAGCGCTTTGTCCACGCTGGGGTTATTCCTCATCCCTGTCAGGTTTTGACAGCTGGTGTCGTCACACGGGTTTCCCGGGCTCTGATTGGCCAGACGCTCGGGAGCTCTCAGCTGTCAGAACCTGGGCAGCTGTGCCGCGTTTCCAATCATGAGCGGCTGGCTTTAAATGTCAGTGCGAGTGAACTGGACTCTGCGGCTGTCTCGTCAAAAGTCTTATGACTTTCCCCTGTCTCCTACCACATGCTTCCTGGGTTCCCCGACGTATCCCGCTGCATGTAAGTTGTCTGCTATTTGGAATCGTCTTCTCCCTCGCTGACGTTCCTTCCTTATTGCGGCGGACGAGAGCTCCTCGTCTCTGCCATAACTTTCTCCCTGTTTCACGTCTATATTCCGTTATATTCTGTTAGCATGAGGCCTACATATCTCCCGAGAGAACACTCACACGTGATCTGCATTGTTGTTTATGCAAATCCGACGGCGAACGCTGGGACAGCACGTGACGTCATCCATTCAGTAACCAGCAGGCTGCAGACAGAACACCCAGATGCTCTTCTCCTCATCTCAGGCGATTTCAACCATGTTTCACTGTCTCCCATTCTACCCACGTTCACCCAGTATGTCACATGCCACACTAGAGACAATAAAACACTGGATTTATTCTACGCAAACACTAAGGAGGCGTACACCTCATCACAACTCCCCCCACTCGGGAGATCGGATCACAACTTGGTTCATCTCCGGCCGGTGTACAAACCCCTAGTGCACAGACAACCTCCGGCCATGCACACTGTGGAGTTATGGTCTGAGGAGACAATGGACACCCTAAAGGGCTGTTTTGAAGCCACCGCCTGGAAGCAGCTCTGCGATCCACATGGTGAGGACATCGATGGCCTCATTCACACCTTCACGGGCTACCTCAGCTTCTGTGTGGACAAATCCGTTCCCACCAAGACCATACGGCGTCACTCAAACAACAAACCCTGGATCAACCCTGAGATAAAAACACTTCTGAGAGAGAAGAAGAGGATCTTCAGGTCAGGGAACAGGGAGATGCTGAAGTCCGTACAGAGGGAGCTGAGGAGAAAGATAAGAGAAGGCAAGGACAGCTTCAGGAAGAAGATGGAGGACAAGCTGCAACAGAGCGACATCAGCGGGGTCTGGAGAAACCTCAAAACCATCTCGGGGCTCCAGAATACCTCCCCCCAGGCCACAGGGGGCAGGGAGTGGGCGAACAACCTGAATCTGTTTTTCAATAGATTTGACCAACCGCCCTCCCCCCTGACTGCACAACAACCACTGCTGCCTCTAAAGAAATCAAGTCCTGCTGCCCACTCCCCACTCCACCAACACCCCCCCACTCCCAACACACAGCCCCCCATCCTGACCCTGACCAGGACCCAGGTGAGGACGGAGCTGAGGAAGATCAAGGCGAGGAAGGCGCCGGGACCGGACGGCATCAGCGCAAAGCTCCTCAAGTCCTGTGCAGACCAGCTGTGTGGGATTGTGACGTATATCTTCAACATGAGCCTGAAACTGGGGAGGGTACCACAGCTGTGGAAAACATCTTGTGTGGTACCTGTACCAAAAACTTCCCACCCCAAAGACCTGAACAGCTACAGACCGGTGGCCTTGACGTCCCACTTGATGAAGACCCTGGAGAGACTGCTCCTTGCTCACCTCCGCCCCCTGGTGGAACCAGCGATGGATCCACTCCAGTTCGCCTACCAGCATGGCATTGGGGTGGAGGATGCGGTGATCTTCCTCCTTCACCGTTCTCTGTCCCACCTGGAGAAGCCCGGGAATATGGTGAGGATCATGTTCTTTGACTTCTCCAGTGCTTTCAACACCATCCAACCGATGATCCTGAAGGACAAGCTGCTGCGCGCAGGGGTGGACCAGCATCTGTCATCATGGATCCTGGACTACCTCACGAACCGGCCTCAGTTTGTGAGAACCCGGGACTGTGTGTCCGACACGATCATCAGTAGCACGGGGGCCCCCCAGGGAACGGTGCTGGCTCCCTTCCTGTTCACTCTTTATACTGCGGACTTCTCACACAACACAACACACTGCCATCTACAGAAGTTCTCTGATGACTCTGCGATCGTTGGCCTCATCTCCAATGGAGATGAAGCTGAGTACAGAGGGCTTATCCAGGACTTCGTGGACTGGTGCCATCGGAACTGCCTCCAGATCAACGCGAGGAAAACTAAGGAGCTGGTGGTGGACTGCCGCAGGCATGGGCAGCCCCTCACAGTACCAGTAAATATACAGGGAACAGACATCGAGATGGTGACATCCTATAAGTACCTGGGTATTCATCTGAACAATAAACTAGACTGGTCACACAATACTGATGCACTCTACAAGAAGGGACAGCGCAGGCTGTTCCTGCTGAGGAGACTCAGGTCTTTTGGTGTACAAGGGGCGCTGCTGAAGTCATTCTATGACACGGTGGTGGCATCAGCCATCACTTTTGGAGTGGTCTGCTGGGGCAGTGGCATTACTGCAGCCGATAGGAAGAGACTGAACAAACTGATTAAGAAAGCTAGCTCTGTCCTGGGGCAGCGCCTTGATCCGATGGAGGAGATAGGAGAGAGAAGGACGGTGGCTAAACTGTCATCTCTGCTGGAGTCCGAGTTCCACCCTATGCAGGACATACTGAATGCACTGAGGAGCTCATTTAGCAGCAGACTACATCATCCCAGGTGCACAACCGAGAGGTTTCGTAGGTCCTTCCTACCAACGGCTGTCAGACTGTACAACCTAAGCAGGGCTGCTCGCAGAGATAGCAAAAAGACGTAACAAACTAATAGTTTTTTGAATGCAAAAGATGCAATAGACTTACACAATGGTCCCCTCCGGCATACAACTAGGAACTTACCGGTCGCTATGGAGGGTGAGAATATGTATGGGCACATAATCATACCATGTAGGATAACTAAGTAGACGGTTATGCTGTTTCATTCCATCTAGCAACAATGCTCTGCACTGTGTGTGTTTATATATTTACATATTTATTCCATCTAGCTACAATGCTCAGCACTGGGTGTGTTTATATATTTATATATCTACATATTATTCCATCTAGCTACATTGCTCCGCACTGTGTGTGTTTATATACTTGCATATTTATTCCACCTAGCTGCAATGCTCCGTACTGTGGGTGTTTATATATTTACATATTTATTCCATCTAGCTACAATGCTCTGCACTGTGTGTTCATATATTCATATATTTATTCCATCCAGCTACAATGCTCTGCACTGTGTGTCTGTGTGTGTGTGTGTATATATATATATTTTATAGTAATACGTACATATGTATATTAGCTGCTCTTGCTTGCTTGTTTTTTTTTTTTTTTCTTGCCTTCTGATTGTTGCTCTGAGTGTTGCTATCCCTGTGCTGTTGCAATCCTGGAATTTCCCCGTTGTGGGACTAATAAAGGCTTATCTTATCTTATCTTATCTTATATTCCTTGCCTTTGCGGCGTACGAGTGTCCCTCGTCCTAGCCGCTAACCTCTGTTGTGTTTTCATATTGTGTTGTGTAACAAGCCCGCGTGGCAAGTTGTATTGTACACCCAAGCCCTGTGCGATATTAATAAAAGAACTGAATTGCAACTTACTGAACTTTGGCGTCTTATGCTGGCTCGTGAGGGCCAGCCGTGACAGTAGACAGCCGCCAGAAGGAGACGCCGTTCTCAGTAAGTTGCGTTCTGGGAACTTTGCCCCTTCCTGTCCAGGTACGTGGCGTTGGAAATATGCTATCTCAGCGGAGTCGTTCTCGGGGTTCCCACGTCCTGCTGACCAAGGCGCTGGAGGAGGTAGATGAAATCCTCATTATCGCCTCCGACCTCGATGGGCATCCAGACACCTCCCTCGCCCCTCCTCTCCTCGGTTATCAGCCTGATGAACAGTGGTATTTAGACCGGGCTGAGGAGGTGCTTGACCGTCTGCCTTCCCGCTACAACGGTCACCCTGAGGTCGACGCGAGGAGACTCGACATCGCTGCCCAATGCCAGATAATTCAGATGTACGAAGAGGAGGAGGCTGCAAGGTGGAGTGATCTCTGGCTCCAGCTGCCTGAGGCGCTGGAGGAGGTGGATGACTTCATCAGCGCTTCCGCCAGCCTTGACGATTCATCCGAAGCGCACTATTACCTGGACTGCGCTGAGATAACGCTCGACCGATTGTCTCCCCGCTACACCGACCACTTGGACGTCCAAACGAAGAGACAAGAGATCGCCGGCCACCGCGAGGCGCTCCAGGATATCGAGGAGGAACGAGGCCAAAGGCGGAGTAATCGGAGCTCCCGCTGCCCGCTCTGGAATCCGGATCCTTCCCTCGATCCAGTCCTGGAGTCCGCACCACCTGGGGCCCGTCGTAGACGTCGGCGCCGTGGCCAGAGACGTTCTCAGCGCGACTCCCTTCCGGAATCCGCTCCGGTTCACTGGGCTGACCCCATTCATCCCACTGCTGTCTCCCCAGCGTCTCACCAGGAGGAGATCCCAGCAGCCTTTCCCCCCGGGCCTGCTTTCCCCGCTGAGCTGTCAGCACGTCACGCCCGGCCCGACTTGGCTGTTGCCCCCTCCTCCTCGACGCCTTCTCCAGCGGCTGGGAGTTTGAGAAGTTTTGCTCCAGTGGACAGCGTGGCTACACCATCCCGAGTGGCCCCCTCTCCTCCTTCAAGAGAGTCTTCGGCCACCACCCGGTAGGAGGAGGATGGAATGACGTTCCCAACGGCAGGTTCCACCGCCCCTCCGGGAGGTAGGCAAGTACAAGTTCACTTTTTTCCATCTAATAGTGATTTGTTCTGTCTGACTCCTGGGGGTGAGGCTCGGGGTTTGCAGCCCCCCGAGCCTCAACTCCCTGCTGATATGTTAATTAAACCCACTGCCTCTGTGTCTCCCCCTGCTGAGCACGCTTCGACCTCAGAGGAGCGTCACCAGATGAGGAGTGAGCCTGCGGCCCTCGGGCAGAAGACCCCAGCCCCGCAGCCATTTTCTGGGCAGAGGAGATCGGACGATTGGTTGGAGCCTGTGCCGACGACGGACCGTCCCCGGGACTCCGCAGATGAACAGTCCGGTCCAGCGGGCCGAGAGCCCCCCACCTCCATGCCACATGAACCACTAGCGTGGACGATGACGTCGGGGGGTCCTCGAGCTGCAGGAGCCCCTCTTCCAGGGGCGGATGACGTCGCGACGGAGTGGGAACCGGACGACAACCTCCTCCCGTTTGAACCCGGAGCAATCGAAGTCCTGGATGGCGGCAGAACCCGAGATCAGGCAAGTGCTCTATTTTCTATCCCTCCTCTTCTTTCTGGAGCATTATTGCCTGTCTCTCGGGGGGGCGAGCTGGGTGCAGCCGTCTGCTGCGCTCGAGCCTGTCTCGCCGGGCCCTGCCGCTGCCGGTGATCCTGATCCCGGTTCCTTTTGTCCCTCTGAGCCTCTCCCCAGGGTCACTGGAGGCGAACCTGCTCTAGGTGCCACCTTGGAGGGTCCGGCTCTTGGCATGGGGTCCACCGGGAGTGCTCCGCCGGTTCAAGCGGAGCCCGACGCGGGTGCTGCTCTCGCCCGATCGGAGCTTGACGTCATGGAGGTTCCGGCCCAATCGGGGTCCGACGCGGGTGCTGCTCTCGCCCGATCGGAGCTTGACGTCATGGAGGTTCCGGCCCAATCAGGGTCCGACGCGGGTGCTGCTCTCGCCCGATCGGAGCTTGACGTCATGGAGGTTCCGGCCCAGTCGGGGTCCGACGCGGGTGCTGCTCTCGCTCGTTTGGAGCTTGACATCATGGAAGTTCCGGCCCAATTGGGGTCCGACGCGGGTGCCGCTCTCGCTCAATCGGAGCTCGGCGCCGTGGTCGTTTTGACCCAGGCGGGTTCCGGGGATTGTGTAGCTGACCCACCGCTGAGCGCTTTCCAGGCCATGCCCCGTCCTCGCCATGGCCCCTTCTTCCCCGCTCTTGAGACTGCGGGAGTTAATTCCAGCTGGCCCGGTTCGCCGACCTTCCCCCAGCCATTCTGTTGGCAGGCCGATACTGCCCGATCACCCGGTGACCGGCTCTGTCCTTTTGGCGTCCGGGCCCGGATTCCTGACAAGCAGGATGATTCTTTCGGCGCCCTGGTCCGCCCGCCGGAGACATGGTTTCCCTCGGCCCGGGGTTTGGCTGAGCCGTTAGGGTACGTTCCGCTGCTTTTGCTGGCGGCCTGGATGCTGGGTGCTGGGAGGCCTCCTGAGCGGAGTTATTTAACACTATTCCCCAATGTTTTTTTTCCTCCCCTTCTCTTGCCCCACCACTGGCTTGTGACTGGTTTTTCTTTTTTTTTTTCCCCTCTCAGACTGAAATTCCCCACTGGGGATTGATCTTCGTGTTTAAAGTAACTGTTTTTCGTTAATGGACATATGTTCTCTTGCCGTAGCTATTTTTAATGTTTTTTTTTCTGGGATGTCTGTTTGAGGTTGTTTCTTGCACTCCCGATTTGTGACTCTTTTGAGCAGAATTTCCTTTTCCTTTTGACAGAATGTTATCATGAGTGTCGTTTGTTTCTTTTTGGGTATGATTGTATATTTTCGATGTTACTCTCTTACTCGGGTCTGGTTCCTTTTGGCACCTGTGTTGTCTTTTGGTTTTGAAGATTTTCTGTACACTTTAGCCTGGAGATGGAGGTATTTTCTGTTCTTTTATTTCTTTGACCCTGTCTTTTAGTATTGACTGGTATTCTATGTATCCTCATCTTGGTTTTCTTTTTGTGGCGATATGTGTGTCAAGTTACATGGATTATAGTTGATGTCTTTTGTGATATGTGAGAGATGTCCATCTAGTGTTGGTTTCTCTTTTTTTTTTTTTTTACTCGTTTTATTGTCCCCGTTTATGTACGGTTCTTGCCTTTTTTTTTTCTCTCCCTCCCTTCCCCGATGTTCTTGTCCCCTTGTTGTTGTGAGTTGACCCTGCTCCCCCTCCGCCTGCTTCCCCCTCCACCCTCCCAGGGGTGGGGTGGGGGGGTCTGGATGTTACGCGCGACCAGGAGTTCGCGTAGAGGGAGGGGCTCTGTCATATCCCGAGCGCTTTGTCCGCGCTCGGGTTATTCCTCATCCCTGTCAGGTTTTGACAGCTGGTGTCGTCACACGGGTTTCCCGGGCTCTGATTGGCCAGACGCTCGGGAGCTCTCAGCTGTCAGAACCTGGGCAGCTGTGCCACGTTTCCAATCATGAGCGGCTGGCTTTAAATGTCAGTGCGAGTGAACTGGACTCTGCGGCTGTCTCGTCAAAAGTCTTATGACTTTCCCCTGTCTCCTACCACATGCTTCCTGGGTTCCCCGACGTATCCCGCTGCATGTAAGTTGTCTGCTATTTGGAATCGTCTTCTCCCTCGCTGACGTTCCTTCTTTATTGCGGCGGACGAGAGCTCCTCGTCTCTGCCATAACTTTCTCCCTGTTTCACGTCTATATTCCTTGCCTTTGCGGCGTACGAGTGCCCCTCGTCCTAGCCGCTAACCTCTGTTGTGTTTTCATATTGTGTTGTGTAACAAGCCCGCGTGGCAAGTTGTATTGTACACCCAAGCCCTGTGCGATATTAATAAAAGAACTGAATTGCAACTTACTGAACTTTGGCGTCTTATGCTGGCTCGTGAGGGCCAGCCGTGACAAACAGCAAGGTGAAGTTATGGCCATAGCTTTGCCACAAGACCTCATACCAAAAATTATGGAACTGGGACATGTTATTCCTTGGGCAGGTCATCTAGCATTTCATAAAACTTTACAGAGAATTGCTAGAAGGTTTGTGTGGCCGGGAATGTATACCCAGATAAAGGAGTTCTGCACAACGTGCCCAATATGTCAGATTACATCACCGAGGGGAGTAGCCCGTGTCCAACTGCAACCATTACCAATCATTGGAACACCTTTTGATAGAATAGGGATGGATGTAGTTAGCCCCCTAGAGAGAAGCTCCTCTGGTAATAAATACATTCTGGTAATTTGTGACTATGCTACTCGGTACCCAGAAGCCTTTCCCCTGAAATCTATCAAGGCTAGGCAGGTTGCTAACTGCCTTATCCAGTTGTTTTCAAGGGTAGGCATACCCAGAGAAATTCTAACAGACTGTGGAACAAATTTCTTGTCAAAACTGTTGCAGCAGGTATATAAGCTGTTGGGTATTAAGGGTATTAAGACCACCCCATATCACCCTCAGACTGATGGACTAGTAGGGCGATTTAATCAGACTCTAAAAAACATGCTGCGGAAATTTGTTTCTGAAACGGGCTCGGATTGGGACTAATGGGTACCATACTTATTGTTTGCTTATCGGGAGGTGCCCCAGGCTTCAACGGGGTTCTCACCTTTTGAACTACTGTATGGTCGTCAGGTGAGGGTCCTACTGGACTTATTAAAGGAGCACTGGGAGAGTCCACTGAGTGATCAGGACAATGTGGTCTCTTATGTCATTAAGATGAGAGAGAAACTGGATCGAATGACTGCTTTGGCTCAGGAACACATGAGGACGGTGCAGGCCAAACAAAAAACTTGGTATGACAAGAAGGCCAGAAAAAGGGTTTTTCACCCAGGACAACAGGTTTTGTTATTGCTGCCCTTGTGTGACAGTAAGCTGTTGGCTCGATGGCAGGGGCCGTATGAAATTTCTAAAAACTAAGTGCAGTGACATATGAACTATATATGCCTGACAGGAAGGCAAAATATCAGACCTTCCACATTAATTTGTTTAAAGAGTTTCAGCAGCCTGGTCATCAGCAGCAGCAACCTGTTCTTCAGGAGACACATCAGCTCTTAATTTGTGCGACGGAAGTGGATGAGGAGAGAGAACAATCTTTTCCCACAAATGTGTCAGAGCCATGTTTATTTCAAGTGTCTCATTTGCAGGTGGATCAGCAGAGAGAGATAGAGGCACTGTTAGATCCAGAATTGTTTCAGGAGAGACCTGGTTTCACCACGTTGGTGCGTCATAAGGTTCACTTGAAAGAGGAAGCTGCTCCACGTAGGAAATCTTATAGGATCCCAGAGCGATTGGTCCCAAAAATGAAGGAAGAAATTGACTTGATGTTGCAGCTGGGAGTGATCGAGGAGTCAGTCAGTGAGTGGTGTAGCCCGATTGTGCTGGTCCCAAAAAGGATGGCTCATTAAGATTCTGTATTGACTTCAGGTACCTTAATTTAGTATCTAAGTTTGAGTCATACCCCATGCCCCGGATTGATGAACTATTAGAGAAAGTGGGCAGGGCTAGGTTTTTTTCTACTCTAGACCTATGCAAGGGGTATTGGCAGGTGGCATTGGCACCGGAAACAAAGGAACTTACAGCCTTTAAAACACCTTATGGCAGTTTCCAGTTTAGGGTCATGCCATTTGGCCTTCAGGGGGCACCTGCAACTTTTCAGCGGCTTATGGACCAAGTGTTAAGGAGGGTATCAAATTTTGCAGCTGCCTATTTGGATGACATGGTCATCTATAGTCAGACCTGGGAAGAACATTTTATACACCTTAGGCAGGTCCTTCAGTTAATTAAGAGGGCAGGACTGACAATCAATCCACGCAAATGTGCGTTCGGACAGCAGCAGGTGGAGTACCTGGGACATGTGGTTGGTCAGGGGGTTATTAGACCACGAGTAGGTAAAGTGGATGCCATCCGGACCTATCCTGTACCCACCACTAAGAAGAAGGTACGATCATTTATGGGAATGGTAGGATGGTACAGCAAGTTTATTCCCCACTTTGCTGAAAGAGCCGCAGTTTTGACTGACCTCACTAAGGCTTCAGCATCTAATAGGGTAAAATAGACAGAGGAATGCGACAGACGCTTTTGAGGATCTGAAGAGGGCTATTTCTAGGGAGAAGGTTCTCTACAGTCCAGACTTTGCTCGTCCATTTATTTTACAGACAGATGTTTCTGGAGTTGGCATTGGAGCAGTGCTTCTCCAGGAGGAGAGGGGAGAGAGACACCCAGTACTGTTTTTGAGCCGTAAGTTGTTGGACCGGGAGACAAGATACTCTACGGTAGAAAAGGAATGTCTTGCCATGAAATGGGCAATAGGGTCGCTGAAATACTATTTATTGGGGCGTCATTTTGTGTTGGAGACAGATCATCGGGCCCTACAGTGGTTGGACAGGATGAAGGACGTAAACAGTCATCTCACAGGGTGGTATGTGTCCCTTCAGCCATATAATTTTACTGTTCGGTATGTGGCAGGGAAAACCAACCTTGTGGCAGATAGCCTCTCAAGAGTACATGACTCTTAGAGTACTGTACTCTCAGGAAAGGGGGGGAAATGTGACGATGGAGTGTCACCACTGTTATGATTTATTGTATTGTGTGATCATGTTATATTTGTAATATTGTAAATGTTATTATGATTATTTGTTAAAGTGCACACATTATTTTTAGGATCTGTCTTTGTTTAATTTTGAATGCCCTTGGGAGATAATTGTTATGGTTAAGTACTTTGGTAAAATAATTGATAATGATTTAATTCACATACCTTTGCCAACATGCTTCCTGAGGGTGTCCGGGCAAAAGACTCTGTTAGAGGTTGAGGGCCTTTTATAGGACACCAGCAGGAAGGAAGCATGTACGGTAAGTTAGAGGGGTGGTTTAGCATTTGTAAATAGGGGTTTGAATTATTTATTGAATTATTTATATTGTTATTTATTCTATGTTACTTATATTTACACTGTATATAGTTGGGGAAGTATTTATGGACTTTTTAGATGTTAGTGGGTATGTGTGGAAAATGAAAAATGTTTATTGTTTTACCTGGGGTTATGGTAGGGACTAATCAGCCCTAATTGTCTCCAATAGTATATAACAGGTGTTGGGTTTTGAGAGTGGTACACAGAGTTTATCTTCAGTCTTTTTGATCTCGTCTGTAATAGTTTTTCCCCGCTCAGCGACACACCCGCTGAGGAGAAAACTCTGATCATTGGCGACTCTGTAGTCAGAAACGTGAACCTAGAGACTCCAGCGGCCATAGTCCAATGCATCCCTGGGGCCAGAGCAGGCGACGGGTCAAATTTGAAAATGCTGGCTAAAAGTAACTGTAAATACTCCACAATTGTTATTCACGCCGGCATTAATGACATCCGTCTCCGGCAGTCGGAAGTCACGAAACTTAATATAGAATCGGTGTGTGAGTTTGCAAAAACGATGTCTGCCTCTGTAGTATTCTCTGGGCCCCTCCCCAATCTGACCAGTGATGACATGTTTAGTCGCTCGTCATCCTTGAACCGCTGGCTGTCTGTGTGGTGTCCTAAAAATGACATGGGCTACATTGACAATTGGAGCTCTTTTTGGGGAAAACCTGGTCTTATGAGACGAGACAGCATTCATCCCACTTTGGATGGTGCTTCTCATTTATCTAACAATCTGGCATCTTTTTTGTCCATATTTCCAAAACCATGACTACTCAGAGTTGGGACCAGGAAGCAGAGTCGCAGTCTTACATGCCTCTCTGCAGCTCCTCTTCATCCGCCACCCCTCAACTTAGCCCCTGTCTTCCCCATCAGAGAATCATTGTCTGCTCCCTCCAAAGTGAATAAAAATATAATGTATAAGCATCCCAAAGTGATAAAGCAAAATATTGGTAAAACTCAAATTAAACATAAAGCCTCTAAACTGAATGATTTGGCCTCTGTTCCTCCTCATAATTTAAAAATTAAATGTGGTTTATTAAATATTAGGTCTCTAACTCCCAAGTCTCTGTTAGTCCATGATTTGTTAATTGATCATCAGATTGATTTAATTTCCCTTACAGAGACTTGGTTAGGACAAGAGGATTATGTTGGTTTAAATGAATCAACTCCCTCTGGTTATTTAAACTGTCAAAATCCCAGAAGTTCTGGTCGTGGAGGAGGAGTAGCAACAATTTACCATTCCAAATTACTAGTTAATGTAAAGCAAAAAACATGTTATAATTCCTTTGAGGGCCTGGTCCTCAGTATTGGGCACTTTAGCAATTTTAGGTTAAACCCAATTTTATTTGCCATAGTTTATCGTCCCCCATCAACCTACTCAGAATTTTTATCCGAATTTGCTGATTTCTTAGCTGATTTAGTGCTGAAATCTGATAGAATAATTATAGTAGGGGACTTTAATATACATGTGGATGTAGATAGTGACTGCCTTAATGTGGATTTTAATTCAATATTAGACTCGATTGGGTTTTCTCAGAAAGTAGGAAATTCTACTCATTACCTCCACCATACATTGGACCTTGTTCTGACATATGGCATAGAAATAGAAAATCTTGTAGTGTCTCCTCATAACCCTGTACTGTCAGACCATTGTCTGTTAACATTTGATTTTACTATTTCTGACTATTTGGCTCCTAAAGAAAAATATTATTACAGTAGATGCCTCTCAGATGATGCTGTTTCCAAATTTATGCAGATTGTTTCCTCTATGCCATGTGTCAACACAACGGAAATAAGCTATAGACAGCTTGCTCCTTCTGTAATTGATAACATGGTGGATAGTGTTTCAGCTTCTCTGCATCAGGCTCTAGACTTGGTGGCCCCCTTAAAAAAGAAAAAGTCTAATCAGAGATTTCTAACTCCTTGGTTCAACACAGAAACTCGTAGCTTAAAACAGAAGACTCGTCAATTAGAAAGAAAATGGCGCTCTACTAATTTAGATGAAATCTATTTAGCTTGGAGAAATCATCTTTTAATTTATAAAAAATCTCTTAGAAAAGCTAGAACAAGTTATTACTCTGCATTAATAGAAGAGAACAAGAATAATCCCAGGTTTCTTTTCAGTACTGTAGCCAGGTTGACAAAGAGTCAGGACTCTGTTAATCCTAGCATTCCCTTAGAGCTTACTAGTCAGGACTTTATGAACTTTTTCAATAATAAAATTTCATCCATCAGAGATAAAATCAATCAGATTCTTCCCACAGTTAACTTAAATACTGTAACTACTACAACTCCTTCTTTTGATGTCTGTCTTGATGAGTTTACTCCAATCGACCTTTGTGAGTTAGACAAAATAGTTTCCTCATCCAAACCTTCAACTAGTCTTCTAGACCCTATTCCTACCAGGTTATTTAAAGAAGTCTTCCCACTTATTGGTAGCTTTATTCTTCATATAATCAATTCTTCATTAACTTTAGGCCATGTACCGCAGGCTTTTAAAATGGCTGTAATTAAACCCTTACTCAAAAAGCCAACGCTAGATCCAGGAGCTTTAGCTAACTATAGACCAATCTCTAATCTCCCTTTCATTTCAAAAATCTTAGAAAGAGGTCATATCTCAGAAAGAGGTCAAATCTCAGAAAGAGGTCACCATACATTGGACAAGGTCCAATGTATGGTGGAGGTAATGAGTAGAATTTCCTACTTTCTGAGAAAACCCAATCGAGTCTAATATTGAATTAAATGCCACATTAAGGCAGTCACTATCTACATCCACATGTATATTAAAGTCCCCTACTATAATTATTCTATCAGATTTCAGCACTAAATCAGCTAAGAAATCAGCAAATTCGGATAAAAATTCTGAGTAGGTTGATGGGGGACGATAAACTATGGCAAATAAAATTGGGTTTAACCTAAAATTGCTAAAGTGCCCAATACTGAGGACCAGGCCCTCAAAGGAATTATAACATGTTTTTTGCTTTACATTAACTAGTAATTTGGAATGGTAAATTGTTGCTACTCCTCCTCCACGACCAGAACTTCTGGGATTTTGACAGTTTAAATAACCAGAGGGAGTTGATTCATTTAAACCAACATAATCCTCTTGCCCTAACCAAGTCTCTGTAAGGGAAATTAAATCAATCTGATGATCAATTAACAGATCATGGACTAACAGAGACTTGGGAGTTAGAGACCTAATATTTAGTAAACCACATTTAATTTTTAAATTATGAGGAGGAACAGAGGCCAAATCATTCAATTTAGAGGCTTTATGTTTAATTTGAGTTTTACCAATGTTTTGCTTTATCACTTTGGGATGCTTATGCATGATATTTTTATTTACTTTGGAGGGAGCAGACAACGATTCTCTGATGGGGAAGACAGGGGCTAAGCTGAGGGGTGGCGGATGAAGAGGAGCTGCAGAGAGGCGTGTAAGACTGCGACTCTGCTTCCTGGTCCCAACTCTGAGTAGTCACGGTTTTGGAAATTTGGATAAAAAAGATGCCAGATTGTTAGATAAATGAGAAGCACCATCCAAAGTGGGATGAATGCTGTCTCGTCTCATAAGACCAGGTTTTCCCCAAAAAGAGCTCCAATTGTCAATGTAGCCCACGTCATTTTTAGGACACCACACAGACAGCCAGCGGTTCAAGGATGACGAGCGACTAAACATGTCATCACTGGTCAGATTGGGGAGGGGCCCAGAGAATACTACAGTGGCTGACATCGTTTTTGCAAAGTCACACACCGATTCTACATCAAGTTTGGTGACTTCCGACTGCCGGAGACGGATGTCATTAATGCCGGCGTGAATAACAATTGTGGAGTATTTACAGTTACTTTTAGCCAGCATTTTCAGATTTGACTCGATGTCGCCTGCTCTGGCCCCAGGAATGCATTTGACTATGACCGCTGGAGTCTCTAGGTTCACGTTTCTGACTACAGAGTCGCCAATGATCAGAGTTTTTTCCTCAGCGGGTGTGTCGCTGAGCGGGGAAAAACGATTAGAAACGTGAACAGGTTGGTGGTGAACCGGGGCTTTGCGACTAGGCTTCCTTCTCACCGTCACCCACCCAGTCTCCTCGCTGCTGAGGAGAGCCGGGGAACCGCTGATAGGGGGGCCTAAACTAGCTAGCTCCGCTGCAGCTAATGGGCGTCCGTCGAGATTAACTGGCGCAGACGGTGTTTCAATGCAGCGGAGCCGGGATTCCAAATCAGACAACCTCGCCTCGAGCGCCTCAAAAAGACAACATTTATTACATTTACCGTTATCACTAAAAGAGGCAGAGGTGTAGCTAAACATCTGACAGAGAGAGCACACCAGAGGAGAGGAAAGAGAGCTAGTAGCCATAGCTAATAGCTGGAGAGCAACCACACAGGCAGACAGCAAAACAGGAAGTGACGATACGTTACGTTACCACAAGGAAGTGACAATCCTCTAATTATTTGACCACCTGCAGGGAAATGGTTTACTTGAAGAGTTTCAATCTGGGTTTAGAATCCATCATAGTACTGAAACAGCCTTAGCGAAGGTCACTAACGACCTCCTCATTGCATCTGATAATGGACTAGTTTCTGTACTTGTCCTTTTAGATCTTAGTGCAGCTTTTGATACTATCGATCATAATATTCTACTTGATAGATTAGAACACTATGTTGGACTTAATGGAACTTCGTTGCAGTGGTTTAGATCTTATTTATCTGATAGGTTCCAGTTTGTTCATGTAAATAATGAGTTTTCTTTCAACTCAAAGCTTAGTCATGGAGTTCCACAGGGATCTGTGCTAGGCCCTACTCTTTTTAGTTTATATATGCTTCCGTTAGGCAACATTATTAGAAAGCACTGTATACATTTTCATTGTTATGCAGATGACACACAATTATACCTGTCAATGAAGCCAGATGATAGTAATCAATTAGCCAAGTTAGAAGCCTGTCTTAAGGAAATCAAAGCTTGGATGACTTGTAATTTCCAGCTATTAAATTCAGATAAGACTGAAGTCATTCTTGTTGGTCCAAAAAACCTTAGAAATTCCTTTCCAAATCAAACTTTCAGTTTGGATGCAGTTACTCTTTCTCTTAATAGCTCTGTGAGGAACCTTAGAGTTATTTTTGATCAGGATTTGTCCTTCAATTCACATATTAAATTTGTTTCTAAGACTGCCTTCTATCATTTGCGTAATATTGCCAAGATTAGGAGCATCTTGTCTCGGAGTGATGCTGAGAAGCTGATCCACGCTTTTGTTAGCTCGAGATTAGATTATTGTAATTCTTTATTATCAGGCTGTCCTAAAACATCTTTAAAAAGTCTTCAGCTGATCCAAAATGCTGCAGCAAGAGTTTTAACAGGTACTAGAAAGAGAGATCATATCTCTCCGGTTCTGGCCTCCCTTCATTGGCTTCCCATAGAGTTTAGAATTAAGTTTAAAATCCTTCTTCTTACTTACAAAGCTCTAAACAATCAGGCTCCTTTTTACTTAAAAGATCTGATACTACCGTATTATCCTAACAGAGCACTACGCTCCCAAAATGCAGGATTACTTGTAATACCTAGAATCTCCAAAAGTACAATGGGAGGCAGAGCCTTCAGTTATCAAGCTCCTCTCCTGTGGAATCAGCTGCCAATCTGGATTCGGGAGTCAGACTCGATCTCTGTTTTTAAGAATAGGGCTAAAACCTACCTTTTTGATATAGCCTACAATTAGGGAGGGATCATGTGTTTCTGAACCCTCCCTTAGTTATGCTGCTAATAGGTTTAGTCAGCTGGGGGACCTCCAGTAATGCACTGGGCCTCACTCCTTTCCTCACTCTCTATGAAATATTTTTTTTGCTGGTCATTAACATTTGTTTGTTCTCTCCCATAGATTGAGTCCCCATCGTGCTGTTTGGTCTCTACATGTCTGTTCTTTTCTTCTTCTCTATCCCCTCACCCCCCAGCCAGTCGCAGCAGATAACTGCCCCTCCCTGAGCCTGGTTCTGCTGGAGGTTTCTTCCTGTTAAAAGGGAGTTTTTCCTCTCCACCGTCGCCAAGTGCTTGCTCACAGGGAATCGCCTGATTGCTGGGGTCTTTCTGCAACTGTGGGGGTTCCCCCCTACAGTTGATAGTGCTATGAGATGACTGTTGTTGTGAAATGGCGCTATATAAATAAAGTTGAATTGAATTGAATCTTCAGTCTTGCAGTCGAGAGTTTTTTTCGCTGTAATCTTTGTGGATTGTTGATGAAGAATCGTGTCGGATGTCTGGAATTATTTACGTGTAAGTTAATAAAATAAAAATCTGAAAATTGGAATTGAAGCTTGGCTCTACCAATTTGTTACACTCTCATTAGCCCCATAATTAACATCTAAAGAAACAAATACAGGCAGGTGGTCACCAATATCATTTATTATTATACCACTCACCATATTATATTCAATAACAGTGGTAAAAATGTTGTCTATCAGGGTAGCACAGTGTGTCGTTATTCTCTTAGGTTTTGTAATCTTTGGAAATAAGGTTAAGCTATACATTGTATCTAAGAAATCTTCAGTTGGTTTGTGTTGTTTTGTTTTCATTAAATCTATATTAAAGTCACCACAAATAAAGATAGCTTTTTGTCTTATTTTTGCATACATCTTTTCCATCCCATTTTTAAATTTTTCCATATCAGATCCCAGTGCTCTATATATACAACTTACTATTATATTTTTTCTTTTTTCCATCGTAATCTCAATTGTTAAACATTCCATACTTTCATTCACTGCTGTCATGCTGTCCACTTTTTTACTTTTTAATTTTCTATCAACATACAGTGCTACCCCACCACCACTTTTACATTTCCTATTTTGTGTGTACATATCATATCCATATAGTTCAAAATTTACATATTTTTCTTCATTAATCCATGTTTCACTTATTGCAATAATCCTAAATGGTGTATTAAATTGATTTAAAAACTCCTTAATACTATCAAAGTTTGCATAGAGACTCCTACTATTAATATATATTATTGTTAATGTTTGATCCAAATTCATAATTCCATTTAATTGTTGTTCTTCATAATAAACACACTTATTATTAATATGATTAAAATAGTTATTGTCTGGGTCAATATTTCCTAAAATGTCTTGTGGTTGCTGCTCAGTATTGACAAAGTTTCCAGCTTCAATTTGCCCCACTACACTTTCATCATCAAATGAGGAGGGATGATTGGTTAAAGTACTAATCATAAATTATGATAACCATATACACCAAAAGGAAAAAAGGAAAAGAACACAAATTTCCACTCATGATCCTACTGCACCGTTGTTCCTGAATCAGGACTAAGGTTTAAATCTGTCCAATTCCTCCATTTCTCTAATCATTATTACTTTAGCGTCTTCTGGAGTGCCAAGCAGTTTTATCCACACCTTACAGTTTCTTGTCCGTGTCAACTGTATTTTTCCTTGTTTTTTGAGGGCCCTGGCTTGTCTAGCTATTTTGGAGTTCTTTTTTGTTAAATGTTCTTTTATGTAGACAGCCGTTCCTCTCAGTTTTTTTGCTTGTCGCAGAAGATCAGTTTTTGCTTTCCTACTGACGAATCGAACGATGATTGCTGGTTTTTCTTTACTGTTTTTTTTGGGTAAGGTGTGGCAAGCCGAAATAGTCTCATTGTCCACAACAATGTTTTTAGAATTGAAAAAGGTTAATACCTGCTGCTCAAGAGTGTATGAGTCTGTCAGTGTCTCATCCTGCCCATCCTGATTACCAACTCCAGCTGTCACACGTGCATATAGTAATAAGGAATTATAGGATAATAGGAGCAGTATCTGGTGTTCAGACCGCTCACAATGACGTCATCCATTCTTGTATGTTGTTCTAATTCATCCACACATTTTTCTAAGAATTTAATTTTCTTGTCCTTGTCCATAATTTCAGCCTTTAAGTCACGCACTTGTTCCATAAGGTTAACAAGCAGCATTTGTTGTTTAGCTATTTTAGATATTTCTTCAGACATAAAGTTCAATGAGAGTTTAATCTCCTCCAGTTCCTCTCCATGTGTCTGATTCTTTTTTGGAGGCATAATGACTAGTTTGATTAGGATCAAGGGAGAAGCTCACCTGTTGACTAGTAATTGGGTAACTGGATCTGCCGGTGAAGCCGAGGAGGCCAATGCTCCCTCGGTTGCTAGTGGAGGCCTCCAGCTAGCGTTGTTCTATCAGGCAGTGGATCCGAAGCTCTCCCGGTGGCTAACGGAGACCGTTAGCTTGGATCGTAGCCTGGTAGCAAGTATCTGACAGTAAAGCCAAAGCTCTCCCGGTGGATCCTGCAGCTGATGATAGCAGGATAATTTCTGGTGCTACCAGTATCTGGTCCAGCCGACCTCGGATCCGGCTGAAGCCTCAGTTAGCTCCTCCACTGAGCTCCGCCGCTGTAGTTGAGGTCCAATCTGTCCGGAGTCTCGGTCAGCTTCTCTGCTGTTAGGTCCGCCGCTTACCACCGCATGGTGAAGTGTCCCGCAGCTCAGACGATCCGCTTCAAAACTCCCGTTGCAGGTAGCAGAGTTCCAGAAGCACGGGTGTTGACTGTAGGTTGTTCCGGCTTTGGGTCCGCTGCCCTTCTCGCAGGTTAAACAGCGAAATCCCCAGTCCAGCGTCCTCCTCCCGGGCCAACCAACCTGCCGTCAGTTACCTTTGATCTCCACTCTTGTCACACGGGTCAGGTTTCCCTCTGAGTTGGAGGCGTGGCAGGTGTACAGTCCTGTTGACTTTGTGCTCACTGCTGACACAGAGAAGACTCCATCCTGATAATTGCTTCTTGGAATGACGCTGCCGTCCTTTAGCCAAGTGATAGACGGCTCAGGGTTGCCTTTAGCAGCACAGGCCAAAGACAGGGGGCTTCCAACCAGAGTCTGCAGAGTTTTTTGTTTTGTTTAGTTTTTGTTTTTTTTTCAGTACATCGACATGGTATGTCACAAAAGAACTATTCTTGCCGTGTGTGTGGATATGGATTATCATAGTCTCTTAATTTTCTTAATCAGTGTTCATCTATATTTATTTAAGTCAGGAAGATCTCTGATTATTATGGCCTTTGCTTCCTCAGGTGTTCCATTTAGTTTGATCCAAACTCTACAATTTCTTGTCCATGTTGCCTGTATCTTATTTTGTCTTTTCAGCATCCATGCTTGCCGTGCTATTTCAGCATTAGTCTTTGTTAAATGTTCATTTAGGTAAACTTCTGTTCCCCGTAGCTTTCTGGCCTGCCTCAGTATGTCATTCTTTACCCTTCTGTTCACAAAGCGCATCACAATTGATTTCTTTGTTTTATTATCCTTTCTGGGTAAAGCATGACAGGCTGAAACTGCATTTACTTCAACCTTTATTTCTACTTTCCAGGAACTGAAGCACCTGGTTTTCCAGGGAGACTGATTCACTCAGGGGAGCCTCCTCACCTCTCATTCCTGCTGTGGCATGAGCATATGATTGATATTTAATGTCTAGTCCGCTTATAATTAAATCATCCATACGAGAATATTGTTCAAGATCCTCGACGCGTTGATCCAAGTCAGCAATTTTTTTTGTCTTTTTCCTTAATTGTTAATTTTAATTCTCGGACTTCTTCCATTAGCCCTAATAGTTTAACCTGTTGACTAGCCACTTTGGTCAGTTCTTCTGACAAGAAGTTCAGAGATTTTTTGATCTCTTCCATTTCCTCCGTCTTTGGTGGCATTTTTACTGACCTGTTGATAGTAAAACAATCTCTGCTGGTGTCGCCAGTATCCGATCCGACCGAACTAGAATCCAGCTGGGCCTCAGCTAGCCCCCTCCGCTGCTAGTCCTGCTGCTTACAGCCGCTGCAATTGAGCTCCTGTCCAGCCGGGGTACCGGCAGCTCCTCCACCGAGTCCCGCCACCCACCGCCGCTGTAGTTGAGCTCCGATCCTGCTCCTGTCCAGCTGGGGTCCCGGTAGATCCTCCACTGAGCCCCGCCACCTACCGCCGTCTTCCTCAGTAGTTCCTCCACCGAGCCCCGCCGCTGTAACTGTAAAATGTAAAAGTCCAACCAGAAACAAAAGATGACCAGGGAAAAACCAAACATACAAATGTAGCTTTGATGGAAGACAATAATAACAATAAAGACAATAAAGACAATAACAATAACAATAATAATGAGACCAGGATGTAAATAAAAACCCAAAAATGATAATAATGAAGGCAGAATAATAAATACTGACAATCATAAAGTGTGGCCCGGTCTGACCCAGCCCAAACCACCACAGTACCCCCCCCTTTAAGGTCTGATTCTAGACGACCCCAGGTAACATCAGAAAAGGGACAAAAGAAAAGGAGAGGAAAGAAAAAAACAAAACAAATCCTCAAAGGGTGGGGGGTGGGGGGAAATAGGCCAGGTGGGCCAAAACAGACCAGAACCTAGGATTGAAAATACAGGAGCCCCAACCTTAGGGGAGAGATATGAAAACCACAGCCTAGGTTGGCAGGAAAAAAACAAAAACCAAAAGTCACACTAGAACCCCAGGACAAAAAAAAAAAAAAAGTGCTCCAACCTCTGGAGAGAAATAGCACACAAACCTACAGCCTAGGGAGATGGAGAGAAAAAAAAACACAAAACAGTAATGTAAATAAGAGCCCATAGAGCAGAATATGCCAGGAGCTCCTTACTCAGAAAAAAAAACAAAAACAACAAACATATGCTCCCAACTCAGGAAAACGGCATGAAAACACTAGACTGAGCAGTTAAGGGACCCACAAAAAACACCCCACAATACAGAAGAAATGGTGAGCACACAACGGTAAACATAACAGTGAAACCTACTATGCTCTGATAAATGACACACGTACCAAACATAATACAGAACAGAAAAGTAAACTACGAATTCCCAGCTGAGCTGGACATACGAGGGAGAGAGAAATACAAAACTTAAGTCTGATGGGGGGGGGGGACACTGAGGTGCGCTCACCCTCAAAAGGGAACGGCGGGAGAGCGCCAACCTCTGGCCGTCGAAGACTGGGGTGGGATGACCTTGAGCGCTCCAAGAGATGGCTGGAACACATCCGACCCAGATGCCCAGGAATCCCTCTCCACCCCCGTGTCCCGGACAGGGAGGAGAGGAGCAGGTGGAAGGAAAAAACACATCACCACAGTCAGTAAAAACAGTGTATGAAAACTTAGCAGTAAAAAAAAAAACACTGCTGAGTCCCCTCACTGCGGACAAGGCAGCACCTCTCATTATTAAAGGGAAAAAAGGGAAAAGAGCGTACTCGCCTTGCCCCCGCTCCGTCGTTGCTGAAGCCGCTAAACAGGTCCGCAGCTGGAGGACCAGACGAATGTTCTCGGACCAGCGGTGACAGTCCAGCACGGCGGCGGGGAGTGGATGAAGAGGGAAGGGGAAGCATGGAAGCCAGGGGACGCTGAATCATCGGCACAAGCCTCCAGGGTACCGGGACTGGCGAGGTGGCACATGGGAGCCAGGGGACGCTGAATCGTTGGCGCAGGTCTCCAAGGTGCTGGGGCTGGCAAGGAAGCACGAAGATCAATGGAGACAGGGGACGCTGAAATCGTCAGCACAGTCTCCGGAGTCCCGAGTAAATTCCTCGTCCACCCATAATCCTCAGCCCGGCATAAGGGAAAAGGTGGCTGCAGATGATACGGCAGGGAAGGCCACACCACCTCAAACAGCAGGAAACAGTAAAAGTTCAGCAGCAAAAGAAACGGCTGCTGAGTCCCCTCCCCGGGGACAAGGCAGCACCTCTCATTATTAAATAAACCCAGAAATGAGAAAGAAAGCACTTGCCTTGCCCCCTGCTCCGTCGTCACTGAAGCTGCTGAAGAATCCCCCGCTGGTGACCCAGACAAATGCTTCCGGGGCAGCGGTGTCCGTCTAGCCGAGGGCCGTTGCACGGCGGCGAGGTGCTGGTGTGAAGAGGAGGGGAAATGTGAAAGCCAGGGGACGCTGGGTCGTCGGCACAAGCTTCTGGGGTGCCGGGAATGGAGAGGAGGCACATGGAAGCCAGGGGACGCTGACTCGTCGGCTCAGGGTTCCAAGGTGCCTGGGCTGGCGAGGAGGCACGATGACAAACGAAGGCAGGGGACGCTGACATCGTCGGCACAACCTCCGGAGTCCTAGGTGAACTCCTCCTCCACCCCTGTAGTCCTCAGCCCGGCCGGTGATGAGAAGGCTGGCGATGATAACACGGCGGGGTAGGGGAGCCCCTCCGGCCAGGGAAGAGAGTACAGATTTAGGCGAGCCCCCAGGAAACTGCAGCCCGATGAAACCAACCTTCACAGTCTGTTGACAGCCAGTCACTCTCCTCCCCTCTGCCTCCTCCTGGTCCTGCTTCACTTCTCCCGCTGAGTCTTGTTTGGGTTGGGTCCTACTATCATGGATGGCCCTCACGGGCAGAAGCACAGACTCACTCGCAGGGTGAAGTTGAAGCATGATTTAATAAAGGAAACTGTAGCCTGGCAGAGACAATGATACTCACAACCGGAGGTAAAGACAGGGAAATAATAACGATGATAAACGATGAAGGAATGAAGGCCATAATCACGACGAGGACCCAACAAGGGAATGAGGGGGTGAACCCCAATAAAAAGGAATACACAATGAGACTAATGAGCCACAGCCCTGACCAATAATGACTGACATTGGGATAAGCTGTGCTCAGACGGAAGTAAACAAATGCTGTCAAAATAAAAGTCCAACCAGAAACAAAAGATGACCAGGGAAAAACCAAACATAAAAATGTAGCTTTGATGGAAGACAATAATCACAGTAAAGACAATGATGATAATAACTTTGACTAGTTTTTAACTTTTAATATGACCCTTCTCTCTTACCTCTGGTTTTTCTCTCATCTCTTTGTCTTTTTATACCCTGATTGATGGAGCCTTGAGTATTCTTATCATGTTTATAGTCAGCTTCATGTGTGTCTGTGTTTGTGTCTATGTTGAATGTAATTTGTGGCTTGTAAATATGGATGTCACCAGACTGCAAAACAAATCTACCTACGGGTACAAATAAAGTAACCTGAACCTGAACCTGAACCTGAGACCAGGATGTAAATAAAACCCCAAAGATGATAATAATGAAGGCAGAATAATAAATACTGACAATCACAAAATGTGGCCCGGTCTGACCCAGCCCAAACCACCACACATATAGCTCCAGACAGTGTGTTATCCAGGAATGGAGGACGCCGTTGAATGTCTTTTAGTAATTTATCCACGCCATGCTTCAGTTTCTCTCACACTTGTTGCAGTCTTCCAGGATGCTTTTGTTAATGAGCAGTTGTTCTTTGGCTCCCAACTTATTTCTTATGCAGCCTTTTTGCTGTGGTTGCAAGTAGTTTCCTGTATCCAAATGTTCATAGATGGCCTCAGTAATGAGTCCTGTCAGCCATTTGTATGTGGTGGTGAGACAACAGATGGGTCTGTATTTAATAACTTGTTGGGTTTCAGGGCTCTTGGGCAGGAGTATGGTGTTTCCATATGTGAGCCACTCTGGTGCTGCTGCTTCTCCCCTAAACAAGTCAGATGAATGCCTCTGCAGAATGTTTGTGCAGTGCTGTCATCTTTTTGAGCCAGAAATTTGGAATTTTATCTATTCCAGGGGTTTGAAGTTGAAATATTTCCTGATTTTTTTTCTTCTCACCTGTGTGAATTCTCATGTGTCTTTTCAAATAAACACCTTGATTAAATCTCTGCCCACGTTTTACAAGAAAATGGTTTCTCACTGTTTTATTTATTTGCATCACATTTCATTACAAGTGCAATGGGCCCCAACCAGGGGTCTATGGTTACACATTAAATCAAAAAGCTTTGAATCTGAGGGCTCTCTTCAAGATGGAGACTGTTCCTCTGATTGCTGAGATCTGTATTTCACAGATGCTAGGGCAGCCGGGGATCGCCTGTAGATATTTTTTCAGGTTCTTCTTCACCATCCCAGTTGCTCCCACCACCACAGGTATAATATCTGCTTCCTGCAGTTTCCAGGTGCTCCTTAGGTCGTTTTTGAGGTCTTGATATTTTGTTATTTTTTCTCTTTCTGCTCTATTGAGGCTGTAGTCGTTTGGTATGGTTACATCTATTAATTTGGCAGTTTTGTCCCTTTTGTCCAAGATAACAATGTCCGGTTTTATTGCTCCTCCTTCAATGTGTCTTCCAGTTGGGATTTCCTTGTCATAAAAGATGGTAATATCTCTGTTGGAGCTGACTGGCTCTGGATCGTGCTCCCATACTGGTCCTTTTACTTCTATTTTAAATTCTTTGCATATTTTCCAGTGTATATAACAGCAGATCTTGTTGTGGCGAGCAGTGTAGTGTCCATCGGCCATGAGGATCTGGCAGCCGGAGAGTAGGTGGCTTGCACTCTCCACCACTGCATGACAGAATTGACATTTGTCACTCTGCGACAGTACTGCCATTTTTTTTAAAGCCATGAGTCAGAAGTCCCTGGTCTTGTGCTCCCACCACTAGTCTCTCCTCGTCGTACCCCAGATCTCGGTTCCTGATCCAGTGCAATGTCTCTTCCCTATCAATATAATCCCTACTGAGTTCCTCCTGGAAACGCCCTGCTCGCTTATGTTGTTTACATCTTTCCTTTCTTTCCTCCTGTGTCCTTTTTCTGTATTTTCCCCACATCTTTCTAGCTATTTTTGTTGCTGGGTTTTGTTGACTGGCTTTTATGTTATCTAATAAATCTCCTGCAAAGGCCTCGGCTTGTTTAGTTATGGATGTGAAGTGACTCAGGGTTTCATGGTGTTGGGTGACTTTTTCCACCATCTCGTCGTTGGCACTTTTCAGGTATTGACCAATGCTTATTATTGTCGCCCTGTAGGCCTGGTTTATTTCAATTAGGCCCCGCCCTCCCTCTTTACGGGGCATATATATCCTATCTAAACATTGATTTCTATATGTTATCTTGTGAAGGGTCAGGGTCTTCCTGGTCCGAACATCCAGCTTTTCCAGTTCCCCCTGTGGCCAGTCTATGACCCCAAATCCATGTGTGACAACTGGTACTGCCAACTGGTTTATTGCAGTGATTTTATTTTTAGGTGTTAAGTTTGATTTACAGATTTTCTTTAGGTGATGTTGGTATTCTTTTTTGATTATTTCCCTCATTTTTCGGTGTTCAATAGTTGTGTTCTCCTGCATGTCCAGATATTTATTCGCTGATTCATCTGCCAGGTCTTTGACATGCTTATTGTCATCTATTTGGATGTTCTCTGGTGCTGTTTTTTTTCCTTTTTTTATTGTACATTTTGCACATTTGTCAAGTCCAGATTCCATGCAGATGTCTTTTGAGAACATGTGAACGGTATTGACAAGTTGATCCAGTTTCTGTTCAGATTCTGCGTAGAGCTTGAGGTCGTCCATGTAGAGCAGATGATTCACTCTTTCTTGTTCTGCTTTTGCTTAAATCATACCTGATATCAAGATCTGATAAGATTTTGTCCAAGGGGTCAATACACAGACAGAAGAGCAATGGCGAGAGGCTGTCCCCCTGGAATATTCCTCACTGGATCCTGATGTCTGGGATTGTTATTTGCCCTTCTTTTATGGTTAAGTGTAATTGTGGTTTTCCACTTAGCCATCTGGACCTCCAGAAAACTTTTGATGTTATACAGCTCCAGACAGTGTGTTATCCAGGAATGGGGGATGCTGCTGAATGCCTTTTAGTAATCTATCCACGCCATGCTAAAGTTTCTCTCATGCCTCTTGCAGTCTTCCAGGATGGTTTTGTTTATGAGCAGTTGTTCTTTGACTCCCAGCTTATTTCTTACCTTCTCACCTGTGTGAATTCACGTGTCTTTTCAAATTACCACATCGATTAAATCTCTGTCCACATGTTTCACAAGAAAATGGCTTCTCACCTGTGTGAATTATAATAATAATAATAATAATAATAATAATACATCAGTCTTATATAGCGCTTTTCTAAATACTCAAAGACGCTTTACAAAGCAGCATAGGGACAAACATACAGAGAACGGGTAAACCCATACACATAGGTACAATAGGTAGAAGAGGCAGTCAGTTTTTATAGGTAGATTTAAAAAGATGGGTTTTGAGTTGACTTTTAAAAGAAGCAAGTGTGTTGGCAGACCGGATGTGAAGGGGCAAGGAATTCCAGAGGGTTGGTGCGGCGATGGCGAATGATCTATCACCCAGGGTGCGGAATTTTGTCTTGGTGATGGGGGTAAGAAGGTGAGCGTCAGCAGAGCGAAGGAGACGAGTGGGAGAATGATGAGACAGAAGGTCCGTTAGGTATGAGGGGGCGAGGTTATGGAGAGCTTTATAGGTGATGAGGAGGCTTTTGAAGTTGATGCGCTGTTGAATGGGGAGCCAGTGGAGCTGACGGAGGAGAGGAGTGATGTGGTCTCTGGAGTGGGAGTGAGTAAGTAGGCGGGCGGCTGAGTTTTGGACATACTGTAGTTTTTGGAGGATGGTGGAAGGAAGTCCATACAGAATGCTGTTACAGTAATCAAGTCTGGAGGTGATGAAGGTGTGGATAAGTATTTCAGCAGCAGAGGGTGAGAGGGTGGGACGGAGGCGTGCAATATTACGAAGATGAAAAAATGATGTTTTGGTGATATGGTTGATGTGAGATTTGAAGGAGAGGGTGGGGTCCATGATAATGCCGAGGTTTCTGGCCAGGGGGGAGGGGGTGACTGAGTGACCATCGATTTGGAATGAAAAGTTCTGGGAAGAGGGTAAAAGAGATTTTGGTCCAAAAATGATGATTTCTGTTTTATTGCTGTTTAGCTTGAGAAAGTTGTTAGTCATCCAAGTTTTTATGTCTGTAAGGCAGTCAGTGATGGTGGAGAGAATGGCGGGGGTGATGGATTTAGAGGAGATGTACAGCTGGGTGTCGTCGGCGTAGCAGTGAAAGTGAAGACCATGTTGACGGATGATGTGACCAAGCGGAAGCATGTAGAGAATGAAAAGGGTTGGACCGAGCACAGAGCCTTGAGGGACACCGTGTGAGACGGGGGTGGTGCCTGATTTATGATTGTTGATGGAGATGTACTGGAATCTCTCAGACAGGTAGGAGGTGAACCAAGAGAGGGCGGAGTCAGTGATGCCAATAGAAAGCAGACGACGGAGCAGGATGGAATGACTGATGGTATCGAAAGCAGCGCTGAGATCGAGGAGGAGAAGAATGGTGAGGGAGCCAGAGTCAGAGGCGAGCAGGAGGTCATTGGTGACCCTGAGGAGGGCGGTTTCAGTGCTGTGGTGAGAACGGAATCCAGATTGAAATGTTTCGTAGAGTTTGTTGGAGAGGAGGTGTTTCTTGAGTTGAGTGGCGACAGCTTTTTCCAATATTATAGCCAGAAATGGGAGGTTGGAGATAGGTCTGAAATTGTTGGGGTCGTCAGAGTCCAGGCCAGGTTTCTTAAGGAAGAGGGTGATGGCAGCAATCTTAAGTGATGGGGGGACAGTGCCAGTGGTGAGGGAGGAGTTGATGGTGTCGATGATAAGGGGGGCAAGAGGGGTGAGACAGGCTTTGATAAGGGGGAGGGGATGGGGTCCAGGGGGCATGTAGATGATTTCATGCTGGAGAGTATTTCGGAAAGTTCATCAGTGGTTATGGGTGAGAAAAGGGAGAGCTGTTTATCTATGGGTGGAGAAAAAGTGGGTTCTGAGTCAGGGGTGATGGCTGGGGAGGAGGCAAGCTGGTTGTGAATATTGTCAATTTTGGAATGGAAAAATGATAGAAAGCTATTGCATTTTTCAGGGGTGAAGGATGATGAAATGATGTCCTGGGGTTTGAGGAGTTTATTGATGGTGGAGAACAGAGTGCGGGGGTTGGAGGATCAAGAGTGAATGATGCTGGAGTAGTAGGCAGAGCGAGCTTCATTGAGTGAAGATTGATATAGGTGCATCAGTTCTATGTGAGCGAGGGTGTGTACAGTCAGACCAGTTTTGCAGCTCAGGCGTTCAAGCTGTCGCAGTTGTTTTTTGAGTTTGTGAAGTTCTAAGGTGTACCAGGGGGCCGAATGAATGAAAGTGACGGATTTTGTTTTCATGGGGGCCAGTTTGTTGAGGGAGGTAGTCAATGTGTTGTTGTAGATGTTTACTAAGTCCGTAGGGGTTGGGTTTACAGGGAAGGTGAAGTTGGAGAGAGTGTTAGATATGCATGTGGAGAGAGAAACTGAGCAGATGGACTTAAGATTCCTGAAGGTTATTGTTTGGTCTTGTTTGGGTTGAGGGGCCGGGATGTCAATGTCCAGTGTGATGGCGAGATGATCCGAGATGGTGAGGTCAGCGCTGGAGATGTTGTGAATGTGGAGACCAGTGGAGCAAACCAGATCCAGGACATGTCCACGTCTGTGGGTAGGGAAAGTTATGTGTTGGGTGAAGTTTAGACACTTTAGTAAGTCCAGAAAATCGTTTGCGTATTTGCAGTCAGGGGAATCAATGTGGAGGTTGAAATCGCCAAGCAGTAGGACAGATGGTGAGGTTGCAGACAGTACTGTAATGAGTTCTGACAGATCTGATAAGAAAGATGGATTTGGTTTGGGAGGGCGGTAAATAATTGCAATGAGGAGAGGTTTTGGGCCGGGGAGTTTGAAAGTCAGGTGTTCAAAAGAGGAAACAGTGGGTATGGAGAGAGGTCGTTGATTGAGGTCATGAAGATGAATAGCAGCAATGTCTCCTCCACGGCCTTCAGGGCGTGGGTTGTCCAGGTATGAATATCCAGCAGGGATGGTTTGGTGAAGTGCAATGTAATCCAGGGGTTTTTGCCAAGTTTCAGTGAGACAGAGGAGATCCAGTTTATTATCAGTGATGAATTCATTTAGAATGAGGCTTTTATTGTTAAGGGATCGTGTGTTGAAGAGGGCAAGTTTCAGGTGCTTTTGTTTTGAAAATGCGGGTGCGGAAGTCGGGATAGGGCAGAGATTGAAAGGATTCACGTTGGGGTTGTTCTGATGACGCGTCACATTGTTGTGATGACGCAACGCAGAAGTGCGGAAGCCGGTGTCCATGCAGCGATTTGACCAGAGAATGGGGATACAGTTTGTTGTGGTGAAGTGGTAATTAAACTTGCGGCGTGAACTTCGGTGGATATATCGGGGCCAGAGAAGAAGTCTGGAGCATTTTAGTGAGGCAATGAGTTCCAAGGAGGGAGAGATTTGGTGGTTTAGCCGGAGGAGTTGCGCGGATGTGTAGCATAGTGCCATAACTGAGGCTATGCCGGTGTTGGGTGATGGAGGTCCGAGTTTGTTGCAGGCGTTAAAACCAATGAGTCGGCAGAGTTGCAGGATGAAGTGACAGAACGTGTCGACCATGGAAGGACGCTTCCCAGCCTCTCTAATTTCTAGCCGAGCAGCGCTAGCACCAGGCAGCAGCCAGTTAGCCGTTGACCCGCCAGCTTGTAGCGAGACACCCGGTAGCAAGCTCGGTAGCGAACTAGCTGATGGTCCAGCGATGTTAGCAGGGAGTCCCAGACAGATGACAGCCAAAGCACGGACAGGTAGCAGTCGGCCAGCCGTCAACTGGCTGGCTAACAGCCAGTTTCCCGCTAGCCCACAGGCCAAGGCCACCAGCAAGTCGTGGGTAGATGCTCCAGAGATGGAGAGTAGAGAGGCAGATGAAGACAATCCAAACCATGACAGGACAACAGAACAGTTTGTGACCGGAGTGGCACTTGAGTCAGCCCGGTGGGTGAAGCTGACAGCCAAGATCGTCTTGCAGGTAAGCGTCCACACCACCAGTAAAATGAACAAAAAATAGTAGTATCCAGGTCCAGCAATGTAGGGAAATGAACAAACAAAAAACACAGAAACTGTAAAGTTAAAAAAAAAAAAAAGAAATTACGAATGAATCACGAATGGGGAAGCGGCGAACAGAGCAGTGCCAGCGTCCTCCCTCCTCGTTAGACAACAGGTGCGACTCTCATGACATGATATTTCACTTTTATTCCCAAATCTTTTCCCACACATGTTGCAAAGATGTGACGTAACAGTGTGATGTTTCTTCTTCTGGGACTCATTTCTACAGTCCTTGTCATTATCAGAACATTTTACAGACTTTTCCCCTGTGTCAGTATCACACTGACTCTCTGACATGGAGGAGTTGTCTACATTGTTACAGTCACTTCTGTTTCTGTCAAGTCTCTTCTTTGGCTCTTCATGTTTACTTGATCTTGGCTTTACATTCTTACCTGCTCCCTGGTCTTGGCTCTCAGTGTCAGCAGAGTTGTGAGAGAGGAGCTGCTCACTGTTTGCTTCAGTTTCACTCTTGTCATTGTCCTCATCAGTAGGAGTCACCATGAAGGAATCAGTCTCTTGTTTCAGTCCAAAGTCTTCTTCCTTCTGACTGCTACAGAGTTCTTCTTCTTCCTCTTTAACCTGTGCAGCATCTTGTTCCTCCTGGTCCAGAGTGGAGTTCCTCTCCTGGTTACAGAGCTGCTGGACAGTGAGAACCTCCTCCTCCTTACAGTCATGTAGCTGTGAAGCATCTGGAGGGACAACGAGACACAGAAAATGCTAGGAGTAGAAAAACCAGAAAGAATAAATACACTGACTGGCCAAGAAGTCACCACCTGGTAACCAATAGTTCTTATCCTTGTAGGTGATCATTACAGCAGTGATTAAGCTGTTTCAGATTTAACAAGTAATTTAAAGCTTGGGATCAGTCCGCCAAGGTCTCCGCCTTTGACCGCCACCTAATCCACATAGCACCGGACCCCCATGATCCCTCCTGCAGGTGGTGAGCCCACTGGAGGGTGGACCCATGTAACTCCTTCGGGCTGAGCCCGGCTGTGTCCCATGGGTGGAAACCCGGCCACCAGGCGCTAGCCATCGAGCCCCTCCCCAAGGCCTGGCTCCAGGGTGGGGCCCCGGTAACCCCATACCGGGCGGGGAACACTGAATCCTTGATCTAGAATTTATCATGAGAGTCTGTTGGATCGTTCTTAGTCTGGCCCTTCACCCAGGACCAGTTTGTCTTGGGTGACCCTATCAGAGGCAAATTGCCCTGGACAACATAGCTCCTGGGATCACTGGGGCACACAACCCCCCACCACCACCACCACGATAAGGTAACGATCCATGGAGTATGTGGTATTGGGCTTGTTGTTACGAGCTATTCAGTCTCTGTATGACTGTTGTGAGAGTTTGGTTTGTATTGCCAACACTTGGTCGGACTCATTCCCAGTGAGAGTTGGACTCCGCCAGGGCTGCCCTTTGTCACCGATCCTGTTCATCATTTTTATGGACAGGATTTCTAGGTGCAGCCAGGGAATGGAGGGTGTCATGCTTGGTGACCACAGGATCTCACCTCTGTTGTTTGCAAATGATGTTGTCCTGTTGGCTTCATCCAGCAATGACCTACAGCTCTTGCTGGGATGGTTTGTCGCTGAGTGTGAAGCGGCTGGGATGAGAATCAGCACCTCCAAGTCCGAGTCCATGGTCCTCAGCCAGAAAAAGGTGGATTGTCCTCTCCGGGTTGGGGACAGGCTCCTGCCCCAAGTGGAGGAGTTTAAGTATCTTGGGGTCTTATTCACAAGTGAGGAGAAAATGGAGCGAGAGATTGGCAGACGTATCGGAGCAGTATCTGCAGTGATGCAGACATTGTACCAGTCTGTTGTGGTGAAGAGGGAGTTTAGTTCTAAGGCAAAGCTGTCGACTTACCAGTTAATCTACGTTCCTACTCTCACCTATGGTCACGAGCTTTGGGTAATGACCGAAAGAACAAGATTGTGGATACAAGCGGCTGAAATGAGCTTTCTCCGTGGGATTGCTGGACTCACCCTCAGAGATAGGGTGAGGAGCTCAGTCATCTGGGAGAGGCTCAGAGTAGAACCACTCACTGCTCCTCCACATTGAAAGGAGTCAGTTGAGGTGGTATGGGCATCTGATTAGGATGCCTCCTGGACACCTCCCACTTGAGGTGTTTTGGGCGCGTCCCACTGGGAGGAGACCCCGGGGCAGACCCAGGACTTGGTGGAGAGACTATGTCTCCCAGCTGGTCTGGGAACACCTTGGTATCCTCCCTGAAGAGCTGGAGCAGGGGCTGGGGAGAGGGAAGTCTGGGCTTCTCTGCTTGAACTGCTGCCTCCGCGACCCGGACCGCCGGAAAAGCGGTAGAAGATGGATGGATGGATGGATGGAAGTAATTTAAAGGGGACAAAATAATTTTTCCACATGCTAACATGGCTCCCTGAGGTCTAAAAGGGGACACAGGATGAAAACTTTAAATTTTTAAGTATTTTTACACATTAATTTGTCTATCTGAAGTGGCTCTCAATAAAATTATTCCAAAAAACAACCCTGTTGCTTTGTTCGGGTCCACCATGATCTCACTAGCGTGATCTCATTAACATTTCTGATATGTCACCAGTTGTGACGTGATGGTGAGCCCGTTCCCAGCACATCAACAGTAGTATAAAATGTACTATTTACATACAGGGAACAGACATCGAGATGGTGACATCCTATAAGTACCTGGGTATTCATCTGAACAATAAACTAGACTGGTCACACAATACTGATGCACTCTACAAGAAGGGACAGCGCAGGCTGTTCCTGCTGAGGAGACTCAGGTCTTTTGGTGTACAAGGGGCGCTGCTGAAGTCATTCTATGACACGGTGGTGGCATCAGCCATCACTTTTGGAGTGGTCTGCTGGGGCAGTGGCATTACTGCAGCCGATAGGAAGAGACTGAACAAACTGATTAAGAAAGCTAGCTCTGTCCTGGGGCAGCGCCTTGATCCGATGGAGGAGATAGGAGAGAGAAGGACGGTGGCTAAACTGTCATCTCTGCTGGAGTCCGAGTTCCACCCTATGCAGGACATACTGAATGCACTGAGGAGCTCATTTAGCAGCAGACTACATCATCCCAGGTGCACAACCGAGAGGTTTCGTAGGTCCTTCCTACCAACGGCTGTCAGACTGTACAACCTAAGCAGGGCTGCTCGCAGAGATAGCAAAAAGACGTAACAAACTAATAGTTTTTTGAATGCAATAGATGCAATAGACTTACACAATGGTCCCCTCCGGCATACAACTAGGAACTTACCGGTCGCTATGGAGGGTGAGAATATGTATGGGCACATAATCATACCATGTAGGATAACTAAGTAGACGGTTATGCTGTTTCATTCCATCTAGCAACAATGCTCTGCACTGTGTGTGTTTATATATTTACATATTTATTCCATCTAGCTACAATGCTCAGCACTGGGTGTGTTTATATATTTATATATTTACATATTATTCCATCTAGCTACATTGCTCCGCACTGTGTGTGTTTATATACTTGCATATTTATTCCACCTAGCTGCAATGCTCCGCACTGTGGGTGTTTATATATTTACATATTTATTCCATCTAGCTACAATGCTCAGCACTGGGTGTGTTTATATATTTATATATCTACATATTATTCCATCTAGCTACATTGCTCCGCACTGTGTGTGTTTATATACTTGCATATTTATTCCACCTAGCTGCAATGCTCCGCACTGTGGGTGTTTATATATTTACATATTTATTCCATCTAGCTACAATGCTCAGCACTGGGTGTGTTTATATATTTATATATTTACATATTATTCCATCTAGCTACATTGCTCCGCACTGTGTGTGTTTATATACTTGCATATTTATTCCACCTAGCTGCAATGCTCCGCACTGTGGGTGTTTATATATTTACATATTTATTCCATCTAGCTACAATGCTCTGCACTGTGTGTTCATATATTCATATATTTATTCCATCCAGCTACAATGCTCTGCACTGTGTGTCTGTGTGTGTGTGTATATATACTGTATATATTTTATAGTAATACGTACATATGTATATTAGCTGCTCTTGCTTGCTTTTTTTTTTTTTTTCTTGCCTTCTGATTGTTGCTCTGAGTGTTGCTATCCCTGTGCTGTTGCAATCCTGGAATTTCCCCGTTGTGGGACTAATAAAGGCTTATCTTATCTTATCTTATCTATTTATTAGTAATTCTGTTTTATCTTCCTTTTTTATACGTCTCTTCTAATTGGTCCAACTTCTCTTTCTGAACGTGTCACGATGGTGTTTTTATACACAAATCACCACATACTGCATTGATTCCTGTTGGAGTTGCCAGCAGGGGCTAATGGCTAACAGGCTAGAGCAGACAATTATTCCACCTGGTCCACTGAAGCAAAAGAAAACTCATTAGAAGTGCAAACTGCAGTGCATCTGCAAAGAATTCACAGCACTTCACTTTTTCCACATTTTGTTATGTTACAGCCTTATTCCAAAATAGATTAAATTCATTTTTCCTAAGAATTCTACACACAATACTCCATAATGACATGAAAAAGTTTTTTGTTGAGATTTTTAAATAAAAAACAAAGAATTCACATGTACATAAGTACTCACAGCATTTGCTCAGTACTTTGTTGATGCACCTTTGGCAACAATCACAGCCTCAAGCCATTTGAATATGATGTCAGAAGCTTGGCACACCCATCTTTGGGCAGTTTCACCCATTCCTCTTTGCAGCACCTCTCAAGCTCCATCAGGTTGGATGGAAGTGTCATGGCTCCCTCAGGGCCATCATCAACCTCAGCTGCACGCACACCTGCTGCCAATCGCCAGCAGGCTTTAAAAGCCAGACCTGCCTGTGGCTCAGCACGGAGTCGTCTGTCAAACTCCCTAGAACACACCTCACGTCAACAGCCACATCCTGGCTCATCGTCTGAACTCCAGACCAACGCTTTGCTTCATGTAAGCAAACATTGACTCACCTTTGTCAAGTTCATCTTCCCCTGTGCACAGGTGGATCTCCCTGGTGGCGGATTCCTCTCTCCCCGGCGGCAGCTCAGCTTCCACCCCTGCTACAGGGTTGCTCACTCACTTCCCCGCACAAGAGCCAGACGCTGTCTCCCTGGCTGTAGCCCTCAAAGCCAACCTGAGCTCAACCACGACCACCTGCAAAGTAAGCTGTCATTATTATCACACTCTTTGCCCAGGGACTGAGCTAACATCTCTGCTTTATCATTATAGGGTTGCCAGGCTGCACAGCGTCCTGCTCTTCCCCCAGCACGAGTCCTACACTTCACTCACACACACTGTACATACACGCACGCATACACAAGCACTGTTAGCAATAAAAAGATCATTGTACTTCACTCGAGTCTGTCTTTTGTCCCCTGGGTCCAGAATTATGTCAGGAAGTGTCAGCGCACAGCCATTTTCAGATCTCTCCAGAGATGTTCGATTGGATTCAAGTCTGGGCTCTGACTGTAAGACTCAAAGACATTCACAGAGTTGTCCTGAAGCCACTCCTTTGATATCTTGGCTGTGTGCTTAGGGTCGTTGTCCTGCTGAAAGATGAACCGTCGGCCCAGTCTGAGGTCAAGAGCGCTCTGAAAAAGGTTTTCATTAAGGATGTCTCTGTACATTGCTGCATTTATCTTTCCCTCTATCCTGACTAGTCTCCCAGATCCTGCTGCTGAAAAACAGCCCCACAGCATGATGCTGCCACCACCATGCTTCACTGTAGGGATGGTATTGGCCTGGTGATGAGCGGTGCCTGGTTTCCTCCAAACATGATGCCTGGCATTCACGCCAAAGAGTTCAATCATTGTCTCATCAGACAAGAGAATTTTGTTTATCATGGTCTGAGAGTCCTTCAGGTACCTTTTGGCAAACTCCAGATGGGCTGCCATGAGCCTTTTACTAATGAGTGGCTTCCATCTGGCCACTCTACCTTACAGGCCTGATTGGTGGATTGCTGCAGAGATGGTTGTCCTTCTGCAAGGTTCTTCTCTCTCCACAGAAAAATGTTGGAGCTCTGATACAGTGACCATCAGGTTCTTGGTCACCTTCCTGACTAAGGCCCTTCTCCCCCGATGGCTCAGATTAGACATCCGGAAAGGTATATGAAGAGTGTTGGTGGTTCTAAACTTCTTCCATTTATGGATGATGGAGGCCACTGTGCTCATTGGGACCTTCAATGCAGCAGAAATTTTTCTCTACACTTCCCCAGATTTGTGCCTCGAGACAATCCTGTCTCGGAGGTCTACAGACAATTCCTTTGACTCCATGCTTGGTTTGTGCTCTGACATGCACTGTCAACTGTGGGACCTTATATAGGCAGGTGTGTGCCTTTCCAAATCCTGTCCAATCAACTGAATTTACCACAGGTGGACACAATGAAGCTGTAGAAACATCTCAAGGATGATCAGTAGAAACAGGATGAACCTGAGCTCAATTTTGAGATTCATGGCAAAGGCTGTGAATACTTAGGTACATGTCATTTCTTAGTTTTTTTATTTTTAATAAATTTGAAAAAATCTGAAAAAAGGTTGTTTCAGGTTGTCATTACGGGGTATTGTGTGTAGAATTTTGAGGAAAAAATTAATTTTATCCATTTTGGAATAAGGCTGCAACATTACAAAATGTGGAAAAAGTGACGCGCTGTGAAGACTTTCCAGATTCACTGTACAACTGTATAGTCAAAGAGTTTAATTATTTTTCCACTGGGTTAGATCAGTCAAAGTCAAACACAAACTGAGACCAGTACAAGTACGTCAGATTCATGTAGTTATTGAAAATATTAATTTAATATTGTTCTTTTATTTTAGGACAGTTTCTCAAAGACTCAACCTTAACATTTTCTAACTTTTTACCTGTTTCGTTCTCACAGAGAGTCTCTGAGGTCAGAGAGTCGTCATCACTGTTACTGTGACTTCCTGTTTTCAGACGTCTCTTCTTTGGTTTGGGTTCTTCTTCTTCTTTTGTGGATCCTGAGTCTACATGCCAGCTTCCTTCCTCATCCTGGATCTCAGTTCCAGCAGAGTTGTGAGAGAGGAGCTGCTCACTGTTTGGTTCTGCTTCACTCTGCTGCTTTTCCTCACAAACAAGAGTCCCCATGAAGGGATCGGCCTCCAGCTTCACTACCAGCTCTTCTCCCTCCTGACTGATGCACAGTTCCTCCTGTTCCTCTTCAACCTGTGGAGCTTCTGGTTCCTCCTGGTCCAGGACAGAGTTCCTCTCCTGATTCCAGAGCTGCTGCTCAGTCAGAACTTCCTCCGCTTTACATTCAGGTTGCTGTGAGAAATCTGAAGGAACAAAGACAAAAAAGTCAGAAAAAGAGAATTTTACTAGACAAATGAATAAGAAAAAAGTGTCAAATTTAGGATTTAAAAACAAGAGATTGCACATTTAAGACACAACCATGACTGAAAAACAGATCCAGAGTTTTCTAAAGCCTCATTCAGACCATTATAGTCCCACATACCTATTCTGTGGATTTTTATCTGGGAGCACCAGCGCATATTTAGTAGTCTGCGCTGACGATCGATCTCTTCCTCGGGTTTTTTTCTCTTTCTTTCCTCGTTTCTCTCCCTCCTTACCTGGTCCCCTGCCATCCTCCCTGGGCCGTCCCTGGTGGCCTTCCCTTGGGGGTGGGGGGGGCTAAGCCAGTGCCAGGAGGCGCGGCTCGGAGGGGAGTACTGTCACACCTGAGCGCTGATTGCTATCCGCGCTCAGGTTGTCCAGTTTTCCTCCAGCTCCACCCTGTTCTGGGCCTGGTCTTACGGCCTTCCCCGAGGCCCTAATTTGACAGCGTCTCAGCTGACTTCGACTGTCAAGCACAGCTGCTCCCGTTGTCTCTGCTCTTCACCCTTCCATAAGTGCTGCTGCCCAGCGTGTGTTTTCCCCTCGCTGTCTCCCTAGCCTTTCTCCCGGGTTAGAATGCTATTCTAAGTTATGAGTGTGTTTTTGCCCCATGTGGCGCTTTACTTTGTTATTTGTATATTGAGTATCCTTTATTAATAAAGTAACGCAAACTCACTGGTCGCCCTATAGCGTCTCCTTAATGGCTCGTGAGAGCCATTCATGACAAGGAGACAGTCATCATTTCACAAATTACAGGCCGGTCTCTTTACTCTCACAATTCTCCAAAATATGGAAAAAATCTTCACTAAGAGACTGGATGATTTCATTAAAAAAAACAACCTCCTTACAGTCAGTGTGGTTTTAAAGCAGACAAATCTACATCTTCAGCACTGATTGAACTCATAGAAATTACTTGTTGTATAGATTAAAAAAAAAGTTTGCTGTAGGAGTATTTATAGATTTAAAGAAAGCTTTTGACACCATAGACCACAGAATTTTACTGAGGAAATTGAAAAGGTATGGGATAAGAGGGGTCGGACTGAATTGGGTGGAAAGTTATTTAAGTAACAGACAACAATTTGTACAAATTGGTGAGCACAAATCACCCTGCGTGAACATCTCTCGTGGTGTGCCTCAGGGGTCAGTTTTGGGACCCAAACTTTTTATCTTATATATATAAATGGCATATGCCAAGTATCAAAAATTCTGAAATTTATTTTGTTTGCAAATGACACAAATTGTCATGAGCTCCCTGTGCACTCTTCCATTAGCACACAGTGGAGAGAAGAAAGAATGAGGATTTAAATGCAGGCGTTCACCACACGCACATTTATTGAAAACCAGTGCAGAGATACAGACAACAAATGAATAGTGATACAAAATGGCTGCGCTCGGGAAAGCAGGGAAGACAGCGGGTAGCTCTGCAAACTTGAGGGGAATGTAAACTGGGCGCAGCCTAAGTGTAACAATAGTGCAGTGGAGAGAAAACACTGCCAGAGGCAAAACGGGATTTAACCGGGAAAGAACGCTTCTGGCACAACCTAAAGGCAACACAAGGGAATGCAAACAGTTTACTCACAAGTTGAAGCAGTCCCAAAAAGTCCAGTATTCCTAGCGAGCGCAAATAATAGTCCTTCTAGACATGGCGATCACTCCGTGTTGAGCAGAGGTGAATCACTCAATGAACCAGCGGTGTTTGTCCAGCTGAAGGCTGCCTTTATACGAACACCGCCAGCCTCACAAATAGGCAGCACCTGGATGAGGATAATTACCGGGATGGGGAGCACCTGGTGGAATTACTGAGAGCGAGGGGGCGTGGTAGGATCGGCAGACTGTCAGCAGCGTGGGAAAAAGATCAGAGGCTGACTAACGGCTGCCGGTCAGGCAGTGGCTAAGGATAGGGAAAAATACAAACAGTGAAGCCAAACCCACAAAGATATCAGGACCGAGCCGGGGAAAGCCAAGCTAGCTTGGCCCATGACAGAGCCCCCCCTTTAAGGGGTGGATTCCCAGAAACCCACAGTAACATCAACCCCCCCCCCCCCCCAAAAGAAAGAAGCAACAACAACACACAATATGAAGTCGGGTGGGAGGTTGGGGGGAAACAGGAAGGAGGGAACGCAATACCCCGCCCAGGGTCCATGATAAACCTCCCCCAAGGCCACAGATGTTGGAGCGCAGGAGGCCTCCCAGAGTCCCAGGCCCAGCAGAAGGTCTGGTGAATGGCGTCCGGCAGCCTGCCAGGAAACATGGGCCACCTGACCCGGGGAGTCAACTCTTCTGGCAGCCAGCCAATGTTGCTCAGTCACCAGGACTGAAGGGGTGAAGCAGGAAGTGGCCTGCCCACTGGAAGGCCCACTGGTGGGCAACGGGACCGGGGACAGGAGACCTTCACAGCATAAAGCATCAGTAAGGGAACCATGGCATCCTCAGGGAGGTCCATAGTGCCCTCGGTGGCCCCCAACTGGGCCGGCTCCGCTGCACCCACGATGAACTCCAGCGGGAGCCTCATGGTGGCACGCAACCAGGCTGGCTCCACTGCACCCCCGATGGACTTCAGTGAGAGCCTCGCTGCACCCGTGGTGACATCTGGCTGAAGCTCAACTACACCCATGATGGCCCCCAACTGGGCTGGCTCTGCTGCACCCACGATGGACTCCAGCGGGAGCCTAACTG
Source organism: Pholidichthys leucotaenia (assembly GCA_020510985.1). Classification (NCBI taxonomy): domain Eukaryota; kingdom Metazoa; phylum Chordata; class Actinopteri; order Cichliformes; family Pholidichthyidae; genus Pholidichthys; species Pholidichthys leucotaenia. Next base: position 23,768,252 of record CM035836.1, on the reverse strand, counting down.
CACCCGTGGTGACCTCTGGCCGAGACACAGCTACACCCATGATGGCCCCCAACTGAGCAGGCTCCGCTGCACCCACGATGGTCCCGGTCAGGGACGTGGCTGCACCCACGATGTGCTCCGGCTGGAACACCATTGCACCAGCGGTGACCCCCATCAGGGGCCTCATTGGTCCCGTGGTGACCTCCCCAGTGAGGGGGGTGGTGCTCCTAGCGCCTCCTGGCCCTGGACCCCGATCCTCGGTGGATTCTGGTGACTTGGAGTGCGCAGCCTCCATTGTCATGCATTGTGCTGTGCTCCTGCTGACCTCCTCTGGGACCGCCAACCTCTCATCATCGGTTGGCAACCTGGCAGCAGCAGAGCCCAGCGAGGGAAGTCCAGGTGCGGCCAGGAGCTGCACCCAGCTCTCCTCCCCAAGAGCCAGACAAGATCCTTCAATTACTGATAAATGAACTACAGGAGAGATTACTTGCCCGTGCTCGAGCTCTACCGCCGTCCAGGATTTCGACGCTGTCAACAATGACGGTCCGGATCCCGTCAGCTGGGGGTCAAGTCCAGGGGATGGCTCTGCTGCGGCGGTCCCTGCATTCTGGCCCGATCCCAGCGTGATGGTGACAGCAGTCCTATTAACCTCCTATAGCAGCTCCAACGCAGGGAATTCCACCGGCATGGCTGCAGGGGGACCTCTCTGTGCTGGCTACGGGGAGGGAACGTCCGGAGCCACTGGCTCCGCCACCATCTGGCGACTCGGTTCCAAGACCGGCAGGCACTCAGGAATGAGGGGATTAGACACAGAGGGAGTAGGGAATGAGTTCACAGCTGCAGCTGGAGGAGAGGACCCTGCGGACTGCTGAAACTGGGCCTCACCCTCGGGAGACAGACAAGGTTTAGAGTAATTAAGTTCAATTAGATGAAAGAACTCTTGCCTGTCATCCAGGTGTTTGACGTTCGCAGCTGTAGCTGACTGGCCATCACCCCTCTCTATATTCACGGCCATACTGGTCCTGTCCAACGGTGACCGGGAAGCACGATCCGGCACCGGTGATTCCTCACACTCAAAAATCATAGGGGGAGACACGGAAAGGACAAGAGAAGGGTTTACTTCAACAACTGGGGGATAGAGAGCCCAGCTGGCTGCTGGAGCTGAGCCTCTCCTCTGGGAGACAGGCAACGTTTATCATCATTACATAGAACTGAATGAGAAAACACTCGCCGTTCTCTCGGTGCTCGATGTTGACAGCTGTGGGCAGTTGACAGTCCTTCCCCCCCCCCATGTCACTGGCTGTTTTGGCACCTTCACATGGTAGCTGAGGAGCCGGCTCCGATGACGTGGAGGTGGGCGTAGCAGATGGAGGATTAGCGAGGCCCTTATGGCAAGTCCTCCGGGAACGGCGGCGACGAGAGGAAGCAGGCGATGTGTTCTCCGGTTCCTCCAGAGAGGGCCCCCCTTCCATCCGGTATTCTCCTCCCGGGAAACACGAAGGCATGGGGGAAATGGGAGAAACAGAGAGACAAACAAGATCGGCAGCTGACAATTCATCAGGAATCAGGCAAGCAGCTTCGGGTGTCGTTAACAGTGACTGAATAAATACTTGCCCGAATTCCTGTGGGTCGATGACGTCAGCTGTTGTCTCTGTGGTTGGGGCATGCTCATCATCCGGCTGGAGCTCCGACCTCCTCAGGGAATATTCTTCCAACCTCTCGGCCAACTCCGAAAGGAGCCACAGTTTTACCTCCAAGAGGAGTTCTGTCTCCGCCAGGAGAACCTGTCTTCAATTCCTCCCACTCCTCTGGGGGCAGAACTGACCACGGCTCGGGACGAGGAGGCAGGGCTGTCGTCAGCGAGGCTGGATGCTTACTCCGGCAGGGGTTCCTCTTCCTCACGGTCGGTTTGGGCATCAGATAATCGGGAATTCTGAGCACCCCACCTGGCCGCAAGTAATCAAGGCTGATGACCTCCGGAGAAACAGGGAGCAAAGGCGGTGTAGCCGCAGGGTGCTCGAGCACTGGGAGCTCCTCACCCGACCCCTTGGACGTCACGATGACAATCTCCCGGAAAATCTCGGCCGCCTCCGGGTGGTCCCACCGGCTATCCCGATTCATCACTTTAACAGCTGCGTCCCAAGCCCGTTGAACTGCCTCGGGAGAACAGGGCTCCAGCGTCCGCGAGAGAATGTCCTCCAACAGACAGAGCGAGTGCAGCTCCCTCCCCAGCAGCTCAGCCATTGTGCCCGGAAAGCAGAAGAGGGAAAATGAGACAGTCCAAAAAAAATGAAAAAATGATTTGTGTGGATATAACCCGCTAAATCCTATAATTTGGCTGGTTCATTCTGTCATGAGCTCTCGGTGCACTCTTCCATTAGTGCACGGTGGAGAGAAGGAAGAATGAGGATTTAAATGCAGGAGTTCACCACACACACATTTATTGACAACCTGTGTAGAGATGCAGACGACAAATGAGTAGTGATACAAAATGGCTGCGCTCGGGAGAGCAGGGAAGATGGCGGGTAGCTCTACAAACTTGAGGGGAACGTAAACTGGGCACAGCCTAAGTGTAACAATAGTACAGTGGAGAGAAAACGCTGCCAGAGGCAAAGCAGGATTTAACCGGGAAAGAACGCTTCTGGCACAACCTAAAGGCAACACAAGGGAACACAAACAGTTTACTCACAAGTTGGAGCAGTCCCAAAAAGTCCAGTACTCCTAGCGAGCGCAAATAATAGTCCTTCTAGACGTGGCGATCACTCCGTGGTGAGCAGAGGTGAATCACTCAATGAACCAGCGGTGTTTGTCCAGCTGAAGGCTGCCTTTATATGAACACTGCCGGCCTCACAAATAGGCAGCACCTGGATGAGGATAATTACCGGGATGGGGAGCAGCTGGTGGAATTACTGAGAGCGAGAGGGCGTGGTAGGACCGGCAGACTGTCAGCAGCGTGGGAAAAAGATCAGAGGCTGACTAACAGCTGCAGGTCAGGCAGTGGCTAAGGATAGAGGAAAATACAAACAGCGAAGCCAAACCCACAAAGAGATCAGGACCGAGCCGGGGAAAGCCAAGCCGGCTCGGCCCATGACACAAATATCTTTGCACTGGTGAGAATTTGCAGCAGGTTTAGAGGTGGTCACATCTGAAACGAAAAGGTTAACACAGTGGTTTAACAAAAGTAAAATATCTCTAAATCTGAAAAAAAACCCACAAAGATTATGGTGCTTGGAAATTATAAAATAAATCATGAAATAATGATAATGATAGATAATACCAGAATAGAAACAATACAGGAAAATAAGTTTCTGGGGGTGACGCTAGACAATAAAATCTGCTGGAAACCTCACATCAGTCACATCCGGGCCAAGTTGGCAAAATGTATAGGGGTACTGGGGAAGACAAGACACATTTTGGACTATAAATCATTGTTTTTACTGTATAATTCACTGTTTCTACCATATCTTAACTACTGTGTAGAGGTCTGGGGAAACACCTACAAGACCAACCTACAGCCAATATGCACATTACAAAAAAAAGCTATAAGGATAATAAATAATGTAGGAAATAGAGACCATACCAACTCGTTGTTTTTAAAGTCACATGCCATAAAGTTCATGGACTTAGTTAAATTTAAGACAGCACAAGTCATGTACAGGGCAATTAATAATCAACTCCCAACTTATATACAAAAAAATATTCACAAAAAGAGACAATTGTGGGGAGCCTTGAATAACGAAACTGAGTTGCATTTAATCCAAGTTTATTTCAAGCAACATTCCCACAGTCTGCTCTCATCCCTGAGCAGAGAAAACAAGAGACTGGAACACAGCAAAGTGCTCACCTTTAAACATTCTCACATCAAACAAACTCCCTCACAGGGGAAGTCACACATCTCCACCATAAACCTTTTGTTCACATTAATCAACCTTTTATTTACATTACTCCCCCCTCTCTCCTCTCGAGCCTCAGATGTCAGGAAGTCTTCTGTTCACACCTATAGGCTCCTCCATCGTCCTCTCGAGCCTCTGAGATCAGGGAGTCTTCTGTTCACACCTATAGGCTCCTTCATCGTGAGGTTAAATCACATATGCAGTGTCCAACATATAAATGTACCACAACACAGCCATAACAATGATTATAATTTCAGAGGAGACAAACTTTACAAAACCTAAGGTACGAACAACTAAGAAAAGTCTGTGCATATCTGTCTGTGGGGTGGATTTGTGGAACAGTCTGGAGCTGGAATCGAAACTACGTACAAACAGAAATCAATTCAAAAATAGGTATAAACATTATTTGCTGAAAAGATATATTCTAGAGGTTTAGTATTTATATGTACGACTCACTGTGCTCACTCTGGGACACTATGGTAGGGTAGGTGGGACAGCACTGTGCATATCTGTGTATATCTGTGTTGTTTGGGGCTGGGTTTAAATGTATGGACCGTATGTATGTTGGGATGGATGGGTGTCAATGTTGATATGCACAAAATATAAGTAATTGTCTACTTGGGATCTTAAATGAGGTAATATGTATATATTTCACATGGGTTGTATTTAGGGAAAAGAGGAGTTGGAGTAAATGAGTGTTAACTTCTTCCTTCTTCCTTTATTGCACTTGTCATTTGTTTTGTTTTTTACTTTTTTGTTTGAAATAAACTATGTATGTATGTATGTATGTATGTATCTATCTATCTATCTATCTATCAATCTACATAGTGCTGACCAATGTTGCAAAGTTTAAATTTAAAAAAAGCAGCAGCGTTGCTCAACTGAGTAAAATTTGTAAAATATTCTTTGACTTTTAAATTTATGTTTTTATATGTATGCAAAATGCAACCAGTAATTACCAAAGTATTGTGACATTGTGGGGGTTCACGCAAGAAAGGAGAGATGACTGTGACGAAACAGGCTTTATTTATACACAACACTCAACACAGACAGGTAGTCCATGGGCCGAGTCAGATATTGGTACCACTAAAAGGGACAAAACCTCTATGGTGCTATTTTGTTTGTAGGACCTATTTATGTGTATTAAAGCATGATAGCATTTCCAAATGAGTAGCTTAGTCATGATACACGGCACCTCCTTTTTTTAAGTAAAATTATCATGACGCCTAATATCACATGCTGGTATTTCTGAATTATTCTCCCTTTTACTGTACAAAATGCTAATAGAAATTGACCTTGGATAGTTTCCAATATTAACTTTAATTCAGTTTCTACTTTTCAGGGGTTTTTTTGAGGGAGAAGGTACGATTTATTTTTGATTTCAGCACATTTTTGCATTCCAGTGGAGCGCCGCGAGGCAAGTCAATATAAATGTTTATTTAAGACTTATTTTGGTTATCACTTAGTTAAGAAAATTAATTAAATGTTATCTTTTATAGTGTGCCAAAAGAAACTGGAGTTCTGGAGGATCGCAACATTTTATTAAAAACGAAACCAGAATAATAGTGTACAACTTTATAGACAAGAATGAGTAATTTCAATGCCAATTTCAATTGATGCAATTAATTACATGAGATAATTTACCATTACCAGGTGTCATTGCAGGTGTGGATGAATGTACCTAACTGAAAATGGATTCCGCCCAAGAAGCAGGGAGTGGCACGGCACCCAAGCGCGCACGCCTTGATTGCATAATCCATTGCTCATCTTCAGATGAAGAACTAGTATCTCCAAAGGACATCAACTCCTGGAAAACCCTGCTGAGAGCCGCTGAAATAAGACAGCATGCTCCGATCCTGGACCTAGCAAAAGGATTGCCAGATGATGCCATACCAGCTGTGGCCTACCACCGGAAATGCCGAAGCATTTTCACCATGAAAAGGGACCTCGATGCTATAATTTCCAAGCAGAGGCGCACAGAAGAAAACAAAAGCTCAACGGAAAGAAAAATGTCACAGAGGCCAGCACCATCTCAGTCAAGGGTTTATGAGGCAGAGTGCATCTTTTCTTCCTTTTGCCTTCAGTGAGAGCAGTCGCATTTTTTTTTCCTCCCTCCTCCTATCCTGCCTTCCTGACCTAATCCCAGCTTGCTGCGTCTGAGTGAGTGTCTGTGCCGTCTCACCATCTTGCTGATCTCAACCCAAATGGAAAATACGGAAAATGGATATAAGCTGGGCTTTAAACGCAATTGACACCACCTTTTCAAACAGAAAATTGGGCCCGGGGGAGCCCAAATGTGGAGAGACCCATGGATTGGAACTCATGTGTCTGTGTGATTTGACTGAGGATGTGGAAAAACATCTACCTGTTTTGGCTACGATCACAGGATTTCTGCCGATTGGGCTTTGGAGTTCTCCTGGTGTATCGAAAATTTAACTGGAGGAGCTAATCAAAATGCGGACCCGGCGGAGCTGCTTCTCAATAATTCGACCAGATGGGGAGTGCACGAAGTAGCGGCAAATGACCAACATGGAATTTACCATCTGCATGCATTAGAGAGATGGACTCTATCGGACATGTTCATCTGTGTTTAGAAGGGGAAACATCTGGAGTCGCTTCGTGCTCTCCAGGGAATGATATGAATTTAAAGCCAGTGAATGTTAATTTGAATTGTAAGCTCAGAATATGACAATAGGGAAATCCTATACTCCTATACTCTGTCTGAGCAGATTCGGCCTTGATCGGCGCCCCTGGATAACTCACTCCTCCAGAGTTGAGATAAGCGGATGTGTCAGCTGGCTCGCTAACCCAAACACCGCTGCTGTGCAATAAACAGAACTCTTCAGGGACAGCGTTCATGAACTATAACATCTATCGTCGCCTAGGAGACTATTTGTTGTGCTCCAGTAACTGATACACTCAACACTGCACACACACTGATATCATCATACTGATATACATACACTGCTCTCTCCCTGCTGTGTGATTTGTCTACTAAATGTCTGCTAAATAAGCATTGAGGGTTTTTTTGCCTGGAATCAAAATTTCGCTTACTTACTTAAGCGTCAATTTGATAAAACATGTTTTTTTCTCTCGCCTACTGTGTGATATCCACTCTTTTTCTTTTTTTTTCCTTTCTTCTTTATGACTGGCGCCTAGCGGCTGCCCCGGCCTTGGATGCGCTCTGCAGAGCGTGCCCAAATGCCAAGTCACGTTTCGTTACCTTGTATTCATACATGTGTAATGACAATAAAGTTGAATCTCATCTCATCATCTCATCTCATCTTCTGTGAGAAGACCAGCAAGTACTTGAAAGGAGATAGGACTAGTGATCCTCTGGTCCAGTGCACTGAACTGCGTGCCGATGAGAAAGTCCGAAAGGCTGCTGTCAGTAAACTGGACAACAGAATGCTTGCCATCGTCAGCAGAGACCTCGTGGCAGCGGAAGGTCATTACGACCGGACTTGCTACCGTGAGTACACACGGGATTCAAGCATCATCACACAGGACAGTGGAAAAGGTGCCAGTGCTGCTCCAACTGATACTGATGCTGAGTATGAAGCTGCAGAGCAACAGTCATACAATGACCTTTTCTCTTACGTAAGAGAAGAACTGTTTGTCAACCCTGATGTGGTGCCAATGACCAACCTCACAGCCAGACTGGTCGAGGGCATGGTAACTCTTGGAGTGGAAACAGTGAAAGCCTCGACCAAGAAACACATCCAACGCAAACTGGTAGCTGAGTTTGGAGAAGCCCTGCAAATCACTCAAGATGACAATGGGAAACTACTTGTGTATCCCAACAGCCTTTCTATGCCAGAGCTTGTTAAGGCATACCAAATACTCCAGAGAAAGGTGCAACTCATGGAATCAGACAGGAGTGAGGACATTATCGACAAGGCAGCACTGCAGATGAGAGGTGACATCAAGAAGCAAGACTACAGACAGTCATGGCCACCTCAGATGTCGGAGGATGCGGTCATTCCTTCTTCAATGACCAGGTTCCTGAACACACTGCTGACAGGCTCAACAGACCGCTCAAACCCATCTGACAGAATCCAGCGTCTCTGCAGCTCATTTGGCCAGGACTTGGTATATGCCATTACCAATGGTAAGGTGAAGCCAATGAAGCACATCACTCTGCCCTTCGCTGTCAAGTCACTTACTGGAAACGTGGAGCTGGTGCACATACTCAATCGGCTTGGTCACAGCGTGTCATACTCTCAAGTCGAGGAAATTGACACGGCCTTGTGGCGTGGATCACCAGCGCCAGAGGCCGTGTTGCAGTTGCTGTCATGCAAATGTGTCCGCGTCTGCAAACTTCCAGACTGTGTGTGCCTGGTGAACCAGCTGAAATGCACATACATGTGCAAACTGCAGACCTGCAGCAACCAGAGGGAAGAAGATGAAGATGGCGAAGCTTATGAAGTAGCAGATGATTCGGACACAGACGAATAGATCTACTAGTTACCTGTTACAGTACTGTAATGGAATACTACTCTTTTGCTAGGAGACTACTTTGTAATCCTACAATAATTATGCATTAATCTACTGTTAAAACTGTTTACTGTGCTTCATTTGTATCTCAGATATCCTCTAATAACATTCACTTCTGCAATTATGAAGAAGCAGCAGTAGATGATTCGGACACAGACTAATACTAGCCGCTATAGTACTCTATTGGAAGTGCTTTGCAATGCCACAGTATTACAATATCAACTGCCAAAATTGTTTTTTGTGCTTTATTTGTATCTCAGATATGCTGTAATAACAAGTAACTGCTCATTAATAGGGTAAATATGTGTTGGTATTATCATTCCAAAAATTCGCAGCCTCAGATTTTGTGATTTATGGGGCATCATATTCAATGCCTGATAGCTATGACTAAGCTACTACTTTGGAATTGCTATCATGGCAAAATATCATCGACAGATATAGGCCATTCCAAAATGCATCACTAGAATTTGTCCCTTTGAGTGGTACCAATAACTCAAAAATCTGGTCTGGGCCCATGGACTAAGGAGGGGAGGTCATTCACACAGACCCCCGTCTCACTGTGGGTGACACAAACGCATGATCAGTCACTGCTCTGACTCTTCTTATAACACTGCTGTGCCATTATAATGCAGCCACAATGACTGTCATTATAACACATTATAATGACACAGCAATACACTTAGAACACACAAATACTAACACTCTTTGAATCCTCTGCAGCCAAAGCATGCCGGGAGAATCCTCGCCCCCTTAACACAGCCCTGACATTACACTATGTTCTGTACAGTTGTTTTAAATAATAGAGACGGTATCGGGTTTGGATTGTATAGGCCGATATTCAAAGCCACAGTATAAGTATCGGTATCGTTCTTGAAAAAGTGGTATCGGCTCATCCCTACTCATCACCAGTGAGCTTTGTCTTAAATTTCTTAAATTGTGTTACCATTATTTTTGAATCACACTTACAATGATGCAGATTTTAAAATGAAAATATAAAAACAATTAAAAATAAAAATGTTTAAAATTCATATCCTCTGATTTACTCGGGTTCAAAGGTCAGTATCGTGCACATGACAAATTTCAGCGTTTGGTGAGATATGTTTGTGGGGGACGTGACGATGAGGAGTTTAATGTGGATTCGACCTCCAAAAACAAAAAAGAAAGAAAACTTATCATTTTCATGGTGAATGTGAAGAAGAGTTCTTTTTTACTACAGTGAAAGAAAAATGTGTTTCTCATTTGCGGGGTGACTGTGGCAACAGCAAAGCGACACAATGATTAAAGACGCTTCAATACATGTCATGAAAGCTACCATACTAACTACCCACCGGGCAGCACACTGCGGCAAAGTCCGTGAGTTAAAAGCAACTTTGGGAAAACAGCAATCTTTTTCACAAGGCCACTGAAAAATTCGCAAAAAACAACCAAAGCCTCATTTAGAGCTACACAGTTTTTGATAAAGAAGAAGGCCTTTACAGACGGGGAGGTTTTCAAAGAAGCAGTGATGATGGTTGCAAAGACTGTATTTAAAGACACAAAGAATGGAACTGATTCTTCTTGTTTTAGATTTGATTGGTGGTTGGCAACCAGCTTAAAGGTGCATTACCATCACTGATTTGATTATCATCACTCTATATCTTTGTATAAGGAGTTCTTATAAGGAGTTCTGAAAACCGGTACTACCTGTCTCATGGGTTGGGCCGTGGGCGACTCATCCGGCATCCCCCCCCTTCCGAGGGTGTGGAGGGTGAAACAGGGCATCCTGGCAGAACTAAAAACAACATCTGCCACAGGTCTGTGGTGGACCACTCCCAGTTATACAGGGTGAGACTGGACATCCTGGCAGATAAACACATCTGTCGCAAGATCTGTGGTGGACTGTGCCAGTCGATGCATTGTGACATGCACTACACAAAGAGCAGAGATAAACAAACCTATCATCTGGTCAGTCACTGCAACAGATACAGGAGTCAGTTTGTCTTGGCTTGTCCTTGCCACTGATAATACCTTTATCTGCCAAGAATGTGCTGCTAGTCCAGCAAAAGCTAGCAGTACTCAAATACTTTGCAAGCAGTTTCATGAAATGGTCAATCAGAAAGCAACTCATACCAGCTCGGACGTCCCCCGGGCTGACAAGGTCCGCGCTGATCTGTTCACACTCCAACAGGCAGTGAAAAGTAAGCTAGGAGCAGAAAGACAAAAGAAGAGGAAAACAGCAGCCTTGTGTGTAGCAGAATGGAATGTACGCACTCTGTTGGACAGAACAACATCACAGCGAGCAGAAAGACAGACCGCACTTGTGGGCCTGGAAATGAACAGGTACAATGTAGACCAGGGGTCACCAACCTTTTTGAAACCAAGAGCTACTTCATGGGTATCGAGTCATGTGAAGGGCACCAGCTTGACACACTCCTCTAAAATAACAAATTGTGTGTATACTGTATATATATATATATAAAATTATCAATAACTTAGAGTGTGTAACAGACAAGATCAATATTCAACACTTTATTTTTATTAATCTCAGCAATTGTTCAGATGATCACTTCTACATTTCATTAAAAAAAATGTTCAGTTTTCACCAGTCCCTTTTAACCATAAAAAACTAAACCCTTTTAATTCATGAACTATGTTGAACCATGTTTGAAAAAGTTATGCAACATTTAAGAAAAATCAACTTTCATATTAAATAAATCTTATCACATTTTTAACTGAACAAATCTGCTGCAATTCTGCTCAAAATCTGTTACATTTAATAAACACACTTTTGTGTTCTTCTTCACTGGAATTATATCCATACAGTTCTTGCCAAGAATCATGCTGGAGTAATAACCAGCGCTGTACTTTCATGAGAAGAAGCTAAACAGCGCTGAGTGCTTATATGCACGGTGGCGCTGTGGTCAGCACCGTGGCAGCAGTTTACCCTCGGCCGGGGGATCGCGGGTTCGATCCCTGCCCCCGGCCAACAGTGATCTGTGTGGAGTGTGCATGTTCTGGTTTTTCATGCAAAAACATGCAGGTTAGGGAGTTAAGGGGCGCTTGCGCACGCAGCTGGTGGCTTGTCACCGGACTACAGAACAAATCCACCTACGGGTACAAGATAAGTCCAAAAAAAAAAAAAAAAAAGAGTGGGTAGTGAAGTGTCGCTCCACATACGCCGTCGCCCCGCAAATGAAACACACGCAGCTTCCTTTCACGGTAGTAAAAAAGAACTCTTCCTCCCGCTCACTTTGAAAATGATAAATTTTCTGTCTTTTTTTTGCCATGTTTTTGGGCTAGGAAACTGCACTCCGCCCACCATCTTCACTGCCCGCTAGCTAAGCTTACGCTCCACAAGCGCGAAGGTTTTGTCATGCGCACGATACTGACCTTTGAACTAGGTCAGAGTTCACCTTAACTTTACGTATAATAAACATATTTTCATTTTTTTATTTTTAAGACATTGTCATTTTAAAATCTATATAAATGCAAGTGTGATTTTAAAAAATAGCGGCAGAAAAAATTACATCTTAGACACAGCTCATTTGCGAGTTGTGCTATTTTTAGAACAGGCCTGCGGGCAACTCATGTGGTCCCCGCAGGCGACATGGTGCCCGCGGGCACCGCGTTGGTGACCCCTGATGTAGACATAGCTGCACTTAGTGAAACAAGATTGCCTGGATATGACAGCTTGGAAGACCATGGGTACATCTTATTTTGGGGTGGGAGATCAACTTAAGAAAAGAGAGAAGCAGGAGTGGGCTTTGCAGTTAGAAAGGAGATAGCAGCAATGCTTGATGAGGAACCGGTGCCAATCAACAACAGGATAATGACTATGAGACTCCCACTACATTGGAAGATGTATGCCACACTCATCAGTGTATATGCCCCAACAATGACCAACATAGAGGAGGTGAAGGAAAAGTTCTACAGTGATTTACATGAGACTATAAGGCATGTACCGACTGATGACAGGCTGATACTCGTTGGAGATTTTAATGCCAGAGTTGGTTCGGACACTGAGAAATAGAAAGGAGTGCTAGGCAGTCATGGAGTAGGCAAGTGCAATGCTAATGGAGGACTTCTACTTGCACTATGTTCAAAGTACAACCTTGTGATAACCAGCACTCTATTTAAACTGTGTTTCGTTACCTTGTATTCATACATGTGTAATGACAATAAAGTTGAATCTAATCTAATCTAATCTAATCTAAACACAAGGATACACACAAGAAGACATGGATGCACCCAAGATCCAAGCACTGGCACCTATTAGACTACATCATAGTCGGGCAGGGAGACATAAGGGATGTATTGGGCACCAGAGCAATGAGAGGCACGGACTGTGGTACTGATCATGTTATGCTGAGATCTAGATTAAGGATTTACAGACAAAAACAGCACTGCAGGATGGGTGCGAAGCCACCACGGAAGCTAAACACTAGTGCACTGAAAGGCCAAAAGAAGCAGGAAGAACTTAACACAGGAAACGGATGAAAACTTGAAAGACTGGGACAGCAACAACTCAGAATGACATAGAAGAGAAATGGGCAACACTGAAGGATACGGTGTATCAGACTGCGAGTGATGTATTAGGCTACCCTGAGAGGAAACATCAAGATTGGTTTGATGAGCATGATGAACACCTGAAGAAACTACTAGAAGCGAGGAATACAGCTCGGCAGGAAAACCTACAGTGTAACACAAGGTCGAAGAAGATGAAATACTCAAAGGCTCAGAGTGAGCTACAGAAGTACACCAGAGAGATGAAGTCCAACTGGTGGGATGAAAAAGTGGAGAAACTTCAAACTGCAGCAGACAGGAAGGACATGAAAACATTCTTCACAGGTTTGAGAGAAATCTACAGCCTTAAACCAAGAGGACTGATCCAACTAAAGGCTATGGATGGTGAAACGGTTTTGCAGGAGAAAGACAAGATCCTGGACAGATTTACAGACCACTGTGACCAACTACTAAACAACCCTGGAGATCTCACTGAAGAGGCTAAAGAAGCTCTAGCGCAGTGACCAGCTGTATCAAGTCCGGATGAACCACCAAATTTTGATGAACTAATGGCAGCTATCAGGACAACACAGGATGGTAAAGCTCCAGGAAGGGATGGAATTCCAGCAGAAGTGTGGAAATTTGGTGGTGTTCAGTTGACCAACTGCCTGCACAAGCTCATCCAAGAGATATGGGATGCCCAGAAAGTACATCAAGACTGGAAAGATGCAAGTATTGTGCCTTTGTTCAAGAAAGGTGACAGGAAAGACTGTAGAAATTACTGAGGTATATCACTGCTAGCCACTGTTGGTAAGATTTTCTCATGTGTACTACTTAACAGACTCAGTGAACACATCTTGCAGAATGTACTACCGGAAACCCAGTGCGGCTTTAGAAGTGGAAGAAGCACAATGCACATGATTCTCTGCTTGAAACAGGTTCAAGAAAAGTGTATCAAACAGAACATGCCGCTTTATGTAGTCTTCATAGACTTCAGTAAAGCCTTCGTTACTGTTTCGTGACAATGACTTTGGCAGGTACTCAAGAAATATGGTTGTACAGAGAAGTTTGTCAGCCTGACCGAAGCACTCCATACAGGTATGCAAGCAAACGTGGCAATGATTGGTACAGTATCTAAATGTTGCTCCCCTGGGTAGCAGCCCAGGAGGAGGCAACGTGCATGTGGAAGTCAACTCTCCAACCTGTGATAGAAGAATAGACAGGGAACATGTTTTGTGCCGTTATTTCACACAGAGGAGTTTATTCTTCGTCCTCCGGTACGCGAGTCTACTCTCTATCATTGTGCGACATGCGCCATCTATTGGTCGGCGTACGAAACTGCACTCAACTCACATGAGTTATAATGGAACCAGATTGATTACAAATGCATTGTAGAAAAATAAAACAATTAAAGAATAAAATAAAAATTGTAGGGGTGCCTGTTTTTTTTATTTTTTTTTAATCCAAATGTCTTTTTAGCACCTCTTACATAACTATTAACTATTTCCAAGCCTCTACAATCTCCCCCACTTCAAATACATGTCTCCCGACATTTCATGTTCTAGGGTGACTTAATGCATGAGAGTGTACCAGTTATAACCATAGGACTGAGGTTGGGTGAGGTATTGGAATGGCATATAGTTTTGAGTTAGCGGCACATGGGTAGGGAGTAAGAGAGGTCTTACGTCTGCAGTCCAAGGCTGGTACGATGGCTGTCCCAGGACGTCATAGGTCAGTCTCTCTACTGGCCTTGCTCAGTTCCTCCTGTTCTCCATTATCTCCATCCATCACTTCCACTTGTCCTTGACATTCTTCCTGCAGCAAAGCTGGTCCATCCATTTGCTCCTCAGCATCCCGCTGAATGGGGACCGGTTCCTGTCTTACTGGTGGGCAGAACTCTCTAGCTGTCGCACGAAGCCTTTGCTGATTTTGAGGATTTTGCTCTGGCATGACAGGTACTGGTTGCTGAGTGTTTTGGTCTGGGAGATTTGAAGCATTTTGCTGAGGATTTACGAGTCTGTAACATGGGATTTGGCTACGGAGGTTGTAGCGGTAAGTATTTTCCTCTTCTTCCTCCGAGCTGTCATTGTCTGTGTTATCAGTGTTAGGATTTGTCTCTGTCCTCTTCTTTCGTTTCTGTTTTGTCTTTTCTTTTGCAGGCAGTTCTTCTTCTAAAGCTAAGTCATTTACAGGCAACAACAGGTTTCTGTGTAGCACTCGCATCACTTTGCTGCCTCTCTCTGCTTGTACTTTATAGACTGGTCCATCTCCCACTCTCTCAACTACGCAATGTACTGCTGACTCCCAGTAAGCGCGCAGTTTCCCTGGGCCTCTTCTTTCAGAGAGGTTTCTGACCAACACCCTGTCGCCTGGTTGGAGTGTGACACCTTTTACAAAGCTACAATGCTCTGCACTGTGTGTCTGTGTGTGTGTGTATATATATATATTTTATAGTAATACGTACATATGTATATTAGCTGCTCTTGCTTGCTTGTTTTTTTCTTGCCTTCTGATTGTTGCTCTGAGTGTTGCTATCCCTGTGCTGTTGCAATCCTGGAATTTCCCCGTTGTGGGACTAATAAAGGCTTATCTTATCTTATCTTATCTTTTAAGCATTTGTCGTACTGCTTTTTGCCTTTATCTGAAGACTTTTGACTGTTGTCTGCAGCGATTTTGTAAGCAACACGCATCCTATCAGCCCACTTTTTAGCGTAGGTTTGATGGTTGTGTGGGTCAGTGTCTTTTGTCTGGTTCAAT
This sequence comes from Pholidichthys leucotaenia, assembly GCA_020510985.1. Lineage (NCBI taxonomy): Eukaryota > Metazoa > Chordata > Actinopteri > Cichliformes > Pholidichthyidae > Pholidichthys > Pholidichthys leucotaenia. Next base: position 23,752,644 of record CM035836.1, on the reverse strand, counting down.
AGTAGATCTACAGGCAACCTTGGGACTCTGCCATATAAAAGGAAAAATGGAGAATAACCTGTTGACTTGTGTCTTGTACAATTGTAAGCATGTACAATTTGGGGTAGGTGATCCTTCCATTCACTTTTTTTCTCCTCCTGTAAGGTACAAAGCATTTGGAGTAGTGTATGATTCAGGCGCTCCACGGGGTTTCACTGCGGATGGTATGGGGTGGTTCATGAGTGAGAAATTCCAGACAGTTGTTGTAATCTGTGGAAGAGACTGTTTTCAAACTCACATCCCTGATCGTGATGCAACTTCTCAGGGTACCCGAAACGAGGAATAAAATCCTGAAATATCTTTTCTGCAGCTTTTTTGCATGATTTATTCCTTGTAGGGTATGCCTATGCGAAACGAGTGAAATGGCCCACTAGTACGAGGATGTACTCATACCCTCCTTTACTTGGCTCAAGGTGTAAGTAGTCGAAGGAGATTAACTCAAAGGGAGCACTGGTTGTGATAGATCCCATTGGAGCTCTCTGGGGAACATTTGGGCATTTTTGTTTGATGCACCGACATTTTTTTGTTACATAATCTTCAACCTCTTGTTGTATATATGGCCAATAGAAATGCTCACGGGCCAGATGGATCACCTTATCACACCCTATGTGACCCATGTCATTGTGTAAACTCTTTAACACCATCGGCCTTAGCTGTTCAGGTAGGACAAGTTGTTTGTTGTGCTCTGTTTTTCTGTACAATAATTCATTGTCAACTTCCAACTTGTTCCACTCATACAGTAGTCTCTGAGTTTGTTTACTCATTGTCCATTTATCTTTATCGTTTGGTGTCCATCCTTTGAGTTTGAGTGAGATTACTTCTCTAATTGACTCATCATCTTGTTGAGCAGCATTGATGTCTTTAGGTGTCATGCTCAAAACACTGCCAGTTGGAACATTGTTGTCATTAGAATCAGAATCAGAATCAGAATAAACTTTATTGCCAAGCATGTAAAAAACACACGAGGAACTTGACTTGACATTGGTGCGCATGCGCGCGACACAACGACACGGCAGCCATAATAGGCGCCTCATCAAACAGAGATAGATAAGAAAGGGAGGGGAAGGGAGGGAACGACACAAGGGGGGAGGAGAAAAAAAAACTGAGTTGTACTCAGTTGTAAAGCAGCTATCCATGGTACATCACTGTTTTCTGCTGCCTTGCTCCCTTGCCACACTGCGGACACTACTTCTGGTAAAACTGTCTCTGTGAACTCATTCATTTGCTCTTGCAGATCTAATGGGTGTCTGGACAACATATCTGCATCTGCATTCCTTTTCCCTGGCCTATACTTGATATCAAAATGGAAGTCAGCCAACTCCCCAACCCACCCATGACCCACTGCATTCAACCTGGCTGAACTGAGGACATAGGTTAAAGGATTGTTATCTGTATAGACAGCAAAAGTCGGTGCATAATACAGATAGTCGTGGAATTTGTCGCAGATGGTCCACTTGAGAGCTAGAAACTCTAGTTTACCGGAATGCAAGTGATAATTCTTCTCGGCAGGTGTGAGAGTTCTGGATCCATAGCCAATCACCTTAAGTTTGTTTTCTTGTTTTCGATATAAGACGGCTCCCAGGCCTTTGTTTGACACATCTGTATGCAATACAAATGGAAGGTCCAAATTGGGATAGGCTAGAATGGGAGGATTAGTTAGAATGTCCACAAATCTTGACACAACTTCCTGATGTTCACTGGTTCATATTATTGGTGTGCGAGAAGGAAGCTGGTTTTTGTCTCCTTTTTTTGTTTGTCCTTTACTCCTTTTTGGTGCTGGTTTATTGTCATTGCTTGTTTCATTAGTGCTCTGGAGGAGTTCGAACAAGGGTCTCGCCAGACGTTAAAAATCTTGAATAAATGATCGGTAATAGCTGAGAAAAGCTAGTAACGTTCTGAGTTCTCCGACTGTGCGAGGTTTCTTGTCTTTCAGAGCGAACACAGCATCCAAGTCTTTTGGGTCAATCTGGACTCCTTCTCCAGACACTAGTCTACCCAGGTAGCATACTTGGTTTTTGAACAGTTCACATTTGGCTGGCCGAAGTTTTATGCCGTGTTGTCGCATTTTGCACAAAACCTGTTTAAGGTGTTCTACGTGCTCATCAAAGGTTTTGGAGTAACACAGTACATCATCCAAGTAAGGCACGCAACACTCGTCTCTGATCCCTTCTAACACCCCCTCCATACACCTTTGGAATGTGGCCGGTGCGTTTGACAACCCGAATGGAACCCGCACCCACTCGTATAGTCCCCAGGGTGTGCTAAAAGCAGTTAAATGTCTTCACTCCTCACTTACAAAACCCTGATGGTAGGCACTTCCCTGATCCAATATGGAAAACCAGGAGTTACCCCCAAGACTGTCCAGTAGATCTTGTATCCGTGGTAATGGATACCTGTCAGGTATGGTTTTTCGGTTCAGCTCACGAAAATCAACACACAAGTGCAAAGTATTGTCCTTTTTACGCACACACACACTACTGGCGACAAGTTGTTTGACAATGATTTTCTGATCCAGCCCCTGCTTTAAAGGTTTTAAACATACTCCTTCACCTCTTTATACAGTGGTCTTGGAATGGAGTTGTAACTTTTCTGCACAGGTGTGTTGTCAGTGGTGTTGATTTTTAGCTGTAGTCCAGGAATACATCCAATGTCTCCTTCATCATGAGCAAACACATCAGACTGTTCATAGAGCATCTGCCGAACCACCTCCCGATCACCCTCTGAGAGATGGTCTAAATTGACATTAGGGTGCCATCTCAGGTGTGAGGGAGCAGTGCTTAAGGTTTCTTCTCCCTCACCTTGACTGTCACATGTCACTTGAGAAGAGTGACAAAATGGCTTGTCTGTAGTTTTGATTGCATTTTCAGCACTGGAACAAACATTTACAGGTTTGTTTTCAGTGATCTCTGAAATAAGTCCTAAAACAGTCTTTGGATTTAGAAAAATGTTGTGTTTTGTTGAGTTTTGGATTGGGATTTTGACAGTTTTTGAAGCACCAGCGGGTACATCAATAAGAACTGGGAATAACTCCAATCCATCCGGTAAGTTACATTTCACAACTGGCTCAAAAAACATTTCTCCTCCTTCAGGAAATGCTCTGATGTGACATTTTACCGTACAGATTTGGTTACTGTGAACAGTGAGTCCTTTTTTCCCCAACTCTCACCACTGGACTTTCTGGTTCATTTTCTATTGACTTGGTGTGGACAACAGAGATGAGTGATTCAACATTACCTTTCTGGACCTTTAAAGTCTCTGACAGTAAGCCCACTAAGCTAATATCGTCACTTTGTTCACTGTTTGCCATTATTATCTCTTGGATCACATTAAAGCCCAGCAGCGGAGTGCTTAAACGCTGCTGATTGACAAGCATTGGAACATACAAGGATACAGAACCATACTGTGAACTTGTGATCTCGAGCAGGACATCTATCCACCCCTCGAACGGAACATCCGTTCCATTGGCTGCGGTGATTTCGAGTGGATGGCCTGGGAGTAGGCTCTCGAGTGGCTGTATTTTCACATTTGGTAAGGCTGCTTGTACCCATGACTTTTCAACAATGCTTACTTGTGCCCCACTGTCCAATAACATCTGTAGGTTTACTCCATTTAACTGGCAACTGATCATACACCTACCGCCAATGAGCTGTGCCACACGCTTTGTGTTGGGTAACTTTTGGGACTTGGCAGTAGTCTGTTTGGAGTTCAGTCTTTTAGTGTTGTGGGACTCTGCTGGTGGTTCAGTCACTGGTGGTCCCTCCCCAGCGACCTCCTCCAGTTTTCCGACACATTGCTTTTCTGAAGGCAACCTATAGCTCTGTGCCCCTCCTTTCCACATTGAAAACAGTGTGTGCAGCACTCAGTCTCTTGGGCGATACACTTTTGGCACTTTCCTTTCACTGCGGGTTTCAGTGCTGGCTGTTTAGGGACAGGTGCTGTGGGACTGGTGTTTACTGTATTTACCATTGGGGTTAGGGGCTTTTCTAAACTCTTGGTTAGGGAGGAGACCTGTGCCATCAGTTCCTGGATAGCTACACGATTAGCTTGAACTTCAGTGTGCATTTTAATAGAGCTTTGATCTGTCTCTACCTGTGCCGCATTAACACTGGTGACTTTCTGTTTGTGACTTTGTCCCAACCTACTTAATCTCTCTGTCTCTTCACTAACAGAATTTGCTATGAGCTCCAGGATCGAGTCATCTGTGACACTGGTGTTTGAGATGTGAGGTTTAAGGTCTCTCCTGACATAAGAGTATTTTTCATTCAAACCCTGATACAGTGAATGGATAAACACACCTTGTACCAACTTGCTGTCATAATGAAGCCCACTACTGTTTTTAGATGCAATCAACACACGCTGTTTTATCCCCATTAGTCTATACATAAACTATTGTGGTGTTTCTTTGTCATTTTGCTTAGCATTACTCAGCTCCTGAAATAATTCAGTGCTGCTTTTCTCACATAGATGTGTCCTTAAGAAACGTTTTAACTCAGCTACAGTAAGGCTATCTTTGGTTACAAGCATATCTTTAAAGGCAATAGGCTTAATTATCTTAAACACCGTTCTGATAATCTCAGCCTCTGTGAACCCTTCATTTAGCCCTTCATCAAGCTGTTTGCACAAGTCATTGTAACTCAAATCAGAATTAAAATCAGAGATTTGACCACCATGAATCTTGTACTCTCTACGTGGCAACAGTGATGTAAGTTCAGTCAGTCTGACTAACCCTGGGTCAGGAACTACAGTTGGTGATGTTGGATGGTTCTTCCCTGATGGTGCTGCAGCTCCAGCGGTCACAGGAACTACTATGACCAGATCATCATCGGGTGGCACCTCTACTCCAGCTGCTGTCGGAGACTGCAGTTCAATGATGAGGTCACGGAACGCAAGCAGGCGAGACATCCCCTGGTCCTCAAGGCTCTTCAGTTGTGGACTTCTCAGTAAGTCAACAATGAAGTCGAAGAGTTCCACTTCAGTCGATTCTGCACCTGGCAAATCTTCTCTCGCCTCATCCTTGAACGACCCGGCCAGCTTGTAAAGAACATTTCTGCAGCGGGCAATGGTCAGCTGGTGAAGCTCTTGCTGGATTCCCCATCTCAGGTCATGTAGAACAGACATGGCTGTGGTTTCCTGTAGTCAGTTGCTTAGGTTGATGGCTCAGGAACAGGTGGTCAGCATCCCTTGGTTCTTCAATGATTAGTGCCAGACCGGTAGGTGGCGCTAATCCCGGACGAGCCCCCAAAATTGTTGCTCCCCTGGGTAGCGGCCTAAGAGGAGACAACGTGCATGTGGAAGTCAACTCTCCAACCTGTGATAGAAGAATAGATGGGGAACACGTTTCGTGCCATTATTTCACACAGAGGAGTTTATTCTTCGTCCTCTGGTGCGCGAGTCTACTCTCTATCATTGTGCGACATGCGCCATCTAATGGTCGGCATACGAATCTGCACTCAACTCACATGAGTTATAATGGAACCAGATTGATTACAAATGCATTGTAGAAAAATAAAACAAAGAATAAAATAAAAATTGTAGGGGTGCCTGTTTTTTTTTTTTTTTTTTTTTTTATCCAAATGTCTTTTTAGCACCTTTTACATAACTATTAACTATTTCCAAGCCTCTACATAAAGACTTTTCAGTAAGCAACGGGGTGAAACAAGGGTGTGTGCTGGCACCTACACTCTTCTCGCTATATCTGGCAGCCATGCTTGAGGTGGCCTTCAAAGACACTTCAGAAGGACTATACATTTAAACAAGGAAAGAAGCAGACTTGTTCAATGTGGCACAGTTTAAAGCCAAGAGTAAGACATCGATAAAGATCGTAAGAGAAATGCTCTTTGCTGACAACAGTACTCTAGTTGCACACAGCGTGGAAGATATGCAATCTTTAGTGGAGAAATTTGCAAGAGCAGCTAGCCAATTCAGCCTCCAAATCAACATAAAGAAGACAGAGTGCCTTTATCAACTACCAAAGTTCCAATTATCAACATCACTACCAGAAGAGATCAGCATTGGTACAGAGCCACTTGTCAAATGCAAGACTTTCAAGTACCTAGGGAGTACTGTTTCAGAGAATGCTAGGCTGGAGGATGACCTATCTCTCAGAATGGGAAGAGCGAGCGCTGTGTTTGGAAACTTGAGGGAGAGACTGTGGAACAATCGACATGTGTCTATCCGTGTGAAATGCAAAGTGTACAGAGTGACAGTACTGGCTACTCTATTGTATGGTGCTGAAACTTGGACTGTCTACAGAGTGCAGGTGAAGAAACTCCACGTGTACATGATGAGACACCTTCGAGCCATAATGAACATCTCATGGAAAGACAAGATAACCAACACGGAAGTGTTGAAACGAGCTGGTCTACCATCAGTGGAGGACATGCTAATAATTCAATTCAATTCAACTTTATTTATATAGCGCCATTTCACAACAACAGTCATCTCATAGCACTATCAACTGTAGAGGGGAACCCCCACAGTTGCAGAAAGACCCCAGCAATCAGGTGATCCCCTGTGAGCAAGCACTTGGCGACGGTGGAGAGGAAAAACTCCCTTTTAACAGGAAGAAACCTCCAGCAGAACCAGGCTCAGGGAGGGGCAGTCATCTGCTGCGACTGGCTGGGGGGTGAGGGGATAGAGAAGAAGAAAAGAACAGACATGTAGAGAGCAAACAGCACGATGGGGACTCAATCTATGGGAGAGAACAAACAAATGTTAATGACCAGCAAAAAAAAATATTTCATAGAGAATGAGGAAAGGAGTGAGGCCCAGTGCATTACTGGAGGTCCCCCGGCTGACTAAACCTATTAGCAGCATAACTAAGGGAGGGTTCAGAAACACATGATCCCTCCCTAATTGTAGGCTATATCAAAAAGGTAGGTTTTAGCCCTATTCTTAAAAACAGAGATCGAGTCTACAGTTGATAGTGCTATGAGATGACTGTTGTTGTGAAATGGCGCTATATAAATAAAGTTGAATTGAATTGAATTGAGTCTGACTCCCGAATCCAGATTGGCAGCTGATTCCACAGGAGAGGAGCTTGATAACTGAAGGCTCTGCCTCCCATTGTACTTTTGGAGATTCTAGGTATTACAAGTAATCCTGCATTTTGGGAGCGTAGTGCTCTGTTAGGATAATACGGTAGTATCAGATCTTTTAAATAAAAAGGAGCCTAATACAGACAAACCTGAGATGGCTCGGACATGTTGAGAGGATGGACCACCAGCGTCTCCCTTGGCAGTTACTCTACTCACAGTTATGCAAGGGCAAACGCAATCAGGGTAGACCCAGGCTCAGATTTAAAGACACTGTAAAAAGAAACCTGAAGAAGTTGGACATTGACAGGAGTTCCTGGCAGCAGAAGGCTTAGGACAGAGCTGTGTGGAGGAATCTGATCAGACCTAAATGAAACAGTCATTGTCGCCCAAGACAGGCTGCTATGATGATAAGGAGTTCTTATCAACTCCTTATGTGTGAAAAAATTATCTGTCCTTGGACTGTGTGTCATCTCCACTCTCTCCAATGTGCAAATGGGAGCAAATACAATGATTAGAAGAGAGTTAACAATGTCTGAGAATTTGACCGAGCAGCTGCACCGGGATCTGGTGAAGTGCTGGTAGTTTAGCATCAAGTGTAACGAGTCCGTGGACAGCAGCAGCACAGCGCAGCTGATGATCTTCATTCAGATGGTGTTTGATGATTTCTCCACAAAACAAGAACTCCTGACACTACTGCCTCTGAAAACAACTAGGGGAGTAGAAATCTATAACGTGGTGAAGAAGTTTTAGTGGAGAAAAAGGTACCACTGGAAAAGCTGGTGTCAGTGACTATAGACAGGCTCCTGACCGGCCCACATGCAGGTTTCATAGCGCACTGTAAAGGTGAGACAGACTTCCCACCATTCTTGCATTACCACTGCATCATTCATCAGCAGGCCATATGTGCAAAAGTGACTGGATCTGAGCATGTGATGACTCTGGTCATGAATATCATAAACGACATCTGTTCCAAACCCAAACAACACAGGATATTCAAGGTGCTATTGGAAGAGCTATCAGCCAAATATGGTGAACTTTTATTATACACAGAAATCCCATGGCTCAGCAGGGGAAGAGTTGATCAGCATTTTTTGTCACTTTTATGTGAAATCAAAGAGTTCATGGAATCCAAAGGCGAAGACGTCTCACTGCTGGACGACCCTGAGTGGATACTTGACCTTGCATTTTTAATGGACATCACCGTGAAACTAAACTTTTTGAGCTGTGAGCTGCAAGGCCAAGGTAAGACTGTTGCTGACATTCTTCTTCTTTTATATTTGATTGGCGGTTGGCAACCAGCTTACAAGTGGAATACCGCCACGATCACTCTATATATCTTGACCGTGGCAACTCCTATTCTAAAACTCCTGTTGCTGACATAAGTGCTGTAAATGCATTTAAAGCAAAAATGAGCATTTACTCTGTGATGTTAGAGGGGAAAAAAAGTGCTGCACTGTTTGTATCTGTTTCCTTGCTTGTTAAATCATTTTAATAATTATTTCAGGAATTTATTAATGTGATCAGTGTCTTCACATAGATGAATATCACTCATCATTAATAATAACATAAATTGAAACGGTGCAACCTTTTTTGTAAGTGTGTATTAAACTGGTAGCCCTTCATAGTACTCGGTATCCTTGAAGTAGCTCCCAGTTTAAAAAAGGTTGGTGACCCTTGCTCTAAATAACCAGGCCCCTTGTATTTAAAAGATCTGATAGTACCTGATTATCCGAACATAGCACTACACACCCAAAATGCAGGATTACTTGTAATACCTAGAATCTCCAATAGTACAACGGGAGGCAGAGCATTCAGTCATCAGGCTCCTCTCCTTTGGAACCAGCTACCAATCTGGATTTGGGAGTCAGACTCGGTCTCTGCTTTTAATAATAGTAAACATAGCTATACCATAGTGCAACTGCAATGTTAACTTTGAACTCTGACCCCAAACCCATAGTTAGGTGAGGGTGTAAGTTGTCCAAGATGTGTATTAGATACAACTACAATATCAATTTGAAAAGCCAACTGTCATGTTCGGGGTTGTTTCATCCCGTCCATAACCGGTGGCTGTAGGGTTTTGATTATTGCTTATTAGGTCCATCTGACAGATTGAGCCTTTTGAGGCAATCACTGCAATCAAACGATTTCTGTAACTGTCAATGAGACTTCTGCACCTCTCAGCAGGTATTTTGGCCCACTCCTCATGAGCAAAGTGCTCCAGTTGTCTCAGGTTTGAAGGGTGCCTTCTCTAGACGGCATGTTTCAACTCCTTCCACAGATGTTCAATAGGATTTAGATCAGGGCACATAGAAGGCCACCTTAGAATAGTCCAATGTTTGGCTCTTAGCCATTCTTGGGTGTTTTTAGCTGTGTGTTTTGGGTCATTATCCTGTTGCAAGACCCATGACCTGCTACTGAGACCAAGTTGTCTGACACTGGGCAGCACATTTCTCTCTAGAATACCTTGATAGTCTTGAGATTTCATTGTACCCTGCACAGACTCAAGACACCCTGTGCCAGATCCAGCAAAGCAGCCCCAGAACATAACATAACCTCCTCCATGTTTCACATTAGGGACAGTGTTCTTTTCTTGATATGCTTCATTTTTGCGTCTGTGAACATAGAGCTGATGTGCCATGCCAAAAAGTTCCAGTTTTGTCTCGTCTGTCCATAGGACATTCTCCCAGAAGCTTTGTGGCTTGTCAACATGCAGTTTGGCAAATTCCAGTCTGGCTTTTTTATGATTTGTTTTCAACAGTGGTGTACTCCTTGGTTGTCTCCCATGAAGTCCACTTTTGCTCAAACAACAACGGATGGTGCGATCTGACACTGATGTACCTTGACCTTGGAGTTCACCTTCAATGTGTTTAGAGGTTGTTCTGGGCTCTTTTGTTACCATTCATATTATCATCCTGCAACCACATCCAGGGAGGTTGGCTACAGTCCCATGGATCTTAAATTTTTGAATAATATGTGCAACTGTAGTCACAGGAACATCAAGCTGCTTGGAGATGGTCTTATAGCCTTTACCTTTAACATGCTTGTCTATAATTTTCTTTCTGATCTCCTGAGACAACTCTCTCCTTTGCTTCCTCTGGTCCATGTTTAGTGTGGTACACACCATGTCACCAAACAGCACGGTGACTACTTGTCACCCTTTAAATAGGCCGACTGACTGATTACAAGTTGGTAGACACCTGTGATGTTAATTAGAGGACACATCTTGGTTGAACATATCCCTATGGTCACATTATTTTCAATCTTTTCTACCAGCATTTTTGTCCAGGCCTGTTTCATGAGTTTGTTTTTGAAAATAATTCTGTTGAACCACAATTCAAAAGCATTGTCTGATTTTCATTGGTTAATTTTTATAGAATTTTTATTTATTACCACTTTTGTCAGATTCAAGTTATTTCTGTGACCATTGTGGGTTTTTCTTTCATTCACAGAGGGGTACCAACAATTTTGCCCATGTCTGTACACACACACGCATACACACACATTTCCAAGTAATCATGCACCTGCTTGCCACACGGCTGTGTCCACTTGCCTTCATTAGTATTTTGAGTATTTATTGGGAGGCAGTGTGCTCAGCCAGTGTAGCAGCGTAAGTCTACATTGGATAGCCTGGCTCACTGAGTATTGGCTCCTTTCCTTTGGACTTCATCATGTTGTACTTCAGAGCCTTTCTGCTCCAACACATTTGTAAGCCTTTCTTTTGTGCCTTTTCTCTCCACTCCTGTCTGCTTGGAGCACTTTTGGCATTTCCCCTGAGCCAGCAAAGTTTGTAGCCGGCTGTCTCACCCATTCTCACTGTGACTGTTATTTGGACATGGGATAGGTCACGAGAACGCGATACGGACTACCATGATGACAGATACCGATACGAAGACACGCGTAACCATGACAAATGGTCTCCATCCCATCACAGAAGCTCAGAAGCAGAGACCTATCATAAACCTTGGAAGGAAGAAGAAACTCCTACATTCAGTAGAGAAGATATTGAAATTGTCCAACACCTCCTAGCAGAGATTCAAAGCTACAAAGCGAATAAAACTGCTAACATTCTAGCTATATCAGCTGTGCCAACTCAAAACAAACATTCCAAACGAAGGAAACACAAGAAGAAAATCCCTCATGCAAATGAGGAAGGACCAAAGGACTCAACACAGTCCAATGCTGTTATGGCAACCCAACCACAGGTCACAGACCACTCCTCTAATGACATTTCGCAACTCTGTGTCGAACCACCGGTCCCACAATTCCTATGCGATTTAAACGAGAGGGGGGTGGCACGGAAATTCTACCTTCCACTGACCCTTGAAGACATGGTGTGTCAGGACGCTGTTTTAGACACTGCTGCTGACATCACTCTCATGTCACACACCCTTTTTGACAGACTACGTGTAGCCGCTAACCGCGCTAACAAACATTTGAAACTGGAACCCTGTTCATTAGCCGTGTGACCATATGTGCTCACTAAAACAACACTGTTGGGCGTATCACTACTAAACATGTCCATTGGACCCACGACCTTGACACATCCAGTCTACGTGTCCAAACTTGACGCCATTCCATTGCTTGATGGCAAAGACCTACTGAACCGTTTTGAGCCACTGATTGATTTCAAGAACATCAAACTATGGGCTCAACCACAACACCCTCACCCATTTGACCCAACAAGAACAACTGAATCACAGTGCTTTGTTCTGAACACTTTGGACACCCCAAGTCTCACACAACTAGCACTGTTGGAACAACTGCAACCGAGTGAAAGCGACCGCCAAGACCAAGGTGAGTACTGTCCACAAGAAGTCAAAAGTCACCTTCAAATACAAGGTCACACCAAGGAATCAAATGATCTTGAAAACTCAATGGCCAAGCAGAAAACCCCAAACGGCCCCCATGAAACCCTTGATACCCATGATTCAATGGTGGTGTCATATTTTGAAACCCACCCACCCACCCATGAGGCCTGCATGGTCACAAGAGCCACACCAACCGGCTCTCTAGACCCTCTGAAACCTCAACTTTTTGCGACAAAGAACCCAACTTTTGCAAACGCAAGGCGCACAGTCACTCAACCTTGCAACCAAATGATCCATAAAACCGTCAAACACCGGTCGGATAAAACGGTACATGAGCTGTCCGTGTCTAAACCCTATGACATACCAAACCTGAAACCACTTCATGCGACACAATCTTCTCTGCAGCTATACATTGGCACTCCTGTTCATGCTTCCGACGAACCATCATCGCCACTGCTCAGAGTTCCTCGAAACCAGAGGGGGGTGATGACTGCCAGTGCCCATAACATTCCAGCTGCAGAACACAAAAGCGTCAAAACGACATACAAAGCTCCCAAGGCTGTATTTCAAAAACATTCGGACCGATCCGCCAAATGACACAAAGCGTACAATGGTCAAAAACTCTCACATGACAAACTGTGAAGGGGGGACAAGATCTTCCACCCCACATTTGTACCGCAAACACCTGAAATCAATATACAGGAAGAGAAAATCACTCCTAAACTCCTGCCTGAGTGCAGGAATCCACACATTGTCACCAACAAACTTTGTCCACTCAAGTGCCAAATCCAGGACCCCATTTTCAAATGGGCTCACCAAAATCAGAGTAACCTTTACCAAAACCCCATGGGACTTGTCGGGTACAACACTGTCAAAGTAAGTCCATAAATAAGATTAAAATCAAACCTACGTCTGAGAAATAACCGTAGCTAACTACTAGCCTCAGTTACACTCAGTCAAATCTCTCCGAACAATCAGTTAACTGCATCCAAACCTCCAGAAAGGAAAGGGTATATTAAAACCAAATTAGCCCTTAAACTAATTTCAAAGACCTCTGTAAAATCTAATAAACTTCAATCAACTTACTATTACCAAATAGTATACACAAGACATTCAACACCATTAGCTTGAGCTAATAACCTTAAAACTCCATCAAAAGTGAAAAACAAGCACAAGGTTTAGAGTTCAAGCTCTTAATCTCTATTCTGTAATTTCCCAGTTTGGGATCAATAAAGTACATCCATCTAAAAGAAATCATTCCACCTCTAAGAGAAATTTTCGTTTGCCAACCAGGTATCTAAAGAAAGATCAACAAGAAGATTAAGATCCAAAACCACTCACTTTTATGTTTGCCAAGATGATGGCCCTCCTGTTTATCAGTTTAGCCATCTGCCTAGCGATCACACCCACTGTTACCCAGTCAGAATTGGGCCAAGCCAAAACGGAAGGTCAAAGATCCTTGGGTGGATTCTTAATAACAGCCTCATCGTTAGAACCTCTTGTTAGCCTTAGCATGCCCACTATTAACTCGGTCAACATCGCTAAACCGAAACGCCAGGTTGTTGAACCACAAACTGTTACCAAAATCTTACAAGACACTGTGTTGGTTTTGAATGCTTGCTCCGAAGCTTCAATCAAACTCAACAAGGTCTTGAACTCTTTGCTCTTTGTGTTAGGGGTTGACTATGCTCACACACAGCCAATGTCTATGTCACTCTCAGAAGTAGCTAGAAACATTAGGTTTTCAGTTAACACTTTAGCAATGAATATGCTCTCTCATCATATCCTTTTTGCAGTAAATCCAAATTTACTTCTCATTGCCATCCAAAGAATGATAACGACATCCTATGCCCACTCAGTTTTTCTGAACAAAAGTCTCAAACACCCTATGATTTGGACATCTGTGGAACCATGGTTTAGTCTAACTAAACAAATTCAATTTGAACCTCCTTGAGTCACCTCAATATTGATTAGTCTGAATCTCTACCTCAAGTATGAAAGAATTTTATTTTTGCTTTTGACTAAGATTTTTGGATACATGCATGAGTATATACAAATAATCCTTTATACTTTATTTAGATTTTATGCACATTTAAACTGTTTTTGAAATTTTGAATAGATATTTTTCAGCAAACCCAAAACATTTATATCAAGTATGTCAAAACCCACATACCTCTAGTTCACTTTTCTGTACCCAGAATTTTTAAGTCTTTACAGGTATATACAGAACCTTAGTATATCCTAGACAATTATACAATGTTTATATTTGGTCATGCCCAAATTATTTTTGAAATTTCCAGAAGTTTTTCAGAAAACCAAATTTAAGGACCTACACTTTGGAATAGATACTGTTTACAAGCTTAAGACTTATCGACATCAGAACTTTAGTTCAGCATTTGGATCAAGCCTCGCCAAATTGGGAATTGATGCCTAGGATTGCTATCAACGCTGAATCAACGTCAACATTGATACCAGAGGGGGGACTGTAGCATCATCTTACTTTGGCTCAGCAATAATTATTCTTCTGTTTAAAGACATTTTGTTTCACCCAGGAGTAAGACAGTAAAGAATGGATTTTCTTCCTCCAGGCCAAAGCTGAAATCCCATTCCTTTGTTAAAACCAGCCTAAGGAATTTCCCCAATGTCCGGCTTTGGTTTTATTGCCCCCATAAACATGCAACAGACCTGGGCTACACAGATCCACAACTCAGTTAATTTCCTTAAACTCTGGGACATTTAACCAATGAACTTTAAAGTACATTATTACAAACTCAATTCTAAACCTTTTTTTTTTCAGGACTATGAAAAGCAAATGGACTCTGATGTTTTTAATGTGGAAAATCAATAATATGTGCGAAATGCATTAATCTGATTTTATATATATACGCATGTTAAAAATGTTTAAATGAATGTTTATTCCTGCATGTTGATTTAGAAGCACTGCTTATAAGATACATTAAGGTTAGTTTAGTTATACATAAGTGTGTAACAGTATATTCCAATGTATTTAAAATTGTGTGTATTCATGTGGACCGATATCACATTTCATCATTCTTCAGAGAGACCCCAGCTTCTTCATCCCATTGGTCCCTTGTAGACTGTCTGTTATTGGACTAAAAGTTCATCGAGCCCACCCACGAAGGACTCATTGGCTGAGATCCCGGTCAACCCGGAAGCCCGAGGAAGCTCAACAGAGCTTATAAAAGGCGACAGACCCTTTCCCCCCCTTCTCTTCGCTCTTTTCGCCTCTGATTCATCTCTTTCGATGCTCTCTCTATTGTCTATTGTCTACACACAGCAAGGAAGAACAAAGACTTCTACCACGTGCCGCTTTTCTGAACACAGAGCAGATAACTCGTAATTTGTTTATGTAACTTTGTATTTTAATGTTTTTCCTTTTTTCTCTTAAATGCCTAGGAATTCCTATTTCTTTGAGCTCAATTCTTAATCGGAGTTAAACTCCAATTTTTATTTATCACTTTTTCTTTGTTAAACTTTCTGTAAAACCACCGTTTGTTTAACTTTAATGTAAGTTTTAATCTTGACTTTATTTTTTATAATATTTTTCTTGACCAATCACATCCTAGAAGCTATTATTTTATCTAAAGTCCGAAAGTTTTTTTTTCTAATTTGAGATCTGATTAGATCTAATTATTCTTGAAGACCTCTGGAGCCTCTTTTCTACGAAGGAGAAAACGCGCAGCTCCCACATCACACGCTGAAGAAACGTCGTCATCATCTGGCTCCGAAGTTTCAACTGTGGGTCATACAGCCCAAAATCCAGCCCCTTCGACCGCTTGAATTTAAAGGTTGAAATGTGGACCCTGAAAATAACTGCGGGCAGATATTCCCTCTAACGTCCACGAAATCTTGGGCTGAGGACGATGCAGAACGAGGAATCACGTGAGCTGCAACTTTAATTCATCTGCTGAATTAAACATCTGAGGTTCGGTAATAATTTGTGTATCTAATCAGATGCAAATTAAGAAGCCATTAACATAACTCTTCTTTTCATTAAAATTCCGTTCTTATTTTCTTAACCACTTGCACTCCGGGCAATTTTCCTAAAAATGCCAAAAAATAACATGCCCAAAGTAAATCGAAAGCTGTTATTCAACCCTTTGCAGCATCTTCATGGGGTTGGTCTCATTTAAAAGAAAACACTTTGAATTTTTTGGCAAAAAAAACATAATCTCTCTACGTGCTCCGGCCACTGAGTTACAGTCATCTAAACATACTGAACTTGAAAAAAAAAAATTTGGACACAGTGTTTTTTTGGATACAAATGCTTGTAAATAACACACAGCTGTCCGATCCGGCTGGAAAATGAAACAGAAATGTAGAACCAAGTGTTATCCAGCTGAGATCCAAATTTGGTAACAATACCACAAAAAATGAATATTTTACACAGCTTTGTTCTCAGGCTGTTCCCAGGCGTTTTGGAACTGTGCCAAATTGTGCCAAATGGCACAGTTTGGAAAAACATCTGTAACTTTTGAATAATTCAATGTAGAATCTTCATTTTAGGCTCTAATGAAAGGTCACACTCAGGGCTGTGTCTGTGTGTGTGTGTGTGGGCAGGGGGTCGTCCCGCCCCCCGCTACCAAGGACCAAATTCGGCCCTGGCTACATGAAGGATTACACTCCTTGCATGCTTTCACAGCGGCTCCCCCCCCCCTCGCTACTGTGTGTGTGTGTGGGGGGGGGGGGACCGTGAACGGACCATGAACGCCCCCCCCCTCGCTACAGAAGAGGGCCATCGCTACATGATGGAATAGACTGATATGCTTCCTCCCGCGGACCGGGGGGCGATCGGACCGTGCCCCCCCCGCTCCTCTTCTGCAGCGGGGGGGGGGGGGGGGCGTTCACGGTCCGAACACGGCAAATGAACCGTTTATCGCGGCGCACGCACTTCATATTTCGTGCGCAGTACAGTTGTAATTTACCGATCGGTCAAAAGTCATTTTTGGATTACAGTTTTCAGGGATAAATAATAATTTAACTTATAACACCTTACCTCTTCAAAGCAGCAGAGTCGCGGCGAACATCTCTTCCCCCATTGTCAGACGAACGCGACGCTGCTCCGCTCGTGGATCCCGATCAACATAATTCCATTATTGCCGTTTTGGTGAATGATTTACGACTTTTGTCGTCGGCCTCCGTCTATTCTGCTGGAATGAGTGCAGGTCCCACTTGTGGGTGGTCTCCATGCTGCTGGGTCTGTATTAGATTCGTGCAGCGTCCTTTGTTTTCATCTGTGGCAACAGTAAATTTCTCTTCACCCTGCCTGAATTTCTGTGCTTCAATTGGCTCCTGCGTTCACAGTAGGCAGGTCCTCCTTCCTAGATTTTCATTCATTGGCTCCTCAAGGTTTCAGAAACCCAATTCAAGGCCCTTATTACTCGAATGAGAGGTCAATCAGATGAACTAATCTGTTCGCGGCTGTGTTTGCAGATTTTTTTTTCAGTGGCGCTTGGAGGGCACACCACCTACACCATCACCATCAATATCCTTATCATGCGTCATGCGCACGAGGGCGCACGAGCGCGCTCTCGTGCGCCCTCGTGCGTCATAGGACGCAGAGACTTGCCCGCCCGCGGAACAATGGAGCGCAAGTGGTTAAGATTAATCCAGGACTTTTCATATAATTAGTAAACTTTCTCCATAAATTTACGTTGTTTCCATAATCTGTTAACTCAAACTGATAGAAATTGGTTTCTCAGTTTAACCCTGGTTCCGAAAATATTAACATTGTTAATCTATCATTTACAAAATTGATTCTATGATTAATGAAATTACTGCAACGTCTGTTAATCATTTCGTTTAATAAATATGTGAAAATGAGAGAAGTTGTTGAGAATTTATTTCATTCTGAGTCTGTTCAAGCACAGGTATCGAATTCATGGAAAATTTTTGAGACTGATTATTAATTTATTTAGTGATTAAACAGGTATAAAGTGAAATTAAAGATTAAATTGCTTCTTAGAGACAGAAGCTGGTGCCCCACGAGTGTTATTAACTTTTCTGATGTATATGAAACGAGATTTGATCTCAGATTCCAATACATCAATATAAATTAAATAATTCATACCTGATCATATTTATTAATTTTTCATATTTCCCCCTACATAAGATAGGGACTCATCAGGGACAATGATGAGTCAGATTACAGGGCAGAGGTTGAGCACTTGGCTACTTGGTGCGCTGACAATAACCTGCTCCTTAACACCAGCAAAACCAAGGAGTTCATAGTGGACTACAGGAAGGAGAGGGGAGAGACACATGACCCCATCCATATCAATGGCATAGCTGTTGAACGTGTCCCCAGCTTCAAATTCCTGGGGATCCACATCTCGGAGGACCAGTCCTGGTCAGTTAACACCACCAGCCTGATCAAGAAGGCCCATCAGTGCCTCTTCTTCTTGAGGACACTGAAGAAGAACCATCTGTCAACTGACATCCTGGGCAACTTCTACGGCTGCGTGATAGAGAGTACCCTGACCAACTGTGTCACAGTCTGGTATAGGAGCTGCTCTGTCGCTGACCGTAAGGCGCTGCAGCGGGTGGTGAAAACCGCCCAACGCATCACAGGGACTCTACTTCCAGTTATAGAGGACGTCTACAGGAAAAGATGTCTGCGCCGGGCACGCAGCATTCTTAGGGACTCCAACCATCCTGCTCATGGACTGTTCCAGCTTCTCCCCTCCAGAAGGCGTTTCAGAAGCCTTCGGACTAGAACCAGCAGGTTTAGGAACAGTTTCTTTCCAACAGTTGTCAAGTTATTGAACTTAGTTCCCCACTGACTCTCTTACCATCATCTCTTACCATCCTCACCTGTACATAACGGCCCATCTAACTTATTGTACATTATTTGCACATAACAGTACTCTTAACTTTCTGCACTACTGCATATATTTGCATATATTTGCTTAAATTGCACATACTGTTAATTACCGTATATACTGCACTGCTGTCCTTTGCACTTCTGATTGGATGCTAAACTGTGTTTCGTTACCTTGTATTCATACATGTGTAATGACAATAAAGTTGAATCTAATCTAATCTAATCTAAGCCTTTATTAGTCCCACAATGGGGAAATTCCAGGATTGCAACAACACAGGGATAGCAACACTCAGAGCAATAATTTAGAAGATAAGAAAATAAGAGCAGTGAATATACATATGTACACATAAATATATACTGTAAATATACAGTATATACACAGTGCGGAGCATTGTGGCTAGATGGACTAAACAGCATAACCGTCTACTTACAGTAGTTACCCTACATGGTATGAATATGTACTCATACATATTGTCACCCTCCATAGCGACTGATATTGTCCTAGTTGTATACTGGAGGGGACCATTTGTGTAAGTCTGTTGCGTCTTTTGCATTCAATACTATTAGGTCGTCATGTTTTGTTTTTTTTTCTATCTCTGCAAGCAGCCCTGCTTAGGTTATACAGTCTGACAGCCGTAGGTAGGAAGGACCTGCAAAACCTCTGGGTCACGTATCTAGGATGATGTAGTCTGCTGCTAAATGAGCTCCTCAGTGCCTCCAGTATGTCCTGCATAGGGTGGGACTCGGACTCCAGCAGAGATGACAGTTTAGCCACCATCCTTCTCTCTCCTATCTCCTCCATCAGGTCAAGGCATTTCCCCAGGACAGAGCAAGCTTTCTTGATCAGTTTGTTCAGTCTCTTCCTATCGGCTGCTGTAATTCCACTGCCCCAGCAGACCTCTCCAAAAGTGATGGCTGATGCCACCATCGTGTCATAGAATGTCTTCAAGAGCACCCCTTGTATACCCAAAGACCTGAACCTCCTCAGTAGGAACAACCTGCGCTGTCCCTTCTTGTAGAGTGCGTCGGTATTGTGTGTGACCAGTCTAGTTTATTGTTCAGATGAACACCCAGGTAGTTGTAGGATGTCACCATCTCAATGTCTGTTCCCTGTATGTTCACTGGTGCTGTGAGGGGTTGTCCTTGCCTGTGGCAGTCCACCACCAGCTCCTTAGTTTTCCTCGTGTTGATCTGGAGGCAGTTCCGATGGCACCAGTCCACGAAGTCCTGGATAAGTCCTCTGTACTTATCTCCGTTGGAGATGAGGCCAATGATCTCAGAGTCATCAGAGAACTTCTGTAGATGGCAGTGTGTTGTGTTGTGTGAGAAGTCCGCAGTATAAAGGGTGAACAGGAAGGGAGCCAAAACCATTCCCTGGGGAGCCCCCGTGCTACCGATGATCGTGTCGGACACACAATCCTGGGTTCTCACAAACTGTGGCCAGTTAGTGAGGTAGTCCAGGATCCATGAAGACAGGTGCTGGTCCACCCCTGCGCACAGCAGCTTGTCCCTCAGGATCATCTGTTGGATGGTGTTGAAAGCACTGGAGAAGTCAAAGAACATGATCCTCACCACATTCCCGGGCTTCTCCAGGTGGGACAGGAAACGGTGAAGGAGGAAGATCATTGCATCCTCCACCCCAATGCCATGCTGGTAGGCGAACTGGAGTGGATCCATCGCTGGTCCCACCAGGGGGTGGAGGTGAGCAAGGAGCAGTCTCTCCAGGGTCTTCATCATGTAAGATGTCAGGGCCACTGGCCTGTAGCTGTTCAGGTCTTTGGGGTGGGAAATCTTTGGTACAGGTACCACACAAGAGGTTTTCCACAACTGTGGTACCCTCCCCAGCTTCAGGCTCAGGTTGAAGATGTGCTCCACAATCCCACACAGCTGGTCTGTGCAGGACTTGAGGAGCTTCGTGCTGATGCCGTCCGGCCCCGAGGCTTTCCTCACCTTGATCTTCCTCAGCTCCATCCTCACCTGGGTCTTAGTGAGGGTCAGGTTGGGGGGGCTGTGTGCTGGGAGTGGGGGGGTGTTGGTGGAGTGGGGTGTGGACAGGAGGTCTCAATGACTTTAGAGGCAGCAGTGGTTGGTGTGCAGTCAGGGGGGAGGGCAGTTGGTCAAACCTATTAACCCCTTGCACTCTGGTCAATTTCCCTAAAAACGCCAAAAAATAATGTACCCAAAGTAAATCAAAAGCTGTTCTTCAACCCTTTGCAGCATCTTCATGGGGTTGGTCTCATTTAAAAGAAAACACTTTGAATTTTTTGGCAAAAAAGTCATAATCTCTCTAAGTGCTCCGGCCACTGAGTAACAGTCATCTAAACATACTGAACTTGAAGAAAATAAATTTGGCCTGGGTGTTTTTTTGGATACAAATGCTTGCAAATAACACACAGCTGTCAGATCTGGGCTGGAAAATGCAACAGAAATGTAGAACCAAGTGTTATCCCGCTGAGGTCAAAATTTTGTAACAATACCACCAAAAATGAATATATTACACAGCTTTCTTCACAGGTTGTTCCCAGGCGTTTTTGAACTGTGCCAAATGGCACAGTTTGGAAAAAATGTCTGTAACTTTTGAATGATTAAATATAGAAGCTTGATGTTGGGCTCTAATGAAAGTTGACACTCAGGGCTGTGTGTGTGTGTGTGTGGGGGGGGTTGTTTATTCATTCATGAATGAATGAATGAACAAACAAGCCCCCACACACAAAGAAGCATGCCACGTAAAAAATGTGTGGCTTTTTTTACAAGAAAAAATAACCTACAGTGCACTAAAAATTATACTAAAATATCTGTAATGTAGAAGATAACAACTGCCCCCCCCCCCCCCCCGGCTACAAAGGACGGACATCGCCCGGTGCGCCGCGGTCACGGTGCACCGCGGTCTACTACACACAGTTGTACTAAAATATCTGCAATAATATCTGCAATCCGCTACAGAAGAAGAGCGGGTGGGGGGGGGGGGCGTTCACGGTCCGGACGCGGTGCACGGACCGTGTACCGCGGCGCACGGAGTCCGGTTCGTGCGCCGCCGTCTACTACACAGAGTTGTAATTTACCAATCGGTCAAAAGTCATTTTTGATTACAATTTTCATGGATAAAGAATAATTTAGCTTATAACACTTACCTGTCCACAACAGCAGTGTCGCTGGCGAACTTCTCTTCCTCATTGTCAGACGAACATGACGCTAGTCCGCTTGTTACGGACTCGTGGTTCTGGTCACGCGACCCGGTCAAACCATAATTCCATTATTGCGGTTTTGTGCTTCCATGATTGCGGTTTTGGCGAACGATTTTTCAAAACAAATAAGAACAGTAGTAAGATAAAAAGACTGGCGAACGCATGTGTGTCACCCAGCGGCTAAAAACAAAACAGATTTTGCAAGGGAGGCACGCTTTCGAACTACTGTGCTTCAATTGGTTCGCTGTATTCGCAGCCGTTGGTAGGCGGGTCCTTCTTGCTAGGTTTTCAGTCATTGGTTCTTCAAGGTTTCAGAAACCCAATTCAAGGCTCTTATTAGTCGAATGAGAGATCAATCACATCTAAACCAATCAAAGCACTCCTTTGGCTTTCTGTTCGCGGCTGTGTCTGTAGTGGAAGAACGGAAATGCAGCTTTTTTTTTTTCAGTGCCTCCTAGGACGTCCTCGTGCGCCCTAGGATGCAGAGATGTGTCCGCCCGCGGTACACCGAAGTGCAAGAGGTTAAAAAACAGGTTCAGATTGTTCGCCCACTCCCTGCCCCCCGTGGCCTGGGAGGAGGTATTTTGGAGCCCAGAGATGGTTTTGAGGTTTCTCCAGACCCCGCCGATGTCGCTCTGTTGCAGCTTGTCCTCCATCTTCTTCCTGAAGCTGTTCTTGCCTTCTCTGATCTTCCTCCTTAACACCCTTTGTACGGACTTCAGCATCTCCCTGTTCCGCGACCTGAAGATCCTCTTCTTCTCTCTCAGAAGTGTTTTTATCTCAGGGTTGATCCAGGGTTTGCTGTACGAGCAACACCGTATGGTCTTGGTGGGTACAGTGTTGTCCACACAGAAGTTGATAAAGCAGTCTTTTCCTGTCGCCATCGGTTGCAGCTGCCACTGAATTCCAAATGTGCCATCTTCCCAGCTTCTTGAATTGGCATGGCGACAGGCAGCGTTGGGCATTCGAGTCGAAACAGCGGTGATAAAATCAGATCGCCCCATTCCTTCGTCTCTTGTTGTCTGTCCCAGCTACCAGGAACGGCTCCTCAACCACGCTGGTGTCCCTCATGGATGCCGGTGCAACCATCTTCACACTGAGACTTCTGGTTGGACTACCTGTGCAAGGGCGCGGTAGTCCTTTGCAACCAGCTGTGGTGAGTTTTCCAGGATTGTCCTCGCTGTAGCTGGTAGGTTCCTGAGGAACAAGAGGGCCAACAGGAAAGATTTTTCGTCCTTCCCCCTCAGTGCCAACATGCTCTCCATGAGCTCTACTGCTGATCTGTCCCCTAACTCCGGGGACAGAGGCGTCCCCGCACCTGTCCCCGCACCCTGCACCCGGCGTGCCTCCGGGTGCACGCCTCCGGCCAGCACCCGGAGGCGTGCTGGCCGGATCATAGCCGATCCCTCACACCCTGGTCATGTACTGTTTGCCCCCCTCCCCTCTGGTAGAAGACTTCGGTCCATCCAGACTAAAACCTCCCGTCACATGAACAGCTTCTTCCCCTCTGCCATTAGACTGCTGAACACTAAGTGACTCTCGTGCACCATGTACAGCAGCTCAACCAGACTCATGTCAATCATCACTGTTTTCTTCCTGCATTACCGACTGCACTATATAGTTCTCCACAGTATCTGCTGCTGGCTAATATATATTTTAACTGTTGACCAGTATCACTTAATCTTATCCTACACTTTATTACATGTATAGTTTATTTCTCTTATCTTATCATGTTTAATGTTGCAGCATTGTACCGAGACAAATTCCTAGTTTGTGTACTACATGAACAATGGCAATAAACCTGATTCTGATTCTGATTCTGATTCTGATTCTAACTCCGAACTCGTTAGGAGTATTTCTGCCCTCTCACTGTCAGAAAGGGTATAGCAATGGAGAAGCGTCCTCTTGAGCGCTTCATATTTTCCTTGGGTCTGACATGTTTGGTTGATCCAGAAGCAGATGCGGACTCGAAAGAGACACAGTTATCTTTTATTATAAAGAGTGTGAGTGTGAATGTGTGCATGTGTGCAGGAGTGAGGCAGCTGGGCAAGCAGAGCACAGTCAGACTGGCAACCCTAGGAGAGAGCACAAACAGGCAGATGAGTGCACAGAGGTTAGGAGGGATGCACCAGTTAATGTACAGTCTTACGAGTTGGCTGGAGGGATGAAGTGCTGAAGAACTCCCAAGGTCTCTGGGCAAGCTGCTCTGTGTCTAGGCTGCCGCTGTTGACAAGGTGAAGCTGTGCTGGTGGAGTGCAGGTTGTGGGTTGTATCCAGGTCTTCCGCCAGGAGGAGGAGGTCCGCCGCCAGGAGGCTTCCACCTGTGCACAGGGGAGTAGGAGGAAAGTGTAAACGTGAAGGTGACACGAAGGCTTACTTGTTGGTGGGGAGCACTGACACCCAGGAGATTCAATGGCGGGAAGGAGCTGAAGAAACAGAACTCCAGAGCAGGAAGAGTTGAGTAGGCGAGGAGGTCTTTCCAGACCGTTGGAGCGTTGACGTCTCCGTGCAGACCAGAGGGCAGCGTGGCTTAAGTCGGCTGCTTGATGAGGTGATCAGGTGTGCGGGCAGCTGTGGAGATAATTAGGGCAGCAGGCAGGCAGAGCAGATCATTATAGGATCTGTGGCTCCTGGAGCAGACTTGTCACCTTTTGCGTGCCACGCGCATCCAGCACAGCGACCACGTAGTAATACTTGGTATCGTCGTTGTTATTTTGCGGATGGTGAACTGGGCTTCTTGTTGCAAGAACCATGCGGTTGGGTTGGAAAGCCAGAAGTCTGGGAGCTTGACTGAGAAAGCGCACGTGGCACTGGTGCTCTCTCTCCAGGTTGCCTCCAGGGTGGTGCTCGGCTCGCTTTCCATGGCACGTCTTAGAGTCACCAGTGTGGAGAAAGGAAGCTGGTGAGACAACAAGCTGGACAACACAGAAACTTTATTCCATCTCCAACATACAGTTCAGTAAAAGAGATCCCAGGTCTCTGTGCATTCCTCTTTTATATCTTTAATACCATGCATTGAGACCCGGAACTTCCGACCATCATACATCGTGTTTAGAACAAAGCCTGTGTTGCACCTTAACATGGCATAACGCCGGCGCCGCTGTCACACCCTTCTTCCAACAGCAGCTCTGGCAGTTACTCCTCTCCCTGAGGGGCGCATAGTCCTTACTGTCCTGTCTGATACACCACCCCCCTCCCCCACCGGTGACACTTCCTCTTTCGGTCCATTGTTCCCCCCTTCCCCAGTTACTTTCTTCTCTAGGTGGAGAAGTCCCACACCATGTCCCCACACAGCCCCCCAGAACATTCATTCATCTTCTATCTCTTAATCCTTTTCGGGTCGCGGGGGTGCTGGAGTCTATCCCAGCATCTTTGGGCGAGAGGCAGGGTAACAGATCGCCAGTCCATCGCAGGGCCAACACAGAGAGACAGACAACCATTGACTCTCACAGTCATACCTAAGGACAATTTAGAATCCCGTTTGATGCCAATTAACCTAACTTGCATGTTTTTGGCATGTGGGAGGAAACGGGAGAAATCCCAAAGTAAACCCATGCAGACATGGGGAGAACATGCAAACTCCACACAGATCACTGTTGGTCGGGGGCTGGGATCGAACCCAGGATCCCCCGGCCATGGATGGGTTGCTGTGCTGCTGCAGTGCTAACCACTCCACCACCGCGCTGTTTTGTTTTAACATTTATTAACAAGATCTCTGTTTTATTGTTCTTCAGTTGTTTTAATAAAGACTAAGATTTCTTTCTATAAAATCAATGTCATTGTTTTCTGTAAAACTTACCATCACATCCACTGATTCTCATAGTCCAGTAGTATAGTATAATCCATTCACTATATTATTGTCTAAACTGTTAGTAAATATCTGATGAATTAATGTTTCACACTCAGAGATCATGTGACTGGCTAATGACTTCAGGACAGAAACTTAGGCTGAACAAAGTATTGATGATGTCATCTGTCAGCTTGTGCTGATTTGGATTGATCAAGTCAATATTAAAATCAGCACAGATGAACATTGTTTTATTGGATTTTTGTCCAATGTTCTTCCATCCAGTTCTTAAGTGCATCGGCCACAGGCGTGCAGAAGAGCGTTTAGGTCAATGGTGGAAACTGTTTCTCCACTGGTCACAGCCTCCAGATTGCAGCTGCTCCGTCCAGGATCCTCGGGTAAAACCACTGTTTGCTTTATGGAGATGGTGTGGTCTGTATCTGTAGAAATATAGGAATCAATTAGGCCAAAATATTTTTGATACAAATGTTATCTTAGTGTTAAAATAACTGTCATTATCTGTGAGCTGTTCTGAAACACGTATTTCTTTGTGCCTTCATCACTGTTCCATTTTCCAGACCTAATCTGTCCAATAAATGATGTTTTCCCCTTATTTTAGCCATTGTAAGAAAACCAAAATCATTGGTATTTGATAAAGCAGAACATGGTAGTCTATGTGCATTTGTGTAAATGTGGAACCCAGCTGGAGCTGCCTATAAATGACTGGACCCAGAATTTAATGTTTCCAGGGACTCATCGGGGCAGGCAGTGCAAATTAGCGAGTGTGCAAATTAGACAGAGCGCTGATGGGAGTGAGCAATTTTTTTCAGTGATCTACTAACAACACGCAAAATTATGATCACAGACGCAGTCACTTCATTTCAATGGAGTTTTTGCATATGACGTCAGGGGGCGTGCCGCACTGGCCCGTTAGAGTGTGCCGCCATATTGGATGGCAAGAAACAGCAGCAGCAGGGTGAAATAAACCACATAGCTCACGTGTATCTACAAACTCCGCAAAATGGTGTACTCCTGTTGTTCCCCCTGATAAGGGGATAAGCGGGGAATTAAATGGCCGGTGTGAAATGCAAAAAAAAAAAAAAAAAAAAGTTGGATTTTTGAATAATTACCTTCACTGACGTAATCTCTCGCTTTGTCATAATGGGCTGCAAGGTGGAGCAGTGGTTTAGCACTGTGGCAGCACAGTTTTACCCTTGGCCGGGGGATCGCGGGGATCTTGAGACCGTGGGCTCGATCCCATCCCCCGACCAACAGTGAGCTGTGTGGAGTTTGCATGTTCTCCCTGTGTTGCGTGGGTTTACTCCGGGATTTCTCCGGTTTCCTCCCGCATACCAAAAACATGTAGGTTTAGGGCGCTCGCGCACGCAGCGGCCAGCGGCTTGTCACCAGACTGCAAACCAAATCTACCTACGGGTACAAATAAGTAACAAAAAAAAAACAAACTTTGTGGTTTGGGGGCGCCTCTCTGCTTGCTACGATGCACACATGAAAGGGGAGAAAACTATTGTACATGTGCATAAAATCAGGTACGTTTTAACGCGGCGCGCCGTGGAGAGCCTTTAAAAAAAAAAAAAAAAAACACGCAGCGCGCTTCACTCACCTCTGAGTGAGGAGCTGCTGTTGTTTTCCGACTCGTTCACCAGCCAAGACTTCACATCATCCACATCCCTTTCCGCTGACACGTTTTCCGATATTTTTTCCTCCTGCTCCCCTTTGTCTTTGAAAGATATCATCTCATCGTTTGCCCCCAAATCATCCCCACTGAGCAGATTACTGGCAGTCATTGTTCTGCTAATTGCTCCAGCTGTTACCCCACACCCGTCACCTCCGTTCAACTGAGGCATTTCAGCACACCAGAGGAGCGCACGGGAGCAAGATTAAAAACACTTGTCTGCTGTTATGACTGCTGACAATGACTCCACTGAATGTGACACAGACATCGCAGACACAGTTTCAGAGGCCATAGTGTCAGTTGTTGAAGAGGATGATAGGATGTTATTATGCCAGATTGTGACTGTGTGTTCTCCTCACTCATTCTGATCGCTAAACAGTACAAGTTACGCCTGGGTTGTCACAGTGCAACTGCTGCTCTTGCCATCCAAGATGGCGGCACCTACGGCGTGTTTATATTTACCCCAGCGAGTCACGTGAATTTTACGAGCCTACGCAAAAACTCCATAATGACCTCCCATCCACCAAAGAGCACGCAAAATTGCACACAGGTACATCTGATGAGGGAGCAGGTAATCAACAAAGGCACAGCCAGTGCAGTCCTGGACGGCGGCAGAACTCGAGATCAGGCAAGTGCTCCATTTTGTCTTTCTCCTGTCTATTCTGGAGCATTTTTGCCTGTCTCTCAGGGAGACGAGCCGGGTGCAGCCGTCCGTTGCATCCGAGCTTGTCTCACTGGGCTCTGTCGCTGCCAGTGATCCTGATCCCGGTTCTTTTTCTTCTCCTGAGCCTTCTCTCAGAGTCACCGGTGTTGAGTCAATTCCGGTCGCTGTTCTGGAGGTTCCGGGTTCGGGTCTGAAGGTCGTCCCTGGCGCTGCGCCGGCCCAGTCGGGGTCTGTCGTGGATGCAGCTCCGACCCAGTCGGGGTCCGTCGTGGGTGTGGTTCCGGCCCAGTCGGGGTCCGTCGTGGGTGCAGCACGATCCCACTTGGGATCCAACGAAAGCGCAGTGCCAGTCCGTGTGGAGTTCGGAGAACGAGCTGCAGATCCTCCGCTGATCGACGCCGGGCTGGCCCCCCATTGTTTCCCCGATCCCTTTTCTTCTCCACCTGGTGCCGTTGGGATTTCTCTTACTTGACCTGGCTCTCTTTCGTTATCCCTTTCAGTAGTGAGGCCGCCTCCGAGCTCTTTCCTTCGGTCCTGGTGGCCTTTTGACACGGGTCAGCCGCCTGGGAGACTCCTTCGCTGGTTCGGTGTTCTGGGTCGGCCACTGAACTCTCTGTTCGGCGACCTTGTCCGGCTGCCAGAGGTACTGTTTCTCTGGGACGGGGACTGGGTTTGGTCGCCTGAACTCATTCCCCTGCCTGCGATCTGGACGCTAGATGCAGGTAGACCACCTGAACTATTATTTTTTTTCCTTATTCCATTGTGCTCTGCCTGCTGTCATCCCTGTGTTTTTTTTCTCATCTTCCCTCTCCCTGGAAATATTTGGGATGCGCTTGTGTTTTGGTTTATGAACTATGTATTGAACTGTTTGTATTTCGCCACTCTTCAGCGTGTTTTTTTTTTCTTCTTTCATTTTCCCCTGCAGTAGTCTGTATATGCGCTTTTGTCGCCCTTGTCAGTTTATTTGGATTTGTGGAACAGTCTGTATCTTGCCGCTATTTAGCGTGATTTCGTGTTTTCCCTTCCTCTGGTTGAAAGACGCCTGTGTAATCTGTTATTTGCATTCATTGTTCTGTTTTCTACCTGTGTATTATGGAGTATATTTGTGGGTTTTGTTTCCTTGCTCTGTTGTGCACCATGCTCATATTTGTTCTGTATTGGCCCTTGTCATTGTTTTTTTTCTCTAGTTCCTTTCCTTGGTGTTTTTTTTTCCTTTTTTTTGACTCTTGCCCGCCTAGCCTTCTTCCCCCTCCACCCGCCCTGGGTGGGATTTCGTAGCCTTCTGGGTGGGGGGCAGGCTTGGATGTTACGTTTACGCCCAGAGTGCGTTCTTTGGGGGGGAGTACTGTCGTGATCTGAGCACCGATCTCGTCCGCGCTCGGGTCATGCAGTATTTTCCTCCTATTCTCTATTTAGTCCTGGTGGGCTCTCTGAGCACTTATCCTGACAGCGTCTCTGTGGGGCTTATGGCTGTCAGAGCCAAGCAGCACAGCTGGTGCTGATTCAGCTGTTGACACCCTCATCAGCTGATTAACCTCTTGCACTCCGGGATACCGTGGGTGGTCACGTCTCTACGTCCTAGGGCACAGGAGGGCCCCCGAGGATGCACACTGTGCGTCCTAGTGTGTACTGAAAAAAAAAAGCTGCATTTCCGTTCTTCCACTACAGACACAGCCGCGAACAGAAAGCCAAAGGAGTGCTTTGATTGGTTTAGATGTGATTGACCTCTCATTCGACGAATAAGAGCCTTGATTTGGGTTTCTGAAACCTTGAAGAACCAATGACTGAAAACCTAGCAAGAAGGACCCGCCTACCAATGGCTGCGAATACAGCGAGCCAATTGAAGCACAGAAGTTCGAACGCGTGCGCCCCTTGCGTAAAATCTGTTTTGTGTAAGCCGCTGGGTGACACACACGCGTTCGCCAGTCTTTTTTTCTTACTACTGTTCTTATTTGTTTTGAAAAATCATTCGCCAAAACCGCAATCATACAAGCGCAAAACCGCAATAATGGAATTATGGTTTGACCGGGTCGCGTGACCAGAACCACGAGTCCGTAACAAGCGGACCAGCATCATGTTCGTCTGACAATGAGGAAGAGAAGATCGCCAGCGACACTGCTGTTGTGGACAGGTAAGTGGTATAAGCTAAATTATTCTTTATCCCTGAAAATTGTAATCAAAATGACTTTTGACCGATCGGTAAATTACAACTGTGTGTCATCGCAACATGAAGACCGCGGCGCACGGGTCCAGTCCGTGCGCCGTGTCCTGACCGTGAACGCCCCCCCCCCCGCTACTCTTCTGTAGCGGATTGCAGATATTATTGCAGATATTTTAGTACAACTGTGCGTAGCAGACCACGGCGCACAGTCCCCACAGTCCGTCATGTACCGATGGGCGATGTCCGTCCTCTGTAGCGTGGGGGGGGGGGTTGTTATCTTCTACATAACAGATATTTTAGTATAATTTTTAGTGCACTGTAGGTTATTTTTTCTTGTAAAAAAAAAAAAGCCACACATTTTTTTACGTGGCATGCTTCTTTGTGTGTGGGGGCTTGTTTGTTCATTCATTCATTCATGAATGAATAAACACCCCCCCCACACACACACACACACACAGAGCCCTTCACCTTTCATTAGAGCCCAAGATAAAGCTTCTATATTGAATCATTCAAAAGTTATAGTCGTTTTTCCAAACTGTGCCATTTGGCACAATTTGGCACAGTTCAAAAACGCCTGGGAACAACCTAAGAAAAAAGCTGTGTAATATATTCATTTTTGGTGGTATTGTGACAAAATTTTGACCTCAGCTGGATAACACTTGGTTCTACATTTCTGTTGCATTTTCCAGCCCGGATCTGACAGCTGTGTGTTATTTGCAAGCATTTGTATCCAAAAAAACACCCAGGCGAAATTTATTTTCTTCAAGTTCAGTATGTTTAGATGACTGTTACTCAGTGACAGGAGCACTTAGAGAGATTATGACTGTTTTGCCAAAAAATTCAAAGTGTTTTCTTTTAAATGAGACCAACCCCATGAAGGTGCTGCAAAGGGTTGAAGAACAGCTTTTGATTTACTTTGGGTATGTTATTTTTTGGCGTTTTTAGGGAAATTGACCAGAGTGCAAGGGGTTAATTATCTTGCCCTATTTAAGGGAGCAGCTCCTGTCACTCGGGGCTGCGACCTCGCATTATCCAGACTGGTTTCCCTACGTCCGAAGCCAGTTCCTTTCAGTGTCCTATTCGCATGTAAGTGTTGTATCCTTGTCTCCCTAGTGCTCAGTATATCATAGTGTGTCTTACTCCTAGTCCTTATTTGTGTTTTGCCCCAAGAGGCTCATTATTTTGTACATTGTATCATTGTGGCTTACTTTAATAAATGTGCAAACTCTACGGCTGCCTATAGTGTTTTATTAGCGGTCCGCGAGGACACCAAGTCATTAAATTAGAGGCTTCAAGTTTAATTTGAGTTTTACCAGCTTTTTGTTTAATCATTTTGGGATGCTTATACATTATATTTTTATTTACTTTGGAGGGAGCAGACAATGATTCTCTGATGGGGAAGACAGGGGCTAAGTTGAGGGGTGGCGGATGAAGAGGAGCTGCGGAGAGGCGTGTAAGACTCTGCTTCCTGGTCCCAACTCTGAGTTGTCAAGGTTTTGGAAATTTGGATAAAAATGATGCCAGATTGTTAGATAAATGAGACACACCATTCAAAGTGGGATGGACGCTGTCTCGTCTCATAAGACCAGGTTTTCCCCAAAATGAGCTCCAATTATCAATGTAGCCCACGTTGTTTGCAGGACACCACAAAGACAGCCAGCGGTTGAAGGATGACGAGCGGCTAAACGTCATCACTGGTCAGATTGGGGAGGGGCCCAGAGAATACTACAGAGGCAGACATTGTTTTGGCAAAGTCATACATCGATTTTACATTAGGTTTTGTGACCTCCGACTGCTGGAGTTGGATGTCGTTGATACCGGCGTGAATAACAATTGTGGAGTATTTACAGTTACTTTTAGCCAGCATTTTAAAATTTGACTCGATATCGCCTGCTCTGGCCCCAGGAATGCATTTGACTATGGCCGCTGGAGTCTCCAGGTTCACGTTTCTGACTACAGAGTCGGCAATGATCAGAGTTTTTTCCTCAGCGGGTGTGTCGCTGAGCAGGGAAAAACGATTACAGGGATAAGAATCCTCCACGGATCCGCGGAATTCCGCGGATTTGATCATGTCTAGGGTCATTCTTGTGAATCGTCTAAATTCAAGGAGAAAATTTTAGGGGGACGGGGTGAGGCATGTTATGACCAGCGAGTCGTATTTTCGATCGGCTGCTAAAATCCACCACGCAGAACGCGATACCCAGCGAGATCAGTAATGTAATGTAACAAGGCCACTGATTGGCTGATACTTATTGAAGCAACCAATCGGCGATTTTGTTAGATTTCCTTTGTCATATCCAACACGTGGAGCGAAATGAAAATGGCAGACAGTTCAATCAGTTCAATCAACCGAGTTTTCCCGATTTCGTGAAAATGGTGAACCTAAAACTCAGGAAAGACAACAAAGCAAGAATTTTAGAAATCGACAAAGGAATAAGGGACAAGTTTCGTTGAAAAAACTCGAAAAAACTGTGTCAATGACTGTAAAGGTCGGTAGAAATACCGAAGTTGAGGTTGAAAAAATGGCCAACTTCATAGCGAAATGCGAAGTACCAGGGAAAGCCCAGTGTTTATTGCAACGATTTCTTGAGTTATGGAACTCGTGGTTGTGTTGCCTTAGTTGAACACTACAAAACAGAAACATCTCAAAATTGTGGCTACAAGGAGATCGAACTACTCGCTCGGAGCTGCATTCAAAATGATCGATGGACACGGTCAAATTCAGATGCCAGTCAATCAAAGTTCATCACAATCGGCCCCGATTACAGCAATTAGTGATCAGAAGACACATTCCGAGGTAAGATTTTTTTCTCGTTAAAAGTAATGTACTTGAGAATTTTCGCGTAATGAATTTGTTATGAAATAGCATGTGTAAGTTGTGATGTCATGCCTGTTTTGAAACACTAATTGCATTTGAATGTTGATTATTGATTGTTAATAGATAAATGTTATTACCTATTTTCTCACAATTTGAATTGCAATCTAAGAATTTTGAATATAATTTATCATTTTTTGTTTCACTAGGAGGAGTTACATAATGCATGTGTAAGTTTTTTTGTCATGGGTGGTGATGGGTTGCCTTTCCTAAGATATCTTTGCTTTTGCAAAGAACAGGAACAGCACAGGAACAGCGCAGGCTGTTCCTGCTGAGGAGACTCAGGTCTTTTGGTGTACAAGGGGTGCTGCTGAAGACATTCTATGACACAGTGGTGGCATCAGCCATCACTTTTGGAGTGGTCTGCTGGGGCAGTGACATTACTGCAGCCGATAGGAAGAGACTGAACAAACTGATCAAGAAAGCTAGCTCTGTCCTGGGGCAGCGCCTTGATCCGGTGGAGGAGATAGGAGAGAGAAGGACGGTGGCTAAACTGTCATCTCTGCTGGAGTCCGAGTTCCACCCTATGCAGGACATACTGAATGCACTGAGGAGCTCATTTAGCAGCAGACTACATCATCCCAGGTGCACAACCGAGAGGTTTCCGCAGGTCCTTCCTACCAACGGCTGTCAGACTGTACAACCTAAGCAGGGCTGCTCGCAGAGATAGCAAAAAGACGTAACAAACTAATAGTTTTTTGAATGCAAAAGATGCAATAGACTTACACAATGGTCCCCTCCGGCATACAACTAGGAAAATACCGGTCGCTATGGAGGGTGAGAATATGTATGGGCACATAATCATACCATGTAGGATAACTAAGTAGACGGTTATGCTGTTTCATCCCATCTAGCAACAATGCTCTGCACTGTGTGTGTTTATATATTTACATATTTATTCCATCTAGCTACAATGCTCCGCACTGGGTGTGTTTATATTTATATATCTATATATTTATTCCATCTAGCTACAATGCTCCACACTGTGTGTTTATATAACTACATATTATTCCATCTAGCTACATTGCTCCGCACTGTGTGGGTTTATATATTTACATATTTATTCCACCTAGCTGCAATGCTCCGTACTGTGGGTGTTTATATATCTATATATTTATTCCATCTAGCTACAATGCTCCGCACTGTGTGTTTATATATTCATATATTTATTCCATCCAGCTACAATGCTCTGCACTGTGTGTCTGTGTGTGTGTATATATATATTTTATAGTAATATGTACATATGTATATTAGCTGCTCTTGCTTGCTTGCTTTTTTTCTTGCCTTCTGATTGTTGCTCTGAGTGTTGCTATCCCTGTGCTGTTGCAATCCTGGAATTTCCCCGTTGTGGGACTAATAAAGGCTTATCTTATCTTATCTTTTATTAGTAAACATAATTTCTTTATGGTCATTGCATAAAAATATTAAACATCTTTTAGGTTTTCCTTACTTTCTTAGATTATCTTTCAAATATTAAAATATACTAATATGCAACTTTTTTTTATATTCCTAGTAACACTAAAAAAGATGTTTGTAGAATGTCAGTATATTTTAATAAATGGGTGATGGACTTGGTGATGGAATTTTGTTAATATTTATAATTTATTTTACTTGGTTAAATTATTTTGTCTGTTCTAGAACTATGTAAATGTAATTCTGTGTCAGTTCTAAACATATTAAAAAGTAGTAAAATATAATTTAGTATTATTACATCAACATACCATTCAGATATCATAAATTTACACGTGATGCAGCAGCAGATTTAAAAGGTAAACTATAAATGCATTTGTACTTACTTTTAACTTTAAATATAAGACCACATTTGAGCATTCTAAAACACCAGATTTCATTACACCCCACCAAGGCTCCGCCTTGGATCCAGCTTGGGGGCCTGCATCCCCCAAGACCCTCAGCTTAGTTTCCTCTTTTTTTCCCAAACCCCATTCTCATCCCTGTGATTAGAAACATGAACAGGTCAGGGATGGCAACAGGAAATTCTGATTTCAGCTGAAATCTAATTTGGTCGACTGACTTATGGGGGGGGGGGCACAGCCCCCCTGAAGCTGGGAGGTTTTCAGTAAAACAGAAGTAATTTAGACTGAAAAAAAATGATTAAAAAAAATGAAATACTAGACTTAGATAAATCATTAAATTTAATGAAAAGTTAACTTACTTTTTCTTCAATGTTGTCTCACTGTCTTTAGTCCAACATATTTAACAGTTCTATAAGAGTTTATTACACTATTTACACTGGTCACCAAGTCACTTCTAATGTGAAACTTTCTTCCTTTTGGCAGCAAGCTGTATCAGTCTCTGAACTTTGAACTTCATCTCCTTTTCTGGTTTCTTCAGAAACTGTCCGAGTGTTTCTGTTACCTCATTGAACTTTGAGCCAATTTTCACCTTTACTGTCACTTTTCTCTCAAGCCAATTCCATCGGAACTTATTTTTGACACTTTTGTCTATTTCAAGCACTGATGACTCCTGATCCTTCGATAAAAATCTCATAATTCCGCTGAAAACAATACTGAAAGCTCAGAATTCCAACATGAACCAGGGATGTGATTTGGGGTTGGTGAAATTATCTGAAAATTTTGCAGGTGGTCTGGGGGACAGAATCCCCCAGCGGAGACCGGGGCAGAGCTCCATTGGGGGGGGGGGGTAGCCCCACGAAGCTCCTGGGTTTTTAGGATTTTTAAGTACCAGAACTGTGCTTAAATGACATAAAACAAACAGCTGAATGCCACTTATTACTGCGTAATATTGACTTATGTTCCAAGAAGATAGCATTCCTAAAATATTCCAACAAGCATTATCCATCACATGCTTTAACACTTGATCAAATCAAAATCAGTTAATTTTATCTATTTCATAATAGAAATAAAATTCCAACATACCATTACTTTTTATAATTTCAGCATTCATTTCAGATCACCAGTTTCAATCTCCATTGAGACTTGAGCAGTTCATTTTGCACAGTCACTGATGTAGCCAAGTCGTAGAAATATTCAAAAGTTATGAGTCAATGTCCACTGTGTACTGTCAATTTCAAACTGTTTGGAATCATAAAAGGGGATGGTTAACTTTTATTACAATTCCCTCCCCCGCGCAGCCCAGCTCATACAGCCGTTGTACGCCGTCAGTAACTGAGAGTTAATGGCTCTCCACCTGGCCATACACCACTTCCAGTCCTGCCTGAAAGGGCGCATCTTCACTGCGTTCGTGGACCACAAGCCGCTAACGTACTTA
Source organism: Pholidichthys leucotaenia (assembly GCA_020510985.1). Lineage (NCBI taxonomy): Eukaryota > Metazoa > Chordata > Actinopteri > Cichliformes > Pholidichthyidae > Pholidichthys > Pholidichthys leucotaenia. Next base: position 23,716,302 of record CM035836.1, on the reverse strand, counting down.
ATGTACTTTATCTTCCTGGAAGATAAAATAAACCGGAATTCGGCGAATTAGCAGAAAATCACATCCCTGAGAACACGCCGCCATGAATTTTTGAAAAAGCATACAACGAGCCATTTGATTGGTCCAATCGTTTGCAACTATCCAATCGCACGGCTGTTTACAATACAACAGTAGCTTGAACACAACACATCCAGGTTATCGTGGGAGACGACTTCCGGGGAAGCGCCGAGTGCTTATGTAATCGTGTTGATTTTCGCTAAAATCGGTAACAATACGGTACCTTACCCCCACTAAAATTTTCTCAACGGATTTAGACGATTCACAGAAATGATTAATTTGAAAACAAATCGGCGGAAATCCTCGGATCGGCGGAAAATTGCCATCCTGACAGGTTGGCAGTGTACCAGGGGCTTATGGCTAAGCTTCTTTCTCACCGTCACCCACCCAGTCTCCTCGCTGCTGAGGAGGACCAGAGGACTGCTAGCAGGCCTCCCTATGCTAGGGAGCTCCGCTGCAGCTAAGGGACGTCCATCATTATTAACTGGCGCAGTCGGTGTTTCAATGCAGCGGAGCTGGGATTCCAAATCAGACAACCTCACCTCGAGCGTGTCATGGATGGCCCTCACGGGCAGATGAACAGACTGACTCGCGGGGTGAAGTTGAAGCATAATTTAATGGAGCAATAATGAATGACAAGGATAAGCTGTGCTCAAACGGAAGTAAACAAACACTGTCAAAATAAAACCCCAATCCAAAACAAATGATTAACAGGAAAAACCAAACATACAAATGTAGCTGTGATGGATAATAATAATACTACTGACAATAATAATAATAATAATAATAATAATAATGATAATGATGAGACCAGGATGGAAATAAAGCCCCAAGGAAGATAATAATGAAGACAATAATAAATATAGAAGATAAAGTGTGGCCTGGTAAGACCCAGCCCAAACCACCACAGTATCCCCCCCTTTAAGGCTGGATTCTAGATGACCCCAGGGAGCATCAGAAAAGGGAAAGAAGAAAAGGAGAGAAAAAAAAAAATCCTAATAGGGTGGAGGAGGGTGGGGGGAAATAGGCCAGAAGGCCCGAAACAGACCCCCTACCAACACAATACCAACCTAGGATGGAAAATACAGGTGCCCCAACCTTAGGGGAGAAATATGAAAACCCACAGTCTAGGGGGTAGAAAAAGAACAAAAAACAAAATTCACAATAGAACCCCAGGACTAAAAATAACGTGCTCCAACCTCAGGAGAGAAATACACAAACCTACAGCCTAGGGAGATGGAGACGCCACCCCCACCCCCACCCCCCACCCCCCCACACACAAAATAGTAATCGCATCTGATAATGGACTGGTTTCTGTACTTGTCCTTGTAGACCTTAGTGCAGCTTTTGATACTATTGATCATAATATTCTACTTGATAGATTAGAACACTATGTTAGACTTAATGGAACTTTGTTGCAGTGGTTTAGATCTTATTTATCTGATAGGTTCCAGTTTGTTCATGTAAATAATGAGTTTTCTTTCAACTCAAAGCTTAGTCATGGAGTTCCACAGGGATCTGTGCTAGGCCCTACTCTTTTTAGTTTATATATGCTTCCGTTAGGCAACATTATTAGAAAGCACTGTATACATTTTCATTGTTATGCAGATGACACACAATTATACCTGTCAATGAAGCCAGGTGATAGTAATCAATTAGCCAAGTTAGAAGCTTGGATGACTTGTAATTTCCTGCTATTAAATTCAGATAAGACTGAAGTCATTCTTGTTGGTCCAAAAAAACTTAGAAATTCCTTTCCATATCAAACTTTCAGTTTGGATGTGGTTACTCTTTCTCTTAATAGCTCTGTGAGGACCCTTGGAGTTATTTTTGATCAAGATCTGTTTTTCAATTAACATATTAAATTTGTTTCTAAGACTGCCTTCTATCATTTGTGTAATATTGCCAAGATTAGGAGCATCTTGTCTCAGTGATGCTGAGAAACTGATCCACGCTTTTGTTAGCTTGAGATTAGATTATTGTAACTCTTTATTATCAGGTTGTCCTAAAACATCTTTAAAAAGTCTTCAGTTGATCCAAAATGCTGCTGCAAGAGTTTTAACAGGTACTAGAAAGAGAGATCATATCTCTCCGGTTCTGGCCTCCCTTCATTGGCTTCCCATAGAGTTTAGAATTAAGTTTAAAATCCTTCTTCTTACTTACAAAGCTCTAAACAATCAGGCTCCTTTTTATTTAAAAGATCTGATACTACCGTATCATCCTAACAGAGCACTACGCTCCCAGAATGCAGGATTACTTGTAATACCTAGAATCTCCAAAAGTACAATGGGAGGCAGAGCCTTCAGTTATCAAGCTCCTCTCCTGTGGAACCAGCTGCCAATCTGGATTCGGAAGTCAGACTCGATCTCTGTTTTTAAGAATAGGGCTAAAACCTACCTTTTTGATATAGCCTACAATTAGGGAGGGATCATGTGTTTCTGAATCCTCCCTTAGATATGCTGCTAATAGGTTTAGTCAGCCGGGGGACCTCCAGTAATGCACTGGGCCTCACTCCTTTCCTCACTCTCAATGAAATATTTTTTTTTTTGCTGGACATTAACATCTGTTTGTTCTCTCCCATAGATTGAGTCCCCATCGTGCTGTTTGCTCTCTACATGTCTGTTCTTTTCATCTTCTCTGTCCCCTCACCCCCCAGCCAGTCGCAGCAGATGACTGCCCCTCCCTGAGCCTGGTTCTGCTGGAGGTTTCTTCCTGTTAAAAGGGAGTTTTTCCTCTCCACCGTCACCAAGTGCTTGCTCATAGGGGATCGCCTGATTGCTGGGGTCTTTCTGCAACTGTGGGGGTTCCCCCTACAATTGATAGTGCTATGAGATGACTGTTGTTGTGAAATGGCACTATATAAATAAAGTTGAATTGAATTGAATTAGGTGAATTCCTCCTCCACCCCTGTAGTCCTCAGCCCGGCAGGTGACGAGGAGAAGGCTGGTGATGATAACACGGCGGGGTAAGGGAGCCCCTCCGGCCAGGGAAGAGAGTACAGATTTAGGCGAGCCCCCAGGGAACTGCAGCCCGCTGAAACAAACCTTCACAGTCTGTTGACAGCCAGTCACTCTCCTCCCCTCTGCTTCCTCCGGGTCCTGCTTCACTTCTCCCGCTGAGTCTTGTTTGGTTGGGTCCTACTGTTATGGATGGCCCTCATGGGCAGATGAACAGACTCACTCGCAGGGTGAAGTTGAAGCATGATTTAATGGAGGAAAACTGTAGCATGGCAGAGACAATGATACTCACCACTGAAGGTAACAGATGGATAGATGGATAGATAGATAGACTTTATTGATCCCAAACTGGGAAATTACAGTGTAACAGCAGCATGACAGTTGACAGCCAAACAACAGAAACACATACGACAGACAAAGGGATTACCCATGGAAAGTAAAAAAGAAACTAACACGACTATAGAACCTATTTACATCATAGCTTAATATATGATGATGACCCGTATAAACACATGAATCATCCCATTGCACAAAGAAGGACTATCAGGAGCAGAGTGAAATGTGAGGTACCAGTTAGTCTGTAAGGTGCAGTGTGGCAGCATAGCTATGACCAGAATACAACATCATAGTGAGTTATTGTACAGTGAAATGGCATGTGGCAGGAAAGATTTCCTGTACCTGGCCGTTCGACAACGAAGCTGTAGTAGTCTACTGGAGAAAGTGCTCTGCTGCCTATCTAGTGTGTGGTGGAGGGGGTGATCAAGATTGTTCATGATGGATCGCAGTTTATTTAGTGTTCTCCTCTCCACCACTGTCTCAAAGGTCTCCGGTCTGAGACCAATTACAGAGCCAGCCCTCTTGATAATCTTGTCAAGTCTGTTGGTATCTCTGGCCCTGATACTGCTACCCCAACAGACCGCAGCAAAAGAGATGGCGCTGGTGACAACAGTCTGTTAGAAAAGCTCCAGCATCCATGTGCACACGTTGAAGGATCTCAGTTTTCTCAGGAAATAGAGTCTGCTCATCCCCTTCTTGTGCGCAGCATCGGTGTTGGATCTCCAGTCCAACCCGCTGCTGATCCTGACACCCAGATATTTGTAGTCTTCAACCACTCCCACATCCTCCCCCCTGATCTGCAGTGGCTGAGAAGGAGCCTTCCTCTTCCTGAAGTCAATCACCATCACCCTGGTCTTGTTGACATTCAACCTCAGGTGATTCTGCTCCGTCCACTCCACAAATCTGTCTACCAGTGCCCTGTACTCCCCCTCCTCTCCTCCTCTTATACACCCCACAACAGCTGAGTCATCAGAAAATTTTTGCAGGTGACATGACTCAGTGTTATACTGAAAGTCCGTGGTGTATAAGGTAAAAAGAAAAGGAGAGAGCACAGTCCCCTGTGGCGCTCCCGTATCACTAGCCACCACTCCAGACAAGACACTGCCCAGCCTGACAAACTGTGGTCTGCCTGTCAGGTAGTCGGTAATCCAGGAGATCACAGAGCTGTCAACCCCCATCCCCCGCAGCTTCTCGCCCAGCAGCAGTGGCTGGATGGTGTTAAAGGCACTGGAGAAATCAAAAAAAGTGATTCTCACAGTATCTCCTCCACCATCCAGGTGCTGATGGGCTCGTTGCAGCAGGTAGATGACAGCATCTTCAACTCCTAAATGGGGCTGATATGCAAACTGCAGAGGGTCCAGCCACGTCTCCACCTGCAGCCTCAGGTGGGCTAAGACCAGTCTCTCCAGGACCTTCATCACATGAGATGTGAGGGCAACTGGTCGATAGTCATTCAGATCCGATGGAGATGACTTCTTGGGGACAGGAACCAGGCAGGATGTCTTCCACAGCACCGGTACTCTCTCCAGACTCAGGCTCAGGTTGTATAGGTGTTTCAGTACTGGAGCTAGTTGGTTGGCACAGGTCCTCAGGATCCTAGTGGAAATGCCATCTGGGCCCGAAGCCTTCTGCTGACGGAGTCTCTTCAGCTGTTTCTCCACCTGATCTGTAGTCACCGTGAAGTGAGGGGGGGTCCTGGTGCCCCCTGAGGAGGAGGAGGAGGGAGATGGAGAGAGGTTCTGCACGGGAGCGTGGGTAGGGAGGGGTGCATGGGGGTCTGGTTGTGTTGCTCGGGTGACAGACTGTGAGTTGAACCTATTAAAAAACAGATTCAGTTCCTCAGCTCTCTCCTGGCTCCCAGATGGCTGCCTGACTCTCCCCTTGTACCCAGTTATTTGTTTCATTCCTTCCCACACATCTTTAGTGTTATTTTGCCTGAGTTTCTCTTCTAACTTCCTCCTATACTGTAATTGTCCTTGCACCTCCTCAGCATCTCTCTCAGCTCATGCTGCACTCCCCTCAGCTTCTCCTTGTCTCCAGCCCTAAAAGTTCTCTTCTTTTTGTTCAGAAGTGCTTTCAGGTCACTGGTGACCCATGGTCTGTTGTTGGAGAAGCAGTGTACAGTCTGAGCTGGCATGGTCATGTCTTCACACAATCTAATGTATTCTGTGATGCATTTGGTCATATTGTCTGTGTCCACCCCATGTGGTTCACAGAGTGCACTCCAGTCTGTCGTCTCGAAGCAGTCCTGCAGTGCATCAGCAGCCTCCTGTGTCCACCTCCTCACAGTCTGTGTATAAGCAGGCTGCCTTTGCACCAGGGGGACGTACTTGGGTGTTAACATGACCATGCAGTGATCTGATTTACCAATGGGGGGCAGAGCTGTGGCACTATATGCATCTCTGACATTGGGCATACAGTAAATCCAGTGTTTTGTTCTCTCTGGTGGGACAGTCAACAAACTGGTGAAAGTTGGGTAAAGTTTTTCCCACTGAGACATGGTTAAAATCACCTGTGATGGCCATGAATGCATCCGGGTGCTTCTCCAGTAATATGGCCGCAGTGGAGCTGATGACGTCACAGGCCACCGCTGCGTCAGCTGACGGAGGGACGTAGAAGATAACAATTAAAGCGCACTTCATTTCTCGTGGCATATAATAAGGTCTCATACTGACAGCCAGCAGTTCAATGTCCGGGATGCAGCACTTTTCCTTCACATAAATGTGCCAAGAAATGATGACAGAGTATAGATGCTGGTCAAGTGGTGATGACAGAGTAACGGTGAGGAAAATAATGATGAATAACGATGAGGACCCAACAAAGGAATGAGGGAGTCAAACCCCAATAAATTGGAATTAACGTGATGAGACTAATGAACAACAGCCCTGACCAATAATGAATGACAAGCTGTGCTCAATGGGAAGTAAACAAACACTGTCAAAATAAAAGCCCAATCCGAAACGAATGATTAACAGGAAAAACCATACAAATGTTGCTGTGATGGATAATAATAATACTACTGACAACAACAGCAACAATAATAATAATAATAACTAGAAAAGCACTCATAGCATGCATACCTCCGCCAAGGCTCCTTCCGTTTCTCATGGATCACCTCCAAAATGTAATGGGTTTGTATGTAGGCCTATAACCACTTGTGGTGAAAATGGCATCAAAGTCTGTCCATCAGTTTTGAAGTATTGTTGCTAACACACTGTGAGAAGATAAGAGCCTTGGCTGAGGTATGCACTCTCAGATCATCACCAAAATCTAATCATCTGTTCCCCGTGCCATTACACACCTTTCCTGAAAATTTCGTCAAAATCCGTTCATAAGTTTTTGAGTTATGTTGGTAACAGACAGACAGACAGACAAACCCCAGTAAAAACATTACCTCCTTGGCGGAGGTAATAATAAAAATAATAATGAGACCAGGATAGAAATAAAGCCCCAAGAAAGATAATAATGAAGACAATAATAAATATAGAAGATAAAGTGTGGCCTGGTCAGACCCAGCCCAAACCACCACAGAGTGCCTCAAAAAGACATTTATTACATTTACCGTTATCACTAAAGAGGCAGAGGCGTAGCTAAACATCTGACAGAGAGAGCACACCAGAGGAGGAGAGCTAGTAGCCATAGCTAGTGGCTAACCCGAAGCTCACAAAAACACCGATGAAAGGTGAACAGAAGGCTAAAGAGGGTGCTGCACGGTGGCGCAGTGGTTAGCACTGTGGCAGCACAGTTTACCCTCGGCCGGGGGATCGTGAGATCGTGGGTTCGATCCCTGCCCCCGACCAACAGTGATCTGTGTGGAGTTTGCATGTTCTCCCCGTGTTGCGTGGGTTTACTCCGGGATTTCTCCGGTTTCCTCCCACATGCTAAAAACATGCAGGTTAGGGATACGGGGCGCTTGCGCACGCAGCGACCGGCAGCTGGTGGCTTGTCACCAGACTGCAAAAACAAATCTACCTACGGGTGCAAAACAAGTAACAAAAAAAAAAAAAAAAAAAAAAGAGGGTAATTAGATGACACTGAGTGCGCACACAGGTGCAAGAGGCTTGATAAACAGAAGTGAGAGCTGACGGTAGATGGAAAAAGTGATTAAAATCCAATTAAAGGCAAAATCCTCAGGAGATTGAGGAGAGCAAACCACAGAGCAAACCACACAGCCAGTCCTGGTCCTGGTTGCTGGATTTTTCTTAACAAGAAAAAAATCTGCAATTTTTTTTCTTGTAAATTTATCACCTTTTTATAATAAATGTCTTTTTTTCTTGTAAATGTACACATTTTCTCACTAAATTTGCAACTTTTTTCTAGTAAACTTTACTTTTTTAAATTTTCAATTGTTTCTTTTAAATATGCAATTTTCTTTCTCATAAATTTATGATTTTTTTCTTGCAATTTTTCATTTTTTCCCCCATAAGTGTACATTTGTACGTTCTTTCTCATAAACTTGTGACTGACAACAATACTTGTCGTGTTCCCTCAATATTTACTCTGGAGAACGTGTTCTGCTTGTTGTCCCTGCCAACATCAAAATGAAATATCCGCCCGTGCAGCATGTTGGCACTGCTCTGGGCCTGCGGCCCACGGGAGCAGACAGATGCGGACCCCTGGCAGAACCATCAGAGGACCCCCGCTCTAGAACGTGTAAAGCTGTCTGGGCTCACCAGACTTTCTACACGGCTTCACCTTGGGATCCTGACCTACAAGTATAGATCGTAGACCAAGTATTGGGATCTTCAAAAAAACGGAGGCGGGGGATGCTGCGCTCGCCTCGGAGTGCTCTTGTTCTGAAAAAGTCGCAATTTTATAAGAAGGCAAAACTTTATAAAAACTTATTGGGGAAAAAAGTCAAAAAATTTTGAAAAAAGTCACAAATTTAAAATATAGTTGCAAGCAGCGATCATCGGGTTTCGAGCAGGTGTGGACTTCAAGGTGTTGTGTTGCTTAGCAACAGCATTTGAAACCTAAGGTCTGCTACACATTAGTTTTTAAAGCAGCACTACATAACTTTTTAGTTCCTTGTAGGAACACTGAAAAGGTCACAACCACGGCGACCACCACCACAGTCCCACCAGCCAACCACGGGGCTTTTTGTTGGTGGTGGATAAAGTCATGCCCTGTGATTGGCTGCTGGGACCGAGGCCACATCTGCCGTCCCCCCAGTCACGACACCAACAAAGAGCCGTTGAAGGCAACGTGGGCCCACTCAGACCGTGGATGAAGTGACGCTCACTCAGTCAGATCTTGGTTTACCTTCAAAATAATTCAGCGAGCATCGTCTTGAGGTGAAAATCGAACATGGCGCTGCATTAAAACGTGCAGAAGAGCCACACTGGACTTCGGTTGGTGTTGAGGAGAACCAGACCTCCCTGGCAGGACCGAAACCCGGGGCCTGTCTCTGAGGAGTGGGAGAGTTTCTGATCACACTGTAAAATGTCAAGTTTCCACGTGTTTCCGTTTTTGCTCCCCACACCCTTTTAGCAGAGAAAAATAATTAGAGGAAGAAATAATCTGAAGAAAAAAACAACTGGTCTTCCACAGCATCGCTGCTTGGAAGCCAGATTATAAATAGATGCACTTTTCCTCGAAAGCATCACAAAACTATAAGGAAGAAAGATGAACATTTATGGGGAAAAAATTAAAGGAAAAAAATTCAAATTTCAAAGAAACCCAGACATATTTACATGAAAATGTTGCAAATTCACACAGAAAAATACTTATAAAAGTTGCAAATTTATGAAATAAGTCACAATTTCACAGTAAAAATAACTGCATGTTTACTAAAAAAAAATGCTAATTTATTAGGAAGAAAGTCACACATTTTTGGGAAAAAAATCACAGGTTTATGAGAAAAGACGTTTAAAAATGTGTGGCAAAAGAAATCAGAAATTTATGTGGAAAAAGTGACAAATTCATGAAAAAATCCACAAATTTATGGGGCAAAAGTTGCAAAATCATTGTAACTGATTGCAAATTTAAATGAAAACAACTGCAAATTGATAAGAGAAAAAAGTTACAAAAATATCTGATAAACAGTCGCAAATTAACCTGGAAAAATGTGCATTTATTAGGAAAAAACCTGCAAATTTAAATGAAAAAAAAAACCAAAATAGATTTACAACAATAAATGGTAGCAAATTTATGTGGAAAAGTTGTAAATTTCTGAGTTAAAAAGCACAAATTTACAGGAAAATAAATCAAAAGAAATTCTGAAAAAGTTGCAATTTTCTAAGAAAAAGGCAAAACTGTCAGAAAAAAGTCAAAAGTTTGTGAAAAAGTTTCAAATTTAAATTAAAAATAGATACAATTTTTTCCAAGCAAAAAAGTTGCATATTTATGTGAAAAAAATATTTTTTTAAGAAAAAAATTTTTTTTTTCTGAGAAATAAAGACATGAAATTGTTGCAAATTCACAAGGAAAAAACAATAATAAAAGTTGCAAATTTATGAAAAAGTCACAATTTCACAGTAAAAATAAATACACATTTACTTAAAAAATGCTAATTTATTAGGAATAAAGTCACAGTTTTATCAGGGATAAATTAATAAAAAGGTGTTATAAGTACAGTAGAAATTGTCAGAAACTTACAAGGAAATTTTTTTTTTTTAAATGAATGTGACAAAACTGCAAATGTAGAATCAACCCAGAAGCCTTTTAATGGAAAAAAGCTGTTGTTGAGGTGTTTTAGTGTCCTCGTCTGCTGCTGACTGACGGACGTATTTTCCAGTCAGACGATCCACTGAGACCGTTGTTGGGTTTCACCAGCGATGACCTCACTGCTGTGGTGCTTGTGGGAAAATGTGACATCTGCTTATGGAAATGTTTCCGTGACGCCGTCGAGGTGGCTGTCTGCTTGGTTTTCACTGCGGTGGCTGCGGCTTCCTGACCGCTGTCCCTGGAGCGGGAACACGCACCACAGGACAGCTTCTGGAACAATGGTTCCTGGAACACTGGTTCCTGTAGCAGTGGTGCCTCTAACTTTGGTTCCTGATTTCCGTAGTGGAAACAGGATTTTTCTCCTCAGTTTCTGACCTTTCCCATATACATTTGTATTCTTTCTCATCAAGTTGCACATTTTTCTCCAAAATTTGTGACTTTTTTCTTTTAACTTTGTTTTCTCCCCCCATTTTCCCTAAAAAAGTGCTCCATTTTCTTTATAAATATACACGTTTTTTGTTTTTTTTTCCCTCTTAAAGTTGCATTTTTTTCCTTGTGAATTTGTGGATTTTTTCTGTTTAATTTGGAACTTTTTCCTGATAAATTTGCCACTTTTTCTTATAAATTTGTGACTCTTTCCTTATAAATTTGTAATTTTTTTCCCTCATCAACTTGCACATTTTCCTCCAAAAATGTGTGCCTTTTTTCATGTAGATTTTCTGCTTTTTCATGCAGATTCGCTAATTTTTCCCCCTCACAAATATGATTTTTTTTCCCCACATAAATTTGCAACCTTTTTCTCTTAAATTTGCATCTTTTTTCTCATAGATTTGCAGGTTGTTTCAAAATCCAGTTTCAGGACGAGGAGGCGTCTCTTCTCCACATTGCTTTCACCTTTCCAGGAATTTTCTCAGGAATTCCACTCTTCTACAGAATTCCTCTAAAGCCTTCAGGGTGGAGCAGCAGGACGAAACAAACCAAAAAAGTGAAAAACCTCCTCTAATCTCACCCACTAATCATTTAAAATCCAAAACTTTTAAATCTGATGAATAAATAAACTACTTTTTAGGAATTATTGAGGTCATTTATTACTTCACAATAGGAGTTTGGTCTCTGGGAATTTTTCCTTTACGGAGAGAAACCATGTCAGCCAATCGGACCAGACGTTTCTGATCAGCTGATATTTGTGTTTGCAGACAACCGCTGGTGATCACCGCAGCGACGGAGGAGATGCACGGCTTCAGACGATTCGTGTCGGCGTGAGAGTTCAACTACACTGTGAAGGTGACGTCATTCATGGCTCGGCATACATACGCCTAGTTAGCTAGTGCTACGCCCGCTACGCTGATGTGTTGGTTTGTTTCAGAGCTGAGCCTCACACGGTGATGAGGATTTTGGTTTGCATTGGCATTAGCTGAAATCTATTCATTCTTAACTTAATGATTTCACTCTACAGTCAAGGTTTTCTCACCAAATACAGTGCTGTGAAAAAGTATTTTCCCCCTTCCTGATTTCTTGTATTTTTGCATATTTGTTACACCTAAATGTTTCAGATCATCAAACAAATTTTAATATGAGACAAAGGTAACCTGAGTAAATACACAATGCAGTTTTTAGATGATGATTTCATTTATGAAGGGAAAAAAGCAATCCAAACCTACCTGGCCCTATGTGAAAAAGTAATTCCCCCCTAAACCTAATAACTGGTGGTGCCAACAACTGGCAGTGAGTCTTTTCCATCGCTGCTGAGGAATTTTGAGCCACTCTTCTGTGCAGAATTGTTTAAATTCGGTCACGCTGGAGGACTTCATGAACTGATGGCCAGACATTCTTCTTCAGGATTTTCAGGGAGAGAGCAGAATTCATGGTTCTGTCAATGACGGCAAGTTGTCCAGGTCCTGAAGCAACAAAGCAGCTCCAGACCATGACACTACCACCACCATGTTTGACTGTTAATATGATGCTCTTTTTATGAACTTCTGTTAGCTTTATGCCGGATAAAGCAGGACACATGTCTTCCAAAAAGTTCAGCTTTTGTCTCGTCAGTCCCCAGAATATTTTCCCCAAAGTCTTGAGGATCATCTAGATCAGGCCTATTCATTTAGCGGCCCGTGGGCCACATGCAGCCCAAAAGCGACCTCCAAGTGGCCTGTGGGCCAAGGCCACGCCAAAGAAACATAAATTTAAGAAAAAATCATGAAGGAATGATGATCTGCAAGCATGCACACAAACAACGTGCGTGACCGCCATCTGCACGGAGTTCAGAAGTGCCCTGCCCGTGTGACCATTCCAGTCGGCAGGCAGAGTGTCTCTCTCGTGTCACTGTCTGAGAGAAATATGACCTTATTAAAGTACTTTAAATGCAAAAAAAAAAAAAAAAAAAAATTGCGAAGAGGTATGTAAGCAGTGGAGGCATTTATGGTAGTTTTAATCCACTAGTAACAGGAACTTTAATCTGTCAGCAGCCTTCAGACAAAACTTAACATGCCAACATTGGGATTTCAAAATAAGGGAGATTTTTCCTGCCTTCTGGTTGGTGAGGAGAGTTCTAAAAAACTATAATAAATATATAGAAACATTATAACAGAAATAACTGCATATTTGGTAATTTATTTAATTATTTATTTCATTAAATATAATTTTACTAGTATTTTTCTTTGAGATCAGAGTTAAATTATTGTTCTGTTCTGGCTCTGCAAAATTATGGTCAAAAGTGTAAATTGTTTAAGGAAAAAGGTCAAACTTTTACCACAATCTGTTTCAAATTTATATTAAAAAATTTTTTTAGTACAATAGACAAAAATTAGCCATAAAATAATTCACAAATTTATAATAAAGTCTCAAATGGACAAGAAAAGTAAATTTTACAAGAGGGAATTACAAATTTGAGGAAATGGTTTCAAATTTAGACAAATTTACTAAGAAAAGTAGAAAACTATCAGAGAATTGTTATAAATTTTGGAGAAAAACCTCAAACCTTCAAGACTGAAGTCATTACTCAAGTTTTTAAGTGGGGGCTTTTTGCATCTTTAACTCTAATAGAAATTTTTGGTTGACTCACGTGTGTGTGTGTAGTGAAATGTGTCGTTATAAAAAGAGGTTCCTACTCACACATGTGATTTAAAACAAAACAAACCACAATAGTGGATATGCAATATTTGTTAATGTTATCAGTCTTTTCTTGGGGGGGTTTGTGCACTGAAGTGTTTGACAGTTATTTTTTTATTCAGCTAAATGCACTTTGTGATGTGCCAAGGTCAGTTATGTAGTAGATTTTATTTCAAAAGGGAAACAAATGTTAATGCTACTATCAGTGCACATTGAGTTTTTATGCATTTTGAGATATGCCCGAGTAAGATGTGACCAAAATGGTTATTGACAGAATTTTTTCATTCTATTTATTTAATTGTTGTTCAAGACAAAAAATGTTTCTACTACTTCAAGTTTTGCTCAAATCTGTGTTTTTATGCACTTCTGATGTGCCTTTGTCATGTGCCAAGCACGCATTTAAAACCAAGACAATGAATAAAAAGTGCGTATTTTTCATCATATTGATCTGTGTTGGTTTGAAATTTGTCATATTCAACAGATCGTTGAACATGTGTGGCCCAGTTACATGGCTTGATTTCCAATTGTGGCCCAACTGATTTTGTAATTGAATAGCCCTGATCTAGATGTTTTCTGGTAAATGTGAGACAAGTCTTTGTGTTCTTTTTGTCCAGCAGGGGTTTTTGTCTTGGAACTCTCCCATGGATGCCATTTTTGCTCAGTCTCTTTCTTATTGTTCCATCATGGACCAGTGTCCAAACTGAGACCAGTGAGGCTTGCAGTTCTTCAGACGTTGTTCTGGGTTTTTCTTTGTCATCTGTTCTTGAATTTCTTTAGAGCACAGTGGGATGTGTTGCTTTTTGAGATTTTTTAGCCTACTTCAGGTTGTCAGACAGGTTCTATTTAAGTGATTTCTTGATTTAGCAAGTCTGGCAGTAATCAGGCTTGGGTGTAGCTACTGAAACTGAACTCAGCTTTCCAAAAATGTGGAAAATCACAGTTAATTCATGATGTAACACAGGGGGCAATTACTTTTTCCCACAGGGCCAGGTAGGTTTGGATAACTTTTTTCCCTTAATAAATGAAATCATCATTTGAAAACTGCATTTTGTATTTATTCAGGTTATCGTTGTATGATATTAAAATTTGTTTGATGATCTGAAATATTGAAGTTTGAAAATATGCAAAAATATAAGGAATCAGGATGGGGCAAATACTTTTTCACAGCACTGTATTCACATTTTTTCAAATTGATTACTAACTATTCTAGTAAATAAGACTATTTCCGTGTAAATTAGCAGTGTTTTTCATGTAAAGCAGCAACTTTTTGCAGCTTTTTAAATGATTATTATTGATTTGTATGAACCTGTATAACATCAAATCTGCTGAGATGAATATCGTTCAATCAGAGCTCAGACTGTCGCTGACCCTTGTGTATTTTTTAGTCAACTTTATTAATCCCAGAGGGAAATTCAGGGCGTCCACCTGGATGACGAGGCAGCCACGGTGTGGTGCCATCCGTTCACCATTCACACCTAAGACCACTTTAGTCTCCAGTTAACCTGACCTGCATGTTTTTGGCCTGTGGAAGGAAACCTGAGAACCCGGGGTAAACCCACGCAGACACGGGGAGAACATGCAAACTGCACACAGAAGAGTCATTTGTGGTCCGGGGGTGGGATGGAACCCAGGATGATCAGGGGTGGAATTGATCCCAGGACCTTTTTGCTGTGCTGCCACAGTGCTAGCCACTGCACTACCGAGCTGCCCCAATATATATATAGTATAATAATGCTAATGCTAATGTTGTTTTACAGGTGTTGGGTCTGGGTGAGGAATCAGATCTCCTGGAATGAACATCGTCTAAATTGCGTAGCTTAGTTGTAGCTATTAGTTTTTTTTCATAATAATGTGAATGTTTTCCAGGTTCTAGGCCTGGGTGAGGAGTGCTGTGGTGGAGATGTGGCCCGTACGGTGGGCGGAGGCCAGAAGGTTTGGTGGCTGAAGGCGGAGCTGCTGAAGCTGTCTGAGAGGACGGAGCTGGCGGTGCCGTTCGTGGACAGGTGACCCAGCCGTGGGCGTTGTCTCCGTGGTTTCCCGTTGCCTCCGCTGTCCTCCTTCTGCTCACTGTCTCAAAGCTTCTGTGTCAGCTGTTTCCTCTGGGCTTTGCTGCAGGATTGTGTTTCCGTCACACATCAGGGTGTGGTGCTGCAGACGTGCAATAAACGTACATTCTGTAAAACTTACAACCGTGAGACCTTATTAAACATCAAGGTACTGCACGCAGCAAGAACCGCGGCGATCGGTTGTGATTTGGACATTCTACGCCAGCATAGAATTCTGGCAAAGTCCCCGCTGGAAGCTACCCGAGAGATGAGGCGTAAGCGGAGTGAATGCAAGCAAAAGCGTGGAAAAAGGGCCGGGATCAGTGCTAGGCTAAAGGCTAACCCCTCCAGACCAGCGGTACCATCGCTCATTCTCTCTGACATCCGCTCCCTCGACAAGCTGGACGAGCTGCGTCTGCTGAGAGAAACCTGGAGAGAGTGGAGAGACTGCTGTGTGCTTGCGTTCACGGAGACATGGCTCCACGACAACATCCCTGACGAGGCCATTCAACTGGAAGATATGGCGATGTTCCGTGCCGACAGGGAAACGGCGAGCTCCGGTAAGAGCCGGGGGGGTGGGCTATGCATCTATGTTAACAAGAACTGATGCATTAATGCCACGTTAGTGTCTAAACACTGCTCTCCGTTGGCGGAGTTCCTTATTGTAAATTGTCGGCCATATTATTTGCCGAGGTAATTCAGCAACATGTTTGTAGCGGCTGTTTACATAGCGTCGAGCGCTAACACTAACACTAATGCTAAGAAGGCACTCGGGGAACTGCACAATGTGATTAGTGAAATCCAAATTTCACACCCGGACAGTTTTGTGGTGGTTGCGGGGGATTTTAACCACACCAGCTTAAAGACTGTACTCCCCAAGTTTAAACAATGTGTAGACTTTAAGACCAGAGGACAGAATATGTTGGACTTAGTGTACTCAAACACAGATGCATATAAGGTGATACCCCGCCTCCACCTCGGACTTTCTGACTGCATATCCGTGATGCTGCTGCCTGCCTACAAACCTTTATTGAAGCGCAGCAGGCCAGCAGTGAAACAAATCAGAATTTGGCCAGAGAGTGCAACCTCTGCACTCAAAGACTGTTTTCTGCACACAGACTGGGAGGTCTTCAAAATAGCAGCCTCCCAGGAAGACAAGACAGATGTGGAGGAGTATGCCGAAACGGTCAGCAGCTACATCACGAAGTGCACAGAGAATGTCACTACAGTGAAGACCATCACTATGCGGGGTAACCATAAGCCCTGGATGACTGCAGAGGTGCGCTCGCTGCTTACAGCCAGGGATGCAGCCTTCAGAGCAAAGGATAGGATCGCCCTCCGCTCAGCCAGGTCTGCGCTCTCAAAGGGAATTAAGGCGGTGAAGCGCGCCTATGCGGAGAAAATCCAGGGACACCTCTGTGACACTAGGAACACCAGGCAGATGTGGCAGGGAGTTCGGACACTGACGGGCTATAAGTCTAGGCAGGGGGTCGATGATGACGACGCTTCGCTTCCAGACAGGCTCAATGACTTCTTTGCACGTTTTGAAGCATCAAACCCGACAATCAGAGGGAGGGCTTGCCCACCCCCACCATCGGTCGGACCAGCTTTTACCATCAACACAGCGGACACACGGAGGACCCTAACCAGAGTCAACCCATGTAAAGCTGCAGGTCCGGACAACATCCCGGGATGTGTGCTCCGAGACTGCGCGAGCGAGTTGGCGGATGTCCTGACTGACATTTATAACATCTCCCCGAGTCAGGCCATCGTTCCCAGATGCTCCAAGACCTCTATCATTGTACCGGTGGCAAAGAAGCCAGTTGTGTCCTGTTTGAATGACTATCGTCCTGTTGCACTGACACCAATTGTGATGAAGTGTTTTGAACGGCTTGTCAAACCACACATTACAGCCTGCCTCCCTGCATCACACGACCCGCTCCAGTTTGCATATCGTTCAAACCGCTCCACGGAGGATGCTATAGTCACCAACCTACACTCTGTCATCACCCACCTGGACCAGAAAGACACCTACGCCAGACTCCTGTACATTGATTTCAGTTCAGCATTCAACGCCATTATTCCCCAGAGATTGATGGAGAAATTACTCCTTCTTGGTCTGAACACCGCCACATGTCTCTGGATCCTGGATTTCCTGACTGAGAGACCTCAGTCTGTCCGGGTTGGAAACAACATCTCCAACTCTGTCACACTGAGCACCGGATCCCCTCAAGGCTGTGTACTCAGTCCACTGTTGTTTACACTTCTAACACATGACTGTGTATCCAGACACGAGGGGAACCAGATTATTAAGTTTGCAGACGACACCATGGTGGTGGGACTTATTCAGAGGGATGAGGAATCAATGTACAGGGAAGAAGTGAGAGACCTGGAGGGCTGGGGCAGGGAGAACAATCTGGTGCTCAACGTGGACAAAACGAAGGAGATGATTATCGACTTCCGGCGGTCACAGCCTGAGCACGTCCCCCTCAGCATCGGCAGCCGTTCAGTGGAGAGTGGAGAACATCAAGTTCCTCGGAGTGCAGATCTCGCAGGACCTGACCTGGAGCAAGAATTCCTTGGGGATCAGGAAGCGGGCTCAGCAGAGACTGCACTTCTTGAGGAAACTCAAACAGGCCTCTCTCCCCATCTGCATCCTCAGGACCTTCTACAGAGGTGTGGTGGAGAGTGTTCTGACGTACTGCATTGCTACATGGTACTCCAGCTGCAGTATGTCAGACAAAAAAGCCCTGCAGAGGATAGTCAAGGGGGCTGAGAGGGTAATTGGAGTCTCCCTCCCCTCTGTCCAAGAACTTTTTCAGAACCGTTGTAGGAGCAGGGCACTGAACATTGTCAAGGACCGTTCTCACCCTCTGCATAAACACTTTGAACTTCTTCCATCTGGTAAACAATTCCGGAGCATCAGAGGCAGAACCACCAGACTGATCAACAGCTTCCTTCCACAAGCTGTCAGGATGCTGAACAGTTGACCCGGAATCTCTCATACACACTACTGCACCTACGGACATTTTGTATATTATTTGTATATTATAGTTAGTTTTTTCCCCAAGTATGTCTCAGGGATGTGTGAATGGATGGGGGGGTGGTGGTGGGGGGGTGAAGCTATGTGTGAGTGTGTCTTAAATCATGCTGCTTCTATTTACAGTGAGGTAAAAAAAAAAGTATTTAGTCACCCACCAATTGTGCAAGTTCTCCCACTTAAAAGATGAGAGAGGTCTCCAATTTTCATCTTAGGTATACCTCAACTATGAGAGAAAATAAGAAAAAAATCCAGAAAATCACATTGAAGGATTTTTAATGAATTAATTGGTAAATTCCTCAGTAAAATAAGTATTTGGTCAATAACAAAAGTTCATCTCAATACTTTGTTATATATCCTTTGTTGGCAATGACAGAGGTCAAACGTTTTCTGTAAGTTTTCACAAGGTTTTCACACTGTTGCTGGCATTTTGGGCCATTCCTCCATGCAGATCTCCTCTAGAGCAGTGATGTTTTGGGGCTGTCGCTGGGCAACACAGACTTTAAACTCCCTCCAAAGATTTTCTATGGGGTTGAGATCTGGAGAACCACCAGACTGATCAACAGCTTCCTTCCACAAGCTGTCAGGATGCTGAACAGTTGACCCGGAATCTCTCATACACACTACTGCACCTACGGACACTTTGTATATTATAGTTAGTTATTCTTTTTTCCCCCCAAGTATGTCTCAGGGATGTGTGAATTGATGGGGGTGGGGGGTGGGGGGTAGCTATGTGGGAATGTGTCTTAAATCATGCTGCTTCTTATATGGATGCCGAGAGAAACGCAATTTCATCTTGCCTGCACTACAGTTGTATGTACAGCAATATGACAATAAAGTCTGATTTGATTTGATTTTGATTTGGAGACTGGCTAGGCCACTCCAGGACCTTGAAATGCTTCTTACGAAGCCACTCCTTCGTTGCCCGGGCAGTGTGTTTGGGATCATTGTCATGCTGAAAGACCCAGCCACGTTTCATCTTCAATGCCCTTGCTGAGGGAAGGTGGTGTTCACTCAAAATCTCACGATACATGGCCCCATTTAATCTTTCCTTTACACGGATCAGTCGTCCTGGTCCCTTTGCAGAAAAACAGCCCCAAAGCGTGATGTTTCCACCCCCATGCATCACAGTAGGTATGGTGTTCTTTGGATGCAACTAAGCATTCTTTCTCCTCCAAACACTACAAGTTGAGTTTTTACCAAAAAGTTCTATTTTGGTTTCATCTGACCATATGACATTCTCCCAATCCTCTTCTGGATCATCCAAATGCTCTCTAGCAAACTTCAGACGGGCCTGGACATGTACTGGCTTAAGCAGGGGGACACGTCTGGCACTGCAGGATTTGAGTTCCTGGCGGCGTAGTGTGTTACTGATGGTAGCCTTTGTTACTTTGGTCCCAGCTCTCTGCAGGTCATTCACTAGGTCCCCCCATGTGGTTCTGGGATTTTTGCTCACCGTTCTCGTGATAATTTTGACCCCACGGGGTGAGATCTTACGTGGAGACCCAGATGAAGGGAGATTATCAGTGGTCTTGTATGTCTTCCATTTTCTAATATTTGCTCCCACAGTTGATTTCTTTACGCCAAGCTGCTTACCTATTGCAGATTCAGTCTTCCCAGCCTGGTGCAGGTCTACAATTTTGTTTCTGGTGTCCTTTGACAGCTCTTTGGTCTTGGCCATAGTGGAGTTTGGAGTCTTGACTGTTTGAGGTTGTGGACAGGTGTCTTTTATACTGATAACGAGTTCAAACAGGTGCCATTAATACAGGTAACGAGTGGAGGACAGAGGAGCCTCTTAAAGAAGTTGTTACAGGTCTGTGAGAGCCAGAAATCTTGCTTGTTTGTAGGTGACCAAATACTTATTTTACTGAGGAATTTACCAATTAATTCATTAAAAATTCTTCAATGTGACTTTCTGGATTTTTTTTTTTTCTCATTTTGTCTCTCATAGTTGAGGTATACCTATGATGAAAATTGGAGACCTCGCTCATCTTTTAAGTGGGAGAACTTGCACAATTGGTGGCTGACTAAATACTTTTTTGCCCCACTGTATATGGATGCCGAGAGAAACGCAATTTCATCTTGCCTGCACTACAGTTGTATGTACAGCAATATGACAATAAAGTTTGATTTGATTTGAACCCACACACACACACTCTTTCCCCTCACACTTGCTTCCAGATTTTACTCAGATTTTTTGTTAGAAATTTGCCAAACTTGACGATAAATGTCAGTTTTCCCTGCAAATCTGGTTTGTTTCCCACTGAATTTACCAGATTAGAAAAGACAATCATAAATATGGAACTTTATTTCTTGAAATCTTTATTTTTTCCTTGTAAATTTGCTTCTTTTTGGTAAATTTGTACATTTTTTCTCCTCTCTTTTCCTGGTTTATGATAGTTTCTTTATAAATTTGTATTTTTTCCTTCATAAATTAGAGGCTTTTTCCCCTTTTAAATTTGACTTTAACTACAAATTTATGAATTTTTCATGTAAATTTGTGGCACGTTTCATAATTTTGTAACCATTTTTCTCAATAAATTCCTTTAAATTTAAGAGTTTTTTCATGTAAATTTATTACATTTTCTCATAAATGTGTGACTTTTCCATTATAAACATGCTGCTTTTTCTAATAAATTCTTGTTTTTTTCCTCTTAAATCTGATTTTTTTTAACTATAGATTTATCATGTTTTCATGTAAAATTGTAAATTTATTCTCTTAAATCACCTGAGGTTGAATGTCAGCAAGACCAGAGAGATGGTGATTGACTTCAGGAAGAGGAAGACGCCTTCTCAGCCACTGCAGATTGGGGGGGAGGATGTGGGAGTGGTTGAGGACTACAAATATCTGGGTGTCAGGATCAGCAGCGGGTTGGACTGGAGATCCAACACCGATGCTGCGCACAAGAAGGGGATGAGCAGACTCTACTTCCTGAGAAAGCTGAGATCCTTCAACGTGTGCAGCAGGATCCTGGAGCTTTTCTACCATACCATTGTCGCCAATCAGGTTCAGGTTCAGGTTACTTTATTTGTACCCGTAGGTAGATTTGTTTTGCAGTCTGGTGACATCCATATTTACAAACCACAGTTACATTCAACATAGACACAAACACAGGCACACATGAAGCTGACTATAAACATGATAAAAATACTCAAGGCTCCATCAATCAGGGTATAAAGACAAAGAGATGAGAGAAAAAACAGAGGTAAGAGAGAAGGGTCATATTAAAAAGTTAAAAACTAGTCAAAGAGGTTAAAAACTCAAAGGTCTAAAACCCAATAAAATATTTAGAACCCAAATAACATCCTACAAAAATAAGTAAATATAAAATGGAGTTAATAAATAGGTACCTAAATTATGTGCAATATGTTGTTACAACTTGTTCAACTCTTTGACAGCAGCAGGAACAAAGCTGTTTTTGTAGCGCTGGGTTTTACTTTTTGTGACAGCAAACCTCTGTCTTGAGGGAAGAAGCGGAAAGTGGCAGTGCAAAGGGTGGGAGTCATCATTTAAAATGGAGTTAGCCATCCTCTGTACTTGTCTGGTGTACAGGGATGTCAGGCTCAGCTGTGACTCACCAAGCAAACGACTGGACCATCTAACTACCTGATCCAAGGATTTCCTCTGTTTCAGTTTTATCTGACCAAACCATGACACTAAAGAAAAGGATAAAACAGATTCAACAAAAGCCCGATAAAACACTGTCATCATGGTTCGGTCAATTTGGAAGCGTGCAAGTTTTCTCAAGCAATGCAAATGTTGCTGACCCTTCTTGCACACCCTTTCACAGTTCTCTTCAAATGCCAATGCCATCTTCTTTGCTGCTGTCTGTTGGGGTAGCAGTATCAGGGCCAGAGACACCAACAGACTTGACAAGATTATCAAGAGGGCTGGCTCTGTAATTGGTCTCAGACCGGAGACCTTTGAGACAGTGATGGAGAGGAGAACACTAAATAAACTGCGATCCAACATGGACAATCCTGATCACCCCCTCCACCACATACTAGATAGACAGCGGAACACTTTCTCCAGTAGACTACTACAGCTTCGTTGTCGAACGGCCAGATACAGGAAATCTTTCCTGCCACATGCAATTTCACTGTACAATAACTCACTATGATGTTGTATTCTGGTCATAGCTATGCTGCCACACTGCACCTTACAGACTAACTGGTACCTCACATTTCACTCTGCTCCTGATAGTCCTTCTTTGTGCAATGGGATGATTCATGTGTTTATACGGGTCATCATATATTAAGCTATGATGTGTATAGAATTTATAGTCGTGTTAGTTTTTACTTTCCATGGGTAATCCCTTTGTCTGTCGTGTGTGTTTCTGTTGTTTGGTTGTCTACTGTCAGGCTGCTGTTACACTGTAATTTCCCAGTTTGGGATCAATAAAGTACATCTATCTATCTATCTAAATGAAATGTTTTCCATGAAATTTTATGACTTTTTTCCTCAATGTTTTTTCCTTGTAAATTTGGGACGTTTTGTCATAATTTTTTTGTCTTTTTTACTTTTGTAAATTTGCAATTGTTTTTTCTTTTAAATTTGTCACTTTTTCCTCATAAATTTTAAACTTTTTTTCCCCTCAGGAATAAAAATAATAAATGGAATGTTTTTACTTGTCAAATTGTGACTTTTCGTGATAGATTTGTGACTTTTTTCTTGGAAATTTGTGGTTTGGTTTTCTAATAAATTCCGTCCTTTTTTCCATTTTAATTTCCCCTTTTTCCTCATAATATTTCTATTTCCTCATAAAAATTTTCTATTTTTGTCATAATTTTATATATTTTTCTCCTAATTTTCTCTCCTTTTTTCCCTCTTAATATTGTACATTTTGTTTCTAAATATTGCAGTTATGACGTGGTGTTTGCGTTCGGTCCCAAGGAGCTTCTGTCCAAATGTCACCGTGTGGTTTTCTCCGCCGAAGGTTTCTGTTGGCCCGACCAGCGTCTGTCCTCCAGATACCCAGAAGTGCATTCTGGGAAATGCTACCTCAACTCAGGAGGTGAGTCTGTCCGTAATTAGCCTTAAAAATCCTCATTGATGCATAATTAAGACCTCGATTCTCCCTAAAAGTGTTAATCGGTCAAATAGGTTCATTTTGTCTTCTTTTAATTATTTATATTTTGTTCTTATAAAAGACAAAAATAAAATAGAAAGGAGATGTCTTTACCTTCTTAACATGTTTCAACTGTACACTGCAGTCTTCGTCGGAAGACTCTTCTTCTAAGACTCTTCTGTCTTAAAGACATCTCCTTTCTATTTTATTTTTGTCTTTTATAAGAACAAAAGATAAATGTTAATCCTTAAATCTGAATCTCAGGTCTTAAAAACACCACGTATGAAAAATTTAGTGAATTTGTTGCTGATTTTTTTTAAGCATAAAGTAAAATGAGTGGAATGAACTTTAATTGGTGTTCATTTGTGATTTTTTTTTTTGTCAATTTTCTACTTTTATATTTGACTTTTTTCACTTAAATTTTGCTCCTTTTTTCAAGTAAATTTATTTACTTTTTCTCTTGAATTTGTGACTTCTTTCTCAAGAATGTGTGAGTGTTTCCTGCTAAAAACTCTTCATCCTGGCCTCCACGCAGCAGCAGAACTCCTGGTTGTTTGTGTTTTAGGGTTTCAAACCTGCGGCTCCTGACCCGCTCTTTGACTTTTAGGCTTCGTCGGCTTCACCCCAGACGTGAGCGCCATCGTCCAGCAGTGGAAATACAAAGACAACTATGACGACCAGCTGTTCTACACCAAAATCTTCCTGGACAAGGAGCAGAGGGTGAAACTGAAATGCTGACAGACGCCTGAGAAAAACTCTGACATTTATGAGGAAAAGAGTTAATGTTTAAAACAAAAGGAACGTCTCATTTAAAATGGAAAACTTGGAAGTTTTTTACCATTCCAAATTACTAGTTAATGTAAAGCAAAAAACATGTTATAATTCCTTTGAGGGCCTGGTCCTCAGTATTGGGTATTTCAGCAATTTTAGGCTAAACTCAATTTTATTTGCAATAGTTTATCGTCCTCCATCAACCTACTCACAGTTTTTATCCCAAGTTGCCGAATTCTTAGCTGATTTAGTGCTGAAATCAGACAGAATAATTATAGTAGGGGACTTTAATATACATGTAGATGTAGATAGTGATTGCAGTAATTTGGCATTTAATTCAATTTTAGACTCGATTTTAGATTTAGTTTTCTCAGAAAGTAGAAAATTCTACCCATCATCTCCACCATACGTTGGACCTTGTTCTGACATATGGCATAGAAATAGAAAATCTTGTAGTGTCTCCTCATAACCCTGTACTGTCAGACCATTGTCTGTTAACCTTTGACTTTACTATTTCTGACTATTTGGCTCCTAAGGAAAAATGTTACTACAGTAGATTCTTCTCAGATGATGATGTTACCAAATTTATGCAGATTGTTTCCTCTATGCCATGTGTCAACACAACGGAAATAAGCTATAGACAGCTTGCTCCTTCTGTAATTGATAGCATGGTAGATAGTGTTACAGCTTCTCTGCATCAGACTCTTGACATGGTGGCCCCTATAAAAAAGAAAAAGTCTTATTAGAGATTTCTGACTCCTTGGTTCAACACAGAAACTTGTAGCTTAAAACAGAAGACTCGTCAATTAGAAATAAAATGGTGCTCCTGTAGAAGATGTGCTCGAATGATGAGGCTGAGTTTAGTTCGTAAACCAGCTTTATTGACAGAACACATCATCTAGCATTCTCAAAGCAGGAAAGAGAAAGAATCATATCTCATCACCCTTTTATATGTTTCCAGCATCAGAATTCAAGTCACATGGTGTTTTCAGTGAACATACAGTCACAAAGCATCCCTTTGAATCTTCACCATTGTCTCTAATTTCTTGATGAACTGGAAATCTCTCCGGGGCATCTTCTGTGGGACAAAAAGACAAATCTCACACCTCCTCGTTCTCTCTTGCAGATTCGAGTCCTTTGTCCTTGCAGACGTGACACCCTCAATACACATGCAGTCAAGTCTCTGTGGAGATGTGAGCCCACAATGTGTGTCGCCCACACTACCCCCCCCCCAAACGTCTAGTAAGGGCAAAACCTGCATGGCATAAAAAAAAAAAAAGAAAAACACAAAACACTCCATATATCGCTAATCAATCCACAAACTGCCTAGGTTTTAACTTTCTGTCGAATCTGCTGCAACCTGGCTTTGCTGCACCTGCAACATCTCTCTGCATCTGTGGATTAAAGCTGTTAGCACCTTTCTGCAAAGATTCTGGAGAATGTCCTCTCGGCGGCCTGCCACGGCGGGGGGGCCTCGCGAGCTGCACTTCCTCATCAGCCAAAACAAAAGCGGGTTTTAGCCTGTTTATGCAAATCAACTCCCTTCTGCCCCCTAAATCTAGCAGAAAATGCTTCTGCCCGGTCTCCAGCACGCTGAACGGTCCGTCATAAAACGGCCGCAAACTTGGACGCTGAGCATCATGTTTAACAAAAAACAAACTCTGCATTTTTTAAAGCCTTTGGCACAAAAACGTGTGGTAAACTGTGATGGACCGGGCCAGGGAGCGTGTTTGCTCCCGAGTCGCTCTGCCACGGCTGAGCAGGGGGGCCATTTGGTGCGGGATTATCGGGGAGAAATTCCCCCAGCAAACGGAGCGGTTGTGCAAAAACTAATTCAGCCGGGGAAGCATGTAAATCTTCCTTAGGTGCAGAACGCAACCCCAATAAAACCCATGGAAGTTTGTCCACCCAATTTGTATCCGTCAGCGACGCTCTGAGGGCTGCTTTCAATGACCTGTGAAAGCGTTCGCATAAACCATTAGCCTGGGGGTTATACGCGGTAGTGCGATGAATCTTCACCCCCAAGCTGCGGGCCATCGATGACCATAGTTCGGAAATAAATTGGGGACCCCTGTCGGACGTTATGTCCGACGGTACACCGAAACGCGCAACCCACGCTGCTAAAAATGCTCGCGCAACTTCTTCCGCTGTGGTTGATGTCAGAGGAATCGCCTCTGGCCAACGCGTGGTGCGATCCACCATCGTCAAAAGATGTGTGTGCCCGTGTGATAATGGGAGCAGGCCCACCAAGTCAACATGCACGTGATCAAAACGCTTAGCGGGGATGTGAAAAGGTTCCAACGGGGCCTTAGTGTGTCTGTGTATTTTGGCTCGCTGACACACTACGCAGGCTGCCGTCCATTCTTTGACCTGTTTGCGCAACCCGGGCCAAACAAATTTCTCTCCCACCAACTTAATCGATGCACTCACCCCCGGGTGCACGAGAGAATGGACCGAGTCAAAAACGCGGCGACGCCACGCGGCTGGCACCACGGGGCGGAGCCGTCCCGTGGAGACATCGCAGATTAGTGGGGGCATACCACTTTGTTGCTCCCTGTGCTCCAGCCTTAACCCTGTTGGTCCAGACTGGAGCGCGCGCACGTCCGCGTCGTTAACCTGCTCTGCAGCCATGGCTGCATAATCTAACCCAACACAGACCGGGGCTGCGCGCGCTCCTGAGTCGCTGCCCGGGCCCGCAGCCACGGCTACAGAGTCTGCCCCTATGGGGCTTGGTGGTGCTACCGCGCGTGAGAGGCAGTCTGCCACAACATTGTGTTTACCCGCGACATGCTGAATATCAGTAGTGAACTCCGATATTGCGGCTAGTTGCCTTTGTTGTCGGCCTGACCAGGGTTCTGAAATTTTGGCCATCACAAACGTTAGCGGTTTATGATCCACAAACGCGGTGAAACGTCACCCCTCTAACCAGAACTGAAAATGACGGATGGCCAAGTGTAGGGCCAAAAGCTCCCTGTCAAATGCACTGTATTTACGCTCACTATCGCGCAAAGTCCTGCTGAAAAACGCGAGGGGTTGCCAGGTACCTGCCACAAACTTCCAACTACGGCCCCCACCGCTATATCGGAAGCATCAGTGGTGAGCGCCATGCGGGTCGTTGGAACTGGGTGCGCTAACAAAACTGCTTTTGCCAGGGCTGATTTGACCTGGGCAAAAGCGCACTCCCGCTCCGGAGACCATTCAACTTTATTTG
The DNA here is from genome assembly GCA_020510985.1 of Pholidichthys leucotaenia. NCBI lineage: Eukaryota > Metazoa > Chordata > Actinopteri > Cichliformes > Pholidichthyidae > Pholidichthys > Pholidichthys leucotaenia. The sequence goes on along the minus strand of CM035836.1, from coordinate 23,689,042 downwards.
CGGGCTTTTGTTTTTTTAACGCGGTGTACAATGGCTGCATGAGCCGTGCTGCGCTTGGGAGGAACCGGTTGTAAAAATTAACCATCCCTAGAAACTCCTGAAGCGCCTTGACCGTTTGAGGTTGCGAAAAATCCGTTATGGCACGCGCTTTATTTGGAAGAGGAACCGCTCCTTCTGCCGAAACGCGATGTCCCAAAAAATCAATCTGCGCCACCCCAAACTGGCACTTCGCTGGGGTAACTATTAACCCGTGCTCTGCCAGCCTCCGAAAAACTGCTGTGAGGTGTTTTTCGTGCTCGCCCTCGGATGCGCTGGCTACCAAAATATCGTCCAAATAAACGAACACGAAAGGGAGGTCGCGTAAAACTGCATCCATCATGCGTTGGAAAGTCTGTGCGGCCTCCTTGAGGCCAAAAGGCATGCGCAAAAACTCAAAAAGGCTGAAAGGAGTTATGACCGCTGTTTTGGGTACATCTTGCACGCGCACTGGAACCTGGTGGTAACCGCGCGCCAAGTCTATTTTAGAAAAAATGCGCGCCCCCGCCAAATGAACAGAAAAATCCTGAATGTGCGGAATCGGGTAGCGGTCATGAGCTGAAATGTTGTTCAACCTGCGGAAATCGCCGCAAGGTCGCCACGAGCCGTCAGCCTTTGGGACCATGTGTAACGGCGAAGCCCAAGAGCTCTTGGAGCGTCTAACAATGCCCAGTTTTTCCAGATTAGTGAACTCCTCGCGCGCGATGGCCAGTTTAGCTGGGTCCAAGCGCCGAGCTTTTGCAAAAACGGGAGGCCCGGTGGTGGTTATGAAATGCTCCACCCCATGTGTAGCCACCGTTGCCAAAAACGTGGGGACTGTGAGTGCTGGGAACTGAGCAAGCAATGTGTGAAACTTACCACCCGCAGCTGAGACGCTGGCATGTGCAGTCGGCGGGGCCACCCGAGCTGTGCAGGGAATAGAATGAAAGGACAGTGCATTAATCAGACGTCTATTAGCAAGGTCAACCAATAAACCATGTGAGCACAAAAAATCAGCCCCTAACATGTTGAAACTGACTGCTGCTACAATAAATGTCCACTCAAATGAACGGCCCTGTAAGGACAGAAGCATGGTCCTCTCACCGAACGTTTTAATCGTGGAGCCGTTCGCTGCTGACACTGACACCCAGGGAGCTTTAGACGGCATCAGCCGTTCCGCGTAGGTGGGTGTGACGAAACTCAGCTGAGAGCCCGTGTCCACGAGGAACTGTTTCCCCGAGCGTGCATCCGTCAGGTAAAGCAGCTTGTTCTCGTTGCCGAGGGTCGCAGCTGCTACCGGCCCTCGGTCTTGGCATTTCCCTGGCGCTTGAAGTTGCACGGTGGGACGCACCTGTGCGCTCTCTCTGCAAAACGGCGGTGGTAGAAACATGGGCCGTCCTCCGCTCCGCGTCGTCTGGCCCCCATCGCCGCCGTCGTTGGTGCGTCTGGCGCCGCGGCCGCTGGACCTGCGCTGTCTCCGGATGCCGTTCCTGGGCTAGCAGCCGCGGCCGAAACCGCGTTCCGCTTCTGGGCGTCGACCAGCCGCTGCGCCTCTTTGCTCAGCCCATGGTAGTCTTGCCTGGCCAATCGGGGCAACTCTGCCAGGGCCACTCTCACTGCTGGCGGCAGGGTCCGAAGGAAAAGGTGGGCGAAAATGAATTTGCCATCCTCAGAGTCTTTGAGCCTCAGCATCTTCCCCATCAGGTCCGCAGGTCTATCGTTTTCTGACTCCGTCAACGTCAGGAGCCCCTCTGCTCGTTGTTGGACTGAAGAGGTGAAATGGCTGATCAGCGCGTCCTTCAATGCGCTGTACTTGTCGCTGTCTGGTGGATGATTAACCAGATCCTCCACTCTCTGGACCGTGTTGCTGTCCAGCTTCGCTACCACATGGTAGAATCTTGTGTCGTCGTTGGAGATTCTCCGGAGGTTGAACTGCACCTAGACTGCGCTAAACCATGAGCGCGGGCTGTGCTGCCAGAAATCGGGCAGCCGGATCGTGGAGGCGGCCATCAGGCTGGCTTCCGCCGAGCCCCGCTCGGGAGAATTCTGTCTGCTCATTTCTTGTCGTAGGTCACCAGTGTAGAAGATGTGCTCGAATGATGAGGCTGAGTTTAGTTCGTAAACCAGCTTTATTGACAGAACACATCATCTAGCATTCTCAAAGCAGGAAAGAGAAAGAATCATATCTCATCACCCTTTTATATGTTTCCAGCATCAGAATTCAAGTCACATGGTGTTTTCAGTAAACATACAGTCACAAAGCATCCCTTTGAATCTTCACCATTGTCTCTCATTTCTTGATGAACTGGAAATCTCTCCGGGGCATCTTCTGTGGGACAAAAAGACAAATCTCACACCTCCTCGTTATCTCTTGCAGATTCGAGTCCTTTGTCCTTGCAGACACCCTCAATACACATGCAGTCATGTCTCTGTGGAGATGTGAGCCCACAATGTGTGTCGCCCACACTCCACTAATTTAGATGAAATCTATTTAGCTTGGAGAAATCCTCTTTTAATTTATAAAAAAATCTCTTAGAAAAGCTAGAATGAGTTATTATTCTGCATTAACAGAAGAGAACAAGAATAATCCCAGGTTTCTTTTCAGTACTGTAGCCAGGCTTGCAAAGAGTCAGGACTCTGTCAATCCTAGCATTCCCTTAGAGCTTACTAGTCAGGACTTTATGAACTTTTTCAATAATAAAATTTCATCTATCAAAGAAAATCAGTCAGATTCTTCCCACCGTTATCTTAAATACAGTAACTACTACAACTCCTTCAATTGATATCTGTTTGGATCAGTTTACTTCAACTGACCTTTTAGAGTTAGACAAAATAGTTTCCTCATCCAAGCTTTCAACTTGTCTTTTAGACCCTATTCCTACCAGGCTATTTAAAGAAGTCTTCCCATTTATTGGTAGCTTTATTCTTCAAATAATCAATTCTTCATTAACTTTAGGCCATGTACCACAGGCTTTTAAAACGGCTGTAATTAAACCCTTACTCAAAAAGCCAACACTGGATCCAGGAGTTTTAGCTAACTATAGACCAATCTCTAATCTCCCTTTCATTTCAAAAATCTTAGAAACAGTTGTTGCTACGCAATTAATTGACCACTTGCAGGGAAATGGTTTATTTGAAGAATTTCAATCTGGATTTAGAATCCACCATAGTACTGAAACAGCCTTAGTGAAGGTCACTAATGACCTCCTGATCGCATCTGATAATGGACTTGTTTCTGTACTTGTCCTTTTAGACCTAAGTGCAGCTTTTGATACTATCGATCATAATATTCTACTTGATAGATTAGAACACTATGTTGGACTTAATGGAATTCGTTGCAGTGGTTTAGATCTTATTTATCTGATAGGTTCCAGTTTGTTCATGTCAATAATGAGTTTTCTTTCAACTCACGGGCTGCACGGTGGCGCAGTGGTTAGCGCCGTGGCAGCACAGTTTACCCTCGGCCGGGGGATCATGACATCGTGGGTTCGATCCCTGCCCCCGGCCAACAGTGATCTGTGTGGAGTTTGCATGTTCTCCCCGTGTTTGCGAGGGTTTACTCTGGGATTTCTCCGGTTTCCTCCCACATGCTAAAAAAAACATGCAGGTTAGGGAGTTGAGGGCCGCTTGCGCATGCAGCAACCGGCAGCTGGTGGCTTGTCACCAGACTGCAGAACAAATCTACCTATGGGTACAAAATAAGTTAAAAAAAAACAAAAAAAAAACCCTCAAAGCTCAGTCATGGAGTTCCACAGGGATCTGTGCTAGGCCCTACTCTTTTTAGTTTATATATGCTTCCGTTAGGCAATGTTATTAGGAAGCACTGTATACATTTTCATTGTTATGCAGATGACACACCATTATACCTGTCAATAAAGTCAGATGATAGTAATCAATTAGCCAGGTTAGAAGCCTGACTTAAGGAAATCAAAGCTTGGACGACTTGTAATTTTCTGCTATTAAATTCAGATAAGACTGAAGTCAATCTTGTTGGTCCAAAAAACCTTAGAAATACCTTTCCAAATCAATCTTTTAGTTTGGATGCAGTTACTCTTTCTCTTAATAGCTCTGTGAGGAACCTTGGAGTTATTTTTGATCAAGATCTGTTTTTCAATTAACATATTAAATTCATTTCTACGACTGCCTTCAATCATTTGTGTAATATTGCCAAGATTAGGAGCATCTTGTCTCAGTGATGCTGAGAAACTGATCCACGCTTTTGTTAGCTTGAGATTAGATTATTGTAACTCTTTATTATCAGGTTGTCCTAAAACATCTTTAAAAAGTCTTCAGTTGATCCAAAATGCTGCTGCAAGAGTTTTAACAGGTACTAGAAAGAGAGATCATATCTCTCCGGTTCTGGCCTCCCTTCCTTGGCCTCCCATAGAGTTAAGAATTAAGTTTAAAATCCTTCTTCTCGCTTTTAAAGCTCTAAACAATCAGGCCCCGTTTTATTTAAAAGATCTGATATTACCCTATTATCCTAACAGAGCACTACGCTCCCAAAATGCTGGATTACTTGTAATACCTAGAATCTCCAAAAGTACAATGGGGGGCAGAGACTTCAGTTATCAAGCTCCTCTCTTGTGGAACCAGCTGCCAATCTGGATTCGGGAGTCAGACTCGATCTCTGTTTTTAAGAATAGGGTTAAAACCTTCCTTTTTAATATAGCTTAATTAGGGAGGGATCATGTGTTTCTGAACCCTCCCTTAGTTATGCTGCTATTAGGTTTAGACAGCTGGGGGACCTCCAGTTATTGCACTGGGCTTCACTCCTTTGTTCACTGTCAATGAAATATTTTTTTTTGCTGGTCATTAACATTTGTTTGTTCTCTCCCATAGATTGAGTCCCCATCGTGCTGTTTGCTCTCTACAAGTCTGTTCTTTTCATCTTCTCTATCCCCTCACCTCCCAGCCAGTCAAAGCAGATGACTGCCCCTTCCTGAGCCTGGTTCTGCTGGAGGTTTCTTCCTGTTAAAAGGGAGTTTTTCCTCTCCACCGTCGCCAAGCGCTTGCTCATAGGGGATCAACTGATTGCTGGGGTCTTTCTGCAATTGTGGGTTTTCCTCTTCAATTGAAAGTGCTATGAGATGACTGTTGTTGTGAAATGACGCTATATAAGTTGAATTGAATTAAAGCGTCAAAACTTTTTCATCGTAAACACAGCGCTTTTGATGTAAATTTGACTGTTTCCATTAAATTTGTGTTTTGTTAGCAAGTCTGTGTCAATTTGTGACTTTTTCAAAATACATTTACAACTTTTTGTCATAAATTTTTAAACTTAGTGACTTTTTTCGTTGTAAATGTACAAATTCTTTTTCTTCAATTTGCTTCACTTTTGTTGTAAATTTGTGTCATTTTAGTGTAAATTTGTGACTTTTTCATTGGAAAGCCCCCCCGCGACCCGAAAAGGATTAAGTGGAAGAAGATGAATGAATGAATGAATGAATTTGGTCCTGTCATAAATTTCTGGCTTTTTTTTTTGTTGTTGTAAATTTGCAAAAAACAAACCAAGTAAATCTGAGTCAGTTTTGCCACTTTTTCATTCCAATTTTGGCATTTTGTTGTAAATTTCCTTTTTTAAATAGCAAGTATGCAACTTTTGGTTGTAAATTTACTTGAAAATTTGAATTTTTGCACAAAAAAGCAATAAATATTCAAATTAAAGCGCTAAATTTACACTGGAAAAAGTCACAAAATTAGAATAAAAAACTCATTAACTTGAAAAATTATACATTTTCTCAAGAAAAAAGTTGTAAATGCGGTGAGAACTAATTATTTAAAGACTATTAATCAAATAAAATGATTACAAATTTAATCTCATTTCTCTCCTGACTAAATCATCTATTTTAATGCTTGTTTTTATTTTCAGACCAAGTTCAACATGACCCTGGATCATCATTCACCAATCTTCCAGAACCTGAACGGAGCCATCTGTGAGACGCTCAGAAAATGCGTGACAGATGTAAAAGCTGATGTTTTACAGTCTGTTTTTATATGCAACACTGTCTGGAAACTCCTCAGCTGTTCATTTATGTGGGAGAAAAACACAGAAACCATCACTTCAGATTTAAGAGCAAACCCATGAGAAATCTTCTGAAACACATGACCAACATGAGAAAATCAATTTCTGTTCAGGCCGCTTGGCGTCTTCATCATTTCCTATTGAAATATATATATATTTTTAAAAAACAGACATGAAAATATAAAGACCTTCAGAATCTGAAGTGATTTTTAAAGTAGTTCTGAATGAAGTGAATGTTGTTGATGAGGTCGTCATGAAGTTTGAGAGGTCAAAGGTCAGAGTGAGAAACGTGGCCTACGACACACTTCCTGTCATTATCCACGGAAACGGACCCATAGAGCAATTCATGACATTACTGCTGTGTTTATTATGTGTTTTTTCATGATCTTTTGGACTGGTTCTGTTATCCCTCAGATGTATGGTATGGTTATGATGTCCTTGATTTTGATTTTGGCTTTTGGTCTGTGTCTTGTTTTCTGCTTGTTTTCTTTGTTTTTGACTTGCTGTTTCCCTTTGTTTATGGCCCATATTGGATATTGGCAGCATCTGAGTGCATGTCTTATGTGGTTTTCCTCCTCCTGTCTGTCTTCTTGGTTTGTGATGATGGTGGCCCGTTCGTATAGTGTCCTGACAACTGATAGTTTGTGTGCTGTGGGGTGTTCTGATGTCCATAGCAAGTACTGATCCGTGTGGGCTGATTTCCTGTAGACTGAGAGTTTTATACTGCCGTCATCATTGTGGTGGATTTTCCTGTCCAGAAAAGCTACTGCATCATTTTCTTCCTCTTCATGTGTTTATTTTATGTTCCCAATGCTGTCTGTGTTGCTCAGATGGTCTGTGAGTTTTTGTGTGTCTTTTTTTTATTTTTTCCAATATGCCGTCCACGTATCTCTTCCAGAGGGTGGGTTTGCATTGTAAGGGTGCTGTGTTGATGGCTTTATTTTCCAGATCCTCCATGAAAAAGCTGCTCATGATGGCTGATAGTGGGTCTTCCATTGCAAATCCTTCTTTTTGTCTGTAGATTCTTTCTTTGTATTGAAAGTAGGTGGATTTTGCAACAAATTGCAATAGTCCAGATATGTTGTCAACTGTGAAATTTGTGCATCTTTTACAGGTTCTGTCATTCTTGAGGCATTCTTGCACAATGTGTAGTATGACATCAACAGGGGTGTTTGTGAATAGCGAAATGACATCATGTGAAATGAGGATCTCGTCTGATTGTATTTTCATATTTCTGAGTTCTTGTGCCAGGTCTTTTGAGTTTTTGCAGTAGTATTCTGATAGTCCAAGGAGGGGTTTGATGATTTCAACCAGGGCTTTTGATAAGTTGTATGCGACTGACCTGATGCTGTCTATTATTGGTCACAGTGGGTTGTCCTCCTTATGCATTTTTGGAGTTCCATAGTCCGGGAAGGAGGGGGGGTGGGTGATGCTGGCTGTGGGTATCAGGTGTCTGTATGGGTTCTTTATTGTTTTTTTTGTTTTGTTTTTTTTTTTCCTTTCTAACAAGGGTTTGAGAAGGGCGTTTAGCATTTTTTTCTTTTCTACTGTGGGGTTTGTTTTTATGATTTCATATGTGCTGCTGTCTGTCAACATGGTTTCCTTCTGTTTTTCATATGTTTCTGTGTCCATTACTGCTGTGGTTCTGCCTTTATCTGATGGGAGGATTGTGATCGTTTTATCTTTCTTAAGTCAGTTTGTTGCTTTTTCTTCTTCTTTTGTGATGCTGCTTTGTGGTAATTTGGCCGTTTTGAGGATTCCTTCAACTGCATTCCGGAGTGTTGCTTTGTCCCTTTGGTCTTAGATTTTTTTCACATGCAAGTTCTGTTGTGAGGATCTACTCTTCATAGGGTATTTTGGTTGGTGTAATGGCAAAATTTAGTCCTCTGCTTAGCACTTTTTTTTCCAGTGTCCTTGAGTGTGCGTTGTGATATTTTTGACCCATTTAGCGTTCATTTCTGTGTGTGTTTGTCTTCTCCTGTTCGTCCTTTCTGTGAGTTTTTTAGTTTCTTTATTTGGTGGTTTTTCGTTATGATGAATTCCTGTTCGCATGCGTGTTTTAAATGTGCTTTTATCTGCTCCTGCGTTTCCTGGTCGGTTGGGTAGTGTTTCTTGAAAATGTCCATTTCCTCCTTTATCTGGCTGTTGATTCTGTTGACTTTGTTCGCTGTCACTCTTATACGTTCTTTTCTGAGGTCATTCCGTGATTTGCTGATTATTTTTTCTGTGTTTCTGGGTGGGATTTGATTTTTTATGTTGAGGCTTGCTGGTGTAACATCCTCATCTCTGCAACGGAGGTTAAATCTCAGGTGCTTTCTGAAGCGTGTTCGCATTTTCTCCAGTTTCTCCAGCTGGCAGAAATCTTTGATGCAATTTTGTCCGTAACTTCCACGTAGAAGCTATAAAGGTACAAACATTGGGCACCACCATCACCCGTGACCTCAAATGGGAGCCGACCATCAGCTCCCTCATCAAAAAGGCCCAGCAGAGGATGTTCTTTCTGCGGCAGCTGAGGAAGCTCAAGCTACCCACCAAGATGTTAGTGCAGTTCTACACGGCCATCATCGAGTCCATCCTCACCTCCTCCATAACTGTGTGGTACGCAGGAGCCACTGCCAGGGACAGACTAAGGCTGCAGCGCGTCGTGCGCACTGCTGAGAAGGTGATAGGCTGCAAGCTCCCATCTCTCCAGGACCTGTCCATCTCCAGGACCCGGAGGCGTGCTGGCCGGATCATAGCCGATCCTTCACATCCTGGTCACGTGCTGTTTGCCCCCCTCCCCTCAGGTAGAAGGCTTTGGTCCATTCGGACTAAAACCTCCCGGCACATGAACAGCTTCTTCCCCTCTGCCATCAGACTGCTGAACACTAAGTGACTTTTGACTCTCGTGCACTATGTACAGCAGCTCAACCAGACTCATGTCAATCATCACTGTTTTTCTGTTGCATTATTGACTGCACTATGTGGTACTTCACATTATCTGCTACATGCTAATTTTTTAAAACTGCCTTGACTAATACTACTCATTATTACTAGTATTATTATTATTATTACTTATTATTACTTATTTTTCTACACTTATTGCACGTTTCTAGTCCTTTAGTTTATCCCTTTTTCTCATCATGTTTTTAATGTTGCAGCATGGCACCGAGACAAATTCCTAGTTTGTGTATCACATGAACAATGGCAATAAACCTGATTCTGACATCTCCTTTCTATCCTTGTCTTTAATAAGAAAACAAAAAGATAATAACTTAAAAGAAGACAAAATGAACATACTCGAGCTACTAGCGTGCCAAAAATAAAACATTTTTACATGCCTCTGCCTCATTTAGGAGCGCCTCCAACTCACAGTCCATGAAATTTCTATTCTTTCCATGTGTAGCCATGATTTTTGATCGTGGATACGGAAAATCAAATGTGCAGGGCTTTTATTTTTCTATTTGCATCAAATTGCAAATTTAAATTAAAGGGAGGAGTCCAGTATTTCCTCACATGCGTTCAGTTTCAAGAAGACGGGAATGTACAAAGGAAATATGCTTGGATTCCTGCATACGCACTGCTTCATACATCTGGATTTTTTTTTTTTTTTTTTTCGTTGGGGCATTTTCTTGATACTAGAAGTCCCAGAGAGGGGCCATTTGGCCTTTTTGGCTAGAAAACCCATAGGGGGACCATCAAGTGGCCACAAGAGGGCTAATGTCTGGGACTTCCGAATGTCATCTTTCTGTAGGAAATCCACACAAGTCTTTGTACATGAGGCCCAAGGTTATTTAAATAAGTCTTCCTATTTATTGGCAGTTCTTTTTTGTAATTAAAATTTTTATTGACTTTATACAGGATGGTACTACACATACTGATCTTCCAGGTATCACATCAGTCTCCAAAAAGGGTAAATAAATAGGGGGGGAAAAATATATATATATATATATGTATACATATACTGTATATGTGGCTGATTACAAAGCAAGGATAACCATATCATATCATATCAGTGAGGGAACGCAATAACCCCGAGAGAAAAAAAAAAAAAAAAAAAAAACAGGGAAAGAGAGAAAGACGGGCCTTCATTAAGGGATTGAGTTGTTAGCCAAGGAGATAAAATTCCAAAAGTCTCTCCATATTGGTCCCTTAGTGTGATTTCCATCAGTCCTCCTATTCAACATGGAGATTTTTAGTCCAAAAAGGCTAAACAAGTGGGCAATCCCAAATACAGTGCAAAAAAGTTCCTTTTTCTTTCTTACATTTCCAACATAGATTATTAATTCAATTCAACTTTATTTATATAGCGCCATTTCACAACAAGTCATCTCATAGCATTATCAACTGTTGGGGGAACCCCCACAGTTGCAGAAAGACCCCAGCAATCAGGTGATCCCCTGTGAGCAAGCACTTGGCGACGGTGGAGAGGAAAAACTCCCTTTTAACAGGAAGAAACCTCCAGCAGAACCAGGCTCAGGGAGGGGCAGTCATCTGCTGCGACTGGCTGGGGGGTGAGGGGATAAAGAAGATGAAAAGAACAGACATGTAGAGAGCAAACAGCACGATGGGGACTCAATCTATGGGAGAGAACAAACAAATGTTAATGACCAGCAAAAAAAATATTTCATAGAGAGTGAGGAAAGGAGTGAGGCCCAGTGCATTACTGGAGGTCCCCCGGCTGACTAAACCTATTAGCAGCATAACTAAGGGAGGGTTCAGAAACACATGATCCCTCCCTAACTGTAGGCTATATCAAAAAGGTAGGTTTTAGCCCTATTCTTAAAAACAGAGATCGAGTCTGACTCCCGAATCCAGATTGGCAGCTGATTCCACAGGAGAGGAGCTTGATAACTGAAGGCTCTGCCTCCCATTGTACTTTTGGAGATTCTAGGTATTACAAGTAATCCTGCATTTTGGGAGCGTAGTGCTCTGTTAGGATAATACGGTAGTATCAGATCTTTTAAATAAAAAGGAGCCTGATTGTTTAGAGCTTTGTAAGTAAGAAGAAGGATTTTAAACTTAATTCTAAACTCTATGGGAAGCCAATGAAGGGAGGCCAGAACCGGAGAGATGATCTCTCTTTCTAGTACCTGTTAAAACTCTTGCTGCAGCATTTTGGATCAGCTGAAGACTTTTTAAAGATGTTTTAGGACAGCCTGATAATAAAGAATTACAATAATCTAATCTCGAGCTAACAAAAGCGTGGATCAGTTTCTCAGCATCACTCTGAGACAAGATGCTCCTAATCTTGGCAATATTACGCAAATGATAGAAGGCAGTCTTAGAAACAAATTTAATATGTGAATTGAAGGACAAATCCTGATAAAAAATAACTCCAAGGTTCCTCACAGAGCTATTAAGAGAAAGAGTAACCGCATCCAAACTGAAAGTTTGATTTGGAAAGGAATTTCTAAGGTTTTTTGGACCAACAAGAATGACTTCAGTCTTATCTGAATTTAATAGCAGGAAATTACAAGTCATCCAAGCTTTGATTTCCTTAAGACAGGCTTCTAACTTGGCTAATTGATTACTATCATCTGGCTTCATTGACAGGTATAATTGTGTGTCATCAGCATGACAATGAAAATGTATACAGTGCTTTCTAATAATGTTGCCTAACGGAAGCATATATAAACTAAAAAGAGTAGGGCCTAGCACAGATCCCTGTGGAACTCTATGACTGAGCTTTGAGTTGAAAGAAAACTCATTATTTACATGAACAAACTGGAACCTATCAGATAAATAAGATCTAAACCACTGCAACGAAGTTCCATTAAGTCCAACATAGTGTTCTAATCTATCAAGTAGAATATTATGATCGATAGTATCAAAAGCTGCACTAAGGTCTAAAAGGACAAGTACAGAAACTAGTCCATTATCAGATGCAATGAGGAGGTCGTTAGTGACCTTCGCTAAGGCTGTTTCAGTACTATGATGGATTCTAAACCCAGATTGAAACTCTTCAAGTAAACCATTTCCCTGCAGGTGGTCAAATAATTGCGTAGCAACAACTCTTTCTAAGATTTTTGAAATGAAAGGGAGATTAGAGATTGGTCTATAGTTAGCTAAAGCTCCTGGATCTAGTGTTGGCTTTTTGAGTAAGGGTTTAATTACAGCCGTTTTAAAAGCCTGCGGTACATGGCCTAAAGTTAATGAAGAATTGATTATATGAAGAATAAAGCTACCAATAAGTGGGAAGACTTCTTTAAATAACCTGGTAAGAATAGGGTCTAAAAGACAAGTTGAAGGTTTGGATGAGGAAACTATTTTGTCTAACTCACAAAGGTCGATTGGAGTAAACTCATCAAGACAGACATCAATAGAAGGAGTTGTAGTAGTTACAGTATTTAACTGTGGGAAGAATCTGATTGATTTTATCTCTGATGGATGAAATTTTATTATTGAAAAAGTTCATAAAGTCTTGACTAGTAAGCTCTAAGGGAATGCTAGGATTGACAGAGTCCTGACTCTTTGTCAACCTGGCTACAGTACTGAAAAGAAACCTGGGATTATTCTTGTTCTCTTCTATTAATGCAGAGTAATAACTCGTTCTAGCTTTTCTAAGAGATTTTTTATAAATTAAAAGATGATCTCTCCAAGCTAAATAGATTTCATCTAAATTAGTGGAGCGCCATTTTATTTCTAATTGATGAGTCTTCTGTTTTAAGCTACGAGTTTCTGTGTTGAACCAAGGAGTTAGAAATCTCTGATTAAACTTTTTCTTTTTTAAGGGGGCCACCAAGTCTAGAGTCTGATGCAGAGAAGCTGAAACACTATCCACCATGTTATCAATTACAGAAGGAGCAAGCTGTCTATAGCTTATTTCCGTTGTGTTGACACATGGCATAGAGGAAACAATCTGCATAAATTTGGAAACAGCATCATCTGAGAGGCATCTACTGTAATAATATTTTTCTTTAGGAGCCAAATAGTCAGAAATAGTAAAATCAAAGGTTAACAGACAATGGTCTGACAGTACAGGGTTATGAGGAGACACTACAAGATTTTCTATTTCTATGCCATATGTCAGAACAAGGTCCAATGTATGGTGGAGGTAATGAGTAGAATTTCCTACTTTATGAGAAAACCCAATCGAGTCTAATATTGAATTAAATGCCACATTAAGGCAGTCACTATCTACATCCACATGTATATTAAAGTCCCCTACTATAATTATTCTATCAGATTTCAGCACTAAATCAGCTAAGAAATCAGCAAATTCGGATAAAAATTCTGAGTAGGTTGATGGGGGACGATAAACCATGGCAAATAAAATTGGGTTTAACCTAAAATTGCTAAAGTGCCCAATACTGAGGACCAGGCCCTCAAAGGAATTATAACATGTTTTTTGCTTTACATTAACTAGTAATTTGGAATTGTAAATTGTTGCTACTCCTCCTCCACGACCAGAACTTCTGTGATTTTGACAGTTTAAATAACCAGAGGGAGTTGATTCATTTAAACCAACATGACCCTCTTGCCCTAACCAAGTCTCTGTAAGGGAAATTAAATCAATCTGATGATCAATTAACAGATCATGGACTAACAGAGACTTGGGAGTTAGAGACCTAATATTTAATAAACCATATTTAATTTTTAAATTATGAGGAGGAACAGAGGCCAATTCATTCAGTTTAGAGGTTTTATGTTTAATTTGAGTTTTACCAACATTTTGCTTTATCACTTTGGGATGCTTATGCATTATATTTTTATTTACTTTGGAGGGAGCAGACAACGATTCTCTGATGGGGATGACAGGGGTTAAGTTGAGGGGTGGCGGATGAAGAGGAGCTGCAGAGAGGCGTGTAAGACTGTGACTATGCTTCCTGGTCCCAACTCTTGAGTAGTCACGGTTTTGGAAATTTGGATAAAAAAGATGCCAGATTGTTAGATAAATGAGAAGCACCATCCAAAGTGGGATGAATGCTGTCTCGTCTCATAAGACCAGGTTTTCCCCAAAAAGAGCTCCAATTGTCAATGTAGCCCACGTCATTTTTAGGACACCACACAGACAGCCAGCGGTTCAAGGATGACGAGCGGCTAAACATGTCATCACTGGTCAGATTGGGGAGGGGCCCAGAGAATACCACAGTGGCAGACATCGTTTTTGCAAAGTCACACACCGATTCTATATTAAGTTTCGTGACTTCCGACTGCCGGAGACGGATGTCATTAATGCAGGCGTGAGTAACAATTGTGGAATATTTACAGTTACTTTTAGCCAGCATTTTCAAATTTGACTCGATGTCGCCTGCTCTGGCCCCAGGAATGCATTGGACCATGGCCGCTGGAGTCTCTAGGTTCACGTTTCTGACTACAGAGTCGCCAATGATCAGTTTTTTTCCTCAGCGGGTGTGTCGCTGAGCGGTGAAAAACGATTAGAAACGTGAACAGGTTGGTGGTGTACCGGGGCTTTGCGACTAGGCTTCCTTCTCACCGTCACCCACCCAGTCTCCTCGCTGCTGAGGAGAGCCGGGGAACCGCTGACAGGGGGGCCTAAGCTAGCTAGCTCCGCTGCAGCTAAGGGGCGTCCGTCGAGATTAACTGGCGCAGACGGTGTTTCAGCTTCAGCGGAGCCGGGATTCCAAATCAGACAACCTCGCCTCGAGCGCCTCAAAAAGACAACATTTATTATATTTACCGTTATCACTAAAAGAGGCAGAGGTGTAGCTAAACATCTGACAGAGAGAGCACACCAGAGGAGGAGAGGAAAGAGAGCTAGTAGCCATAGCTAGTGGCTAGCTAGTGGCTGGAGAGCAAACCACACAGGCAGACAGCAAAACAGGAAGTGACGATACGTTACCACAAGGAAGTGACGATCCCAATCTCAATGCAGACATTGGATTAGTTAACAGACCAATCCTATGTAGTCTCGCTGGCGTCAAATGGTATCATAATGCATTATTTTATACTGTGTAAGTTTACTTCTGGCTTCCCTTAAATATTTCCCACTATCTGACAAAATGTTTAACCACTCTTCTTCACTCATTATACAATCCAGGTCTTCCTGCCATATTCTTCTCAAGCGGTCACATCTGTTAATAAGTAGACCATTAATTAGTCTGTAAAAAGCAGATGCATGAAGACATTTCAATGGTAATTTAAAAAAATTCAATGGTAAAATTTAAAAAAATTAAAATTTCAATGGTAATTTAAAAAAAAATCTATGATAGGGTTACAGTCCTTATACTGATTCATTGATGTCAGACAGCTCCCAATTTGGAGATACAAAACACACTCTTTCCCTGTAAGAGTGTATTTATTGGCAGTTCTATTCTTCAAATAATCAATTCTTCATTAACATTAGGCCATGTACCACAGGCATTTAAAATCAGAATCAGCTTTATTGTCCAAGTATGCACAACACATACAAGGTATTTGACTTTGGCTAAAAACTTGCTCTCATTGTTCAGGTGGAGGATTTAAATAAGATTTAAATAAGGATTCAATGACAACAGAGTATGTACAGTAAATTACAGTATGTCCACGTTTCTATAAAAGGATGCAAATATATTCAGGAATATATGCAGCTTATTTACTCAGACTATCCACACTGCAGAAATATATGAAAAAATATACAGTCACACAGTATTTCAATGTGAACTCAGATTCAGTGATATAATGTGAATGAAGTAAAAAGCAGTGTGAGAGTTATGTGCAATGTAAGAATGGATGAAAAGTCATGAGCACAGCAACAGGTAGGACTAGGTAAATGTTAGGAGTTCAGAGTGATGGCTTGAGGAAAGAAACTGTTCCTGTGACGGGTGGTTTTGACCTTCAGTGATCTGTAATGACGACCAGAAGATAGGTGTGACGGGTCAGCACAGATGTTTCCCGCCCGTTTCCTGGTTATGAACCGATATAAGTTCTCAATGGAGGGTAGGTCGGTACCAATGATCCTCTCTGCAGACTTAATGATCCGCTGCAGTCTGGTCTTGTCCTGTTTAGTGGCAGATCCAAACCAGACAGTGATGGAAAAGCAGAGGACCGATTGGATGATGGCGGTGTAGAAGACAACCAGCAGCTCCTGAGGCAAATCAAACTTCTTGAGCTGACGCAGAAAAAACAACCTCTGCTGGGCCTTTTTCCAGACAGTGTCTATATGGGAGGACCACTTCAGGTTCCGGGAGATTGTGGTACCCAGAAACTTGAAGGAGTCCACAGTGGACACTGTGCTGTTGAGGATGGTGAGTGGGGGGAATGAAGGAGGGTGTCGCCTGAAATCCACAGTCACCTCCACTGTTTTGGCTGGGTTAAGTTCGAGATGGTTCTGGCCGCACCAGAGGATCAGCTGCTCCTCCCGCCTGTATGCAGACTTATCACCATCCCGGATCAAACCGATAACTGTGATGTCGTCCGCAAACTTCAGGAGCTTCACTGAAGGGTCCTCTGAGGTGCAGTCATTGGAGTAGAGGGAGAAGAGCAGTGGGGAAAGGACACATCCTTGGGGGGCGCCAGTACTAATTTTTCGGGAGCTGGATGTAAATCTCCCTAGCTTCACCCGTTGCCACCTGTCAGTCAGAAAGCTGGAGATCCACTGGCAGGTGGAGGGGGGGCACCTTGAGATGGAGGAGTTTCTGATGAAGAATGCCTGGGATGATGGTGTTGAACGCTGAGCTGAAGTCGACAAACAGGATCCTGGCGTACGTCCCTGGGGAGTCGAGGTGTTGCAGGATGTAGTGTAGTCCCATATTCACTGCATCATCCACTGACCTGTTTGACCGGTAGGCAAACTGCAGTGGGTCCATCAGGGGGCCTGTGACGACCTTCAGGTGGTTCAGCACCAATCTCTCCAAGGATTTCATGACCACAGAGGTCAAGGCAACAGGTCTGTAGTCGTTTAAACCTGTAACAGAGGGTTTCTTGGGAACTGGAATGATGATGGAGCGTTTGAAGCAGGGAGGCACTTCACACAGCTCCAGTGATCTATTAAAGATCCGGGTGAAGATGGGGGCCAACTCGTTGGAGCAGACTCTCAGGCAGGACAGAGACACACCATCAGGTCCTGCAGCTTTCTTGATCTTTTGTCTCTGAAAGACCCAGCGCACCTCCTCTTCACAGATCGTTAGTGCTGGTGGGAGGTCAGAGTGGAGTTCCTGGGGCTGCAGATAATCCTTTTGTGTGGGTGGGAGGTGAGAACTGTAGGTTCTTTTCAAACCTACAGTAAAAGCTGTTTAGGTCGTTAGCCAGCTGGAGGTTTTCCACAGGGTGGGGGGATGGTCTCCTGTAGTTGGTGATATTCTGCAGGCCTCTCCAAACAGAAGCAGAGTTGTTGGCTGAGAAGTTTTGTTGTAACTTCTCACTGTAGCTCCTTTTAGCAAGCCTGGTCTCCTTAGTCAGCATGTTTCTGGCCCGCTTGTACAGAGTCCAGTCACCAGTCCTGCAGGCCTCCTCCTTGATCTGACGTAGCTGCTTCAGTTTAGGAGTGAACCAGGGTTTATTGTTGTTGTATGTGCAGAAAGTCTTGGTCTGCACACACACGTCCTCACAAAAACTGATGTATGATGTCACAGTGTCAGTGAGTTCAGAATCAGAATCAGATTTATTACCATTGTTCATGTAGTACACAAACTAGGAATTTGTCTCGGTACCATGCTGCAACATTAAAAACATGATGAGATAAAGAGATAAACTAAAAAACTAAAGGACTAAAAACGTGCAATAAGTGTAGAAAAATAAGTAATAATAATAATAATAATAATAGTAATAATGAGTAATACTAGTCAAGGCAGTTTTAAATAAATTAGCAAGTAGCAGATACGAGGGTCATTCAATAAATAAGGTGAATTTTTGGTATAAGGACTTCTAATACAGATTTAAGCTTACTTTTTTTTTTTTTTTACTTCTTTTTCACATGGATTTACTTTCTTTTGCAGATTCAAGAAAAACTTTGAGAGTTTTGGCGATTAACAAAGACGGCCAACCAAGAAGCATGCTCCAGGTTTGAACAGCGGTCAGTTATCAAGTTTTTGGTTGCTGAAGGGTGCAAACCAGTTGAAATTCATAGGAGAATGTCAACTGTGTATGGTGCCACATGTTTCAGCCGAAAAAATGTCTACAAGTGGGCTAAATTGTTTAAAGAAGGACGGAGAAGTGTTGAGGATGAAGACAGGCCTGGGAGGCCTACAGAAGTGAGGTCTCCTGAGGTGATCGAATCAGTCAATGACCTCATTCAGTCTGACAGAAGAAGAACAGTGGATGACATTGCAAGGACTTTGAGCTCATCTGTTGGGACAGCACACAAAATTGTCCATGATGACCTTGGCTACTCGAAGGTCAGCTGCCAGTGGGTGCCAAAGATGCTTACTGCAGAGCACAAACAGAGGCGGGTCGAGTTGTCCCAGCAGTGTCTCTCCCGCTATGAGAAGGATGGTGATGAGTTGCCCCTTCAGACTTTCACCTGTTTGGTCCCTTGAAAGCGTTCACGAGAGGCACGAAGTTTGAAAGTGACGATGAAAAGAGACAAATTCCTACTTTGTGTACTACATGAACAATGGCAATAAATCTGATTCTGATTTTGAAGTCAAAAGTGTTGTGAGCGACTGGCTGAGACATCAGTCCAAAGATTTTTACGCTGAGGGAATACGGAAGCTTGTGCACAGATGGGAAAAGTGTGTGACATTGCTGGGAGACTACGTTGAAAAATAAAAAAAAAGTAAGCTTCTATCTGTATTAGAAGTCCTTATACCGAAAAATTCACCTTATTTATTGAATGACCCTCGTAATATGGGGTACCACAGTGCAGTTGATAATGCAACAGAAAAACAGTGATGAATGTCATGAGTCTGGTTGAGCTGCTGTACATAGTGCACGAGAGTCAATAAGTCACTTAATGTTCAGCAGTCTGATGGCAGAGGGGAAAAAGCTATTCATGTGCCGGGAGGTTATAGTCCGAATGGACCGAAGTCTTCTACCTGAGGGGAGGGGGGCAAACAGTACGTGACCAGGGTGTGAAGGATCGGCTATGATCCGGCCAGCACGCCTCCGGGTCCTGGAGATGTACAGGTCCTGGAGAGATGGGAAGTCGGTGATCCACCTGCAGAGGGAGTCAGGCACGCCGAGCAGGGACAGCTTGTCCCGGAGCAGAGCGGGGCGGATGGTGTTGAATGCAGAGCTGAAGTCCACAAACAGGATCCTGGCGTAGGTTCCCAAGAAGGAGTAATTTCTCCATCAGTCTCTGGGGAATAATGGTGTTGAATGCTGAACTGAAATCAATGTACAAGAGTCTGGCGTAGGTGTCTTTCTGGTCCAGGTGGGTGATGACACAGTGTAGGGTGGTGACTATAGCATCCTCCGTGGAGCGGTTTGAACGATATGCAAACTGGAGCGGGTCGTGTGATGCAGGGAGGCAGGTTGTGATGTGTGGTTTGACAAGCCGTTCAAAACACTTCATCACAATTGGTGTAAGTGCAACAGGACGATAGTCATTCAAACAGGACACTACTGGTTTCTTTGCCACCGGTACAATGATAGAGGTCTTGAAGCATCTGGGAACGATGGCCTGACTCGGGGAGATGTTATAAATGTCAGTCAGGACATCCGCCAACTCGCTCGCGCAGTCTCGGAGCACACGTCCCGGAATGTTGTCTGGACCTGCAGCTTTGCGTGGGTTGACTCTGGATAGGGTCCTCATTGTGTCCGCTGTATACTTTTTAATACTTTTTTACCCCACTGTATATATATAGTGGAAATGTGAAAATGACGAGGCAGAGTTTATCTCACGAGTCAGGTTTATTCACATCTTCCAACATCAGCAAAAACAGAAAGAGGAAAAACCCCAGATATTCGTCCTTTTTATATCAGGACCTTCAAAGCTCACAGTCACATTGCATTTAATCCCAAGTAACAATGCATCTTCTCTCCACTCTTAACACCTCCACCTACAGTATCCGGCAGCCAGGAAAATCCCCCAAGGCTGTCTCTTTGAATACCAAAGCCTAAACTCTCACATCCTCCTGTTATCTCCAAGGAGACTCAGTCCTTTGTTCAATCTGAGATGTGAAGCCTATAAAAAGCATAAAGTGATATACATATGTGCATATGTGTCCCCACATGACCTCCCCCCAAACGTCTAAGATGGAACAACGGAATACAGTCTGCATGTCATGATAAAATCATCACACATCAGTCCACGTGCTGCTTGGGCCTCAGTCTCCTCCCGTATCTGCTTAAAGCGGGCTTCACCACTTCCGCGGCACCATTCTGCTGGGGGGCTGCTGTCTGGGGGTGAGAACTGTTAGTCAATCCCTGTGGGCGTTCTGGGGAATGTCCCCTAGGGGGTCTGCCGCGCCGCGGAGGCCTGGCCAATAGCACATCCTCGTCCGCCACCACAAAGGCGGGTTTGAGCCTGTTTATGCCAATCTTTTCTGTCCTGCCCCCCAAATCTAGCAAAAAATGCTTATCTCCTGTTTCCAGCAGTCTAAATGGTCCATCATAAGACGGTCGCAGCGGTGGTCGATGGGCATCGTGTCTGACAAAAACAAACTCCGCGTTTTTTAAAGCTTTAGGCACAAAAATGCGCGGAAAACTGTGGTGAACGGGGCCAGGCAACGTGCCCGATTCCGTGCCACGCTGCAACCGCTGAGCCGGGGAGCA
Source organism: Pholidichthys leucotaenia (assembly GCA_020510985.1). Classification (NCBI taxonomy): domain Eukaryota; kingdom Metazoa; phylum Chordata; class Actinopteri; order Cichliformes; family Pholidichthyidae; genus Pholidichthys; species Pholidichthys leucotaenia. The sequence continues at coordinate 23,668,425 of CM035836.1, read as the reverse complement.
TTCTGGCGCAGGATTATCTGGGAGAAATTCCCCAGGCAGCCGAAGTGGCTGTGCAAAAACTAGCTCAGCCGGGGAGGCATCTAAATCTTCTTCAGGTGCAGAACGCAACCCCAATAAAACCCACGGTAGCCTGTCAACCCAATTTGCATCCGTAAGTGACGATCTGAGAGCCGCTTTCAATGACCTATGAAAAAGTTCGCATAACCCATTAGCCTGCGGATTGTACGCGGTTGTGCGGTGGATAGTTACCCCCAGGCTGCGGGCCATTGCTGACCAAAGTTCGGAAACAAATTGAGGGCCTCTGTCGGACGTAATGTCCAACGGGACTCCAAAGCATGCTACCCATGCTGTTAAAAATGCACGCGCCACCTCCTCGGTCATGGTTGACGCCAGTGGGACCACTTCCGGCCAGCACGTGGTGCGGTCTACCATTGTCAGAAGGTGTGTGCACCCCTGTGATGGCGGGAGGGGGCCTACGAGGTCCACGTGAACATGATCAAACCTCTTAGCCGGGATGTGAAATGGCTCCAAGGGAGCTCTCGTGTGTCTGTGTACCTTGGCTCGTTGACAAGCCATGCAGGCTGCTGCCCACTCCCTAACTTGTTTGCGCAGGCTCGGCCATACAAATTTTTCTCCCACCATTTTGACCGACGCGTGCACTCCCGGGTGTGCCAGAGAATGAATCGAGTCAAAAACGTGGCGGCGCCACGCGGCCGGTACCACAGGACGCAGTCGCCCAGTGGAGACATCGCAGATTGGGGGGGGGCGGGGCATACCGTCTTGCAGCACCCTGTTCTCCAGCCTTAACCCTGTTGGTCCAGACTGGAGCGCGCGCACGTCCACGTCGCTAACCTGATCCGCGGCCATGGCATCATAATCTATCGCTACGCGGACTGGGGCCGCCACGGCGCTCGAGAGACAGTCTGCCACTACATTCAGTTTACCAGCCACATGCTGAATATCGGTAGTAAACTCCGAGATGGCGGCCAGCTGCCTCTGCTGCCGGCCTGACCACGGTTCTGAAACCTTGGCCATCATGAATGTCACCGGCTTGTGGTCAACGAACGCGGTGAAACGGCGTCCCTCCAGCCAGAACTGGAAGTGGCGAATGGCCAAGTGGAGAGCTAACAACTCCCTGTTGAATGCACTGTATTTTCGTTCACTATCGCGCAAAGTCCTGCTGAAAAAGGCGAGCGGCTGCCAAGCCCCGGCAACATGCTGCTCCACAACCGCCCCTATGGCCACATCTGACACGTCAGTAGTGAGCGCTATGCGGGCCGTTGGGTCTGGATGTGCTAGCAACGCAGCGTTTACCAGGGCTGTTTTGACCTCCGAGAACGCTCGCTCACGCTCCGGAGACCATTCGATCTTATTTGTGGGTTTTTGTTTTTTTCAGTGCGGCATACAATGGTTGCATGAGCTGCGCTGCGCGGGGGAGGAAACGGTTATAAAAATTCACCATTCCCAAAAACTCCTGTAACGCCTTGACCGTTTGTGGCTGGGGAAAATTTGTTACCGCGTGCACTTTGTCAGGCAGCGGAACCGCTCCTTCTGGGGAGACGCGATGCTCCAAAAAATCAATCTGTGTCACCCCGAACTGACACTTCGCTGGGTTGATTATTAACCTGTGCTCTCCCAACCTCCCGAAAACCGCCGTGAGGCGGTTTTCGTGTTCGTCTTCGGACGCACTGGCTACTAAGATGTCGTCCAGGTAGACGAATACAAAGGGGAGATCGCGCAACACCGCGTCCATCATGCTTTGGAACGTCTGCGCAGCGTCTTTAAGCCCAAATGGCATGTGCAAAAACTCGAATAGACCAAACGGAGTTATTACCGCTGTTTTGGGTATGTCCTCAGCGCGCACTGGGACTTGATGGTAATCGCGGACCAAGTCTATCTTAGAAAAAACGCGCGCCCCCGCCAAATGAACGGAAAAATCTTGGATATGCGGGATTGGGTAGCGGTCGTGCGCTGTGGCGTTGTTCAACCTGCGGAAATCACCGCAAGGTCGCCACGAGCCATCAGCTTTCGGGACCATGTGAAGCGGGGAAGCCCATGGGCTGTTCGAACGCCCGATGATGCCCAACTTTTTCAGGTTGACGAACTCCTCGCGCGCTATGCTCAGTTTGGCTGAATCCAAGCGCCGAGCTTTTGCAAAAACGGATGGTCCGGTGGTAGTAATAAAATGTTCCACCCCGTGTTTAGCGACGGTCGCCGAAAATGTGGGAACCGTGAGTGCTGGGAACTGAGTGAGGAGTGTGTGGAACTTACCACCTGCAGCTGTGACGTTGGCTTGTGCTGTTGGCGGGGCAACTCGGGCTGTACAGGGAATAGAATAAAAAGAAAGTGCATTAACCAGGCGCCTGTTAGCAAGATCAACCAACAAACCATGTGAGCACAGAAAATCAGCCCCCAACATATTGTAATTCACTGCAGCTATGATAAAAGTCCACTCAAATGTACAGCCGTGTATGGACAGAAGCAGAGTCCTCTCACCAAAGGTCTTAATCGCCGAGCCGTTCGCTGCCGACACCTCGGGACCACTGGAAACTGCCAGCCGGTCAGCGGAGGAAGGTGTGATGAAACTCAACTGGAAGCCTGTGTCCACGAGGAAATGCCTCCCCGAGCGTGCATCTTTCAAGTAGAGCAGCTTGTTCTCCTCCCCGAGGGCCGCAACTGCTACTGACCCCCAGTCTTGGCGTTTCCAGAGCGCTTGAAATGGCACGGTGGTATACCTTTGCGTGCCTTCTCTGCAAAGTGGCGATGGTAGAAACAGAGGGCGTCTCCTCCACGATCCTTGGCCCCCGCCACCGCCGTCGTCGGTGGTTCTGCTACCGCCGTCTCTGGCCCCCCGCCGTCTCCGGCCGTCGCGCCGAACTCCGTCGCTGCTGCGGTGGCCGCGCGCTGTTTGCTGGCGTTGAGAATCCAGTGCGCCTCCTGGGCCAGCGCGTGGAAATCCTGCTGGGCCAACAACGGCGAACTGGCCAGGGTCACTCTCGTGGCCGACGGTAGGGTTCTGAGGAAAATGTGGGTCAAGATGAAGTCGTCGTCGTCTGAGCCCCTCAACCTCAGCATGTCCTCCATCAGGTCAACGGGCGTGCCATCTCCCAAATCGTTCAGAGCCAGGAGTCTCTCCGCTCTCTCCTGGACAGAGAGTGAAGCGCTGGATGAGCGCAGCCTTCAACACGCCGTATTTGTCGTCGGCCGGTGGCTGCTCCAATAGGCTCTCCACATGCCGAGCCGTGCAGTTGTCGAGCTTGGCAATCACATGGTAGAACTTCGTGTCATCTACCGTTATCCCCAGGAAGGCAAACTGTGCTTCGACCAAGTGGAACCAGGAGCGCGGGTTGTTTCGCCAAAAGTCCGGTAGCTGGACGGTAGCGGCATACGCTTGGCTGGGAGCTCCTGACCCGGCTGGCTCGGGGGAATGTCTTTCATCCATGATACGTCTTAGGGTCACCAGTGTGGAAATGTGAAAATGACGAGGCAGAGTTTATCTCACGAGTCAGGTTTATTCACATCTTCCAACATCAGCAAAAACAGAAAGAGGAAAAACCCCAGATATTCGTCCTTTTTATATCAGGACATTCAAAGCTCACAGTCACATTGCATTTAATCCCAAGTAACAATGCATCTTCTCAGTCTCCGGCAGCCAGGAACATCCCCCAAGGCTGTCTCTTTGCATACCAAAGCCTAAACTCTCACATCCTCCTGTTATCTCCAAGGAGACTCAGTCCTTTGTTCAATCTGAGATGTGAAGCCTATAAAAAGCATAAAGTGATATACATATGTGCATATGTGTCCCCACAATATATTTATATGTACATATGTATACTTGCTGCTCTTGTTTTTTCTCTTGCCTTCTGATTGTTGCTCTGAGTGTTGCTATCCCTGTGCTGTTGCAATCCTGGAATTTCCCCATATTTGGGACTAATAAAGGCTTATCTTAATTTTACACCACCAACTTGATAAAACACTTGCAAAAGTATCACAGCAGCAAAAAAAGTACACTGAATTCTCTCAAGAGCCAAGCAGAACCAAGTGTGTCTTGCAGCAGCAGGGGCTGTTTTGCTGCTGTAAAGGGCCTTTTCCATTAGCACGCTTTAGCGCGACACGGGACGGCTCAGCACGCTTTGTACGCTTTTCCACAAGCCCCAACACGGTTTAACAGCCGCGATTAATATGCTAAAAGTGAAAGTAAAAGAAGGAAAGTGAAAGTAAAAACCAGAGGCGCATGAATGGAGTCATAACATGGGCTTATCTTTAGATGGACAATTACAGCCAAATAGAGGTAGGTGACAGAAACATAAATGGCAAATTATAACCGGTGAATTGGAAGCAGGACTATACAAGGGCTATATGAAATCAAACAGGGATGACTTCAAAATAAGAGCAAACCTATAAACTATGGGCAGAGAATAAACTACTGAATAAACTGAGGACCAGGAGAATACTGATGATGATTATGATAATAATAACAACAGCTGAAAAAAATACAACTTAAAGGTCTGATGACACAATTTTAACTTCATCTAATTTTTCAACACATAATTTCAATATGACGAAATAGGATGGTCTGTGCAGTTCTAAGTCAAACAGGCTTTTTTTCACGTGAATATCCTACGTTTTCATAAGTGCCACATCACAAATTGCGTCAGTGGCTGGAAAACCCCCCCAGCCATGTTGTGACGTCAGCGACAGAACACAGCGCTTGGCTGCCCATTGTACACACAGGCTGTAAGAGGTAGAAAACATTGATGATGGTTCCAACACGTCGTCTGGAATTGGTTTGTGCTGTTTAGTCTTCAGACGATTATAGTTCAGAGGAATGGGATGACAATGAAGAATCTGGGGGCATCAGACCGTATAGGTTTGAGCTGTGCCAAGCGGGCATCGTGTCTAGTGAGTTGGACTCAGAGAGTGACGGAGAAGAGGCACACATGCCCAATGCAGCAGCAGTGACAAACACACGGCAGGGGAACACTGAGTGGTATGCTTTTGTTACCTCCGCCAAAGGGGGAGGTTATGTGATCATCGGCATTGGTTTGTCTGTTTGTTTGTTTGTTTGTTAGCAAGATAACTCAAAAAGTTATGGACGGATTTTCATGAAATTTTCACAGATCGTCAGAAATGGGGTATCCTACAGATGATTAGATTTTGGTGGTGATCCGGATCACCGTCCAAAAAAACCCCGCCATTACGCAAAATGCCATTTTCGTGAATAACTACTAAACCACTAATCCTATCATTGTCAATCCAATTGTTGTGAATCCAATTGCTAGTCATATGTTTTCATGGTCAAGGAATCTGAAAACCTACACACAAACACTGCATGGGGGGGGGGGGGGGAACTGTGGCGCTAAACCGCCATTACGGAAAATGCCATTTTCGTCAATAACTACTGAACCACTAATCCTATCATTGTGAATCCAATTGCTTGTCTTTTGTTTTCATGGTCAAGGAATCTGAAAACGTACACACAAACACTGTATGGGGGGAACTGTGGCCGCCATTACGGAAAATGCCATTTTCAAGAATAACTACTGAAACACTAATCCTATCATTGTCAATCCAATTGCTACTCATATGTTTTCATGGTCAAGGAATCTGAAAACGTACACTCAAACACTGCATGGGGGGAACTGTGGCCGCCATTACGGAAAATGCCATTTCCGTGAATAACTACTGAACCACTGCTTCTCATATGTTTTCATGGTCAAGGAATCTGAAGACTGTATGCAGGGAACTGTGGGGCTTGGCGGAGGTCTGCGCTCTCAGAGTGATTTTCTAGTTTAGGAATGCTATCTTCTTGTAACACAAGTCAATATTATACAGTAATAAGTGACATTCAGCTGTTTGTTTTTTGTCATTTAAGCACAGCTCTGGTACTTAAAAATCATAAAAACCCAGGAGCTTCGGGGGGCTTCGCCCCCCTTGCCCCTCCACCGGGGCTCTGCCCCAGACCCCATGCTCAATTTTCAGATAATTTCCCCAACCCCAAATCACAAAAAAAGTATTTAGTCAGCCACCAATTGTGCAAGTTCTCCCACTTAAAAGATGAGAGAGGTCTCTAATTTTCATCATAGGTATACCTCAACTATAAGAGACAAAATGAGAACCCTCCCCCCCCCCGAAAATCACATTGAAGGATTTTTAATGAATTAATTGGTAAATTCCTCAGTAAAATAAGTATTTGGTCACCTACAAACAAGCAAGATTTCTGGCTCTCACAGACCTGTAACTTCTTCTTTAAGAGGCTCCTCTGTCCTCCACTCGTTACCTGTATTAATGGCACCTGTTTGAACTCGTTATCAGTATAAAAGACACCTGTCCACAACCTCAAACAGTCAGACTCCAAACTCCATTGTGGCCAAGACCAAAGAGCTGTCAAAGGACGCCAGAAACAAAATTGTAGACCTGCACCAGGCTGGGAAGACTGAATCTGCAATAGGTAAGCAGCTTGGTGTGAAGAAATCAACTGTGGGAGCAATTATTAGAAAATGGAAGACATACAAGACCACTGATAATCTCCCTCGATCTGGGGCTCCACGCAAGATCTCACCCCGTGGGGTCAAAATTATCACGAGAACGGTGAGCAAAAATCCCAGAACCACGTGGGGGGACCTAGTGAATGACCTGCAGAGAGCTGGGACCAAAGTAACAAAGGCTACATCAGAAACACACTACGCTGCCAGGGACTCAAATCCTGCAGTGCCAGACGTGTCCCCCTGCTTAAGCCAGTACATGTCCAGGCCCGTCTGAAGTTTGCTAGAGAGCATTTGGATGATCCAGAAGAGGATTGGGAGAATGGTCAGATGAAACCAAAATAGAACTTTTTGGTAAAAACTCAACTTGTCGTGTTTGGAGGAGAAAGAACACCATACCTACTGTGAAGCATGGGGGTGGAAACATCATACTTTGGGGCTGTTTTTCTGCAAAGGGACCAGGACGACTGATCCGTATCAAGGAAAGAATGATTGGGGCCATGTATCATGAGATTTTGAGTGAAAACCTCCTTCCATCAGCAAGGGCATTGAAGATGAAACGTGGCTGGGTCTTTCAGCATGACAGTGATCCCAAACACACCGCCCGGGCAACGAAGGAGTGGCTTCGTAAGAAGCATTTCAAGGTCCTGGAGTGGCCTAGCCAGTCTCCAGTTCTCAACCCCATAGAAAATCTTTGGAGGGAGTTGAAAGTCTGTGTTGCCCAGCGATAGCCCCAAAACATCACTGCTCTGGAGGAGATCTGCATGGAGGAATGGGCCAAAATACCAGCAACAGTGTGTGAAAACCTTGTGAAAACTTACAGAAAATGTTTGACCTCTGTCATTGCCAGCAAAAGGTATATAACAAAGCATTGAGATGAACTTTTTTTATTGACCAAATACTTATTTTACTGAGGAATTTGCCAATTAATTCATTAAAAATCCTTCAATGTGATTTTCTGGATATTTTTTTTTTCTTATTTTGTCTCTCATAGTTGAGGTATACCTATGATGAAAATGGGAGACCTCTCATCTTTTAAGTGGAAGAACTTGCACAATTGGTGGCTGACTAAGTACTTTTTTACCCCACTGTATGCTATACCAGTTATGAGTATTGTTTTTCTTGAAGCACGGACAATGGACAATACGTGGATTATACGCATAACCTGTGGTACCAGACAATGGTGGTTTCAGTGAGAGGACTGGGAATCAATACTTCTTGCTATGTGTGTTCATTGCTACCCCATTCACACAAGACTGCAATACCCATGATTCCTGTTCCACTAATGCCGCTTTTGCACTAGCACGGCTTAGCACGTCATAGTACAGCTCATCACGCTTCGTAAAAGACTTACTCAACACGGTTTAACAGCAGCGATTCTCAGCCTCGCTCAAGGGCAGGGTCCAGCCGTGCTGAGCTGTACAGTGTTGTGACGTTAAAAGACTGGTCGCCACTGATTGGTCAGGTCTTATCATCACAAAAGCGCCCGTCTTCGTTGAAATCTTTACGACCGCCATTTGCAATCACGGACTAACTCGGTCACGGAGTAAATACGATATTAATACAGACAGCATTGTAGGTTTTGCAGAACTCTACACCGTGGTCCAACGAAGAGGTGCGGAGTTTTCTCTGCTTGGTGGCAGTTACACAGTGAGGAGTGACCCGATGGCTGGCCAGCATACAACTGGACTATAGACAAGCTGAAGACGATCGTGAGAGAACCATCGATGGTGAGTGATTTGTAATAATGTGCATCTGTTTGCTTATTTATCCTGTTGGTGGTAAGCTCACTTTTTTTTTGAGCCTTTATACAGTGCTGTTCTGTGCTGGCTAACGTTTTTTTTTTAGCTAGTAGCTAGCGCTAGCTAGTACCAACTGCTGAATCGCGCTTGTTTTCTCCTAAATATTCGCTTGTGAGAGCAAAACGATGAAATATGATAATCCTGGTTAAAGTCCTGGTTTGTGTTTTGTATTGCACTTTGGTCCTGCGCATTAAATTGTGTGCAATTTAATGCTAGAATGTGTTTCCACATGCCAGGGTTAGCCTCACTGTTTATATTGTGGAAACTGGTGAAATGGACTACAGGAGCCGAAATCTCGTCATATTAAAATTGCTTTTTCAAACCAGTGATTTATAAAGTCATTCATATAATTTTCTAAAGCGTCAGAATAGACCCACACACCTATTCTGTGGATCCGGCAGTGCTTTTCACTCATTGCAGAAAGAGAGAAATCCGTATATTGTATAGCTTCATTACACAGACAGTGATATATTTGAAGCGTTTATTTATTTTAATTTTGCTGATTACGGCTTACTGCCCCTGAAAACCCCAAATTCTATTTTACAAAAAAATTGTAATATTACATAAAATTAACTTTGAAAAAATAGTTTTTAAATATAAATGTTGGCCGTTGAGGTGTTGGTTAATATGGGCTAAATCATGTACAACGCTTGGACAATTTAAACAAAAACTAAAGGAAGAAATACTCCAAACATATATACAAGATGGCATGTAAAATCACATAAGGACTGTCATATCCAGTCTGTGTTGTGTTGTTACTTAGTTTTTTTTTGTCACATTTTGTCTTAGCTTTGTTCTGAATTGTAATCGCTGTTGTTTTTTCTTTTGAATTTTTGGATGGAATATGAGTGGGCAATATAAGCTGCGGCTTCAGCCATCACCTATTTCAGATAACTTATGATGAACTGTATAATCAGAGGAGTTATTGTTTAATTTGACCTTGTTGGATTTTTTCGCCTTTGTTATATTATTCTGTTTCTTTTTAATCTTTACTTTTAATCTATCCGAAATAAAGATTCATTCATTCATTAAATTTGCATTCAAAAGACTATCTTAACACTGCATAGAACTTTGAATAGGCCAGATGTGATGTATCATGAATACTAGAAAAGCACTCGGACAGCGCAGACCTCCGCCAAGCGCCACAGTTCCCCCCATACAGTGGGGGGAACTGTATTTATTTATCATAAATAAAATATTGAAAATGGCCCTATCTCGCAATGTTAAATAAATAAAAAAAAAAGAATCCTTTAAAAAATTCCTGGATCCAGACGGTGATCCGGATCATCACCAAAATCTAATCATCTGTAGGATACCCCATTTCTGACAATCTGTGAAAATTGAATGAAAATCCGTCCATAACTTTTTGAGTTATCTTGCTAACAAACAGACAAACCAACGCTGATGATCACATAACCTCCTTGGCGGAGGTAACTAGAAGACTAGAGATATCAGCAGGCACAGGCATGTGCGTAAAAGACGGTAAAATCGCTCTGATATTTTATGTGTTTACATGATACACCAAGCATGACAAGGCTTGCAATTACACAGCACATGTTCTTCAGAATCTTAGGCATTATATAAAATGTATTCTCCCTTTAGATGTCTAATCCATGGTCCATTTGCCAGGGCTGAAGTGCAGTCGTGCGAACGTCTGCAGCAGTTTACGTCGTGTTTACATCTCGCCATGTGCGCACGCCTCTCCGGGATTTCGCGCGAGAATAGAAACCTCAATACCCTCAATAGCGATAGCGTTAGCTTAGTAAACGCTTCAGGTAAAGCGTAGCAGCGAACCACGAAAAGAAACGCTACTATGTTCTAAATTTAGATACGATTCCTAGCGATCTCGTGTTTGGAATTGCTTTCGTGTTTTTTTTACGATTTAAAATTTTTGACTGAATTTTTAGTGAAAAACCGTAATTTTGATTAATAAAGCCGTAACCCGGAATGGGGCCTTGAAAACTGGAACCATTACGGCAAAACCGGAGTAGTTGGCAGGTATGTTATGGTGATGGTGAGTTTTCACTTTCTGAAATGAGTGACAAAAATATTGAATTTTTTCATGGTATTCTAATTTTTGAGATGTGCCTGTATATGTATTGAACTTGCTTGAAACTAACCACATCCATTTCTGTCGTTCGTCTAGGCAAGACGAAATCAGATGCCCCACAACCTACCTCGCCACTGTGGAACATACTGAAATCCTTTGCTTTTATAGGTAAAGTGTCAAAAGCACAATTTCCACTTAATATAAAAGGGACTGAACTGAGATTTATTTGATTGTGTGAATATGGCACATCAACTGTAAAATAAACCGCTTGTTAATGTATTTATTTTTTTGTCAGATCACTTGTGTGATCTTTTGTGAGTTATGTTCATAACTGTATGTTTTGGCGAATGTGAGATGTTCAGTCGTCAATATAATTTACTTTATATGTGTAGTTTATAGTCTATCATCAATAAACTCATGAATGTATTAATTCATTCTGATTGCTGAGGCCAAAGTAAAAGCAGATGATTTTAAATGTAACACAGCCCTTGTAAAATCTACTGAAGCGCAGCTACATGAAAATTGTGATTAAATACAACAACGAAGTACTTTGTCACATTGGAATTGTTAGATTTTTTTCCCCTTTGTTATTAAATAGAAATGTTGGCCGCTGAGGTGTTGGTTAATATGGGCTGTTGCCATAATCATCAATATTAAAATAAACACTTTCAATATATCACTGTCCCTGTAATGAATCTATATATGGGTTTCACTTTCTGAAATGAGTGACAAAAATATTGAACTTTTTCATGATATTCTAATTTTTGAGATGTGCCTGTATAAGTGTTGAACTTGCTTGAAACTAACTACCATCCATTTCTGTCGTTCATCTAGGGAGGAGGGAATCAGCCGCTCAACAACGGACGTCGCCACTGTGGAAAGTACTGAAATCCTTTGCTTTTATAGGTAAAAGTGTCAAAGCCAAAGTAGCACAATTACCACTTAATATAAAAGGGACTGAACTGAGATTTATTTGATTGTGTGAATATGGCGCATCAACTGTAAAATAAACCACTTGTTAATGTGTTTATTTTTTTGTCAGATCACTTTTATGATCCTTTGTGAGTTATGTTCATAACTGTATGTTTTGGAAAATGAGAGATGTTCAGTTATCAATATAATTTACTTTATATGTGTAGTTTATAGTCTATCATCAATAAACTCATGCAGTAGAAGGTCACATTACAAATATTTGAGACCAATTGTAGTGTTTCCTTTTATATTTTAGCAATGCTAGTACAAAACACCGCCCACACATGAAGCAAGGGCAAGAAGAGACACTTTTACAGACAAGACAAACTTTTATTGATAAAAACTTCATATTTTGACTGAGCGACTCCATACTCGGTGATGCACAACTTCAGTTAAAGTACTAGATTCCATTCAAGTGAATGTATTAATTCATTCTGATTGCTGAGGCCACAGTAAAAAGAGATCATTTTAAATGTAACTCAGCCCTTGTAAAAATCTACTGAAGTGCAGCTACATGAAAATTGTGGTTAGAGGAGTTATTGTTTAATTTGACCTTGTAAGATTTTTTCCCCTTTGGTATATTATTCTATTTTCTTTTAATCTTTACTTTTAATCAATCCGAAATAAAGATTATTCATTAATTCACATTCCACCACTGGCTTTTAGCAACAAGTGTATTTCCCAAATAAGTTTTAAACTTGCTTTAATTAACCACCACCCATTTGTCTTTTGTCTTGGCAAGAGGGAAACTGTCACCCCAACTGGACCTTGCCTCACTATTTACAGAGATGCAGGCTGTAGATCTGTCGAACCAGGACCAGTACGGACCGATCCAGTTGCTTCTCAGTGAGGCAGCGTGTGACCATTCCAGTTTTTTTTTTTTCACAGTTTGAATTTTGCACATTCTGAATAATCTGGAATTTGCTGCTGATTGTTATAAACAATTTAGTGACTTATGTGTTTGCATCATGATTTTCTATCTTTATTTTCTATTTTGTCTGTTAAGACACCGGTGGGAAAAGAGTCAACTGTACAAAGGATTAATCGGTGACCTTGAAAATAATGGCTCATTTTTAAGAAAAAGTAACCAAAACAATTATATTAACTGAAGACTATATTGTTAGAAGACTGCACAGAAGACCCTGCATACTTTAGTGACAGTACCAGTATATGGAGGAATTCTGGGTCATATTAGCATCTGCTCTTCATCATAATGGGTTTGGGCGGGGGTGTCTAATCATGTGCCATGGAGGGCCAAGACCCTGCAGGCTTTACCTCCAACCAGTATCTTCAACAGCAGATTCCACTGAACTTCTTCCACTGACGGATCAGTGAGAACACCTGCTGAAGAGACTGGGTAGAAGAGAGAACCTGCAGGGTCTTGGCCCCCCATGACACATGATTGGAAGCCCCCGGATTAGGTTTAATGGGATTTAACATTTTAACACAAACTGCTTTATGGTTCATAATTCTGTTGACAGACTTACACCAAACCAAAATGATTTCTCAAACTGCTGGATTATTCTTAGCTTTTCCAATATTTCAGTATTTAATTTATGCCACATGGTGGTAACCTTCACATATAAAAAAAGAGACATCTGCAACAACTTCAGAGGTTTTCTGTCAGTGCAATTCCAAGTGCAATACTACATGAATGCATGTATAGTACATTGTTGATGCAGAGAATATATATTTCAACAGTACATGTATCTAGTAAGTATTTTCCATGTAACCTTGTGACTGCATTATTTTAATTGCTTTTAATCCTAGATCAAGTTTGTTTTGGCATAAAATGCATGATAACTGTCAAATATATCTTATTATACCTAACTCAGTAAAGTTTACTTTTTGAATATATATTTTGTGGCTAATACAGTGGGACAAAAAAGTATTTAGTCAGCCACCAATTGTGCAAGTTCTCCCACTTAAAAGATGAGAGAGGTCTCCAATTTTCATCATAGGTATACCTCAACTATGAGAGAAAAAATGAGAAAAAACAAATCCAGAAAATCACATTGAAGGATTTTTAATGAATTAATTGGTAAATTCCTCAGTAAAATAAGTATTTGGTCACCTACAAACAAGCAAGATTTCTGGCTCTCACAGACCTGTAACTTCTTCTTTAAGAAGCTCCTCTGTCCTCCACTCGTTACCTGTATTAATGGCACCTGTTTGAACTCGTTATCAGTATAAAAGACACCTGTCCACAACCTCAAACAGTCAGACTCCAAACTACACTATGGTCAAGACCAAAGAGCTGTCAAAGGAAACCAGAAACAAAATTGTAGACCTGCACCAGGCTGGGAAGACTGAATCTGCAATAGGTAAGCAGCTTGGTGTGAAGAAATCAACTGTGGGAGCAATTATTAGAAAATGGCAAGACATACAAGGCCACTGATAATCTACCTCGATCTGGGGCTCCACACAAGATCTCACCCTGTGGGGTCAAAATTATCACGAGAACGGTGAGCAAAAATCCCAGAACCACATGGTGGGACCTAGTGAATGACCTGCAGAGAGCTGGGACCAAAGTATCAAAGGCTACATCAGAAACACAATACACCGCCAGGGACTCAAATCCTGCAGTGCCAGACGTGTCCCCCTGCTTAAGCCAGTACATGCCCAGGCCCGTCTGAAGTTTGCTAGAGAGCATTTGGATGATCCAGAAGAGGATTGGGAGAATGTCATATGGTCAGATGAAACCAAAATAGAACTTTTTGGTAAAAACTCAGCTTGTCGTGTTTGGAGGAGAAAGAACACCATACCTACTGTGAAGCATGGGGGTGGAAACATCATACTTTGGGGCTGTTTTTCTGCAAAGGGATCAGGACGACTGATCCGTGTAAAGGAAAGAATGAATGGGGCCATGTATCATGAGATTTTGAGTGAAAACCTCCTTCGCATCAGCAAGGGCATTGAAGATGAAACGTGGCTGGGTCTTTCAGCATGACAATGATCCCAAACACACCGCCCGGGCAATGAAGGAGTGGCTTCGTAAGATGCATTTCAAGGTCCTGGAGTGGCCTAGACAGTCTCCAGATCTCAACCCCATAGAAAATCTTTGGAGGGAGTTGAAAGTCTGTGTTGCCCAGCAACAGCCCCAAAACATCACTGCTCTGGAGGAGATCTGCATGGAGGAATGGGCCAAAAACCAGCAACAGTGTGTGAAAACCTTGTGAAAACTTACAGAAAATGTTTGACCTCTGTCATTGCCAACAAAGGGTATATAACAAAGTATTGAGATGAACTTTTGTTACTGACCAAATACTTATTTTACCGAGGAATTTACCAATTAATTCATTAAAAATCCTTCAATGTGATTTTCTGGATTTTTTTTTTTCTTCTTATTTTGTCTCTCACAGTTGAGGTATACCTATGATGAAAATTGGAGACCTCTCTCATCTTTTAAGTGGGAGAACTTGCACAATTGGTGGCTGACTAAATACTTTTTTACCCCACTGTATAGTTATTAACATGGCGATCAAGTTGTGTCAGTTGATAATTTTTTTCTATGACACCATCTCAGACTCAGTGCTGCAGAAGCAGGTACGTGCATGATGTCTCAAACTGTCAACAGTCTCCATGATTTTCAAGCAGATCAGAGCAATTTGTTGCAAATTTGTTGCACAGGAAATAAACGTTTCTACAGACATTCTTAAGCTCTATAACCACTGATCGTTTGTGAAGCTGTGCTGACAATAGTGACAGGCTGATGAAATCCGTGACAGGCTGTGCAGAACGCCCAGAGCGAATGAAGCAGTAATTTCCCCACAACAGAGCCATCTGAAACACACACAGCGTACATATTTTAGTACCTAACAGCGATAAATTGCAGACATTAAAGTGTAGTACAACGTACTTGTAGCACAAAATTAGCTTACCGTCATATATGACCTAGTTTGTATCCTCACGCCTTTGGCTCTCCCAGAAGCTGCAGAACTATTTCCAGAGTGTTTCATCTCGCTGCCTGTACCCTTGTCTAACGGTCCTTTTTGGCGTTTATGGTGAAAAAAGCCATAGACCGAGGAGTCGCCTTGTACAGCTGTATGTGTTATGTTTTGGTTGGGTTGCGTGTTCTACGTCACGGGAGTGTGGCGCCGCCTACTGTTATAGAAATCCCACCCACCCCAGCTCAACACGGTTGTAATGCAGACGAAAGCATGCCGAATCATGTTGAAGTGAATCGAGATGTACCGAAGTGTGCTGGGCTAATGCAAAAGTGCCTTAAGTGAAGAGGGAACGGCCAGAGCGACAATAGCGATGAACTCTCGTCTCAGTCTGCTTAATACAAGCAATAATGTTGGACATTGGTTGGTGGGGAATTTGTCAGAAAGGTATCTTAATAGATTGAATGTCACTGTTACTGATTACACTGGGTCTCAGATTAGAATATTTAATACTACTGGGATCAGAACTTCTTTGCATGCAGTTAAGAAGCCTTTAATGAAAGTAAATTCTACACTGTTTACTTCACCAATCTGCTTTCATAAAAACTGTAGTAAAAACAATTTCAACATGGGTTTTTCACAAAGATGCAATGATACAAAGGAAGTGACCTGTGGAGATATCATGATTCTGTTTGTAGAAATGCATTTCATTTTCCCTATATTGCTGCTGGAAATTTCACCTTAAAGAGCAAAATTGTACTTTTAACTGTAGCAATAATCCTACTGTTTTTTGGCCAAATGATGATGGGTATGGATGTCTGGAAGACCATGTTTGGGTTTGTGGGCCTAATGTTTACTCATTGCTTCCTCCAGGGTGGTGTGGTAGGTGCTACATGGCTATATTGTTCCCACACATCAGCATAAGATCAAATCTTACACACAAAATGAAAACATCATACTCCCATTATTATCATCCTGAACAAACTGAAATACACACCAGGGCAAAAAGAAGCACAAATATAGACATGCAACAGTTGGTGGGTAAACTATCTGGAAAACAGAGGATTAGTGATTTTAAAGGTGTTATGGGTACTCTTTTTCCAACGTATGGCAGTGCTCTAGCTATACACCACATAAATGCATTAGCGTGGACAATGGAAAATCTGTGTTAATGGAGCAAGGTTTCACAGCTTTAAATGAAGAACAAAAATTCTCAAGAATGATGACATTACAGAATAGAATGGCCCTAGATTTAACATTAGCTGCACAAGGAGGAGTATGCCATATTATTGGCCCGGAGTGCTGCACCTTTATCCCAACCTTTATCTTCATCCAAAGTATGTTGTAAGTGTAAGATATCATTCAAATGGCTAATAACGTCAGAGATATTCTGTTTTAGATCCGGAATCTGCCACCAAGTTCCATTTTGAAACAAAACCCAGGGACTCTTTTCAAATGGTTAACCCCATTGATTGTGATATTAATCTTATTCTGTGTGCTTTTTATGTGTGTTATTCCCTGCATGAGATCTATAATTATACAATCTATTACACACCATACTTTTCTGTTGCAAACTGATATGTTAAAACTTGAGTGTAAAGGACAATATGCAGCTCTTTCAAAAACTGATGATGACTATGACCACAAAGAGGACTGTGATGACTGTGATTAATCTCCTGTGTAATTGGAATATGATGCAAATGACGGGCATATAGAAAATCGAGAGAAGTTACATGTTTCTGATGAATAAAGGCATTGCTAAATAAAATACAAAAGGTGATAAAATGATAAACAGGAGGGAAATGTCAGAAAATGGTATATACATGTTATCATTTTATATCCATTTTATATACTCAAGTGTATATTGTATATATATTACCATCTTTTATAAACCATAAGTTCATTACACACCGTTTCATTTTTGGATATTGAGAAGACTTACTGAATGTCCTTCATGTGCAAAACTAAGATGTGCTTAGTTTGAGAAATGAAGCTGTCTCACTAGACAAAACTATGTATGTGATAAGGGGTCTGAGAATATGAGAAAATTAATCTTGTTTTCCTATGAAATGCTGTGACTATGATTAACTTGGAGTCTGGACTTAGCACACCTGCAAGGTCCTAGCAAGGTCATGCTGATCTCCTTTCGGGCCGATCTTTGCATATTCCTGTTATGACTGTATATATTATGACATTCAGCAGATGTTCTCTTGTGATTATATGACTGACGATGTATAAAAGGTCTCTGAATTGTTAAACTCTTCAGTGCTGAATATTCTGTTAAAGGTATGCACTCCTGCAGTAAATATATATATGAGAACTAATATTCGGTGTCATGAATCTTAATTGAGGTAACGAACGGACATACGATCACTGAGTTTTCAGATTCTGACAGAATCTATGAAATATCTGGGGATCAATATCCTGAAACAACTAAACAAAATTATAACACTAAACTATGATCCACCGATGGCAAAAATAAAATCTGATCTGGCAAGATGGAATATGATCCCATTCTTGGGTACTGCACAAAGAACTGAAGCAGTCAAAATGAATATACTTCAACGTCTTCTATACCTTCTCCAAACAATACTTCCACATCTTCTATACCTTTTCCAAACAATACCGGTAGAACCTCCCAAAAAAAACATGGCAAGAACTGGACAGAAGGATCTCAAGATTCATATGGCAGGGCAAGAGACCTAGAATCAGATATAGAACCCTACAGCTAAACAAAGACAAAGGTGGGCTCGCGCTGCCAAATATCAGGGACTATTTTAAAGCCGCACAAATTAAAACTTTAGTAGAGATATGTAACCCAGTCTACACTGCACAATGGAAGGAGATGGAATGTCAAATAACAAGTGACATTCCCCTACAGGCGATAATAGGGAACAATGCCTTACCTAAACTTCTGAATAACACTAACCCGTGGATAGAGACCCCTCTAAAAATTTGGTTTAAGATAGTCAGAGAGAATCAAACAAAAGAACCCTATCGATTACTGCAATGGATTGCCTATGATCAAGACTTTACTCCTAATAAAACAGACACTAGATTTAAAAAGTGGAAAGAGAACGGACTGATAAAATATTACGGTTTTTTTAAGGGGCAAATTTTAAGAAGTTTTGAAGATTTGAAAAAACAAGGTCTAATAAATTAAGACCTTTACAGGCTCTTTCAGCTTAGACACCACATAAACAAAATACTTAAAAAGGAGGATTTGGAAAGGGCCCAGTCAGGTGATCTGAAGGTCTTCTTAATGGCATATAAAGGGATCCCATGGATCAGATACATTTCTAAAATATACCAAGGTCTTCAAGACTTAAAAGGAGACAACACATCATCTATCAAAGAGAGATGGGAAAAAGAGGGGAATTTCACTTTACAACAGGAAATATGGGAAAAGCTAAATAAACAACAATGGAAAAGTACCTCATCCCTGCAGTGGAGAGAATCTGGATGGAAAAAACTTGGTAAGATTTTTCAGAACACCTGCACAAAACAAATTTACTCGTAAAGGGTTGAATTGTTGGCGCTTGTGTGGTGAAGAGACTGCAAATCATTTTCATGTGTTTTGGTCATGCCCAGTTATCTACCAATACTGGACCAATGTACAGACAATATTGGGGAAAATATTCAAAGTAACAGTTCCCTTTTCTTTTGTAACTTTGTGTTTGGGTTTACTACTGGAATCACTGGAAAGACGAGGAGAAAAATACTTATTCAATGTTTTAATATTGGCAAGTAGAAAAGCTCTAACAAAAAAAAACGGATGTTGAAGGATTGTCCTACACCTGAAGATTGGATTAACGTGATTCAGAACATTTATTCGATGGAAAAGTTGACATTCGCACTGAGACAGGACATGGATGGGTTCTTGAACTTTTGGCAACCCTGGAACGCGTATGTGTCTTCCATCAGATCTAATCTTTGACAAATACCATTTCAATAATGGCACCTCTCTTTATTCCAACGCTACTCAGATACTGTTATTTTTTTTTTTTTTTGCTCTTTTGTTTTGTTTTTTTTCTTGTCTTTTTTTCTTTAATTTCTCTTTTTCTTTCACTTAAAAAAAGGGTGGTGTAATAATTACTTTTCCAATGTTGTCAAAAAACAAAAAAAAAGGGATCATGTGATGAAAATGTAAACAATGCAATGCTGTAATGACATGTATACCCTTTACAAAAACTTAAATTAAAAAAAAAATTAAGATGAATAGAATGTAGTCAGCTATGCTAATTATACTTGTATTATTAAAAAAAAAAAAAAAAAGGAGAAAATGTAAAACTCCCTGATTGGCTGAGCTGCCCTCAATTAAAGTCAATTTTTTTCTATTCTGGCAGAGGAAATACTGATCAATGTTTTTATTTTGTTCACATCATTTACATGATATAAGAAAACACATGTAGAACACTGATATTTGATTTGACTTGTAACTTCATCAGGTGCTGAGCTGCAGGAATTTTGAGTTTTTTGGTCATCTTCAATATTTTATCCAGTTTAATGTCAGTGTAATGAAACAGTTTTACAGATACTGACCTCAGAAACTTCCACACAACTCTGTTTTATTTGGTGTCCCCAAACAAATGTAGCCACACCATGCCACTGTTCACGCCATGATGGTGCAGTGACTACACCTGTGTGTCTTTGTGGGGATGAGATCACGCCTGAAAATTGACTGACCACAGTCACACAGAAGCAAACGAGGAACAGGCTGAGCAGCTGGAATTTTAGGTTCTCCAATTTATTTTATTTCTCTATATACAGGGATGTGATTTGGGGTTGGTGAAATTATCTGAAAATTTTGCAGGGGGTCTGAGGGACACAGTCCCCCAGCGGGGTCCGGGGCAGAGCCCCAGTGAGGGGGGAATCCGGGGGCTTTGCACCCCGAAGCTCCTGGGTTTTTATGATTTTTAAGTACCAGAACTGTGCTTAAATGGCATAAAACAAACAGCTGAATGCCACTTATTACTGTATAATATTGACTTAGGTTCCAAGAAGATAGCATTCCTAAACTAGAAAAGCACTCTGAGAGCGCAGACCTCCGCCAAGCCCCACAGTTCCCTGCATAGAGTCTTCAGATTCCTTGACCATGAAAACATATGAGAAGCAGTGGTTCAGTAGTTATTCACGAAAATGGCATTTTCCGTAATGGCGGCCACAGTTCCCCCCATGCAGTGTTTGTGTGTACGTTTTCAGATTCCTTGACCATGAAAACATATGACTAGCAATTGGATTCACA
Organism: Pholidichthys leucotaenia; assembly: GCA_020510985.1. Taxonomy (NCBI): domain Eukaryota; kingdom Metazoa; phylum Chordata; class Actinopteri; order Cichliformes; family Pholidichthyidae; genus Pholidichthys; species Pholidichthys leucotaenia. The sequence continues at coordinate 23,647,984 of CM035836.1, read as the reverse complement.
ATGATAGGATTAGTGGTTCAGTAGTTATTGACGAAAATGGCATTTTCCGTTATGGCGGTTTAGCGCCACAGTCCCCCCCCCCCCCCCACCCCCGACCCATACAGTGTTTGAGTGTACGTTTTCAGATTCCTTGACCATGAAAACATATGACTAGCAATTGGATTCACAATCCAATTGCTAGTCATATAGAATGCACTGTATATGCATTCTATGGTTTTTTCTCATATATCATACTGTTTGACAGTCTGGGCTCAAGCAGCCCCTTCCACAATAAGACATATAGGTTCATTATATAATCAAACCCTAAAAATCTTGGACAAAAAGCCCATTAGGTGGCATCACTGTAATGTTTTAAAAAAATACAACCTATTGAGTTTTGAGAGCTTCATTGACCTCTGTCTTCTGAAATTAACGTTCAAATGTTTTCATAAATCAGCACCCGAGCCACTTGCTGGTTTTGTCCAAAGACAGGACAGCAGCAGAGCCACCAGGAGTTCTGTTAACAATAACTGTAAAATATTCCACCGCAGAACCACATTTGGACAAACAGCTTTCTCTATAAATGGCAGTCACATCTGGAACACAATGCCAAATGAAATTAAAATAATAACGGACTTTAAAACATTCACTAAAAATGTTAAAAACTGGCTGAAAAATAAACAAGAATGTACTCATGTATGAATTAATTGTCTGCAAAGTGAGAGTGAATGAAGGGAAGGAATAAATGTGTTTGTTTATAGTGAGTGACGGAGGGAGGAAGGCCTGAAATAGGCAAATGTGAGTTATGTTATATGTGTTAAATGTGAGTCAGGCTGTTATATTTGTGTATTTATAATATTTATAATATTTATGTTAAATGTGAGTCAGGCTGTTATATTTGTGTATTTATAATATTTATAATTGTGTATTTATAATTTTTCTGCATTGATGTATGTGGTTATTGTGTATATTTTTTATCTTGATTCTTTTTTCTAAAGCCCATCCAGGGACAAGAGTTGCAAATTAGCTAATAGCTATACACTCTATGTGCAACACATCAGATTGATTGTCTTTGATTAATTGTCTATGTTTATTGCACTGTCCCTGTCAAATAAACTAATCTACTACTACTACAATGATAGGATTAGTGGTTCAGTAGTTATTCTTGAAAATGGCATTTTCTGTAATGGCGGCCACAGTTCCCCCCATACAGTGTTTGTGTGTACGTTTTCAGATTCCTTGACCATGAAAACATATGACTAGCAATTGGATTCACAACAATTGGATTGACAATGACAGGATTAGTGGTTTAGTAGTTATTCACGAAAATGGCATTTTGCGTAATGGCGGTTTTCTTTTGGACGGTGATCCGGATCACCACCAAAATCTAATCATCTGTAGGATACCCCATTTCTGACGATCTGTGAAAATTTCATGAAAATCCGTCCATAACTTTTTGAGTTATCTTGCTAACAAACAGACAAACTAACGCCGATGATCACATAACCTCCCCCTTTGGGGGAGGTAAATATTCCAACAAGCATTATCCATTACATGCTTTAACACTTGATCAAATCAAAATTAGTTAATTTTATCTATTCCATAATAGAAATAAAATTCCAACATACCATTACTTTTTATAATTTCAGCCTTCATTTCAGATCACCAGTTTTAATCTCCATTGAGTCTTGAGCAGTTCATTTTGCACAATCACTGACATAGCTAAGTCTTAGAAATATTCAAAAGTTATGAGTCAATGTCCACTGTGCACTGCGTTAAAAATATTTTTTTAAATAAAGTCCAAAACGTCTTTAGCAGGCAAGCTGAAGAAAACATTAACTAGATGACATGTATACAAAAATATATCTTCACATACCTCAAAATTCACTACTTTATCCGCAACTGGCACTGGTTGTTGGGGTGGATCATTCCTTTCGATTTCCGTGTCCGAACGTGTCGTCAACGAAGGGTGGAGGCCGTATGGTTTCGATGGTTTTTTCTGAACACCCAAAGTTCCAGCAATTGAATTACTAGAAAAGCACTCGGAGAGCGCAGACCTCCGCCAAGCGGCACAGTTCCCCCCATACAGTGTTTGTGTGTACGTTTTCAGATTCCCTGAGCATGAAAAGATATGAGTAGCAATTGGATTCACAATGATTATTTGTTTATTTGACATGGACAGTGCAATAAACAGACAATTAATGAATGACAATCAATGTGATAGTGATAGGATTAGTGGTTCAGTAGTGTAAAATGGGGCTATAAGGGACGGCGGGTTAATAAGGGACACTTTTGTGGGAAATGTTTTAAATGTAATTGTGCTTTTTTTATTTTGAGCAGGACGCTGAGTTGTGTTGTTATTGTCAAATATCCATGAATCCTTCATCAAATCTAGGCGGAAGCAAAATTAAAAAAGCAGAATTACATTTAGAAAAGTGTCCCATTTAACCCGCCGTCCCTTATAGCCCCGTTTTACGGTTGTAAAAGCATTGCCTCCTTGGCGGAGGTAATAAACTGAACTGTTGGTGTGTCCATCTCCTCCACTGACGGATGCAGATTGGTTAGACAGGTTGGCGTGGGTTTTATATTATATTATTGGGGTTGCGCTCGGCGGCAAAACAGAATTTAGAGTCTTCCCCGGCAGAGAGGTCGTTTTTACGCAGCGCCTATAGCTGGGCGGGGAATTTGTGGCAAATAATGGGGCGGCGGACAGGTGTCCGTGTCAAGCAGGCACGCTGGCGTGGCCAGGGCAGCAGTGTTTTCCGCGTGCTTTTGTGCCTAAAACGTTGAAGAACGCGGAGTTTGTGTTGGTCAGACACGACAACCAGCGCAATGTGCGCAGCGCCTATGGCTGGCAGAGGCACGCTGGGGGTCCGAGGCCAGCAGTGTTTTCCGCATGCTTTTGTGGCTAAAACGTTGAAGGCGGCGGAGTTTGTGTTGCTCAGACACGACGCCCAGCGGCCTCCATTGCGCCTGCGCACATGTTGAAAATGGCCCTATGTCACAGTGTGGAAAAATGCTTTAAAAAAATTCCTGTATCCAGACGGTGAACCGGATCACCCCCAAAATTTAATCAGTTCTTCCTTGTACCATTTCCAACAACGCCTGAAAGTTTCATGCAAATCCGTCCAAGACTTTTTGAGTTATCTTGCTAACCAACAGACAGACAGACAGACAGACAGACACACAAACCCTGGCAAAAACATAACCTCCTCCTGGCCTTTTCGGCCTGGCGGAGGTAATTAGTGGACCTTGATTTGACCTCTTGTACATGTTTTTTTGCTCCTTCTTGTACATGTTTTCTGCGTCTTCCCGACACGGTCGATTTTCCGTATAAAATTGCTAAACAAATTTGTCACAGTTTCCTTCCCAACATCCGTTGCAATCTCCTTTTCTAGCCAATCCCAACAAAATTTGTTTTTTTTCCACAATCTTGTCAATTTCTTTAATTCTTGGAGCATCTTTACGTTCAATCACCGACATCACTGCAACAGCCGCGTTCATTGGTCACTGCAAGGACGATCAGCCAATCAGGCGCGTTGTTTCATTACGGTTAGGGAATTACTAAAAGTCGGAATCTGGTATATGCTCATAATTTTTTTTTTTTTTATTTTGGAAGATAAAAAAAAGTGGAATTCCGCGAATTAGCAGAAAAATCACATCCCTGTATATAACAAGTGAACTACAGGTAACTATTTATTCAGACAGACATTTATTGAAAAAAAGAAATCCTTACAATTTCAAGTTTTTTCAAGAACTTCTTGTAAAATTCAATCACTTTTACCCTTAAAATACAATATTAAAATTCATGCATATTTCAGGATTTCCATCACCCGTGGCAACCCTGGTTGTGATCTGGCACTATGAAAATGAAGCTGATTTGAAAATAATTGAAGTGAACTGAGTTGATTGAGCAACAACAACAGAGAAGGAAAAGTCAGACATACAATCAAAACATGGAGCATCTCTGCTTTCTAAATGAAATGTTGGTTCAGACATTCAAGGGATCTGAATCCAGTACAGCCTGATCTCAGGGAAGAGGTTGCATGAAATGAAAATTGTCCTTCATTGACAGATATTTTTCAGCAATGACAGAAAAATCTGAAAGCTATCAGTCATTTGACAGATTACACTGAAGGTGATCTCATTAAAATGTGATAACGGATCATAACACAATTTTTACAACCATGTCTGTCAAAATGACAGATGAAGTCTAGCGCAACCTGCATCTCAGGGTTTCTAGACTTGAACCTGTAACCACAGGAGGAGCTTCCTGTCTCACAAGATATCAAAGTCAATGTGAAAGGTGTCTCACTTTTCCTCTCCTGTGGCTCATTCCCTGTGATTTTAAGAGATTAACTCCAGTAAAAGCCTTTCCACATTCAGCACATAGGTTTATTTAACTTTACTGTGGGGAGCTGATGTTGTCCCAAGTTACTTTTCTTCATGAAGGCCTTCAAACATTGAAAACACACAAATGGATTACCTCCATGATGGATGACTTCATGTTTTCTTAAACTGCTCATCTGAGTAAAAGCTTTTCCACACTGTTGACATACAAGATGCTAAACTCCAGTATGGATGAGTTCATGTGTTCTTAAGTGACTCATCCGAGTAAAGGCCTTTCCACACTGACCACACACAAACTGCTTAACTCCAGTGTGGATGAGTTCATGTCTTTTTAAGGTACTCATCAGAGTAAAGGCCTTTCCACAATGACCACACACAAACTGCTTAACTCCAGTGTGGATGAGTTCATGTTTCCTTAAATTACCTCTTTCAGAAAAGGCCTTTCCACACTGACCACACACAAACTGCTTAACTCCAGTGTGGATGAGTTCATGTTTCCTTAAATTACCTCTTTCAGAAAAGGCCTTTCCACACTGACCACACACAAACTGCTTAATTCCAGTGTGGATGAGTTCATGTGTTCTTAAGTCACGCATCAGAGTAAAGGCCTTTCCACACTGACCACACACAAACTGCTTAACACCAGCGTGGACGAGTTCATGTTTCCTTAAGTTACCCCTTTCAGTAAAGGCCTTTCCACACTGACCACACACAAACTGCTTAACTCCAGTGTGGATGAGTTCATGCGTTCTTAAGGTACTCATCTGAGTAAAGGCCTTTCCACACTGACCACACACAAACTGCTTAATTCCAGTGTGGATGAGTTCATGTGTTCTTAAGTGACCCATCTGAGTAAAGCCCTTTCCACACTGACCACACACAAACTGCTTAACTCCAGTGTGGATGAGTTCATGCGTTCTTAAGGTACTCATCTGAGTAAAGGCCTTTCCACACTGACCACACACAAACTGCTTAACTCCAGTGTGGATGAGTTCATGTCTTCTTAAGTGACCCATCTGAGTAAAGCCCTTTCCACACTTACCACACACAAACTGCTTAACTCCAGTGTGGATGAGTTCATGCATTCTTAAGGTACTCATCTGAGTAAAGGCCTTTCCACACTGACCACACACAAACTGCTCAACTCCAGTGTGGATGAGTTCATGTCTTTTTAAGGTACTCATCAGAGTAAAGCCCTTTCCACACTGACCCCACACCAACTGCTTAACTCCAGTGTGGATGAGTTTATGTCTTCTGAAGGTAGTCATCAGAGTAAAGCCCTTCCCACACTGACCACAAACAAACTGCTTAACTCCTGTGTGGATGAGTTCATGTTTCCTTAAGTTACCCCTTTCAGTAAAGCGCTTTCCACACTGACCACACACAAACTGCTTAACTCCAGTGTGGATGAGTTCATGTCTTCTTAAGGTACTCATCAGAGTAAAGCCCTTTCCACACTGACCACACACAAACTGCTTAACTCCAGCGTGGATGAGTTCATGTGCTCTTAAGCTACCACTATGAGTAAAGGTCTTTCCACACTGACCACACACAAACTGCTTAATTCCAGTGTGGATGAGTTCATGTGTTCTTAAGGTACTCATCAGAGTAAAAGCCTTTCCACACTGACCACACACAAACTGCTTAACTCCAGTGTGGATGAGTTCATGTTTCCTTAAGCTACCCCTTTCAGTAAAGCCCTTTCCACACTGACCACACACAAACTGCTTAACTCCAGTGTGGATGAGTTCATGTCTTCTTAAGGTACTCATCAGAGTAAAGCCCTTTCCACACTGACCACACACAAACTGCTTAACTCCAGTGTGGATGAGTTCATGTGTTCTTAAGCTACCACTATGAGTGAAGGCCTTTCCACACTGACCACACACAAACTGCTTAATTCCAGTGTGGATGAGTTCATGTGTTCTTAAGTCACGCATCTGAGTAAAGGCCTTTCCACACTGACCACATACAAACTGCTTAACACCAGTGTGGATGAGTTCATGTTTCCTTAAGTTACCCCTTTCAGTAAAGCCCTTTCCACACTGACCACACACAAACTGCTTAACTCCAGTGTGGATGAGTTCATGTCTTCTTAAGTGACTCATCTGAGTAAAGCCCTTTCCACACTGACCACACACAAACTGCTTAACTCCAGTGTGGATGAGTTCATGTGTTCTTAAGTGACTCATCTGAGTAAAGCCCTTTCCACACGGACCACACACAAACTGCTTAACTCCAGTGTGGATGAGTTCATGCGTTCTTAAGGTACTCATCTGAGTACAGGCCTTTCCACACTGACCACACGCAAATTGCTTAACTCCAGTGTGGATCAGTTTATGCATTTTTAAGCTGCCCAACAGTGTAAAACCTCTCCCACATTCTTCACAAAAGTATTGTTTATGCCTAGTGTGGCGTTTTCTCCATATTCTTTTTCTACTGTTGTCACTGTGTGATTTCACTTCATTTGCTGCAGTTGGAGCATCTTCATCTTCCTGAAGCTGCTGAGGTTTCACTCTATTTTTCCTTTCATGTTCCTGTAGCAACAAGGACGAAGAAAAAAACAGGCTGTGAACATACAGTGCTGTGAAAAAGTATTTCAACAAAGTATTCCACACAATCTTTGGTGTGGAAACACTCAGCATTAAAAGAAGGGAGTGTCTATTCATAGTTTCAAGATGATGTCACACGGCTGCAAGCTACTATATGGGCGGTGTTGTGTATGTAAATTGACTGTGTTACTAAGATGGCGGCTGGGGTGGACATGGGCTAGCTACCGGTGGTGACACCACTCGGGGTATAAAGGAAGTGGGCGGAAGAGGCTCTGCCTCTTTCTCCCCGGGAGCAACCTGGCAAACAGACGAGTGCCGTAAGCCTCTTTATGTAAATAACTATCACTGTAATAAAGCTCCGTAAACTACATCAGTTGTGCATTTGCTTTTACCCAATTATGGACACAACATTTGGCGACGAGGTAAAAGTGGTAATTGATAAGTCTGTTGCCGAGTTTAGTTGATGAGGCCAACGATCGCAGAGTCATCAGAGAACTTCTGTAGATGGCAGTGTGTTGTGTTGTGTGACAAGTCCGCAGTATAAAGGGTGAACAGGAAGGGAGCCAAGACCGTTCCCTGGGGGCCCCCGTGCTACCGATGATCGTGTCAGACACACAGTCCCGGGATCTCACAAACTGTGGCCGGTTAAGGCGCTTTTCCACATGGCCCAGTTTGGCCTCGTTTCGCACGGTACAGTTCGGCTGGCATGTTTTTCTACTGCACTAGGGTGTCATTTGAAGTGGGTGGCAAATAGTTAAAAGGGAGGCGGCGCAACGCTCTCCCTCCCGCTACGTAAAATAAGCGTAACTGGCATCAATCCAGGGATGAGAATGGGGTTTGGGGAAAAAAAAAAAAAAAAGTTAACTAAGCCGGGGGTCTCAGTTAGGCCTGCGTCCCCCAAGCCGGATCCAAGGCAGAGCCTTGGTGGGGGGTCTGTGGGGCATTGCCCCCCAGAAGCTAACGAAATCTGGTGTTTTAGAATGCTCAAATGTGGTCTTATATTTAAAGTTAGAAGTAAGTACAAATGCATTTATAGTTTACCTTTTTAATCTGCTGCTGCATCACATGTGTAAATTTATGATATCTGAATGGTATGTTGATGTAATAATACTAAATTATATTTTACTACTATTTAATATGTTTAGAATGGTAAATGGCATTCACTTATATAGCGCTTTTTCTCATCTCTGGATGACCAAAGCGCTTTACAAATCCTGCTATCCACCCATTCACGCACATATTCACACACTGATGGCGGCAGAGCCGCCATACACACACAGGCGCTAGCCTGGCCACCAGGAGCAACTGGGGGTTCAGTGTCTTGCTCAAGGACACTTTGACATGCAGACTTCAGACAGAGTGGGAATCGAACCCATGACCCTCCGATCAGTAGTCGGTCACACTACACCTGCGCCACTGCCGCCCCTAGAACTGACAGAATTACATTTACATAGTTCTAGAACAGACAAAATAATTTAACCAAGTAAAATAAATTATAAATATTAACAAAATTCCATCACCAAGTCCATCACCCATTTATTAAAATATACTGACATTCTGCAAGCATTTTGATTTATTAATGTGTGCATTTGTTAGTGTTACTAGGAATATAAAAAAGTTGCATATTAGTATATTTTAATATTTGAAAGATAATCTAAGAAAGTTAAGTAAAATCTAAAAGATGTTTAATTAGTGTTTCAAATTATCAATAGTGTTTCCAAACAGGCATGACGTCACAACTTACACATGCTATTTCATAACAAATTCATTACGCGAAAATTCTCAAGTACCTTATTTATAACGAGAAAAAAAAATCTTACCTCGGAATGTGTCTTCCGATCACTAATTGCTGTAATCGGGGCCGATTGTGATGAACTTTGACTGGCAACTGAATTTAACAGTGTCCATCGATCGTTTTGAACGCAGCACGAGCGAGTAATTCAATCTCCTTGTAGCCACAATTTTGAGATATTTCTGGGGGGGGGTTTTCGAGCCATTCCCAACGAAACTTGTTCCTTATCCCTTTGTCTTCTTGCTTTGTTGTCTTTCGTGAGTTTTTGGTTCACCATTTTCACGAAATCGGGAAAACTCGGTTGATTGAATTGTCTGCCATTTGCATTTCGCTCCGCGTGTGGGATATGACAAAGGAATAACAAAATCGTCGATTGGTTGCTTCAATAAGTATCAGCCAATCAGTGGCCTTGTTACATTACATTACTGATCTCGCTGGGTAGCGCGTTCTGCGCGGTGGATTTGAGCAGCCGATCGAAAATACGACTCGCCGCTCATAACAGACCCCCCCCCCAACCCCCCCCCCCCCAAAAAAAATTTCTCCTCGAATTTAGACGATTCACGAGAATGACCCTAGACATGATCAAATCCGAGGAATTCCTCGGATCCGCGGAGGATTCTCATCCCTGGTCAATCAAGCGTAACGTTATGCAAAACATAAGTTGGCAGGATACGAGGCGTCTGCATTCTTTGGCTGTTTTTGCCAGAATAAAGGCAAAAACGGAGAACAGAAGGCAAACCCGCAATACGACACACTCTGGAAAGGTACTGGAGCATTTAGAAGCCATGAGGATGCGAACTACATTACGTATGATGGTAAGCTAATGATTGCTAATGCTACTTTGCTTTTAAGTCCGCCGTACAACATTGTAATGTCAGCAAGTTATCGATATTAGGTCCTAAAATATGTATTCTGTGTGTGTGTTTCAGATGGCTCTCTTGTGGCAAAAATATCACTAAACAGTCGGCGTGAACGTTCAACACAGTGATGTAACCCCAAGTTCACGAACGCGAAGTGGCTATAATGTCTGTAGAAATGTTTAGCTTCCTGTGAAATAAATTGCTCTGTGTCAAAATCATGGAGAGACTGTTGAGACGTCATGGAATTTACCTGCTCCAGCCAGTGGCGTCGTGGCAAAACATGGATCAGGTGCCATATAGTAGCATATGAGCTGTTAAATATATATCTCAACAGGTAAACAGTACTGTGTTAGCCATAAGATATATTTAGCAATTATGATGCATTTTAAGCCAAAACAAATGGATCTAGGATTAGAAGTAATTAAAATAATGCAGTCACAAAGTTACATGGAGAAACACGTGGATTAACTGGAAATATATCATATTGAGTATTGCTGACTACATGTAGATACTGTATAAATATACAGTATATTCTCTGCATCAACAGTGAACTATACATGTATTCATGTTGTATTGCCCTGGGAATTTTGACAATAAACCTTTGTACTTTTGCAGATGTCTCTATTTTGTTTTACAGTCTTCAGCAAATAATTGTGTTGGTTACTTTTCTTAAAAATGAGCCTTTATTTTCAAAGTCACTGATAAATGGTTGGTAATGTTGACTATTTTCCCACCGGTGTCTGAACAGACAAAATAGAAAATCATCATGCAAACACATAAATCACTGAATTGTTTATTACAATCAGCAGCAAATTACAGATTATTTAGAATGTGCAAAATTCAAACTGTAAAAAAAAAAAAAAAAACTGGAATGGGTCACACATGCCAGCCACACTGCCTCACTGACAAGCAACTGGATCGGCCCCTCATACTGGTCCCAGTTCAGCAGATCTTCAGCCTGCACCTCTAAATAGTGAGGCAAGGTCCGGTTTGGGTGGATCGTTTTCCCCTTGCCTAGATGAAAGAAGGAAATGGGTGGTGGATAATTAAAGAAAGTTTAAAACATATTGAGAAATGAATGAATCTTTATTTCAGATAGATTAGATTAAAAGAAAGGAACAGAATAATAGAACAAAGGGGTAAAAAAAAATCCAATAAGGTCAAATTAAACAGGAACTCCTCGGATTATACAATGCAACAAAAGTTATCCGAAATGGGTGATGGGTGAAGCCGCAGCTTATATTACCCACCCATGTTCCAGCTAAGAATTCAAAAATAAAATAGGAGTGATTACAAATCAGAACAAAGCCAAGACAAAACGTGACAAAAACTAAGCAACAGCACAACACAGACTGAATATGATAATCCTGATATGATTTTACATGTCGTTTTGCATATACAGCCGTGGACAAAATTGTTGGTACCCCTCTGTTAATGAAAGAAAAACCCACAATGGTCACAGAAATAACTTGAATCTGACAAAAGTGGTAATAAATAAAAATTCTACGAAAATTAACCAATGAAAATCAGACAATGCTTTTGAACTATGGTTCAACAGAATTATTTTAAAAAACAAACTCATGAAACAGGCCTGGACAAAAATGATGGTACCCCTAGAAAAGATTGAAAATAATGTGATCATAGGGACATGTTCAACCAAGATGTGTCCTCTAATTAACATCACAGGTGGAGAGACTATGTCTCCCAGCTGGTCTGGGAACGCCTTGGTATCCCTTCTGAAGAGCTGGAGCAGGTGGCTGGGGAGAGGGAAGTCTGGGCTTCTCTGCTTCAACTGCTGCCTCCGCGACCCGGACCTCCGGAAAAGCGGTAGAAGATGGATGGATGGATGGTGTCTACAAACTTGTAATCAGTCGTTCGGCCCATTTAAAGGGTGACAAGTAGTCACTGTGCTGTGACCATTGTGGGTTTTTCTTTCATTAACCCCTTGCACTCCGGGCAATTTTCCTAAAAATGCCAAAAAATAACGTGCCAAAAGTAAATCGAAAGCTGTTATTCAACCCTTTGCAGCATCTTCATGGGGTTGGTCTCATTTAAAAGAAAACACTTTGAATTTTTTGGCAAAAAAAACAATCTCTCTACGTGCTCCGGCCACTGAGTTACAGTCATCTAAACATACTGAACTTGAAGAAAAAAAAATTGGACAGTGTTTTTTTGGATACAAATGCTTGTAAATAACACACAGCTGTCCGATCCGGCTGGAAAATGCAACAGAAATGTAGAACCAAGTGTTACCCAGCTGAGATCCAAATTTGGTAACAATACCACAAAAAATGAATATTTTACACAGCTTTGTTCTCAGGCTGTTCCCAGGCGTTTTGGAACTGTGCCAAATTGTGCCAAATGGCACAGTTTGGAAAAACGTCTGTAACTTTTGAATAATTCAATGTAGAATCTTCATTTTAGGCTCAAAGGAAAGGTTACACTCAGGGCTGTGTCTGTGTGTGTGTGTGTGGGGGGGGGGGGGGTGTCGTTCCCCCCCCCCCGCTACCAAGGACAGAGTTCGGCCCTCGCTACATGAGATTACACTCGTTGCATGTTTCTACAGCAACGCTGTCACAGCGGCTCCCTCCCCCCCCGCTACTGTGTGTGTGTGTGGGGGGGGTTATTCCCCCCCCCCCGCTCGCTACAGAGGATAGACTTTAGCCATCGCTACACAACGGATTAGCCTTATGTGGTGATGTAGGACAGCAGTGCAGTCACGGCGGCCCCCCCCCCCTCGCTGCAGAAGAATAGCGGGGGTGGGGGGGCGTTCACAGCCTGTACACTGCAAGCAACCCCTTGTACCGCGGCGCACGAACTTCAGACTTCGTGAACCGCACAGCTGTAATTTACTGATCGGTCAAAAGTCATTTTGGATTACAATTTTCAGGGATAGAGAATAATTTAATTTAGCTTTTAACACCTTACCTCTTCAAAGCAGCAGAGTCATGGCGAACATCTCTTCCCCCAACGCGACGCTGCTCTGCTCGTGGATCCCGATCAACATAATTCCATTATTGCCGTTTTGGCGAATGATTTACGACTTTTGTCGTCGGCCTCCGTCTATTCTGCTGGAATGAGTGCAGGTCCCACTTGTGGGTGTTCTCCATGCTGCTGGGTGAGCCTGGGTCTGTAGTAGATTCGTCCAAAGTCCTTTGTTTTCATCTGCTGCAGCAGTAAATATCGCTTCACCCAGCCTGAATTTCTGTGCTTCAATTGGCTCCTGCGTTCACAGTAGGCGGGTCCTCCTTCCTAGATTTTCATTCATTGGCTCCTCAAGGTTTCAGAAACCCAATTCAAGGCTCTTATTAGTCGAATGAGAGGTCAATCAGATGAACTAATCTGTTCGCGGCTGTGTTTGCAGATTTTTTTTTCAGTGGCACTTGGAGGGCACACCACCTACACCATCACCATCAATATCCTTATCATGCGTCATGCGCACGAGGGCGCTCGAGCGCGCTCTCGTGCGCCCTCGTGCGTCATAGGACGCAGAGACTTGCCCGCCCGCGGAACAACGGAGCGCAAGTGGTTAACAGAGGGGTACCAACAATTTTGTCCACGTGTGTATGCTTGGAGTATTTCTTCCTTTAGTTTTTGTTTAAATTGTCCAAGCTTTGTACACAACTTTAATTCAGGTCCAAAAGCGTTCCACAGTCTGACTCCTTGCACTGAAACACAGTGTTGCTTGGTAGTAGTTCTCACTGAAGGTTTTTGAAATATACATGTTCCTCTGAAATGATATTGCTATTTGGAACAACTTTTGGATATTTGCGGGCAGTGATGGATTCTTAGCTTTAAACATTATTACTGCAGTTTTAAAGGCAACAAGATCTTTCAACCTGAGAGCTTTTAATTTAAGAAAAAGTGGGTCTGTTGGTTCCCTGTAAGCAGCTTTGTTTGTTATTCTAATAGCGCTCTTCTGAAGCATAACGACTGGATATATGTTTTATATGTGTTTCCCCATACTTCAGTACAATATGTCATGTATGGGTATTGGTATCCTCTCTGAAGAGCTGGAGCAGGTGGCTGGGCAGAGGGAAGTCTGGGCTTCTCTGCTTGAACTGCTGCCTCTGCGACCCGGACCTCTGGAAAAGTGGTAGAAGATGGATGGATGGATGTCATGTATGGGAGCATTAATGAATGATACAAAGTCTACAGTGTGGGTTGATTCAGCAAATATTTCACTCTGCGCAGCATTGCGACTGATTTGCATATTTTACCTTTAATATAATTAATATGTGACTTCCAACACAGTTTATTATCAATTATTACACCAAGGATTTTAATTTTGGATACCCTTTCAGTCTCTACACCATTTATACTGAGTTGTTGTGATGGTGTGAAATAACGTTATCAAAGTTTAGCCACCGCTGTGTCGCCCTGGTTTCAAGTGTGGGTGGTGTTTTTTGCTTGTATTGCTCAAATATAAAAGGAAGCACTACAATGGGTCTCAAATATTTGTAATGTGTTCAATTACTGAATGAGTTTAAAGATGAAATACTAAAGACTACACATATAAACTAAATTCTAATGGTGACTGAACAACTCCCATTCCCCAAGGTGCAAGATACACTATTATGACTATAACTCAAAGGATCACAGAAGTGAGCTGATAAATAAACAATTATGGTGGCTACTATTGGATGTGCCATTCATTTTCAACTACTCTGTAATTAATATTCACACAAATAAATCTCAATTCAGTCCCTTTCATATTAAGTGGAAATTGTGTTTAAATTTGGCACTTTACCTAAACTTTAACTTAAGGCGAGGTAGTCGGATCCGGGAAAAAAATGCTTTTTTTGCGTGCATGGAAAGAAAATCCTAGAGACACATATAGCGTGATTGTCTGCGAGTGTGAATGACCTGTTCCACGAGCAAATGTACATTTTTTTGGTCCGTGGCTGTTAACATCGGCCAGGATACTTCGTGCACCGATGGGCCGTAGGAATCCCGTATTTTACATCTGGAAAAAAACAGTGAAACGGGAAAAGCAGGAAGAGCCATAGTATCATCGTCTAATCGTTTTATAACACATTTCACAACTAATAATAGTAACATTTCCACAAAAAATGTGCTATATTAACAATACGATCACATTTTGCACACGGCTCGCTCTCCGGCGGCGGCCCCGAGAAGTAAACAAATGCAGGGACGCTTGAATTCTTTGCTCCCAAAAACATCATTTTTGAATATTAATTACAGCTAAACGGGAGCAGTTTCGATGCCAACATTTCACATACAAATCCTAATATACGTGTTCTATACACCATCAGCTTTTGTGTATCCGACTACCTCGCTTTAAAAAGCAAAAAGATTTGACTATAAATATGATGTGCTGTTTACCTGTCACAATACATTGGTGTCAAAACGTCGCCATTACAAGCAGATCCTGTTTGGACTCTACAATGAAATACACACAAATTAAGTACATGCACAGCACGAAAGTGCAACATTTAAAAAAAAACAAAAAAAAAACACCTTTTTAGCCAGGATTACAACTAGCTTATTTCATCAGATATTGTCAACACAAAAAAGCAACATACAAGGACGGACGTAGCATTAAGTTAGGTCATCGTTTAGACACGATTAAGTTTTCGTCTGTCCTAAGTGAACTTTCCACTGTTGGAAAAAAAACAACATAAAGCATGAATATCACATCACTCACCGTCCTGTATATCACAATATCACGGCTTCAACTGCTGAAGTTGGGTGAGTCGCGGCTGTGGCTGGGTCTAATTCCCGGTGCGTCTCCGTCTATTTTGTGGTGCGTCTGCTTGTGCACCCCACTGCAAGCTCAGTCTGCTTCCCTCTGCATTCTCTCATCAGCCGAAATGCACAGAAAACTCTGCTGGACCGCGGTGTTAGAATTCTGCTGATTTCTGTTAAGCCATTCTATCGTTGTTGTTTATAATATTACTTGTTGGCGGGCTCACTGACAAAAAATTGCAAATGGGGGCCAGCAAGTGATTCTTGAAAGTCAGTGTAACGCCCACTCTTATGACGCTACGCCCAGACCAATGAATGGCCAGCAGTGGCGTGACGAAACCGTGCCAGTACCCTTCGGACCTACTCTGGATTGGTGCCGATAAAAGTGGAACAGTTCCGAAATAACAGAACTGTTAGGCCATTGGGTGCCGATTGGAAAAGCGGACAAAGGAGGCCGAACTGTGCGAAACGAGGCCAAACTGGACCAAGTGGAAAAGTGCCTTTAGTGAGGTAGTCCAGGATCCATGATGACAGGTGCTGGTCCACCCCTGTGCACAGCAGCTTGTCCTTCAGGATCATCGGTTGGATGGTGTTGAAAGCACTGGAGAAGTCAAAGAACATGATCCTCACCGCATTCCCGGGCTTCTCCAGGTGGGACAGAGAATGGTGAAGAAGGAAGATCACTGCATCCTCCACCCCAATGCCATGCTGGTAGGCGAACTGGAGTGGATCCATCGCTGGTCCCACCAGTCGGCGGAGGTGAGCAAGGAGCAGTCTCTCCAGGGTCTTCATCATGTGGGACGTCAGGGCCACTGGTCTGTAGCTGTTCAGGTCTTTGGGGTGGAAAGTCTTTGGTACAGGTACCACACAAGATGTTTTCCACAACTGTGGTACCCTCCCCAGCTTCAGGCTCAGGTTGAAGATGAGCTCCACAATCCCACACAGCTGGTCTGCACGGGACTTGAGGAGCTTTGCGCTGATGCCGTCCGGTCCCGACGCCTTCCTTGCCTTGATCTTTCTCAGCTCTGTCCTCACCTGGGTCTTAGTGAGGGTCAGGTTGGGGGGCTGTGTGTTGGGAGTGGGGGAGTGTTGGTGGAGTGGGATGTGGGCAGCAGGACTCGATGTCTTTAGAGGCAGCAGTGGTTGTTGTGCAGTCGGGGGAAGGGCGGTTGGTCAAACCTATTAAAAAACAGGTTTAGATTGTTCGCCCACTCCCTGCCCCCCGTGGCCTGGGGGGAGGTATTCTGGAGCCCAGAGATGGTTTTAAGGTTTCTCCAGACCCCACCAATGTCGCTCTGTTGCAGCTTGACCTCCAGCTTCTTCCTGAAGCTGTCCTTGCCTTCTCAAATCTTCCTCCTCAGCTCCCTCTGCTCGGACTTAAGCATCTCCCTGTTCCCCCACCTGAAGATCCTCTTCTTCTCTCTCAGAAGTGTTTTTATCTCAGGGTTTGTTGTTCGAGCAACACCGTATGGTCTTGGTGGGTACGGTGTTGTCCACACAGAAGCTGATGTAGTCGGTGATGGTGTGAGTGAGGCCATCGATGTCTTCACCATGTGGATCGCAGAGCTGCTCCCAGGCAGTGGTTTCAAAACAGTCCTTTAGAGCGTCCATTGCCTCCTCAGACCATAACTTCACTGTGCGCATGACCGGAGGCTGTCTGTGCACTAGGGGTTTGTACACCGGCAGGAGATGAACCAAGTTGTGATCCGATCTCCCGAGTGGGGGAGTGGTGATGAGGTGTACGCCTCCTTAGTGTTTGCGTAAAATAAGTCCAGTGTTTTATTGTCTCTTGTGTGGCATGTGACATACTGGGTGATCGTGGGTAGAATGGGAGGCAGTGAAATATGGTTGAAATCGCCTGAGATGAGTAGGAGAGCATCTGGGTGTTGTCTGCAGCCTGCCAGTTACTGAGTGGATGACGTCACGCGCTTTCCCAGCGTTTGCCGTCGGATTTGCATAAATAAGGCAGATCACGTGTGAGTATTCCCTTGGGAGATATGTCAGCCGCATGCTAACAGCTAGCAACTCCATGTCTTTGTTGCAGTGTTGTTGTTTAACCGTGATATGTCCCGGTCTGCACCAGTTGTTATTGACATACACCATCACCCCTCCGCCCCTTGCCTTCCCACTGTCTGGTGTTTGGTCTGCCCGTATTTGCGTGGAAACCCTCCAGTTCAATGTTAGCATCTATTGCTAGTTCTGTTAGCCACGTCTCCGTGAATAGCATCAGGCTACACTCCCTTTATGTGCTCTCGTAGCGGGATATAGCCGCTAGCTCATCTGTTTTTCTGAGTAGCGATCGTACATTCCCCGTAATAACGGATGGGAAGGCGGGTCTGTACCTTATAATCCTCGCCCGCCATCTTATTCCAGCACGACATCCACGCCGTTTCCGTCTTATTTCTCCCGGTATGTCGAGTTCTTGCGTTAGCGTTAGCATTGTGGGCCGGTTAAGTGCTAACAGCTGGTCCCTATTGTACTGCCTCCTGCAAGAAACAGTGGATCCGTCCGCTGGCTCAGGAGACATTTGGGCGATCTACGTGTTTGTGATGGATCAAGGTGTCGCCGAAACAGAAAGATTAGCAAGAGAGCCAGATAGTAAATAGAAATAGGAAGAAATTAATCCGCTGTTGCAAAAAGGCAGCCTACTCGTGTGGTGCTGGTAGTATATGTGTATATATATTAGGTAAATATTAAGAATACCCATCGGTAGGTACATTGTTTGAACTTATAATAAACAGATTTAAATGGATTATGATATAAAGAGCAGCTTTAGAAAGACTGTCATTAAATCATCAAATTAAACTGAATCAATGTGCAGGCCCATTCAAAGATGGAGTAATTCACAAGAACCAAAACTGACAAACCCAGACCGAGGACTGATGCTGTCCTCCCAAACACAAGACGAGGACGAGTTCAACAGTGACCATGGCTACATGTGCACAAATAAACCGGTTATGATTGGATTTCTGGAGTTATCCGATTATTAAAGTGGCCATGTAACTATGGTCATTAACTCCTCTCCATCCTCCCTATCCCCTCACCCCCAGCCAATTGCAGCAGATGACTGCCCCTCCCTGAGCCTGGTTCTGCTAGAGGTTTCTTCCTGCCAAATGGGAGTTTTTCCTCTCCACTGTCGCTAAGTGCTTGCTCATAGGGGATCGTCTCATTGCTGAGTCTTTCTGAGACTGTGGGGGTTTTTTTCTGCACTGTGACGCTATGAGATGGCTTCTGTTGTGATGTGGCACAGTATAAATAAACCTGAATTGAATTAACTAAAGTGGTTAACCCTCCAATAATCCATTGAATCAGGGCATGTAAACACAACAAACCCGACTACTGCCATTATCAGTTTATTTCCAATAATCGGTTTATTGTGACCATGTAACCAGGGTCAGTGATGCGTGTACCAGAACCTCTACTGCATGTGATGACAGACCACATGTACTGTTCTCAAAATAACTTTAGTATGAATATGATTAAAAAAAAATTAACCAAAATATCTGAATTCAATGAATTTTTCACTGCCACCTGTCCTGTAACACCAACAGATCCATGTTGTCATTTCAGAGGTCAAAACTTCTTTGGAATTAATTTAGTTTAGTCTCAGTCATTTAACTATTTCTACACAATACTGTGTTCCATTTTACTCTGACAGCTTAATCATCATCAAACCACAGCTCCTTCATCATTCCACTGTTCCAGCTGCCCCACAAACTCTTACTGTGATATCACTGCTCACAGGAGTGAAGACTCCACCAGCCCCGGTGGTCACTGCTCCAGTCTCCAACAGCCCTCGATCAGCTGCAGAGAAATGACAGAAAAAACATGTCACTGTACAGAATCAGAAGAATCAGAATCAGAATAGACTTTATTGCCAAGCATGTAAAAAACACACGAGGAATTTGACTTGACATTGGTGCGCGTGCAAGCGCGACAACGACACGGCATCCATAATAGGCGCCTCATCAAACAGAGATAGATAAGAAAGGGAGGGGAGGGGAGGGAACGACACAATGGGGGAGGAGAGAAAAAAAACTTCGTTATCAGAATACAGCTTATGAATGTTTAAGCAGATTATGATTACAATGAAAAAAAATCTCTCAATAGCACAGAGCTACTTGATGATTCCTGCCCAAATAGGAAGGTTTTTCTCACAAATCTGTGCCTTTGGTCTTTTAATTCTACTACTTTTATTTATTCCTCCAAAATCTGAATCATTTTTGCATAAATTTGCTACTTTTGAGAAGGTTTTTATATTGAAATAAAAAATGTTTTAAAATAACTCATTACTTTTTTCTTCTAAATAATTTTTTTATAAAGTGTACAACTTTTTCAAGCACACTTAGTTTTGATGCATACATTACAGAACTGTTTGGAAGACTTAGATTTTTCTGTTAAATGTGTTCACATGAGGAAAAAAAAATACATGTACCATCTCATACAATTCAAATTATACATACATATAAAGTGAACAGTCAAAATTAACCGTTTGCTGGGTGACAATAGAAGAAATTAGAAAAGAAAGCAGATATTCTTCCTCTATGTTAACAGTTCAGTTATTTTTTTTTAAATTAATTTCAAGTGAGGCATTTGGAACAGGAGAATATTTTACATTTATAAATATGCCAGTTTTCAAAATATTTTTGATTGGCTTTAACATTCAATTCTTGATTTACTGTTAAAATAAACACACATCAAAACAACTTCCATTACTTCCATTCCATTAAGTTGTGTAGATCTGAAATGTTTCCACTTTGTTTACAACTGCATTAAAAGAAATTAAACCAGTTTTCATGCCGAGTACCTTTCTTATCATGTTTCTCACAACAGTTTGTTCAAATAAGTTCAATTCAATTCAACTTTATTAATATAGCGCCATTTCACAACAAGTCATCTCATAGCACTATCAACTGTAGGGGGAACCCCCACAGTTGCAGAAAGACCCCAGCAATCAGGCGATCCCCTGTGAGCAAGCACTTGGCGACGGAGAGGAAAAACTCCCTTTTAACAGGAAGAAACCTCAAGCAGAACAAGGCTTAGGGGGGGGCAGTCATCTGCTGCGACTGGCTGGGAGGTGAGGGGATAGAGAAGATGAAAAGAACAGACAAGTAGAGAGCAAACAGCACGATGGGGACTCAATCTATGGGAGAGAACAAACAAATGTTCATGACCAGCAAAATCATTTCATTGAGAGTGAGGAAAGGAGTGAGGCCCAGTGCATTACTGGAGGTCCCCCGGCTGACTAAACCTATTAGCAGCATAACTAAGGGAGGGTTCAGAAACACATGATCCCTCCCTAATTGTAGGCTATATCAAAAAGGTAGGTTTTAGCCCTATTCTTAAAAACAGAGATTGAGTCTGACTCCCGAATCCAGATTGGCAGCTGGTTCCACAGGAGAGGAGCTTGATAACTGAAGGCTCTGCCTCCCATTGTACTTTTGGAGATTCTAGGTATTACAAGTAATCCTCAATTTTGGGAGCGTAGTGCTCTGTTAGGATAATACGGTAGTATCAGATCTTTTAAATAAAAAGGAGCCTGATTGTTTAGAGCTTTGTAAGTAAGAAGAAGGATTTTAAACTTAATTCTAAACTCTATGGGAAGCCAATGAAGGGAGGCCAGAACCGGAGAGATATGATCTCTCTTTCTAGTACCTGTTAAAACCCTGGCTGCAGCATTTTGGATCAGCTGAAGACTTTTTAAAGATGTTTTAGGACAGCCTGATAATAAAGAATTACAATAATCTAATCTCGAGCTAACAAAAGCGCGGATCAGTTTCTCAGCATCACTCTGAGACAAGATGCTCCTAATCTTGGCAATATTACGCAATTGATAGAAGGCAGTCTTAGAAACAAATTTAATATGTGAATTGAAGGACAGATCTTGATCAAAAATAATTCCAAGGTTCCTCACAGAGCTATTAAGAGAAAGAGTAACTGCATCAAAACTGAAAGTTTGATTTGGAAAGGTATTTCTAAGGTTATTTGGACCAACAAGAATGACTTCAGTCTTATCTGAATTTAACAGCAGGAAATTACAAGTCATCCAAGCTTTGATTTCCTTAAGACAGGCTTCTAACTTGGCTAATTGATTACTAACATCTGGCTTCATTGACAGGAATAATTGTGTGTCATCTGCATAACAATGAAAATGTATACGGTGCTTTCTAATAATGTTGCCTAACGGAAGCATATATAAACTAAAAAGAGTAGGGCCTAGCACAGATCCCTGTGGAACTCCATCACTGAGCTTTGAGTTGAAAGAAAACTCATTACTGACATGAACAAACTGGAACCTATCAGATAAATAAGATCTAAACCACTGCAATGAAGTTCCATTAAGTCCAACACAGTGTTCTATTCTATCAAGTAGAATATTATGATCGATAGTATCAAAAGCTGCACTAAGGTCTAAAAGGACAAGTACAGAAACCAGTCCATTATCAGATGCGATGAGGAGGTTGTTAGTAGTGACCTTCGCTAAGGCTGTTTCAGTACTATGATGGATTCTAAACCCAGATTGAAACTCTTCAAATAAACCATTTCCCTGCAGGTGGTCAAATAATTGCGTAGCAACAACTCTAAGATTTTTGAAATAAAAGGGAGATTAGAGATTGGTCTACAGTTAGCTAAAGCTCCTGGATCTAGCGTTGGCTTTTTTAGTAAGGGTTTAATTACAGCCGTTTTAAAAGCCTGCGGTATATGGCTTAAAGTTAATGAAGAATTGATTATATGAAGAATAAAGCTACCAATAAGTGGGAAGACTTCTTTAAATAACCTGGTAGGAATAGGGTCTAAAAGACAAGTTGAAGGTTTGGATGAGGAAACCATTTTGTCTAACTCACAAAGGTCGATTGGAGTAAACTCATCAAGACAGACATCAATTGAATGAGTTGTAGTAGTTACAGTATTTAAATTAACTGTGGGAAGAATCTGATTGATTTTATCTCTGATGGATGAAATTTTATTATTGAAAAAGTTCATAAAGTCCTGACTAGTAAGCTCTAAGGGAATGCTAGGATTGACAGAGTCCTGACTCTTTGTCAACCTGGCTACAGTGCTGAGAAGAAACCTGGGATTATTCTTGTTCTCTTCTATTAATGCAGAGTAATAACTCGTTCTAGCTTTTCTAAGAGATTTTTTATAAATTAAAAGATGATTTCTCCAAGGTAAATAGATTTCATCTAAATTAGTGGAGCGCCATTTTATTTCTAATTGACGAGTCTTCTGTTTTAAGCTACGAGTTTCTGTGTTGAACCAAGGAGTTAGAAATCTCTGATTAGACTTTTTCTTTTTTAAGGGGCACACCAAGTCTAGAGTCTGATGCAGAGAAGCTGTAACACTATCCACCATGTTATCAATTACAGAAGGAGCAAGCTGTCTAGAGCTTATTTCCGTTGTGTTGACACATGGCATAGAGGAAACAATCTGCATAAATTTGGTAACAGCATCATCTGAGAGGCATCTACTGTAATAATATTTTTCTTTAGGAGCCAAATAGTCAGAAATAGTAAAATCAAAGGTTAACAGACAATGGTCTGACAGTACAGGGTTATGAGGAGACACTAAAAGATTTTCTATTTCTATGCCATATGTTAGAACAAGGTCCAATGTATGGTGGAGGTAATGAGTAGAATTTCCTACTTTCTGAGAAAACCCAATCAAGTCTAATATTGAATTAAATGCCACATTAAGGCAGTCACTATCTACATCCACATGTATATTAAAGTCCCCTACTATAATTATTCTATCAGATTTCAGCACTAAATCAGCTAAGAAATCAGCAAATTCGGATAAAAAATTCTGAGTAGGTTGATGGGGGACGATAAACTATGGCAAATAAAATTGGGTTTAACCTAAAATTGCTAAAGTGCCCAATACTGAGGCCCAGGACCGCAAAGGAATTACAACATGTTTATTGTTTTACATTAACTAGTAATTTGGAATGGTAAATTGTTGCTACTCCTCCTCCACGACCAGAACTTCTGGGATTTTGACAGTTTAAATAACCAGAGGGAGTTGATTCATTTAAACCAACATAATCCTCTTGCCCCAACCAAGTCTCTGTAAGGGAAATTAAATCAATCTGATGATCAATTAACAGATCATGGACTAAAAGAGACTTGGGAGTTAGACACCTAATATTTAATAAACCACATTTAATTTTTAAATTATGAGGAAGAACAGAGGCCAAATCATTCAATTTAGAGGCTTTATGTTTAATTTGAGTTTTACCAATATTTTGCTTAATCACTTTGGGATGCTTATATATTATATTTTTTATTTACTTTGGAGGAAGAAGGGTTCCAGGGTTGTCATAGCCAGGAGTGGCACTGGGGTTAAGCTCCCAGTGTTCATAAAATGCTCCTTATGGCGTGCGTCTCGAAAAGCCTCTGACAACTAAGTCCAACTCCTAGCCTGCCCGTGTGGTTTAGTCTCTAAGCCCGGCGGAACTGCTTTTACCAATAGGAGAAGGGGCGAGGGCGGATCTCTGGCGCCTTATGGGTTCCGGTTCCGCCGGACCGGCGGCGCCACACGAGTCGGCTGCCTGTTGCAACAGCCTTTTTTTTTTTTTTTTTTTTTTTTTTATCTTCCTTCTTCTTTCTACACCTTTCACTCTGTATATATATCACGGACGCACGGATCGCCCCGGGGGTCTCCCGGGTCGGCGGACGGAGCCACGGTTTGCAGCGGGAGACGTTACAGCGGGGAGGAGCTAGTGCTAGCTAGCACTTGGCCGCCGCCCGGTGCTAATGGGAAACTCGACATACCGGGAGCTGTAGCGAAAACGAAGCGGGTGCCGGGCTGGAGTTTAGGCGGCGTGAAAGAAATATAAGACAGAATAATAAAGAGCGATGGCAAGAACCAAGCAGACCGCCCGTAAAATCTACTGGAGGAAGAAGCCCCCCAGGAGACAGCTAGCCACAGGGCTGCTCGGAGAGGCGCTCTGGCCACCGGCAGAGTGAAGAGGCCTCGCCGTCACAGGCCCGTGGCTCTGAGAGAGATCCGTCGCTATCAGAAATCCACGGAGCTGCTCATCCGTAAGCTGCCCGTCCAGCGCCTGGTGAGGGAGATCGCTCAGGACTTCAAGACCGTCCTGCGTTTCCTGAGCTTCGCCGTCATGGCTCTGCAGGAGACCAGCGAGACCCACCTGGTGGTCTCTTCTTCGCTAAGGGGGTCACCATCATGCCCAAAGACTTCCAGCTGGCCCGCTGCATCCGCGGAGAGAGAGCTTAGACTTTCTGCTGCACATCCACCAGCCATAATGCTCTGCACTGTGTGTCTATATATATACATTTATAGTAATATGGACATATGTTTACTAGATGTTGTTTTTTCTTGCCTTCTGATTGTTGCTCTGAGTGTTGCTATCCCTATGCTGTTGCAATCCTGGAATTTCCCCATTGTGGGACTAATAAAGGCTTATCTTAAAACCAGATGCTTCGGGTAGATGGTGGCTCGTCAACCTGGGAAGGTAGCCCATCTAAGGGAAGGTAAACCCTGATTTCAAACCTCCGCTGCCTTGCAGCATACCCGGTCACGGGAAAGGCTTCGGCAGTCCACCCTGAGGAAAAATCCGGAGTCGGAGCCCCTAAGGCAGTTCTATGTTGTGCTCAACATCGTTCTGGCAGCTCCTGCAACGGCGCTGGTGCCAAACTGTAGCAGCCCTGCTGTTCCTTTGGATTCATCAGTGACGTGGAGAGGGGGGACATGCTGCATGGGCAACATCTTGTCCTCCATATCTTCCTGCCCAGGCTTGAATCCTACCAACGCCCAACGCTGGAAGGTAGAACACCGGATCACTGGAGAAGGCACTCCAGCTTCGCCTTTGACGTAGAAAAAACACGGGCAATGACAGTTACCGGTTATAAGCCACTGCTCAATTGGCGCACAGCGCGGCACCAGGGGTTGTTCCCGATGGTGGGAGGGA
Organism: Pholidichthys leucotaenia; assembly: GCA_020510985.1. Taxonomy (NCBI): domain Eukaryota; kingdom Metazoa; phylum Chordata; class Actinopteri; order Cichliformes; family Pholidichthyidae; genus Pholidichthys; species Pholidichthys leucotaenia. The sequence goes on along the minus strand of CM035836.1, from coordinate 23,622,811 downwards.
TCATTGGATCTCACTGGACAGCTACCGCCCGCCTCAAGCTGGGCAGCCCCCAGCCGATAAGGTGTTGTCCCGCCACAGCTTGCTTTCCTCATTGGGTGCATGGGGATGAGGAGAAGTCCGAACAGCAGGCTGAGAACCTTCGCACCAGGCAAGACAATAAAACAAAAGAGACCAACTCTAAAACTGGGAACTTGGAACATCCGCACTATGATGACAGGACTCGCTGCTAACCTCAAGGACATCAACGACAACAGGAAGACTGCCATCATCAATAATGAGCTGACGAGACTGGGAGTGGATATCGCCACTCTCCAGGAAACACGGTTGGCTGATGCAGGAACACTAAGAGAGAAGGACTACACGTTCTACTGGCAGGGAAAGGGCAGTGACGAACACAGGGAACACGGAGTGGGCTTCGCAGTGAAGAAAACCTTGCTGAAGATGGTGGAACTGAGCAGCACTGGCTCTGCACGACTCCTCACCCTCCGCCTGAACACCACTCAAGGCCCAGTCACCCTCGTCAGTGTGTATGCCCCAACACTGACAGCCACACCAGAGGCAAAAGACGGGTTCTACGAGAATCTCGCAACAACTGTCAGGATCATCTCCAACTCTGAACAACTCATTCTCCTTGGAGACTTCAATGCCAGAGTGGGTGCTGACCACGACTCCTGGCCCTCCTGTCTTGGACCTTTTGGCGTGGGTAGAATGAACGACAACGGACAGCGGCTGGTCGAGTTCTGCACATGTCACGATCTGTGCATCACAAACTCGTTCTTCAAGACCAAGCCCCAACACAAGGTTTCCTGGCAACATCCGCGCTCAAAGCACTGGCACCAGCTGGACTTGATCCTGACCAGACGCACCTCACTGAAGAACGTGCTAATCACCCGTTTGTTCCAGAGTGCAGATTGCGACACAGACCATTCATTGGTGTGTTGCAAGGTCAAGCTGCAGCTGAAGAAATTCCATCGTGCTAGACAACCTGGAAAGGCATGGATTGACACCAGCAAGATGACTCAACCAGAACTTGAGCAGTTTGCCTCCACCTTTGAGAAGGAACTTGGTGTACCACAAGAAGGAGAATCTGCAAAGCAGAAGTGGGAAGAGCTGCGAAACACCATCCACCGCACAGCCTTGGCTACCTTTGGGAGGAAGACCTCTAAGTCACAGGACTGGTTTGACGCCAAGTTGACCGAGATGACCCCCGTCATTGAAGCCAAGCGCTCAGCACTTGCTGAGTACAAGAAGTACCCAAACGAGAGGAATCTCAAGATTCTCAGGGCTGCAAGAAGCAAAGTTCAGCAGACTGCTCGGCACTGTGCCAATGAGTACTGGACTCAGTTCAGCCAAGACATTCAAACCGCTGCCATAACAGGGAACATCCATGGTATGTACGATGGCATCAAGAAAGCACTTGGTCCGGCTCAGAGCAAGACGGCCCCCCTCAAATCCTCCACTGGGGAGATGATCACAGAAAAGAACAAGCAGATGGAGAGATGGGTGGGACACTAGTCTGACCTCTACTCCAGACAGAACACCGTGACACCGTCAGCCCTTGATGCCATCGACTGCCTGCCATCCATGGACGAACTTGACGCCGAGCCAACCATCGATGAACTCAGCAAGGCCATTGATAGCTTGGCCGCTGGCAAGGCACCCGGCAATGACGGCATACCCCCTGACCTGCTCAAGCACTGCAAGACTGCCCTACTGCTGCCATTGCATGACGTCCTCTGCCAGTGTTGGAAGGAAGGTGCCGTACCACAGGACATGAGGGATGCCAAGATCATCATCCTCTACAAAAACAAAGGGGAGAGAAGCGACTGCAACAACTACAGGGGCATCTCCCTCCTCAGCGTTGTTGGCAAAGTCTACGCACGAGTTGTTCTCGTTCGTCTACAGAAGCTTGCCGTACGTGTCTACCCCGAGTCTCAGTGTGGCTTCCGCGCTGAGCGATCGACGGTAGACATGATATTCTCCATCCGCAAACTCCAGGAGAAATGCAGAGAACAGAACATGCCCCTGTACGTCGCCTTCATCGACCTCACCAAAGCGTTCGATCTGGTCAGCAGAGAGGGCCTTTTAAAGATCCTGCCAAAGATAGGATACCCACCAAAGTTGCAAAGCCTCATTGAATCATTTCACACCAACATGCAGGGGATAGTGCAGCACGATGGCAACGTCTTAGAGCCATTCAACATACGCAGCGGAGTGAAACAGGGCTGTGTACTTGCGCCAACCCTCTTTGGGATTTTCTTTGCTATGCTCCTGAGGCATGCCTTCAGCACAGCAACAGAGGGAATCTACCTGCACACAAGATCTGACGGCAGGCTTTTCAATCTCGCCCACCTGAAAGCCAGAACCAAAGTACGCGAGGCTCTAATCAGAGACATGCTGTTCGCAGACGACGCTGCAGTCGCAACCCACACACAGCAGGAGCTTCAGACCCTGATGGACCACTTCTCCCAGGCATGCAAGGACTTCGGGCTTACCATCAGCCTGAAGAAGACTATTGTCTTGGCGCAAGGCACGGAAGCACCACCAACACACACCATCAACGACTACGAACTGGAGGTTGTGAATCAGTTCACGTACCTGGGGTCCACGCTTAGCAACAACCTCTCCCTTGATACAGAGATCAACAAGAGGATTGGAAAATCAGCCTTCAAACTCGCTCGCCTCACCACACGAGTGTGGGAGAATCCCAAACTCTCTGTCAAGACGAAGATGGCAGTGTACAACGCCTGCGTCATCAGCACACTGCTCTATGGGAGTGAGACGTGGACAACATACGCCCGGCAGGAAAAGAGACTGAACTCCTTCCACTTGCGCTGCATTCGCCACATCCTGGACATATCCTGGTAGGACAAAGTGCCCAACACAGAAGTTCTGTCCCGCGCCGGCCTTCCCTCCATGTTCACTCTACTCAGGCAGCGCAGGCTCCACTGGCTAGGCCACGTTCACCATATGGAGGATGGCAGAATCCCCAAAGACGTCCTCTACGGAGAACTGGCAACTGGCAGGAGAGACGTTGGCCGCCAACAGCTGCGCTTTAGAGACATCTAAAAGAGAGACATGAAGGCCCTGGAGATCAACACAGAGCGCTGGGAGGTCCTTGCAACGGACTGCTCCAAATGGAGAGGCACCCTGACCAGACAGCTCAACGCGGGTGAAGAGAGACTGACTGCTGCAGCAGATGAAAAAAGGACCAGCAGGAAGAACCGCCACAGACCCAGCAGCACGGAGACCACCCACAAGTGCGACCTGTGTGACAGGGACTGCCATTCGCGCATCGGCCTGTTCAGCCACAGGCGGTGCTGTTCCAGCAGAGTAGACGTTTAGGATTCTCTTCCATGGTCATCATAGACCGACGGAGGCCGACGACGGAGGGAGAAGACAATGATTCTCTGATGGGGAAGACAGGGGCTAAGTTGAGGGGTGGCGGATGAAGAGGAGCTGCAGAGAGGCGTGTAAGACTGCGACTCTGCTTCCTGGTCCCAACTCTGAGTAGTCAAGGTTTTGGAAATTTGGATAAAAAAGATGCCAGATTGTTAGATAAATGAGAAGCACCATCCAAAGTGGGATGAATGCTGTCTCGTCTCGTAAGACCAGGTTTTCCCCAAAAAGAGCTCCAATTGTCAATGTAGCCCACGTTATTTGCAGGACACCACACAGACAGACAGTGGTTCAAGGATGACGAGCGGCTAAACATGTCATCACTGGTCAGAATGGGGAGGGGCCCAGAGAATACTACAGTGGCAGACATCGTTTTTGCAAAGTCACACACCGATTCTACATCAAGTTTCGTGACTTCCGACTGCCGGAGACGGATGTCATTAATGCCAGCGTGAATAACAATTGTGGAGTATTTACAGTTACAGTGATCCCTCGCTACTTCGCGCCTCACCTTTCGCGCCCTCAGTGCATCGCGGATTTTTCAAAAATATTCATCAAAAATTCAAAATTGAGAAAAAATGGGCGGGCGCTAGCAGAAGGCAGGGAGACTACATTAGAACATCAGGTATCAACACGGAGAGCCCGCACAACTCAAAATCCACCTCTCTGTTCGCTGTTCTCGTGTTGGCTCGGCTCGGGAATCTTGCAAGCTGATTGGCCGAGACGTTTTACCTAGCTTCTCTCCCTGCCGAGCGCCCATACCCAGCAAAGGAAGACCGCATTCATTGTTCTTTATCGCTCGTGTTGCTTAGTCTCGCCGCGTGGAACTTTTCGCTGTTCTCTTGTGCCTTTTTGTGCGAAATAGTCTCCCCGTCGAGCCACTACGCCGCCTCCTGCAGCTTCTCCAGCTCTATCGGAAGCTGCCCTCGACGATCCTGCACCTCTAGCACCTGACGATGAGGCGTTACCTGAGGAGCAGTAAAGCACTCATTAACCTGTGCAGTAAATCATCTTCATCTTGAGTTACGTATCTTGTTATAAGAATAAAAGAGTTCTAAAAACATATTTATGTACACTTTATTTGCATCTACGTATGTATGTACACTTACACACACACACACACACACACACGTATCATATGAGAGAGAGAGTGAGAGAATGAACGTACGTATTATTTATGGGTGACGTCATTAGGGGTGACGCTACTTTGCGGTTTTTCACTTTTCGCGGTCGGTTCTGGAACCCATTAACCGCGATAAGTGAGGGATCACTGTACTTTTAGCCAGCATTTTCAAATTTGACTCTATGTCGCCTGCTCTGGCCCCAGGAATGCATTTGACTATGGCTGCTGGAGTCTCTAGGTTCACGTTTCTGACTACAGAGTCGCCAATGATCAGAGTTTTTTCCTCAGCGGGTGTGTCGCTGAGCGGGGAAAAACGATTAGAAACGTGAACAGGTTGGTGGTGTACCGGGGCTTTGCGACTAGGCTTCCTTCTCACCGTCACCCACCCAGTCTCCTCGCTGCTGAGGAGAGCCGGAGGACCGCTAACAGGGTTAGCTATGCTAGCTAGCTCTGCTGCAGCTAAGGGGCGTCCGTCAAGAGTAACTGGCGCAGACGGTGTTTCAATGCAGCAGAGCCGGGATTCCAAATCAGACAACCTCGCCTAGAGCGCCTCAAAAAGACAACATTTATTACATTTACCGTTATCACTAAAAGACGCAGAGATGTAGCTAAACATCTGACAGAGAGAGCACACCAGAGGAGGAGAGGAAGGAGAGCTAGTAGCCATCGCTAGTGGCTAACCCGAAAGCTCAGGAGAGTGAGGAGAGCAAACCACACAGACTGACAGCAAAACAGGAAGTGACGATACGTTATCACAAGGAAGTGATGATCAATGCTCTGTCGTGACGAAAGCTCTGTCGTGACGAAAGTACTGAAATAAGTACAGACTATTTCAGCAGAATCATAAAATATTAATAGTCCTAATTTATGGATGTTAAAAATAATATTGCCATTATCAGGGTTGACACAAATGATGAGAATTTTGGAGGATGTAAAGGACTGTATTTGGTAATTTCCTACCTTGCTCCACGTTTCCTCCTTGTAGAAAGCAGGTTTGCTGGTAAACATGTCAGTCCTCTCATGGGTTCATGTTTTCCTCTATAAAAAAGTAGAACAATTTCCTTTTTGTAAGCCGTCTTTTAAATCCACCACCATAGTCCTGTTATACTGCTAATGCTAGGTCAATACTATAAACAAGATAATAAATCACGTCTGCTCTGTCACAGGTTTTCATTTCACGTTCCATCATGTACTACTACCCATCTCTAGTGCCTCTTAGACGCTGTGCCTTCACGCAATAACTATACAACAGATTTTTGATATAAGGGCTGACCCGGTGTCAGATTGTAAATGGACCCCCATAGAATATGGACCCGGGGGTCCAAATTCTGCTATGGAATATGGACCCCCCTACTGAAAATGGACCCCCCCCCCCCCAACCCTTATCCTTGTTGTGATGCTGCTTCTCCTAACCCTAACCCTGTCAACCCCTAACCCTAACCCTTGTTGTGATGCTGCTTCCCCTAACCCTAACCCTGTCAACTGTGTTCATGTATGTATTAAACTTACTGGATGTCTAATCTTCATGTTTGTACATCAATAGTAAAAATCAATAGTAAAAAATCAATAGTAAAAAAGCGTGTCACTCGAGGCTCTGTCAGAGGTGACTGTTTCATTCCTCTGCGCAGGAGCACTTTCAGTAAGTCGGCCTGGTCAGTGAGGAGCGCTAGTGAGTGGAACTCAGTACCCGAGGAGGTTAAACTGCTCACAACATTCAAGGCCTTCACAAAAAAATTGAAAATGTGGCTTATAAACGCCTACAGCTGCCAACACTAAAAGATAAGTCTGCTGTGATGTTTGATGTTGTGTTTAAATGTACAGTTTGTTATGTATATGTTATTTGTTACATTAGTGCCCTCTTCAATGTCTAACCATGTTTTTTTCTTGTAGATGCATTTTACTGCTTTTTTACATCTTGGCCAGGGGACTACAGATGAAAACTAGCCTTTTGGCTAATTCTGGCTTTTTTAACCATGTGTAATCATGTGTTTTATGAAATTGCATTGTCCCTTTTCAAATAAACTAAACTAAACTAAATGTCCAGGTGCTTCTATAAAAATGGGGGTCCATTTTCAATAGGGGGAGTCCATATTTCAGGGGGTCCATTTACAATATGACACCGGCTACCTAGTTGAGCTCGGTAATAACAATTTTAAGTTTATGAGCTTTCACTGCACATAAGAATAAAAGCTCAGAAAATAAAACAAGAACACAGACTACAGAATCTACATGTTAAGTGGTAAAATGACCAAAACAACGGCCATTCATCACCTTACTCAGGATTATTAAGCAGACACTCCGTGAAATGAATGATCTATGGAGAAAGAGTCAGTGTTTGGAACTATTCGCAGCTTTATGACCCACGTAACGTCCGCCTTTCAGTTTCTACAGAAGTCTACCGGAGTGTCACAACTCTCATATTATATGCTGCTGCTTGAGACCAGCCGACTGCTCCATTATCGGCCCGCCTAGCTATCTGTTGTGTATATGGAAGTGGTGCTAAAGGTCACTTATCAGCCTCTGAGTTATTAGCCCCCAAGCGAACACTGGTAACAGGAAGCTTGAACCAAGCGCGGCTTATATCATCTGACACCATCGTCTGCAGAACGGGGGCTCCCCAGGGAACAGTTCTGGCTCCCTTCCTGTTCACCCTCTACACTGCTGACTTTTCACACAATACACCACACTGCCATCTATGGAAGTTCTCTGATGACTCTGCGATTCTCTGCCTCATCTCTCATGGGAATGATGCAGAGAACGGAGGACTTATCCGGGACTTTGTAGACTAGTGCCTGCGGAACTGCCTCCAGATCAATGCGAGGAAAACTAAGGAACTGGTGGTGGACTGTCGCAGGTGAGAACAGCCCCCCCACAGCACCGGTAAACATCTACAGAACAGACACTGAGATGGTGACATCTTACAAGTACCTGGGTGTTCACCTGAACAATAAACTGGACTGGTCACACAACACCAACATGCTCTACAACAAGGGGCAGCATAGGCTGTACCTCCTGATGAGACTCAGGTCTTTTGGAGTGCAAGGGGCACTCCTCAAGACCTTCTACAATTCGGTGGTTGGATCAGCCATCACATTTGGAGTGATCTGCTGGAGCAGCAGCATCATGGCAGCCAACAGGAAGAAACTGAACAGGCTGATCAAAAAAAAGTCAGCTCTGTTCTGGGGCGCCACCTCGGCCCAGTGGAGGAGATAGAAGAGTGGAGGATGTTAGCTAAGCTGTCATCTCTGCTGGAGTCCGAGTCCCACCCCATGTGGGACACGCTGAACACACCGAGGAGCTCGAGGGAGCAGTTCTGCAGGTCCATCCTACCTACGGCTGTCAGACTTTATAATCTAACCTCATCGAGCAGCACTGGAGTCTATATATTTATTTACTGCTTTGGCTAACCAATTCTTACCTTATCATCTTAGTTACTGTTGTTCTGAGTGCTGCTATCCCTGTGCTGCTGCTATCCTGGTGGTGGGCCAGGATGATGTGAGATGCACAAATGAGTGCGGATCGATGAACCATGCTGCTCATCCAAGATTGAAGGAGCCATTTAGAAGCTACTCAGCTAATGGCTAACTGACGTAAGAGGGAGGGTAGCGTTGAACAGCTCAAGTTGTTTTCTTAAAGTGACAGGCTTTAAATCAGAGCATTTCATGAATGCAATGCATTGCATTTCTGTTCAGCATCCGGTGCAGCATCAGCACCGGATCACCCCAGGGCTGTGTACTTTTCCCCCTGCTCTTCTCCCTGTACACCAACTCCTGCACCTCCAGCCACCAGTCTGTCAAGCTGATCAAGTTTGCGGACGACACCACCCTCATCGGGCTCATCTCCAACGGTGACGAGTCCGTCTACAGGAGAGAGGTGGCCCAGCTGGCGTCCTGGTGCAGCCACAACCTGCAGCTGAACGCTCTTAAGACAGTGGAGATGATCGTGGACTTCAGAAAAATCACAGCCCCTCTGCCCCCCCTTACCCTCACAGACTCTCCCATCACCACTGCGGATTCCTTCTGCTTCCTGGGCACCACCATCACCCGGGACCTCAAGTGGGAGCCGACCATCAGCTCCCTCATCAAAAAGGCCCAGCAGAGGATGTTCTTCAAGCTACCCACCAAGATGTTGGTGCAGTTCTACACGGCCATCATCGAGTCCGTCCTCACCACCTCCATCACCGTGTGGTACGCAGGAGCCACCGCCAGGGACAGACTAAGACTGCAGCGTGTTGTGCGCGCTGCTGAGAAGGTCATCGGCTGCAAGCTCCCATCCCTCCAGGACCTGTCCATCTCCAGGACCCGGAGGCGTGCAGGTCAGATCATAGCCGACCCTTCACACTCTGGACAAGCACTGTTTGCCCCCCTCCCCTCAGGCAGAAGACTTTGGTCCATTCAGACTAAAACCTCCCGCTACATGAACAGCTTCTTCCCCTCTGCCATCAGACTGCTGAACACTAAGTGACTTATTAGACTCTCGTGCACTACGTACAGCAGCTCAACCGGACTCATGACAGTTATCACTGTTTTCCTTTTGCACTACCGACTGCACTATGTGGAACTCCACAATATCTGCTGCTTGTTAATATATTTATAAATTGCATAGATTAGTATCACTTATTCATATTCTACCTCTTATTGCATGTATAGTTTTTTATTTTTATCTTTAGTGCTACTCCATGTTTAATGTTGCAGCATTGCACCGAGACAAATTCCTAGTTTGTGTACTACATGAACAATGGCAATAAATCTCTTTCTGATTCTGATTCATGAAAGCCAAGAAAAGTAAAAAGCAAATTTGACTCATTAATTAAAAACATTAAAGAAAATGTGAACAAAACGTCACAAGTACTTCATGAAGACACGAGTGAGCTGATAAACTTAGAAAAAACTGCAGTCAATGACCCCTTTAAATATTAACTCATGTTGAATTTGATTCCTTTTAACACTTTCCAAAAACACTGGGACAGGGGTAACAAAAGCCTGGGAAACTTGAGAAATGCTCAAAATACACCTTTCTGGAACATTCCACAAGTGGACAGGTTAATTGGAAACAGGCGAGGGTCATGATTAGATCTAAAAGGAGCATCCCCGAAAGGCTGTCGTTCACAAGCAAGGGGTGGGGTGAGGTTCACCACTTGAGGCACTTTTCCTCAAGTATCACCTTAGCTTTACTTACTTCTACTTTATTCACTTTTTCGCTCTTTCCACAGTACCCTACCCGCTTTAACCGATACGATTTTCGTGCCAATTTAAGGGCAGGGTATAACCGAGCGAAAAGGGAGGTGTGATTTAACGTCAATCGACTGCTAGCCGCTGATTGGTCAGGGCGTAACGTCACAAAAGCGTCCGTTTTCTGTTGAAGCTACACGGCCGCCATTTGTAATTTCAGCGAGTAACCACGGTGAGCGGCTTCACAGTTGTGTTAACGATGTCCACGCGCAAGTTTATTCCATGGACAAACGAGGAGGTGCGGACTTTTTAGCCGACGACCACATCCAGAGCGAGTTGGACGGGCAATTTGCAATGAAAAAATATACCAGGAGTTGTCCGACCAAACGGCAGTCCAAGGGTACATCCGGATTGCCAGTGTCGTGAAAAACTAAAAAAAATGAAGAGCGATTATCGGGCCATGAAGGACCATAACGGACGCAGTGGTGCAAGTAGATAGGAGTGGAAATGGTACGAGCAGATGGACGCCATATATACGGACATCGGCCTGCTAGCAATGGCAGAGACAATGTGCTCGACACGGCCACGCAATTGGAAAACGTTGACGGTGAGTGTTGTTTTAATATTGTCTGTCTTTTCGCCAATTGGTCCTTTCGGTCAAAAGCTCACTTCTTTTAAGCAATAAAGAAATTTTTTTGATTGTGAGCAATGGTTAGTGATGATGGTTAGCCAGCTAATATCCGGCTACCTCCGCAGCTTGCTGTGAGGTAGCAGCTTCACGCTTTTATTTCAGTATTCACTTAAACCAAACGCTGAAAGAAGCTTATTATTGTATTCTGGTTAAAAAGTTTGGTGTTTTCTGTACATGTTGCACTTTGTTGGTGAGCTTTATTGTGTGCATTTTCCTTCTAGAATCACTCCGGCGTCTGTCTGGGGGCCAGAATCGGTGTCGAGACCATTGTCCGCAATATCGGCAGCTCCATCAGTAACCGTCATGTCCCGGGCAAGTTCTGGTAAGGCACAACTGAAAATGACCACCCGGTTTTTTTTATGTGATTGTTATTTTCTTTAGACGCATAATAAGGAATTTAAAATGTCTTTGTATGTTTAAAAAAAACTAGATGCAGGGGTGTTTTCATAACAACCTGAGATGCTGGCCCATGATAGGATGCTCGAACAGCATCAACAGCTCCACGAACGGCTCCACGAACAGCGCAAAAGACACCATCAGGAGCTACGAATGCTTGCAGCCAACCTGCAGTCAGCCCAGGCGAAGGAAGAAGCATTCAGAAGGGATGAGCTGACAGAGACGGCTTCTTTCAACAGAGTTTTCCTAAACCATTTTGGCAGTCTGGTCGAAGTACTGAAAAATCCCCATTTTTAAACATGTTTTGGGAATATTTCCAATGTTTTTAAATTGTTACTTTTTTGGATAAAAGTGTGGTTTGTCTGTTATAACTAAATGAGAAAGGCGAATAATTACATACACATTCCATTGCCTCATATTAGCCAAATGCCACTGTTCATCCATAAAGGTGTCACGATTTTTAAAGGTAATGTAATTGTTATTGTTAAAGATAATAAAAATTATCACGGCTGTATACATTTCTCTAAATTGTATACAGTGTTCAAGTTAAATTGTAAGCAGTGGCAGAGGTGTACTTTACATTCAGCAGTAGACACTGATGAAGGTAAAAGTCGAAGTAGGTAAAAGGTAAGTACATGTAAATTGAATGTTCTATCGTCATTCCAAATTCAGAGAATTTCAATACATTATAAGGAGTCTAGTATAATATAAAGGGAAAATACCCATACATGTAAACCCAAATATAACAGTTTTGTAGTTGTAAACATTGACATGAATATGATAAACCTATGATTTTCTGATTCAATACATCCAAAGTGTCATAGGTTTGAAAAATAAAATTATAATTTGGTGTTGGCCAGTCTGACAATGTCACAGTATTTAATAGGAATAACATAAGTTTCATCAGAAAATTTCGTGGTCCATTGACAATTCCATCAAACCCAAAGTGAGTTGTCTAGCTGCTGTTTTTTTTTGCAGTGATTTTCTAAGGTGTTTTAACGTGTAATTACCCATCCCTGAACACATATCCCTTATAAATATCAATAGATTGGAAAATGGTACTCAAATGACACTCAACATAAAAAATGGTGCTACAGTTTGATTGACTTTCTTTAACATTTTTAAATTTATTTTGTAAGACAAAATGGGCTAGGATTAACTGGAAATAACAATTTTCCACATATAATTCCAAGGTTAATTTGCAATTCCATCAAACCAAAAGTGAGTTGTCTAGCTGCTGCCTTTTTTGTTGTAGTCATTTTTCTAAGGTGTTTTAACGTGTAATTACCCATCCCTGAACACATATCCCTTATAAATATCAATAGATGGGAAAAGGATACTCAAATGACACTCAACATACAAAATGGTGCTACAGTTGGATTGCCTTTCTTTAAAATTTTTAAAATTATTTTGTAAGTAAAAGTGGGCTAGGATTAACTGGAAATATAACAAGTTTCCACATATAATTCCAAGGTCAATTGGCAATTCAATCAAACCAAAAGGGAGTTGTTCAGCTGCTGCATTTTTCTGCAGTCATTTTCTACGGTGTTTTAGCGTGTAATTTCCCATCCCTGAACACATATCCCTTAAAAATAACTATCAATGGGAAAATGATACACAAAAACAAGAATTTTACTACAGTTCAATTGGCTTTTTTTTTAAAGTACTTTAAATTATTTTGTAAGTAAAATAGGGCTATGATTAATTGGAAATATAACAAATATCCACATATAATTCCAAGGTCAATTACAAGGTTTTAGCATTTAAATAGCTGTCCCTTAACAGTTAACCGTTATGAACAACAGAGGAGACGTAGATGAAAAGTGCATCAAATTTTATTTAAAAAACAAAGGTTTGACATATGTATGCACATGAATGAGGCTCCATGCATGGACGCAATTTGTGGCACAAGTAGGTGAAAGTGTCCTCGGACATCCGGAAGTTCTGCAACCACTGTGTGCTTGAGAAGCTGGGGACAATATTCTCCCACCACTGCGAGCTACGGTTTACTGCCCAGGTCCATGGTCTGCAGCGTTGATTTTGCAACAACGCAGCCAACTAAAACACACACACAGCATACATATTAATACTGATAACCTGGCGACATCAAAATGCTGTACACAACAATGACATGATGATAAAATGATAATAGAAAGCATTAAATTACCAAAAACTGTTTCCTCGTGTGCTTGATGTGCTGGGTAATTAAGCTCTCTGCTTCATATTCCGCTTCATATTCCGCTGCTTGATATTCCCCAATGGCAACAACGAGTCTCTGGTACAGCTCCAACGTGTGTTCTCTCAATGCACGTCGTCTTCTCCTGTAAAACTCTCTTCTCCGGTTAAAAACATTCATTTATTGTGTTCAAAAGCCAGAGAAGAAGCAACGCGGAAATCCTCCGCTCGTAATCCGCCATTTTCTTTGTTGTGAAGGATTCGGTCGCGTGCTTGACGTCAGCAGAGTGTGGCGCCGCCTCCATCCCGCCCACTACCGAGTTTACGCGGCTTTACAGGGTTGTAATGGATCAACAACCCAGGGAGAAAGAAGTAGTGGAGAATCGAAACAAGTAAAAAAGAACTGTGACTATGAAAAAAGAGCCATTGGTGAACAACTCTGTGGGCAGATATTTTCAAAATTAACAACAATATTTCTCAAAACACAGTTGCAAGGAACTTGGGGATTTCATCATTTACAGTCCACAATATTATCAAAAGATTCAGAGAATCTGGAGACACTTCTGCACGTAAGCAAGGCTGAAAACCCACACTGAATGCCCGTAGCCGTCAATCCTCAGGGTGGCACTTCATTAAAAAACTGACATCATTTTGGAAAGGATGCTACCACGTGGGCTCAGGAACACTTCAGAAAGCCACTGTCTGTTAACACAGTTCGTAGCTAAATCTACAAGTGCAAGTTAAAACTCTACCATGCAAAACCAAAGCCATATATCAACAACACTCAGATACACCGCCAGTCGTTCTAGGTCCGAGCTCACCTGAGATGGACCACACAACATTTCCAGGTTGGCGCTGAGTGTTAACATAAGCAAGCCGACATAAAAGTAGAATACTATAAGAAAATTGCTATAAATTTTTGGGAAAAACCTCAAACCTTAAAGACTGAAGTCATTACTGAAGTTTTTAAGTGAGTGCTCTTCATACCCTTAACTCAACTAGAAAGTTAGGGTTGTCTACTTTTAAATATTAATTTCATAACACTGCTTTAACATGAGGAGAATTTATGGCTACCATACCCACCTCCGATTACATAATTTAAGTATGCATGAGTAAATTACTATTGTGATTTTTTTTTTTTTCTACCGTCTCTTTCCTACTCTTTCTCAATGGCTGAAAAATAAACAAGAATGTACTCATGTATGAATTATTTGTCTGCAAAGTGAGAGTGAATGAAGGGAAGGAATAAATGTGTTTGTTTATAGTGAGTGACGGAGGGAGGAAGGCCTGAAATAGGCAAATGTGAGTTATGTTATATGTGTTAAATGTGAGTCAGGCTGTTATATTTGTGTATTTATAATATTTATAATATTTATAATTGTGTATTTATAATTTTTCTGCATTGATGTATGTGGTTATTGTGTATATTTTTTATCTTGATTCTTTTTTCTAAAGCCCATCCAGGGACAAGAGTTGCAAATTAGCTAATAGCTATACACTCTATGTGCAACACATCAGATTGATTGTCTTTGATTAATTGTCTATGTTTATTGCACTGTCCCTATCAAATAAACTAATCTACTACTACTACTAATGGAAAAAAAAGAAACACTAGAAAAAAAATACAAAAAAATGCATGTATTTCTGTCATTTATGTAAACCATGACAAAGAAATCCTGCAGGACAAAACATGACACTTGGTATTTTCTAACCTGTTTGTATACCACCATAGACAGAGAGAGAACCTGAATAAGACAGGTCTCAGAGAAGGAAAGATGAGACAGAAGAGAGGAGCCAAGGACAGCAAAGTGTTCAGGCAGAGGGTCCAGGAGAGGTGAGAGCAGAGAAAAGAGACAAAGCTGACACCACTTAAAAGCCCTAACACAGGACATCTGGGTGGGACCCCAACTGGCCCAATATTTCAACAATCAAGCCTTGGTTGTACAATAAAAAATGGTAAGTTCGATATGTAAAGTCATTGTGAAAAATTAAGAAAAAGAAATAAATAGTATAAAATTAACATATTCCAGCTGCAACAGTGTCTTGTGTTTTCTGCCCACCCCACCCCCCAAAAAAATTGAAAATGGGCATTGACGTCATGCTGCACTGCATTCTGGGCCGTTGTCACCATCACCCTTGTCAGGCTTCTTTGTTTACCTGTAGTCTAGTCAGCTGCTAACATGAACCGACAAATGTTTGATGGAATGCAGCAAACAGAAAATTAAAATTCCTTATTCAGAGAAACTGAATAAGGAAGCAGTGTTACCTTTAAAAAACTCAAGAAATAAATGGGATAGCAGTGTTTCCTCTGGCTTCAAGATCTTGGCGCAGAGGCAACATAGCGGTCCGTTGCAAGGTCCTCCCAGAGCTCTGTGTTGATCTCCAGGGCCTTCATGTCTCTCTTGCAGACATCTCTAAAGCGCAGCTGTGGGCGGCCAACGTCTCTCCTGCCAGTTGCCAGTTCTCCATAGAGGACGTCTTTGGGGATTCTGCCGTCCTCCATACGGTGAACGTGGCCTCGCCAGCGGAGCCTGCGCTGCCTGAGTAGAGTGAACATGGAGGGAAGGCCGGCGCGGGACAGAACTTCTGTGTTGGGCACTTTGTCCTGCCAGGATATGTCCAGAATGTGGCGAATGCAGCGCAAGTGGAAGGAGTTCAGTCTCTTTTCCTGCCGGGCGTATGTTGTCCACGTCTCACTCCCATAGAGCAGTGTGCTGATGACGCAGGCGTTGTACACTGCCATCTTCGTCTTGACAGAGAGTTTGGGATTCTCCCACACTCGTGTGGTGAAGCGAGCGAGTGTGAAGGCTGATTTTCCAATCCTCTTGTCGATCTCTGTATCAAGGGAGAGGTTGTTGCTGATCGTGGACCCCAGGTACGTGAACTGATTCACGACCTCCAGCTCGTAGTCGTCGATGGTGATGGTTGGTGGTGCTTCCGTGCCTTGAGCCAAGACGTCAGTCTTCTTCAGGCTGATGGTAAGCCCGAAGTCCTTGCATGCCTGGGAGAAGCGGTCCATCAGGGTCTGAAGCTCCTGCTGTGTGTGGGTTGCGACTGCAGCGTCGTCTGCGAACAGCATGTCTCTGATTAGAGCCTCGCGTACTTTGGTTCTGGTTTTCAGGCGGGCGAGGTTGAAAAACCTGCCGTCAGATCTTGTGTGCAGGTAGATTCCCTCTGTTGCTGTGCTGAAGGCATGCCTCAGGAGCATAGCAAAGAAAATCCCAAAGAGGGTTGGCGCAAGTACACAGCCCTGTTTCACTCCGCTGCGTATGTTGAATGGCTCTAAGACGTTGCCATTGTGCTGCACTATCCCCTGCATGTTGGTGTGAAACGATTCGATGAGGCTTTGCAACTTTGGTGGGCATCCTATCTTTGGCAGGATCTTGAAAAGGCCCTCTCTGCTGACCAGATCGAACGCTTTGGTGAGATCAATGAAGGCGACGTACAGGGGCATGTTCTGTTCTCTGCATTTCTCCTGGAGTTTGCGAATGGAGAATATCATGTCTACCGTCGATCGCTCAGCGCGGAAGCCACACTGAGACTCGGGATAGACACGTTCAGCAAGCTTCTGTAGACGAACGAGAACAACTCGTGTGTAGACTTTGCCAACAACGCTGAGGAGGGAGATGCCCCTGTAGTTGTTGCAGTCGCTTCTCTCCCCTTTGTTTTTGTAGATGGTGATGATCTTGGCGTCCCTCATGTCCTGTGGTATGGCACCTTCCTTCCAACACTGGCAGAGGACGTCATGCAATGGCAGCAGTAGGGCTATGACAACCTTGGAACCGAATAACTACTAAACCACTAATCCTATCATTGTCAATCCAATTGCTTGTCATATGTTTTCATGGTCAAGGAATCTGAAAACGTACACACAAACACTGTATGGGGGGAACAGTGGTGCTAAACCGCCATGACAGAAAATGCCATTTTCGTAAATAACTACTGAACCACTAATCCTATCATTGTGAATCCAATTGCTAGTCATATGTTTTCATGGTCAAGGAATCTGAAAACGTACACACAAACACTGTATGGGGGGGGAACTGTGGCGCTTGGCGGAGGTCTGCGCTCTCCGAGTGCTTTTCTAGTTCTAAATAAATCACTAACAGGAAATTTTTGGCAATCCTGTGCTTTTCTTGTGGTGTTACATAGAATAGCATCACTGTAAACTATTGAAAAAGCAGCTGCTTTAAAATTTGTACTTCCTCACACAACTTTGAGTGCAAAAAAACTAAAAGTGCCATAACTTTTTGGAAAATTCAGGCTTTTTGGGCCACAACAATCACAAAAACAGCTGACAAAATCCTGGAGGGACTGAAATACAGTGAGATTATGTATGCATGGTTCATGCATTGAATTTGTTTACTTACTCTGGGTGGTTAACTTGACACGACACACCCTTTGCACTAAAGAAAGCACCTGTGAGCACTTTATGAAATGATAAGTTAAATAATTAAAAAATGCATTATTGTAACTGATTTTGGGTCAGTTCTATATGTGATAATTTATGTATTAACAAAGTTAGAAGATTCTTGGTACAATTTGCAGCATTAGGTCTCGACGATTTCTGTTTCATGGGAAGTAAAATGGCTATTAAAATGGTAATTCCCCAGATCGAATCGGGATCGAATCGATTCAGAATCTCAAGAATCGGAACTGAATCGATTCTGGAAATTAGGGATCGTTCCCAGCCCTAGGGTGTACTCACATTTGTACGATACTGCACACACTGCACAATGTTTTCCTTTAATTTGAGCTTGAAATGACTCCAGACTTGAGACACTTTTGTCATTTTTTTAAATTTTCTTAATCTTTGCCCGCCCGTCACTCTGCCATGGCACCGTTAAACAAATCTGTGTTTTGTTTAGGTAGCGTGACTGCAAGAAGGTCGCACCAGAAGACCACATAGACCTGAAGTGCTACTTAAAATGACACATCGACGCACAAATTTTGGTCAAGACTTTTTTTTGTAACCGAATTAGTTGAGAAATCGTTGCAGCCCTACAATGCATTAAACTCAAAATCCTTAAACATGAAATTTAATATCAATCGTCTGAAATGCAACTCCTTTTGTGAAAGAATTCTCTTGTTCAAACAAATCACGCTAGATTCTAAAGGCACTTTTCCACTAGCCCAACACACCTCGCCACGTCTCGATTCACTTCGACACGGTTCAGCTCACTTTTGTCTCCATTACAACCGTGTTAAGCTGGGGTGGGTGGGATTTCTATAACAGCGAGGCGGCGTCACACTCCCGTGACATAAAACATGCAACCCAAGCAAAACATAAGACATGCATCATGATGGCGGCTGTACAAGGCGACTCCTCGGTCTGTGGCTTTTTTCACCGTAAATGCCAAAAAGGACCGCCAGACAAGGGTACAGGCAGCGAGATGAAACACTCTAGAATAGTTCTGCAGCTTCTGGGAGAGCCAAAGACGTGAGGATACAAACTAGGTCATATATGACGGTAAGCTAATGTTGCTAATGCTAGTTTGCTATAAGTACGTCATACTACACTTTAATGTCTGCAAGTTATCGCTGTTAGGTACTAAAATATGTATGCTGTGTGTGTTTCAGATGGCTCTGTTGTCAGGAAATTACCGCTTCAAACAGTCGGTCTGGGCGTTCAGCACAGCCTGTCACTGATGTCAAGACAGCTTCACAAACGATCAGTGGTTATAGAGCTTAAGAATGTCTGTAGAAACATTCATTTACTGTGCAACAAATTGCTCTGATCTGCGTGAAAATCGTGGAGAGACTGTTGAGACATCATGGACGTACCTGCTTCTGCAGCACTGAGTCTGAGGTGGTGTCATAGAAAAAAATGGTCAGCTGACAACTTGATCGCCATGTTAATAACTATATTAGCCACAAAATATTTATTCAAAAAGTAAACAGTACTGAGTTAGGTATAATAAGATATACTTGACAGTTATCATGCATTTTAGGCAAAAACAAACTTGATCTAGGATTAAAAGCAATTAAAATAATGCAGTCACAAGGTTATATGGAAAATACTTGATTTACTAGATACATGTACTGTAGAAATATATATTCTCTGAATCCACAATGTACTAGACATGCATTCATGTAGTTTTGCACTGGGAATTGCACTGACAATAAACCTCTGAAGTTTTTGCAGATGTCTCTTTTTTTATATGTGAAGGTTACCACCATGTGGCATAAATTAATACTGAAAGATTGGAAAAGCTGTTTAAGAACAATCCAGCAGTTTGAGAAATCACTTTTGGTTTGGTGTAAGTCTGTCAACAGGATTATGAACCATAAAGCAGTTTGTGTTAAAATGTTAAATCCCATTAAACCTAATCCGGGGGCTTCCAATCATGTATCATGGGGGGCCAAGACCCTGCAGGTTCTCTCTTCTACCCAGTCTCTTCAGCAGGTGTTCTCACTGATCAGTCAGTGGAAGAAGTTCAGTGGAATCTGCTGTTGAAGACACTGGTTGGAGGTAAAGCCTGCAGGGTCTTGGCCCTCCATGGCACATGATTAGACACCCCCGCCCAAACCCATTATGATGAAGAGCAGATGCTAATATGACCCAGAATTCCTCCATATATTGGTACCGTCACTAAAGTATGCAGGGTCTTCTGCGGTGGCACATCCAACAATACAGTCTTCAGTTAATAAAATAATTGTTTTGGTTACTTTTTCTTAAAAAATGAGCCATTATTTTCAAGGTCACTAATAAATCCTTTGTACAGTTGACGCTTTTCCCACCGGTGTCTTAACAGACAAAATAGAAAATCATGATGCAAACACATAAGTCACAATTGTTTATAACAATCAGCAGAATATTCCAGATTATTCAGAATGTGCAAAATTCAAACTGTAAAAAAAAAAAAAAAAAAAAAACTGAGTTACACACGCCAGCCACGCCGCCTCACTGAGAAGCAACTGGATCGGCCCCTCGTACTGGTCCTGGTTCAGCAGATCTTCAGCCTGCATCTCTGTAAATAGTGAGACAAGGTCCAGTTGGGGTGGACAGTTTCCTTCTTGCCTAGACAAAAGACAAATGGGTGGTGGTTAATTAAAGCAAGTTTAAAACATATTTGGGAAATACACTTGTTGCTAAAAGCCAGTGGTGGAATGTGAATTAATGAATGAATCTTTATTTCGGATTGATTAAAAGTAAAGATTAAAAGAAAATAGAATAATATAACAAAGGGGAAAAATCTAACAAGGTCAAATTAAACAATAACTCCTCTGATTATACAGTTCAACATAGGTTATCTGAAATGGGTGATGGCTGAAGCTGCAGCTTATATTGCCCACCATATTCCATCCAAGAATTCAAAAGAAAAACAGAACAGGAGGGATTACAATTTGAATGTGACAATAAAGTACAGTGGTACCTCTACTTACGAACGTCTCTACATACGGAATTTTCAGGTTACGAGACGCCTCAACGGGAAAATATTGCCTCTAGTTACGAACGAAATTTCAGGATACGAAAGGCAAAAAAGTATGCGCTCCTCGCAGCTTCCGTAGTTTACCGAACGTAAACATACCTGTAGCTGCTCTGCCATTGGCTATCGCCTAGCATCTTCCTGGTATCCCATTGGCCACGAAGTTTTTTTTTTTTTTCCAAAACTTTATGCGTTTGGTTGATCTCGCCAAAGAATATGGCCGTAATACATCAACGATCAGCACGGTATTAAAACAAAACGAAGCACTTACAAGCCGACAAAAGCAAACGTCCTTGGATCAGAACATGAACCAAAGAAGGCAAAAGGTGACGACGTCGACGACGATAGCAGTTAAAGGGTAAATGAACATAATTTTTATTATTCTCTTTTATTATTCTTTCTCTCATTTTAAACTCTCATTTTATGTTTATTGTGCAGTAATCTAATTGTAACATGTATTTGTTACATGTTTTGATGCGTTTTTACGATTTATAAAAAATTTATGCCAGAATTTTGGGGGCTTGGAACGGATTACGGCATTTACATGTAAAACGCGCCTCTACTTACGAATTTTTCACGTTACGAGAATTCTTCCGGAACGAATTAAATTCGTAAGTAGAGGTACCACTGTACTTCGTTGTTGTATTTAACCACAATTTTAAGGTAGCTGCGCTTCAGTAGATTTTACAAGGGCTGCGTTACATTTAAAACCATCTGTTTTTACTGTGGCCTCAGCAATCAGAATGAATTAATACATTCACTTGAATGGAATATAGTACTTTAACTGAAGGTGTGCATCACCGAGTATGGAGTCGCTCAGTCAAAATATGAAGTTTTTATCAATAAAAGTTTGTCTTGTCTGTAAAAGTGTCTCTTCTTGCCCTGGCTTCATGTGTGGGCGGTGTTTTGTACTTGCATTGCTAAAATATAAAAGGAAGCACTACAATGGGTCTCAAATATTTGTAATGTGTCCTGTTACTGCATGAGTTTATTGATGATAGACTATAAACTACACATATAAAGTAAATTATATTGACGACTGAACATCTCACATTTGCCACAACATACAGTTATGAACATAACTCACAAAGGATCACACAAGTGATCTGACAAAAAAATAAATACATTAACAAGCGGCTTATTTTACAGTTGATGTGCCATATTCACACAATCAAATAAATCTCAGTTCAGTCCCTTTTATATTAAGTGGAAATTGTGCTACTTTGGCTTTGACACTTTACCTATAAAAGCAAAGGATTTCAGTACTTTCCACAGTGGCGAGGTCCGTTGTGGGCTGGCTGCTTTCCTCCTGCCTAGATGAACGACAGAAATGGATGGTGGTTAGGTTCAAGCAAGTTCAACACTTAATACGGGCTGAGGCAAATCTGAAAAATTAGAATACCATGAAAAAATTCAATATTTTTTTCACTCATTTCAGAAAGTGAAACCCATATAAGATTCATTACAGGGGCAGTGATATATTGAAAGTGTTTATTTTAATATTGATGATTACGGCTACAGCCCATATTAACCAACACCTCAGCGGCTAACATTTATATTTAAAAACTATTTTTTAAAGTTAATTTTAGGTAATATTCTAATTTTTTGCCAAAATGAATTTGGGGTTTTCAGGGGCTGTAAGCCGTAATCATCAAAATTAAAATAAATAAATGCTTGAAATATATCACTGTCTGTGTAATGAATCTACATAATATACAGATTTCTCTTTCTGAAATGAGTGACAAAAAATATTGAAGTTTTTCATGATATTCTAATTTTTGGAGATGTACCTGTATTAGGGAAATACACCTGTGAAAGTCAGTGGTGGGATGTGACAAAAATGCTTTGTTTCCCTGACAAGCACTGCAGGATCCACAGAATAGGTGTGTGGGTCTATTCTGACGCTTTAGAAAATTATATGAATGACTTTATAAATCACTGGTTTTAAAAAGCAATTTTAATATGACGAGATTTCGGCTCCTGTGGTCCATTTCACCAGTATCACAATATAAACAGGGAGGCTAACCCCTGGCATGTGGAAACACATTCTAGCATTAAATTGCACACAATTTAATGCGCAGCACCAAAGTGCAATACGTACACAAACCAGGACTTTAACCAGGATTAACATATTTCATCGTTTTGCTCTCACAAGCGAATACTTAGGAGAAAACAAGCGCGAATCAGCAGTTGGTACTAGCTAGCTACTAGCTAAAACTCGTTAGCCAGCACAGAACAGCGCTGTATGGCTCAAAAAAAGTGAGCTTACCACCAACAGGATAAATAAGCGAACAGATGCACATTATTACAAATCACTCACCATCGATGGTTCTCTCACGTTCGTCTTCAGCTTGTCCGTAGTCCGGTTCTATGCTGGGCTGCCATCTGTATCGGTGCGGGTCGCTCCTCTCACTGTGGATCTGCCACCAAGCAGAGAAAACCCTGCACCTCTTCGTTGGACCACAGTGTAGAGTTCCGCAAAACCTACAACACTGTCTGTATTAATATCGTATTTACTCCGTGACCGAGTTAGTCCGTGAAATATTGCAAATGGCAGTCGTGTGTAGATTCATCAGAAGACGGTCGCTTTCGTGACGTTACGACCTGACCAATCAGTGGCAACCAGGCTGTTGACGTCACATCACAGCACGACTCAGCACGGTTGTACCCTGCCCTCAAGCAGGGACGAAAATAGCGGCTGTTAAACCGTGTTGGGGCTAGTGGAAAGAGCAACAAAGCGTGCTGAGCTGTCCCGTGTTGGGCTAAGCGGGGCTAGTGGAAAAGGCCTTTATTTTATCCTATACCAGCAAATGGGAATGGTTTCAATACAATGTTAGAAGAATCGGCATACAAGAAGGGGGAAAAAAATGGCCTACTTAAGGAAAAAAAATCCACTCGAAATCATATCTAAAAGAAATGCAATATGTGACCAAACCCAACTAAATGATGTAAACAACCTCGAATTGCATCAATTACAGTCTTTATATTTGTTCAAGGGCTAAATCAAACTTTATTTGTATAGCACTTTCAAACATATGATGCTGCACAAAGTGCTTTACATAGATAAAAACAGCAGACACATTTAGTTACATATACTTACACGATACATCCTCACCCCTTCCAACCCTCCCATAAACATGCCCACTAAACAAACAGGCAAACACAACCACCCTCTACTTCTCTTACACACATATAAAATAAAAGAGACATTGCTAGGCACTGAGGCACCATGTGAAAGAGCTACCATCCTGTGGAGCCCCCCAGTGCCGGGAGACGACACAGCCCATAACCAGAGAGGGCGCCACAGAGGCCACCCCAACCAGGACAGGCCGGGGCCCACACCACAGCTGCAGGCAGGGGCATAAAGCCCCCACCCACCCAAGCTAGAGCGACCCACGAGACCAGCACCCCTGCAGATGGTCCAGGCAGCATCCGGCATTATGGTCTCCACTGAGGAAACAGTGGAGGTACAACACATAAAATACAAGCGAAACCTAAGAACACACAGAACAAAGAGAACTAAAAACCCATACTCCTATGGGTATGGGTTTTTAGCCTGCTCCTTCCATAACTGATAGCATGGTAGATAGCGTTACAGCCTCTCTGCATCAGACTCTAGATTTGGTGGCCCCTTTAAAAAAGAAAAAGTCTAACCAGACATTTCTAACCCCTTGGTTTAACTCAGAAACTCATAGCTTAAAACAGAAGAAGGAAATGGCCTTCTACTCATTTAGATGAATTCTACTGAGCGTGGAGAAATCATCTCTTAATTTATAAAAAATCTCTTAGAAAAGCTAGAACAAGTTATTATTCTGCATTAATAGAAGCGAATAAGAATAACCCCAGGTTTCTTTTCAACACCATAGCCAGGCTGACAAAGAGTCAGGACTCGGTCAATCCTCGCATCCCCCCTGAGCTTTCTAGTCAGGACTTTTTGAACTTTTTCAATCATAAAATTTTATCTATTAGAGATAAAATCAGTCAGATTCTTCCTAGTGTAAACTCAAGTACATTAACTACTACAACTCCCTCAATTGATATCGGTTTAGATAAGTTTACTCCAATTGACCTCTTAAGAGTTGGATAAAATAATCTCATCTAAGCCTTCATCTTGCCTTTTGGACCCTATTCCTACCAGGTTATTTAAAATTGTCTTCCCAATTATTGATAGCCATATTCTTTTCTCGTATGCTTTTTTATGCTCGTATTCTCGTATGCTTTTAAAATTGCTGTAATTAAACCCTTACTCAAAAAGCCGACGCTCGATCCAGGAGTTCTGGCTAACTATCGACCAATCTCTAATCTGCCTTTCATTTCAAAAAATCTTAGAGAGTTGTTGCTGCGCAATTGTTTGATCACTTGCAGGAAAATGGTTTATTTGAAGAGTTTCAACTGGGTTCAGAGTTCATCACAGCACTGAAACTGCCTTAGTTAAGGTCACTAATGACCTCCTTATCGCTTCTGATAATGGACTTGTTTCTGTTCTTGACCTTTTAGATCTGAGTGCAGCCTTTGACTTTATCGATCATGCCATTCTACTTGATAGATTAGAACACTATGTTGGATTAAATGGAACTCCGCTGCAGTGGTTTAGATCTTATTTGTCCGATAGACTTCAGTTTGTTCACATCAATGATGAATTTTCTTCCCACTCTAAGCTCAGTCACGGAGTTCCACAGGGATCTGTGTTAGGCCCTACTCTTTTTAGTTTATATATGCTTCCGTTAGGCAATATCATTAGAAAGCACTGTATACATTTTCACTGTTACGCAGACGACACACAACTATACCTGTCAATGAAGCCCGATGATTGTAATCAATTACTGGCGCATTCCAAATACCCATACATGTACGGGTATTTATTTCGCCCAAAAATGCAGCCCTATACGGTCTTATTTGGGTGGAGACCTCTCTCATCTTTTAAGTGGGAGAACTTGCACAACTGGTGGCTGACTAAATACTTTTTTGCCCCACTGTACATCTTTGCACTAATGCAGTATGCAGTACAAGCATCTGTACTGGCATCTGTTTGAATTGAATGAATTGAACTAGCCACCATAATACAACTGTACACAATTTATAGTCAACTGCATTTTCAGTCAGTATCTGTCTATGTTGTTCAATACTAGTATGCTATGTTTTGGTTCATGCCTAGAAATGAGCTACAATTTATGGATGATATCTTCTGCTTTCTGGATATCTTCATCTCTGACACGGAATAGTATACATCGTCTTGAGCTGCCTTGTGGAACATACACTGGATTGCTGCAGACACACAAGGCCCGGGCCACCCGGGCACATGGCATGACGACATGTAGACTGTTTTGTAAACAACCGGCACGTGTATCCCGAACACAGCCGAGATAATACGGAAATAAAGGAAGTGCCTCCGACAGCTTTTTCAGCCAATTACGAGGAGTGATTTAGTGGCTGCGGGCCTGCTGCTTAGTACACACACACTTGAAAAAATATATACATACAAGTGCCACACTTCAATTGGTAAAGCTTTGAATAAATCTCGAAAAAAATGTCCTTCATGTCAAAGCTGGCGCGGACCCCGAAAATGCACACGCTTTGTGCAACGCAACCCTCTGGTTTGGACAGCCTCGCTGGTGTCCTGATGGCAACGAACGCAGCACCCGGCGGTGAGTCTCCAACGACAAGCGAATGCAGCAGCCTGACTGATCTGCACTCCCTTCCGCTTCAGGGAGACTTACGACGCAGAGTTTCCAGGTGAAACTCTCCGGAGAACACCCACGACTGGGACCTACGTTCAGGTCCACGCGTTCTGATAAGCGTATAGACCCAAATAAAACCGTATAGGGTGACATAGGGCATATCCCAATAAGCGTATAGACCCAAATAAGACCGTATAGGGCTGCATTTTTGGGCGAAATAAATACCCGTACATGTACGGGTATTTGGAATGCACCAGTACTGATACATTCACTGGTAACATTTACTGGTAACATACATGTATCTGAACTAGAAGTACAATAAGGAAACAAAGAAGTTTAATAATATGTCTGTATGTGAACCCTACTACCCCATTAATCAACAATAAAATCATTATATGCTATTTTTTTTTTTTTTTTAAACTTATTTGTACCCGTAGGTCAGGGATGGCAACAGGAAATTCTGATTTCAGCTGAAATCTAATTTGGTCGATTGACTCATGGGGAGGCCGGGGGGGCGCAGCCCCCCTGAAGCTGGGAGGTTTTCAGTAAAACAGAAGTAATTTAGACTGAAAAAAATGATTAAAAAAATGAAATACTAGACTTAGATAATGAAAAGTTAACTTACTTTTTCTTCAATGTTGTCTCACTGTCTTTAGTCCAACATATTTAACAGTTCTATTAGAGTTTTTTACACTATTTACACTGGTCACCAAGTCACTTCTAATGTGAAACTTTCTTCCTTTTGGCAGCAAGCTGTGTCAGTCTCTGAACTTTGAACTTCATCTCCTTTTCCGTTTTCTTCAGAAACTGTCCGAGTGTTTCTGTTACCTCATTGAACTTTGAGCCAATTTTCACCTTTACTGTCACTTCGCTCCCCGAAGCTCCTGGGTTTTTATGATTTTTAAGTACCAGAACTGTGCTTACATGACATAAAACAAACAGCTGAATGCCACTTATTACTGTATAATATTGACTTATGTTCCAAGAAGATAGCATTCCTAAACTAGAAAAGCACTCAGAGCGCATCCCTCCACCAAGGCTCCTTCCGTTTGTCATGGATCAACTCCAAAATGTAATGGGTTTGTGTGTAGGCCTATAGCCACTGGTGGTGAAAATTGCATCAAAGTCTGTCCATCAGTTTTGGAGTATTGTTGCTAACACACTGTGAGAAGATAAGCGCCTTGGCTGAGGTATGCATTCTCAGATCATCACCAAAATATAATGGGTTCCTCTCTAGCCCAAGAACCACCTCTGGTGAAAATTTTATCCAAATCCATCCAGTAGTTTTTGTGTAATCGTGCTGCACAAATACAAAAAAGCCCTTGGTGGAGGTATGCACTCTCAGATCATCACCAAAATCTAATCATCTGTTCCCCGTTCCATTGCACACCTTTCCTGAAAATTTCATGAAAATCCATCCATAACTTTTCCTTGCTAACAGACAGACAAACCAACACCGATGAAAACATAACCTCCTTGGCGGAGGCAAATATTCCAACAAGCATTATCCATCACATGCTTTAACACTTGATCAAATCAAAATCAGTTAATTTTATCTATTACATAATAGAAATAAAATTCCAACATACCATTACTTTTTGCTAATTTCAGCATTCATTTCAGATCACCAGTTTCAATCTCCATTGAGATTTGAGCAGTTCATTTTCCTCCCCTGCGCAGCCCAGCTCATACAGCCTTGCACGCTGCACTCAAACGGAAACCGGCGGACAGAGTCGACTGGACTCCTGAACGGGAGCAGGCGTTCTGAGGTTAAAACAGCGCTCACTACCGACGCCTCGGTCATGGGCATAGCGGCCGTCGTGGAGCAATGCGTTGCCGGTTCTTGGCAGCCGCTCACCTTTTTTTTTTAGCAGGTCTTTGCACGACAGTGAGCGTAAATACAGCGTGTTCGACAGAGAGTTAATGGCTCTCTACCTAGCATACGCCACTTCCGGTTCTGGCTGAAAGGGCACACCACTGCGTTCTTGGACCACAAGCCGCTAACGTACTTAACGTACATATAATATAAAAATAAAGCGGAATTCGGTGAATTACCGGAAAAATCATATCCCTGACAACAAGCCGAAATGAATTTTTGACAAAGCATACGAGCCATTTGATTGGTCCAATCGTTTGCAACTATCCAATCGCAGGGCTGTTTACAATACAGCAGTAGCTTGAGTACATCCAGGTTATCGCGAGACTTGACCCGTGGAAGCGCCGAGCGCGTATGTTTTTTTTCTTCCAAACTTTATTGAGAACAAGGTAAAGGTACAAAATTATGACATAGATGATGATAAAATCGGCGGAAATCCGCGGATCGGCGGAAAATTGCCATCCCTGGTAGGTAGATTTGGTTTGCAGTCTGGTGACAAGCCACCGGCTGCTGGTCGCTGCGTGCGCGAGCGCCCTAAACACTATATTGTTTAATTATAAAGTAAATATATATATTTGTAAACTAAATCCTCATATTTTTGGCAGGTAGCAAGTATTAGTAAGCTGATTTGCAATATTATGAATATACTGGTACATTTGTTGTATTATTTTTTTTTCAAATGTTTAAAGTCCTCGTACGGTGACATTTTTTTATTGAACTAATAAACTGACTGTATGAAAATATTCCATTCTGGCCATTCCCGTGATTTAATATGTGTCACCAGCCAACATAAATGACTTTATTTGGTAATAGCCCATCTTTCACTTAGTGATGCTGCAGTACCGCCATCTGTCGATAGGGGCGGGCAGCAGTGACGTCAGCACAGGAAGAAGTGAGGGTGATATTGCCTGCCTGTGCTGTGAGCCTCATCAGAGAAACATTCCCATCGGATCACTACAAGGCATTTTGCCTACCAAGATTAGATTTGTGAAAAATGATATTTAAATAAAGTTTTGTAAAATCATATGTTGAGTTTATTAATGTTCATGTCAATTTTATAATTCTAATATTTCAGCATTCATCAAAGTCGCATGTCATATACATTTGAATCATTTTTCTACCATTTTATGGTATAAAATTCGGGTTCCATTTTTAAAAGCACATTTCTCTTAAAATCTTAGGCTTATATTTGTTTGTCTTAGCAAAATATGTTGCTTCCCTAACAATTGAAAGCTGAACTTTCATTGCTAATTGGAAATTTCTTCTACTTTTACATGTTTGATTTTGAAAAGCTAGATACATGTTGCTCAACAGCATCAGCTTTGATGGGACGCTGAAATTTGGCACTCAATGTGGTGGGAACTCTGGCTTGTACAGAGTGCTACTCCTCCCATAAGTGGGTTGGATCAACCAAGGTTTTGTTGAACAGAGTATTCATCAGATCATCAACATATTCTGAAAAAAAATATATTCAATAAAAATTAGACATCCATTTGACTACAGTATGAAATACAAATATGACCCAAATTAACATAATTTGATAAAAGCTATGAAATGTGAAAGTTGAATGAAGACCAACCCTCCACCCACTGTAAATATCATATACAAGCCTAGAAAATGATACTAATATTTCTTATACTCCCCGAAAGTTGGATTAACTTTCTTTGCTTGCAGTGTATATCCGCCTTTTTTGAATTTTGGGTACCTGATGATGAAGACCGGCTCACCATCACGATTCTGTGCCTGCTTGCGGCCTGCATTTTCATTAAAGTGCATTGCAGCTAAACAAAGTCTGTAATTAGAATATTATCACAATGATTTATTTTTGGACATATAAGCGATCTGTCTATCAGCAGAAATTCTATGTAATTGGCACTGTTATTATAATTGCATTTCATATTTTTGGTCACATATTGCATCTCCTCACCTTGTCAACATTCCAAGGAATGAGAAGTGTACACTCTTTGGTGCAAAATGGATAATCAGACTGTGGAAAGCCTCCACATTTGAAGTTTGGTGCCCTGGACTCAGCTTTCGCACATCCCTGAGGACCTGTGTTTTGTTGATCATATCAACAACTTTTTCACAGCCCTTTGTCCCTGAAATAAATAAATTGTAGGCGTGAGATATGTGACCAAAAATGATGAAAATCAATGGGATAATAATTTTTGTATATATATATAACACATGCACTGTTGTTTCATTGTGTGAAACTGTTTTTTGTGTTAGGTTGCAGTCTCTCAGGAGCTGGGGATCGTATGTAGTGCTCGCATCTTTGTACTTGGGTTGATGCGCAGGCAGCAGAGCAGCGCGCCGTTCAGCCGGAAAAAAGCAGAGGACAAGGGTAACGGGCACCACACCGAGACAGGGATAATCAGTGATAATGTTGCTTACTTGCAGGGACAGGTGGCTGGCGTCGGCAGGTGATGAGCCCGGGAGACAGCGTCCTGCAGGTGGGTTAAATAGTCGCTGCTGAAGAGGCGCAGGTGTGTGCGCAGCTGAAGCCGCTGATGAGCGGCGAGTCGTGACACAAATTGCAACTTATTCTCGAAATCGCTGTCAACGAATTGTCTACTGCACATGTTGGGTGATTTACCGACATCATTCCAATTTTTTCGCGTTTTCTGAACGAATTTCACCCATGCCGTTCTGATTTTCCCAAGGACGGGAAATTCAAAAACACTCACCGCATGCTCCGCTGGTATAACGTCGCACCCATGGACAACACAACGCCAAACCATAATTAATTCAATTCCTGAAATCCTAATCTTAATAAATAATCTATTTGTAATCCACAAGTACTCCGAGAAATATCCGTAATCGCCGATTTTAAAACGTAAACAACAAGCAATGTCCGCCGAGCGTGTGCGTGTCTCTCCCTGTGATGATGTCACACAGTCAGTGGCCATCTTAGCCGCTGATCGCTTGGCTGAGTCAGACAGCTCTCAAGGACAGCGTACTTCAAGAGCGCATTGTCACCTTATGCGACATTTGTTGACACCAAAACATGTGCGGTTCAAATTAGCTCGTCTCACACAAAAATTTAAGATATGATTTAGCGATATTGAATTTTCGTCTGGACAAGGCCTTTAAACTTCACCATTAAATTTGGTAAATTTTAAATTGCTATTAATGTTCCTCTGATAAATTGTTCATACAATATTTTCAAAAGAAATAAAACCAATTCAGAAGGTGGTTTCTTTTAATTTTGTAGATATTTCAATATCTCAGGCATAATTATGAACATTATTTAACTTTGTATGTATTGTGCATCCCTATACTATTATTGCACACCTATACTTTTATTGAAATTTTAACAAATTTCCAGCCTATACTATTATTACGCCCTATACTCTTATTAAAATTTTCAGTTTTTTCCACCCTATACTATTATTCCTACCTATACACTTATTTGGAATGCACCAGTAAAGCCAAGTTAGATGCCTGTCTTAAGGATAGCAAAGCCTGGATGACTTGTAATTGTCTGCTATTGAACTCAGATAAGACAGAAGTTATTCTTGTTGGCCCAAAAAACCTTAGAAATTCCTTTCCAAATCATGCTTTTAATTTGGATGTCACCACTCTCACTCTGAATAGTTCTGTGAGGAACCTTGGAGTTATTTTTGATCAAGATCTCTCCTTTAATTCACATATTAAGCAGGGATGAGAATGGGGTTTGGGGAAAAAAGAGGAAACTAAGTCGGGGGTCTTCTGGGGGGCAACGACCCCAGAAGCTAACGAAATCTGGTGTTTTAGAATGCTCAAATGTGGTCTTATATTTAAAGTCAGAAGTAAGTACAAATACATTTATAGTTTATCTTTTTAATCTGCTGCTGCATCACATGTGTAAATTTATGATATCTGAATGGTATGTTGATGTAATAATACTAAATTATATTTTACTACTATTTAATATGTTTAGAACTGACACAGAATTACATTTACATAGTTCTAGAACAGACAAAATAATTTAACCAAGTAAAATAAATTATAAATATTAACAAAATTCCATCACCAAGTCCATCACCCATTTATTAAAATATACTGACATTCTGCAAACATTTTGATTTATTAATGTGTGCATTTGTTACTGTTACTAGGAATATAAAAAAAGTTACATATTCGTATATTTTAATATTTGAAAGATAATCTAAGAAAGTAAGTAAAACCTAAAAGATGTTTAATATTTTTATGCATGACCAAAAAGAAATTATGTTTACTAATAAAAGCAAAGATATCTTAGGAAAGGCAACCCATCACCACCCATGACAAAAAAACTTACACATGCATTATTTAACTCCTCCTAGTGGAACAAAAAACGATAAATTATATTCAAAATTCTTAGACTGCATTTCAAATTGTGAGAAAATATGTAACGAGAAAAGCACTCGGAGAGCGCAGACCTCCGCCCAGCGCCACAGTTCCCCCCATACAGTGTTTAACATCTTAAATATTAATCCTACATTTATTTTGTCTAACTTTATAGATTCCTTGACCATGGAAAAAAAATGCCATTCGCAAGAATTTTTTTAAAGGATTCTTTTTTTTTTTTTTTTTTTTTACCTCCGCCAAGGAGGTAAAAAAAAAAAAAAAAGAATCCTTTAAAAAAAATTCCTGGATCCAGACGGTGATCCGGATCACCACCAAAATCTAATCATCTGTAGGATACCCCATTTCTGACAATCTGAAAATTTCATGAAAATCCGTCCATAACTTTTTGAGTTATCTTGCTAACAGACAGACAGACAGACAGACAGACAGACAAACCAACGCCAATGAAAACATAACCTCCTCGGCGGAGATAATAATAACATTTATCTATAACAATCGATAATCAGCATTCAAATGCAATTAGTGTTTCAAAACAGGCATGACATCACAACTTACACATGCTATTTCATAACAAATTCATTACGTGAAAATTCTCAAGTACATTACTTATAACGAGAAAAAAATCTTACCTCGGAATGTGTCTTCCGATCACTAATTGCTGTAATCGGGGCCGATTGTGATGAACTTTGATTGACTGGCATCTGAATTTGACGGTGTCCATCGATCGTTTTGAACGCAGCACGAGCGAGTAGTTCGATCTCTTGTAGCCACAATTTTGAGACGTTTCTGTTTTGAACAGTGCTCAACTAAGGCAACACAACCACGAGATCCATAACTCAAGAAATCGTTGCAATAAACACACTGGGCTTTCCCTGGTACTTCGCATTTCGCTATGAAGTCGGCCATTTTTTCAACCACAACTTCGGTATTTTTTACCGATCTTTACAGTAATTGACACAGTTTTTTCGAGCCATTCTCAACGAAACTTGTTCCTTATCCCTTTGTTGATTTCTAAAATTTTTGCTTTGTTGTCTTTCGTGAGTTTTAGGTTCACCATTTTCATGAAATCATGAAAACTCGGTTGATTGAATGGTCCGCCATTTGCATTTCGCTCCGCGTGTGGGATATGACAAAGGAATAACAAAATCGCCAATTGGTTGCTTCAATAAGTATCAGCCAATCAGTGGCCTTATGACATTACATTACTGATCTCGCTGGTTAGCGCGTTCTGCACGGTGGATTTTAGCAGCTGATCGAAAATACGACTCACCGCTCATAACATACCTCCAACCCCCCCCTTCCCCCCCGAAAATTTTCTCCTCGAATTTAGACGATTCACGAGAATGACCCTAGACATGATCAAATCCGAGGAATTCCGCGGATCCGCGGAGAATTCTCATCCCTGATTAAATTTGTTTCTAAGACTGCCTTCTATCATCTGCGCAATATTGCCAAGATTAGGAGCATCTTGTCTCTGAATGATGCTGAGAAACTGATCCACCCCTTTGTCAACTCTCGATTAGATTATTGTAACTCGTTATTTTCGGGTTGTCCTAAAATATCCTTAAAAAGTCTTCAGTTGATCCAAAATGCTGCTGCAAGAGTTTTAACTAGTTCTAGAAAAAGAGATCATATCTCTCCGGTTCTGTCCTCCTTTCACTGGCTTCCCATAGAGTTTAGAATTACGTTTAAAATCCTTCTCACTTTCAAAGCTCTTAATAATCAGGCCCCCTTATATATAAAAGATCTGATATTACCTTATCATCCTAATAGAGCACGACGCTCCCAAAATGCTGGATTACTTGTAATGCCCAGAATCTCCAAAAGTACATTGGGAGGCAGAGCCTTCTGCTATCAAGCTCCTTCTCTGTGGAACCAGTTACCACTCTGGGTCCAGCAGTCAGACTCGGTCTCTGTTTTTAAGAACAGGGTAAAATCCATCCTTTTCAATCTAGTCTACGATTAGGGAGGGATTTCGTGTCTCTTAACCCCGCTTCTGTTCTGCTGTTAATAGATCCATACTGCTGGGTGACCGCCAATAATGTACTTGGCTTCCCACTGTTATGTTCTTTAAGTCTGTCCTCTTTATCCTCTCTATCCCCTCACCCCCAGCCAGTCACAGCAGATGACTGCCCCTCCCTGAGCCTGGTTCTGCTAGAGGTTTCTTCCTGTTAAATGGGAGTTTTTCCTCTCCACCGTCGCTAAGTGCTTGCTCACAGGAGATCGTCTGATTGCTGGGTCTTTCTGAAATTGTGGGGTTTTCTCTGCATTTTGTAGCGCTATGAAATGACTTTTGTTGTGATGTGGCGCTATATAAACAAAGTTGAATTGAATTCTTATAAACTGAGCTAAGAACACATCAAAATAAGAGAATCTAAAAGCAAATGGAGCCAAGAAGAACATAAAACAATGGCAGATAAATGACTACAGGTGCATCTCAATGTTACACTATATGGGGAAGGAGAGAACATTTGGAACGCAGCAGAAATCTGGACGATCGGGGAAAAAAAAACTTCCAGAGAAGCTAGGCTATGCTAGGCTAGTTCAGTTAGCTGCTGTTAGCGCGGTTCAGGTGGTTTTAAATCCTCTTAAAGCAGAACCAGAACCTTCTCCGGGTCACATCAGTGTCGTCTCACAAACATTCCTCACATCCGTTGGTGACACACAAAAGTCTTTTCAACTGTTTTACTCACCAAATCTCGAATCCCCACGTGACAACCATTATCTGGACGCTGAACAGACTCGGTTACAACGCATGCGCATTTCGACTTCACGGGCTGACGCTCGACACATATGCATGCCCAAAGTGTGACGTATTTCCTGTTTACAACAATTTATAAAAGTTAAAACTTTGGAGTATAGATTGATGTGGTTGAAGGCGGTAGATTTGGTTGACGTGATTTTGTAGATTTAGTTTAAAATGTCATCTTTCACTTTTTACCATTTGCTGCAAGACTCCTTCAAAAAGGAGAGATCAGGTCTGGTGTTGGACGCTCTGAGCGGAACAAACTGCATCGGCTGTCCAGGAAATTGACCCTGAAAGCTCAGTTTTAGTTCAGATACTCCTAAAGAAGTCGCAGTTATGGATTTTTCATTGACAGATTTATTTTACAAATTCATAGGTATGGTTTTGAATAACCTTCAGATTTTCATGTCTGATTTTCGAACTTTTTCTGATTTATCAAAATTATCATATTTTGAAAAGTGATCATGTCAAACTTAGTTCTCAAATTCAAATTCAAACGTTTATTTCAAACTCAGGGTTCATATTAAATGCAGACCTAAAACGAGTAGAAAATAAATAAATAAATAAAAGTATATGCAGATCAGCAGACACTCGGCGCTCTTGTAACAACAATAACATACAATATTGGACTCAGTATAAAATGAAACGCCACCACTTCCAAATGCTGGAGTGAAGTGTGAGTGACGAGTTGACAATTGTTGATATAAGATGATTGTTACATGCCAGCTGTAGAAGAGCTTGGAATAACGAGGCGATGTGACTTATAAACCAAAGTTTATTATCAGCTTCACTCCTCTAACAAGTCTCATCTAGTGCAGCAGCAGAAGTAGTAAGAGAGCGAACACATTCGGCTCTGCGTACTTATTCTCACACAACAAAAGACATGCATATCAAAGCATGGGCTGCACGGTGGCGCAGTGGTTTAGCACTGTGGCAGCACAGTTTTACCCTTGGCCGGGGGATCGCGGGGATCATGAGATCGTGGGTTCGATCCCAGCCCCTGACCAACAGTGAGCTGTGTGGAGTTTGCATGTTCTCCCCGTGTTGCGTGGGTTTACTCGGGGATTTCTCCGGTTTCCTCCCGCATACCAAAAACATGTAGGTTTAGGGCGCTCGCGCACGCAGCGACCGGCAGCCGGTGGCTTGTCACCAGACTGCAAACCAAATCTACCTACGGGTACAAATAAGTGACAAAAAAAAAAAAAAAAAAAAAGCTGACATCCCTCATTAACTTAATTCCCCTCCTTTGTCTCCGTACCCCTCCACCTGGCCCTGGGAGGTCAGGGCGACCTATCTGGTCTCCACCGCAGTGCCTCGGATGCTCTTTGATCCTCACTGGCAGTTGAGACCCTTTGTCCTGTTCTGAGGTGTGAAGTCGCTTTACATATGTAATCACCAAACATTCTCACATGCTTATACATATGTAGGTTATGGGATATATGATTAATATAGACCACAGCCCCCCCTCCCCAAACGACTAAGAAAAGGACAATAGAAAAATTCACAGTTTAAGATAATTATTATGACATACTAACTGCTACACCTCTTGATGAAGAAGAAACTTTCCAGCAGCCATGCTCCTGTAGAGAATTCAGTGATAATCATAACAGCATAGTAATATCATAAGTCAGTCCTAAACTGTTACAGCACAATTAGTGAACAACTTTTGAGTAGTTTGCATCAGTCCTTGTGCCGTCTGGGCTTTAATCTTCTTCCAAATCTGCTGTGGGTCCGTTCGGGCGTCCTGGTGGGACCTTCCTGTAAGGAATCTGCAGCTTGGGAAGGAGAGTGATTATTTGTTCCTTGCAGGGGGGGTGAGTCTTTTCTCTTGGGGGGTCTACCCCGCCGAGGTGCTCTCGCCAACCGTGCAGGCTCGTCTCTCAACAAGAAGGCAGGTTTAAGTCTGTCAATGCTGACTGTTTCTTTTCTGTTCCCAAAATCAAGCACAAAATGCTTATCACCAGGTTCCAGCACTCTGAATGGTCCATCGTATGGTGGGCGGAAGGGTGGTTTTAAAGCTTCATGCCTAACAAAAACGAATTCATCGTTTTTTAAAGCTTGGGGGACAAAAACTCGTGGAAAAGAGTGATGTGCCGGCCCCGGGAGAGAGTCCGGTCCGTTGCTGCCTAAAAACCTCGGGGCTGGAAAATGCCCTGGCTCTGGGTTCTCTGGTAAAAAATCACCTGGGAGCCTGAGAGGTTGTGCAAAAACTAATTCTGCTGGGGAGGCATCTAGATCCTCTTTAGGTGCAGCACGCAACCCCAATAAAACCCAAGGAAGTTTATTTACCCAATTTGTATCCGTTA
Source organism: Pholidichthys leucotaenia (assembly GCA_020510985.1). Classification (NCBI taxonomy): domain Eukaryota; kingdom Metazoa; phylum Chordata; class Actinopteri; order Cichliformes; family Pholidichthyidae; genus Pholidichthys; species Pholidichthys leucotaenia. The sequence continues at coordinate 23,585,488 of CM035836.1, read as the reverse complement.
GTGAGGCTCTGAGGGTGGCCTTTAAAGACCTGTGAAAACGCTCGCATAACCCATTAGACAGAGGGTGATAAGCGGTGGTGCGGTGAATTGTCGCTCCTAAGCTGCTAGCCATGGCTGACCAAAGCTCCGAGACAAATTGAGGCCCCCTATCGGACGTGATGTCCGATGGGACGCCGAAACGTGCCACCCAGTTTGTCAAAAAAACACGAGCGACTTCCTCCGCTGTGGTTGACGCCAGAGGGACCGCCTCCGGCCAGCGCGTAGTGCAGTCTATCATTGTTAACAGATGTGTGAAACCTTGGGAGGAAGGTAGTGGTCCCATGAGGTCGACATGAACGTGGTCGAACCTTCTAGCAGGGATTCGAAAAGGCTCCAGAGGGGCTTTTGTGTGTTTGTGTACTTTGGCGCGCTGACAAGAAATGCAAGTCTTTGCCCATTCTTTTACGTTTTTGCACAGGCCAGGCCACACAAACTTTTCGGCGACCATTTTAACTGAAGCGCGCACACCTGGGTGCGCGAGGGAGTGAATTGAGTCGAAAATACGGCGGCGCCATGCAGCTGGGACTACCGGGCGAGGTCGGCCGGTTGAGATGTCGCATATTAGGGGGGGCACGCCGTCGCGTAAACCCCTTTCCTCCAGCCTTAACCTTGTTGGTCCAGACAGGAGTGTGCGCACGTCCGCGTCACTACTTTGCTCCTCCGCCATGGCTGCATAATCTATCCCTACGTGGATTGGGGCTGCGTATGTGTCCGCGTTGGCGAAGAGTTCTGTGGCTGAGGTAGTATAATCTGTCTCCTCGCGCTCTGGCGATGTCACAGCGCGAGAGCGGCAGTCTGCTACCACGTTAAGTTTGCCTGCCACATGTCGAATGTCTGTGGTGAACTCTGAAATCGCAGCTAGCTGTCTTTGTTGCCTGCCTGACCACGGTTCAGAAATTTTAGCCATCGCAAAGGTGAGCAGTTTGTGGTCTACAAAAGCCGTGAAACGCCGCCCCTCCAACCAGAACTGGAAGTGCCGGATAGATAAATGAAGTGCTAGCAGCTCCCTGTCAAAGGTGCTGTATTAACGCTCAGTTTGGTTTAGCGATTTGCTGAAAAATGCCAAAGGTTGCCAGGTTCCGCCGACGTGTTGTTCTACAACCGCCCCTATGACCAGGTCTGAAGCGTCTGTGGTTAGCGCAATGCGGGCCGAGGGATCAGGGTGAACCAACAATGGGGCATTAGCTAGGGCACTTTTTACTTCCGTGAAGGCGCGTTCACGCTCCGGGGTCCATTCGACCGCATTGGAAGGTTTTTGTTTTCTGAGCGCGTCATATAGAGGCTGCATGAGCTGAGCTGCGCGGGGGAGGAAACGGTTGTAAAAATTCACCATTCCCAAAAATTCTTGCAGCGATTTGATCGTTTGTGGCCGTGGGAAATTTTTTACTGTGTGAACTTTGTCTGGCAGTGGGACTGCCCCCTTCGGTGAAACTCTGTGTCCCAAAAAATCAATTTGTGACACGCCGAATTTGCATTTGGCTGGATTGATTATTAACCCGTGCTCTTCTAGTCTCTGAAAAACCATAGTGAGATGCTGTTCGTGTTCTTCCTCAGATGGGCTGGCTACCAGCATATCGTCGAGGTAGACAAACACGAAAGGGAGGTCGCGTAATACTGCGTCCATCATCCGCTGAAAGGTTTGAGCAGCGACTTTGAGGCCAAAAGGCATCCGCAAAAATTCAACAAGACTGAAGGGGGTTATTACAGCTGTTTTAGGAATGTCTTCTGCTCGAACGGGGACTTGATGATAGCCCCGGACCAGGTCTATTTTTGAAAAAATGCGCGCACCCGCCAGATGTAGTGAAAAATCTTGGATGTGAGGAATTGGGTAGCAGTCATGCGCTGTCGCATTGTTTAATCTGCGGTAATCGCCGCACGATCTCCAAGAACCGTCGGATTTAGGGACCATGTGAAGCGGTGACGCCCAGGGGCTTTTTGAGCGCCTGATAATGCCTAGTTTTTCAAGGGTGGTAAACTCGTCCCGAGCTATGGCGAGCTTGGTCGCGTCTAAGCGCCGAGCTTTGGCGAATATGGGTGGGCCCGTTGTGGGAATAAAGTGTTCGACCCCGTGCTTAGCCACTGTAGCTGAGAATCTGGGAATTGTGAGTGCTGGAAATTGAGTGAGGAGTTGATCAAACTTACCTCCTGCTGTAGTGACGCTGGCCTGCACGGATGGTGGAGAAACTCGAGCTGAGCAGGGAATAGAAGCAAAAGACAATGCATTAACCAAGCGTCTGTTCGCTAGATCGACCAATAACCCATGTGCACACAAAAAGTCTGCGCCCAACAAGTTAAAACTCACCGCCGCTACAACAAATGTCCATCTGTAGTTGCGGCCATGGATGCGGAGGGGCAGGCTCTTTTCGCCATAAGTGTCGATGATGGAGCCGTTGGCTGCCACCGCTCCATTGCCCCGGGGGCCCATGGCCCGATCTGCTTGGGAGGGCATGATAAAACTCAGTTGAGCTCCCGTGTCAATGAGGAACTGCTTGCCGGTGTGTCCGTCCGTCACATATAGGAGCTTGCTTTTTTCGCCGAGAACTGCCGCTGTTAACGGTTCCCGGCTTTGGCGTTTTCCCGAAAACGTGAATTTGCAGGGGGGAAGGCATTTGTAAGCCTTCTCGGCGAAGCGGTGGTGGTAATAACAGACGTCACTCCGTCTGTTACGTCTTGGCCGTGTCGCTGCCATGGCGGGCGGATTCTGTTCAGTGGTTTGTGGCTCCCCGTGGCTCCGGACATCGGCGTTGAGGTCTGCGGATGCTGCTGTGGGTGTCTGTTCCCTGCAGGCGTTGACGAGTCGCTGCGCTTCGCGAGCCAGCGTGCGGAAGTCTTGCTGGGTGCTGCATCGCATGTTGGCAAGCGTCCCTCTCATGTGTGGCGGCAGCGTACTGAGGAATATAAATTGGAAGAGGAAGTTGTCATTGTCCTCTTCTTTGAGCTGCAGCATGTCCTCCATGAGGGCCTTGGGTCTGCATCCTCTGTGGCCGTAGACCGCCAGGATCCTCTCGCCAGTCTCCTCAGCAGAGGGGACGAAATTCGCCACAATGGTTGCTTTCAGTTCTCTATATTTGTCCTGGGCCGGCGGCCGCTGGATTATGCTCCGCGCACATCTCGAAGTGGCGGTGTCGAGTTTGGCGACGATGTGATAAAACTTTGTATCGTCAGCCGTTATGCCCACAAGTGCAAACTGGGCTTCAGCTTGCTGAAACCACGAGGTCGGGTCTTCCTGCCAGAAGTCCGGCAGCTTGACGGTGACGGCGTTTGTGTGGGCCGACCCTGATGTGTCCGCAGGGTGAGAATGCCTTCCTTCGGCTCTCGCAGCGGCGCTGGTGCTCGGTTGAGCCCTCTCTGTCACTTCTGCCGTGGGGGAACATCGTCCATCTGTTCCCCTGTCTGCATGGGCGCCGGCGTCTGCCTGGGTCGCCACAGATAAGTCGATCACGGGGGAACGCCTCTGGTCCATCCTTGCGTCAGGGTCACCAGTGTAGAAGAGCTTGGAATAACGAGGCGATGTGACTTATAAACCAAAGTTTATTATCAGCTTCGCTCCTCTAACAAGTCTCATCTAGTGCAGCAGCAGAAGTAGTAAGAGAGCGAACACATTCGGCTCTGCGTACTTATACTCACACAACAAAAGACATGCATATCAAAGCTGACATCCCTCATTAACTTAATTCCCCTCCTTTGTCTCCGTACCCCTCCACCTGGCCCTGGGAGGTCAGGGCGACCTATCTGGTCTCCACCGCAGTGCCTCGGATGCTCTTTGATCTTCACTGGCGGTTGAGACCCTTTGTCCTGTTCTGAGGTGTGAAGTCACTTTACATATGTAATCACCAAACATTCTCACATGCTTATACATATGTAGGTTATGGGATATATGATTAATATAGACCACACCAGCAACCTTCTCATGAAACTGTAAACATTCTTACGTATCAACTCGCTAAAAGACGGAATGTTCACAGTGTGGCACATATGTTTGGTTCATATTTCCCACAAGAGTGTGGCACATATGTCTGGTTCATATCTCCCACAAATGTATGGCTTATGTGGATTGGGGTTTCACGTCTGGAGGAACAAGAGTCTGGATCGACGGGGGCCGACAGGAGATGGCGAGGAGGTGTGAAGTCGGGCCCTTGTCTCAGAGAGGAGGCCCTGGGGGGTTTCCCAGAACACCAGAGAATAAGAGACAATGGTGAATCTTCAGAGACTGGCATTGTGATTGAATGTTTGCAGAAGTACCATGTGACTTGAGTTCTTAATCCCCCGGAGGTATAAGAGTGTGCTGTAACATTATTCTGCCTCTTCTTGCTTTTTGAGAATGTTGGATGATTGTGTTCTGCAATAAAGCCGAACCTGAGGAATACACTCAAGTCTCGTCATTGAACACATCTTCCACAACAGACACAAACATTTTGCTTGCACTCGACCTTCGTGGTACATCTAACAACCTTCTTAGGGAGTTATTATATGCAATGCCGATTTTGTTCCTAACAGCAACATTGCTATTAAACCATAAAGGCGAGCAGTACATTGAGGTACAGAAGGTCTTGAACAACATACATTTGACATCAGGAGAACATCTATGGAAATTTCGCAACAGTAAATTTGTTTGAGCATATAGTTTCCTGAGTTGCCTGTTACAATCAACATTGGTCTTATCAGATTCAATCCATACACCTAGGTATTTGACTTTTTCAACAAAGTTCAAGCTATTACCACAAAGTGGCATAACAGGATTCAGCGTATTGACACCCTTCGGTTTGAAAGCCATACACATAGATTTAGTACAGTTGAACAAGATGTCATTTTTTTCACCAAATTTTTCACATACCGAAAGGAGATGTTGCTTTGCTGCAGTAGACAAACTTAACAAACAGAGGTCATCAGCATAGAAAATGTGATTTAACAGTGCACCGTTAAAGGAGCCGCCCACATTAGTATTGTTCAACAGTACTCTGAGATCATCAACATAGACATTAAACAACAAGGGTGACAGTATACCACCTTGTTTAACACCGTTGGTCACATGAAATTTGGATGAGGTGACATTGCCCCACCTAACAACCATAGACTGCCTTCTGTACCAGTATAACAGGATGCTAACAATGTAAATAGGAATACCTCGATTGATCAGTTTTCTAAACAAACACCAGTGGGGACATGTAATCTTAAAAGAGGCATAACCATCATACTTGGTTTCTAGTTGCTCAATCTTGAGATTGTCATTTAATTTAACATGAGTTTTGATATAGGAGCGTACATGTTGGGGTCTAGTGGTGGGGTCGAGTCGACTGATGAAGACTTGGTGCTTCTTATGACCTTTTCTTCTTATGACCGTTCTATCTCTATTCGACTTGCACTTGTATTTTGTTTTACATTTCTGATTTTTAGTAATTAGTATTATTAATATATACTATATTATATTATTATATTTACATATTTATTCCACCTAGCTGCAATGCTCGGTACTGTGGGTGTTTATATATCTACATATTTATTCCATCTAGCTACAATGCTCCGCACTGTGTGTCTGTGTATATATATATATATTGTAGCGGTTTCATTAAACCCCCACAACACAGACAGAACACGGAGACAGTCAGCTCGCACTCCTGGGGTTTGTTCCGTTGCATGCTGCGTTTACAGCCGTGAAGTTAAAGTGTTCATGCATTTTGCCCTTACTGTGCTTCTTCTGAGCATCTTACATATGTAGATGTGCTTTGAGGTAAATCTCCACAAAAAGACTGGTCAAACACAGCGCTCGGCTAGAGCAAATAACAGAACAGTGTAATGTGTATTAATGTCTACAGGCAGACGCGTTTCGTCTGGCTCACCTCTGTGATGTTAATCGTTGCCTTTCATGCATTGTGCTCATGCGTCCTGTCCTCACTGTGACCTAGGGACTGAGATCAATATGTCTCTCAAATGCAAATGTCTTATGCCTGTTCTGTTATCTCTTTGATCATACTAACTGCTGGGGTATGTCCTTTTGATGTATTGTTATGGTCAAGTATATATGCTGCAACTCTGTAACGCAAACCCTTTCATTCTCTCAACCTCTGCTGTAGGACACACACTTCAGCCTCCTTCACTGAGAGCCGTGGGCTCGCTCTCGGCGTTCATGCATGGCGCCGGGAGCGGAGCTCGTGACGGCGGTATGATATAATAAAACCTGCTTAAAACCACAGCATCGCCGCTTATTTTTTCATGCCGCCGCACTGGTGACCCCTCGAACACGCACACGTTTTGTGCGAAAGCAACCTTCTGAGCTGGACAGCCGCACAGCTGCGTTGGTGACCCGTTTTTCAGGATGAGATCTGCACGTCTGAGATCTGCTCATCCACGCTGGACCGGCCGCGCTCGCAGTTCCTTCACAAGAGAGCGCGGGCACCTCGTCCCTTCTCCACGACGGCGTTCCCCAGGGCCGGCGGAGAACGCAACGCGTGGGCCTGAACGCACCACGGCCGAGCGGTGCCCAAGATCGTCTATTCCCTCCCACCGCTCCAACGCATCTGCACGAGCCTGAGGGGCAAGAGATCGTCTATTTCCTCTCACCGCTCCAACGCACCATGGCCAATCTACAGCCACAGCTCAACCTGGATTTTTATCGGCGCCGTCTGCGCCGATCTCCACCAAGTTTCTGCACCCTGGTTCGCCTCTCCAGCGGCCCACCCACGCACGGAACCCCCGCGCACGCATCGGGGAGTTACGAGGACGGCGCATCACGCATGGGACAATAAAGGCTACAAGAGACCGCCATCGTCCTCCGCCGCTGAACATGCCCGAGAGAAACGGCCGATCGCCACCCTCGGAACCTTCAGGGCTGCTCGTTCACCTGAAGCAAGCACGCAGCTCGCCACTGGATTTTTTTAACGGTCTCAGCCACGGCACAAAGGGATTTCAGCCGTCAGCTGTTCCCGGGGGGTTTTGGGGTTGCTTCTGCACCTAAAACCAACACGCCAGTCCCTCTGCTTTTGTTTATTTTTTTTCTTACAGCCGCTCCTGCTTTTCTTCATGGCCACGAGAGGAGCCAGAGACTAATTTTTCTTCTTCTGATCTCTGCATGTTCAGACGGGACATCGCGGAGCAGCAAACACTTTTGGCGCGACTGGAACGATTTTCCCGCGCCCGTTCAGCACGTACTACCCTCCCCCCCTCCTCCTGCTCAGAGCTTTTCCCTGCTCGCTGCCCGGACTGCAACATTGAGGTCACGGTCCCGTACTGTTTCCCTCTGGGGGGGGAGCAGTGTAGCAGTTTCATTAAACCCCCACAACACACAGACAGAACACGGAGACAGTCAGCTCGCACTCCTGGGGTTTGTTCCGTTGCATGCTGCGTTTACAGCCGTGAAGTTAAAGTGTTCATGCATTTTGCCCTTACTGTGCTTCTTCTGAGCATCTTACATATGTAGATGTGCTTTGAGGTAAATCTCCACAAAAAGACTGATCAAACACAGCGCTCGGCTAGAGCAAATAACAGAACAGTGTAATGTGTATTAATGTCTACAGGCAGACGCGTTTCGTCTGGCTCACCTCTGTGATGTTAATCGTTGCCTTTCATGCATTGTGCTCATGCGTCCTGTCCTCACTGTGACCTAGGGACTGAGATCAATATGTCTCTCAAATGCAAATGTCTTATGCCTGTTCTGTTATCTCTTTGATCATACTAACTGCTGGGGTATGTCCTTTTGATGTATTGTTATGGTCAAGTATATATGCTGCAACTCTGTAACGCAAACCCTTTCATTCTCTCAACCTCTGCTGTAGGACACACACTTCAGCCTCCTTCACTGAGAGCCGTGGGCTCACTCTCGGCGCTCATGCACGGCGCCAGGAGCGGAGCTTGTGACGGCGGTATGATTAATAAAACCTGCTTAAAACCACAGCATTGCTGCTTATTATTTCATGCCGCCGCAATATATATATTTACAGTAATATGTACATATGTATATTAGCTGCTCTTGCTTTTTTTTCCTTGCCTTCTGATTGTTGCTCTGAGTGTTGCTATCCCTGTGCTGTTGCAATCCTGGAATTTCCCCATTGTGGGACTAATAAAGGCTTATCTTATCTTATCTTATTATTGCACAGTAGGTTGCTCAAAAAAGACCTTGCCAAGATGGTTCAGAATTTCTCTGCAGTGCTACAATTGTAAAGAATGGGCAAAATCTCATTAAAACAATCATCAGTATTTCCAGTGACAAAAGGACTAATTGTATGGAACATCATGTGGTTTAGTAGACTTTTGATGTCCTTTGTTCCAACAGACAAGCGCCTCTTCTCCACAGGCCCAAGCAGGAGGTTTCTGGGCCTTGTTGTGCTGTCTGAGGAGGAGAAGAGAGCTGTCCTGGTCCAGTGTCACAATGATCCTCGTACAGGAAATCCCAATGGCATTAGAACCATAACTGACAGGGTGACTGCGGGATACTACTGGCCAACACAAGTTGAAGATGTCAAGGAATGGGCCAGTAACATCCCTGACACTTCTTTGTTTGAAAGGCCATTCTCATGACAAATTCCTCATCACTCCATTGTGACAGTTTACACTGTGGATGTTGTTGATACCTGCTTGTCTATAAGTTATTTGTTCTTGTCCAATCCCAAATATAAAACTGAGATTTACCTCTCCAAGAAATGACATTGATTCCTCTAATGTGACATTTTCTGCTAACTTATTTTTTAGGTCAGATGTTGTCATCACTCTCAACTGAATGATCCCATCAAAACTGTCCCCCCGTTTTACATTCCATTAAGGTAATAGTGTGGCGGTTTGGTTAACCCCCACAACAGATAACGACACTCAGCCCTCTTGTCTCTGTTTTTCCCGCTGCACTACTGAGATGCAATGTGCCATTCATGTATTTGTGATGCAAACATGCATGTATTGTGATGTAATGCGCCATTCTGTATAGTGTTCATGCGTCTTGTCCTTACTGTGCTTTTTCTGAGCATCTTACATATGTAGATGTGCTTTGAGGTAAATCTCCACAAAGAGACTGGTCAAACACAGCGCTCGGCTAGAGCAAATAGCAGAACAGTGTAATGTGTATTAATGTCTACAGGCAGACGCGTTTCGTCTGGTGCACCTCTGTGATGTTAATGATTGCCTTTCATCCATTGTACTCATGTGTCCTGTCCTCACTGTGACCTAGGGACTGAGATCAATATGTCTCTCAAATGCAAATGTCTTATGCCTGTTCTGTTATCTCTTTGATCATACTAACTGCTGGGGTATGTTCCTTTGATGTATTGTTATGGTCAAGTATATAAGCTGCAACTCTGTAATGCAAACTCTCTCTCTCTCACTTCAGCCTCTGCTGCAGGACACAAACTTGTGTGTCCTCCTCTCCTTCTCTGAGAGCCGTGGGCTCGCTCTCGGCGCTCATGCACGGCGCCGGGAGCGGAGCTCGTGACGGCGGTATGATTAATAAAACCTGCTTAAAACCACAGCATCGCCGCTTATTTTTTCATGCCGCCGCACTGGTGACCCCTCGAACACGCACACGTTTTGTGCGAAAGCAACCTTCTGAGCTGGACAGCCGCACAGCTGCGTTGGTGACCCGTTTTTCAGGATGAGATCTGCACGTCTGAGATCTGCTCATCCACGCTGGACCGGCTGCGCTCGCAGTTCCTCCACACCGTGAGCGCATGCACCTCGTCCCTTCTCCACGACGGTGTCCTCCAGGGCCGGCGGAGAACACAACGAGTGGACCTGAACGCACCACGCCCGAGCCTGAGGAACAAAAGATCGTCTATTCCCTCCCGCCGCTCCAATGCATCTGCACGAGCCTGAGGGACAAAAGATCGTCTATTTCCTCTCACCGCTCCAACGCACCATGGCCAATCTACAGCCACAGCTCAACCTGGATTTTTATCGGCGCCGTCTGCGCCGATCTCCACCAAGTTTCTGCACCCTGACTCGCCACTCCAGCGGCCCACCCATGCACGGAACCCCCGCGTACGCACCGGGGAGTTACGAGGACGGCGCATCAAGCACGGGACAAGTAACGGCTCCAGAGACCGCCATCATCCTCCGCCGCTGCACATGCCCGAGAGAAACGGCCGGTCGCCACCCTCGGAACCTTCAGGGCTGCCTGTTCACCTGAAGCTAGCACGCAGCTCGCCACTGGATTTTTTAATGGTCTCAGCCACGGCACAAAAGGATTTCAGCCGTCAGCTGTTCCCGGGGGCTTTGGGGTTGTGGCCTGCACCTAAAGCCAACACGCCAGTTCCTCTGCTTTTGTTTATTTTTTTTCTTACAGCCGCTCCTGCTTTTCTTCATGGCCACGAGAGGAGCCAGAGACTAATCTTTCTTCTTCTGATCTCTGCATGTTCACACGGGACATCGCGGAGCAGCAAACACTTTTGGTGCGACTACCCCCCCCCTCCTCCTGCACAGAGCTTTTCCCTGCTCGCTGCCCAGACTGCAACATCGAGGTCTCGGCCCCCTGCCGCGCCCTCTGGGGGGGAGCGTGTGGCGGTTCGGTTAACCCCCACAACAGATAACGACACTCAGCCCTCTTGTCTCTGTTTTTCCCGCTGCACTACTGAGATGCAATGTGCCATTCATGTATTTGTGATGCAAACATGCATGTATTGTGATGTAATGTGCCATTCTGTATAGTGTTCATGCGTCTTGTCCTTACTGTGCTTTTTCTGAGCATCTTACATATGTAGATGTGCTTTGAGGTAAATCTCCACAAAGAGACTGGTCAAACACAGCGCTCGGCTAGAGCAAATAGCAGAACAGTGTAATGTGTATTAATGTCTACAGGCAGACGCGTTTCGTCTGGCGCACCTCTGTGATGTTAATGATTGCCTTTCATCCATTGTACTCATGTGTCCTGTCCTCACTGTGACCTAGGGACTGAGATCAATATGTCTCTCAAATGCAAATGTCTTATGCCTGTTCTGTTATCTCTTTGATCATACTAACTGCTGGGGTATGTTCCTTTGATGTATTGTTATGGTCAAGTATATAAGCTGCAACTCTGTAATGCAAACTCTCTCTCTCTCACTTCAGCCTCTGCTGCAGGACACAAACTTGTGTGTCCTCCTCTCCTTCTCTGAGAGCCGTGGGCTCGCTCTCGGCGCTCATGCACGGCGCCGGGAGCGGAGCTCGTGACGGCGGTATGATTAATAAAACCTGCTTAAAACCACAGCATCGCCGCTTATTTTTTCATGCCGCCGCAATAGTATAACTCCAGTGGCTGCACTTTGGGAAGAACCGAAGGTCTCTCGTCTGTGCTGCTCGCAGCCTTGAGTGCCTCGCCGTACCGCCTAGCGCCCTCGTCCAAGGCGCATGAAGCTCTGGCACTAAGACACTGCCCGACCTCCATGGTGCACAGCTGCTGCTCACTCCTGGTGTTCACCACAACACCCTCGCAAATGTCGTTCTTCGACCCAGGCACCTTGCTGCTGCATCCAGCGCTCTCGGTCCCGGTGCTCAGCTGCGCTGTCACCGTGTCCAGCTGCAGCTGTTCTCCCTCGGGGATCTTGGTGACACTCCAGTTCGCGCAATCCTCTGACCTGGGCATCTTGTCCCTGCTCTCAGCCCCCTCATTCCAAGCACTCCGCTGCAAAGACTCCCTGTCCGGTTGTGGCTGTTCTCCCTCTGGGCTCTCAGCGTCGTTCTCATTGGCTCCATTCTCCAACCCGGGCACCTCGTCACTGCTCTTGGCATCCTCGCTTAAGGTGCCCTGCTGCGTCGTCTCTGATCCCGGCTGTCGCTGCTCCACCCCGGGGCCCTCAGCCTGTATGGTCCCACTCTCCCGCTGTTTAGCCTCCAGCACCGGGGCTGACTCCTGCTGCCTCTCCCCTCTGCCGTCCTCGTGCACTGCGATGTCCGACCCGTCAGCGCTGTGGTCCTGCGTCAGGTTGAGCTCCATGGCAGGCTCGCCGTCCTCAGTGATCGGGGACTTTTCCACAATTTGTCTCGGCTCCTCTTCAACTTCCAGCTTGACACCCTCAACCTTGTTTTGGCATGCAGTTAGCTTGTCCGCTAGCCCGTCCATTGGTGCAGAACGGGTAGCTAGCCTCCTTAAGGTAACTAGCTTGCTCAACCCTGGGGCCAAAAGCTCCATCACCCGTAGTCTCCTGGTCCATGTTGGCTTCGCGAAGTGGTCGGTCATCCACTCGACGGCATTGCCATAGCCCTCGTTTGCACCCAGCGACTCAAGGATCCTCTGGCCCTCTGCACCGAGGTTATGGACCAGGAGTGCCCAGCGCCATCTCCCGTCAAGCCCATGGAGACCCAATACTCCAATGTACTCCTCGAAACTCTGTCTCCACTCTGGTCACGGGACCACCGGCTCACCCACACGCTCCAGAAACGGCAGCAGTGGTGGAGGTAGCCAGCCCGCTTCCATTTTTATCCTTGTTGTAGAAGAGCTTGAAATAACGAAGCGATGTGATTTTATAAATCGAAGTTTAATATCAGCTTCACTCCTCTAACAAGTCTCATCTCGGTGCAGAAGCAGAATAAGAGGTCGAACGCAGTCAGACCTTCATACTTATACCCACACTCAACAAAAGACATTGCATATCAAAGCTGACATCCCGCATTAACATAATCCCCCCTCCATTGTCCTCCGTCTCCTCCACCTGACCCTGGGTAGTCAGGGAGATCGATCCAGTCTCCACCGCTGCGACTCTGTCTGCTCTTTGATCCTCGCTGGCGGTTGAGACCTCTTGTCCTGTTCATAGGCGTTAGGTCATTCCACATATGTAATCACTAAACATTCTAATATGTCTATACATATGTAGGTATGGAATATATGATTAATATAAGCCACAGCCCCCCCCCCAAACGACTAAGAAAAGGACAATCAAATTAAGTTTACAGTTTAAGATAATCTCTGTGACATATTATACTGTTAACCTCTTGACAGGGAAAACGAGGAAAAATCTTTCCAGCAGTCATGCTCCTGTAGAGAATTCAGTGGTAACAACAACAGTATAGTAATATCACAAATCAGCCTTAAAACTGTCACGGCACAATCTGATAACACAGTTAACAACTCCTGGTCAATTTGTATCAGTCCTTGTGCCGTCTGGGTTTTAATCTTCTCCCGAATCTGCTGTGGGTCCGCTTTGGCGTCGTGGTGGGACCCTCCTGTAAGGAATCTGCAGCTTGGGGAGGAGAGTGGTTATTTGTTCCCTGCAGGGGGGCTGAGTTTCTTTTCTTGGGGGGGTCTACCCCGCCAAGGTGCTCTCGCCAGCCGTGCAGGTTCGTCTCTCAACAAGAAGGCAGGTTTAAGTCTGTCAATGCTGACTGTTTCTTTTCTGTCCCCAAAATCAAGCACAAAATGCTTATCACCAGGTTCCAGCACTCTGAATGGTCCGTCGTATGGTGGACGGAGGGTTGATTTTAAAGCTTCGTGCCTAACAAAAACGAACTCGGTGTTTTTTAAAGCCTGGGGAACAAAAACCCGTGGAAAAGAGTGATGTGCCGGTCCGGGGAGAGTGTCCGGTCCGGTGCTGCCTAAAGGCCTCAGGGATGGAAGATGCCCTGGCTCTGGGTTCTCTGGTAAAAACTCACCTGGGAGTCTGAGAGGTTGTGCAAAAACTAATTCTGCTGGGGAGGCGTCTAGATCCTCTTTAGGCGCAGAACGCAACCCTAATAAAACCCAGGGGAGTTTATTCACCCAATCTGTATCCGTTAGTGAGGCCCTGAGGGCGGCCTTTAAAGATCTGTGAAAACACTCGCATAACCCATTAGCCTGAGGGTGATATGCAGTGGTGCGGTGAATTGTCGCCCCTAAGCTGCTAGCCATGGCTGACCAAAGCTCTGAGACAAATTGAGGCCCCCTATCGGACGTGATGTCCGATGGGACGCCGAAACGTGCCACCCAGTTTGTTAAAAAAACGCGAGTGACTTCCGCAGCTGTGGTTGACGCCAAAGGGACCGCCTCAGGCCAGCGTGTAGTACGGTCTATCATCGTTAACAGGTGTGTGAAACCCTGAGACGAAGGTAGTGGTCCCACGAGGTCGACATGAACGTGGTCAAACCTTCTGGCTGGGATTCGAAAAGGCTCTAGAGGAGCTTTTGTGTGTTTGTGTATTTTGGCGCGCTGACAAGATATGCAAGTTTTTGCCCATTCCTTTACTTTTTTGCGCAGGCCCGGCCAAACAAACTTTTCTGCGACCATTTTAACCGAGGCGCGCACCCCTGGGTGTGCGAGGGAGTGAACCGAGTCGAAAATGCGGCGGCGCCATGCAGCTGGGACTACCGGGCGAGGTCGGCCGGTTGAAACGTCGCAGATTAGGGGGGGTAAACTGTCACGTAAACCCCTTTCCTCCAGTCTTAACCCTGTTGGTCCAGACAGAAGCACGCGCACGTCCGCGTCGATGCTTTGTTCCTCTGCCATGGCTGCGTAATCTATCCCTACGTGAATTGGGGCCGCGTATGCGTCCGTGTTGGCGAAGAGTTCTGCGGCTGAGGTAGTATAATCTGTCTCCTCGTGATGTGGTGATGTCACAGTGCGAGAGAGGCAGTCTGCTACCACGTTAAGTTTGCCTGCCACATGTCGAATGCCTGTGGTGAACTCTGAAATTGCAGCTAGCTGTCTTTGTTGCCTGCCTGTCCATGGTTCTGAAATTTTAGTCATCGCAAAAGTGAGCGGTTTGTGGTCTACAAAAGCCGTGAAGCGCCGCCCTTCTAACCAGAACTGGAAGTGGCGGATGGATAAATGAAGTGCTAGCAGCTCCCTGTCAAAAGTGCTGTATTTACGCTCGGTTGGGTTTAAAGATTTGCTAAAAAATGCTAAAGGTTGCCAGGTTCCGCCAACATGTTGCTCCACGACTGCCCCTATGGCCAGGTCTGAAGCGTCTGTGGTTAACGCTATGCGGGCCGAGGGATCGGGGTGAACCAACAATGTGGCATTCGCTAGAGCACTTTTTACTTCCGCGAAGGCGTGTTCGCGCTCCGGGGTCCATTCGACCGCGTTGGAAGGCTTTTTTTTTCTGAGCGCGGCATACAGGGGCTGCATGAGTTGAGCTGCGCGGGGGAGGAAACGGTTGTAAAAATTCACCATTCCCAAAAATTCTTGCAGCGATCTGACCGTTTGTGGTCGTGGAAAATTTTTTACTGCGCGGACTTTGTCTGGCAATGGGACTGCCCCCTTCGGTGAAACTCTGTGTCCCAAAAAATCAATTTGTGACACGCCGAATTTGCATTTGGCTGGGTTGATTATTAACCCGTGCTCTTCTAGTCTCTGAAAAACTGTAGTGAGGTGTTCTTCGTGTTCTTCCTCTGACGGGCTGGCTACCAGCATATCGTCGAGGTAGACGAACACGAAGGGGAGGTCGCGTAATACCGCGTCCATCATACGCTGAAAGGTTTGAGCCGCGCCTTTGAGGCCGAACGGCATCCGCAAAAATTCAAAAAGACCGAAAGGGGTTATTACAGCCGTTTTAGGAATGTCTTCTGCTCGAACAGGGACTTGGTGGTAGCCGCGGACCAGGTCTATTTTAGAAAAAATGCGCGCACCCGCCAGATGTAGTGAAAAATCTTGGATGTGGGGAATTGGGTAGCGGTCATGCGCTGTCGCATTGTTTAGTCTGCGGTAATCGCCGCACGGTCTCCATGAACCGTCGGATTTCGGGACCATGTGGAGTGGCGATGCCCAGGGGCTCTTCGAGCGTCTAATAATGCCTAATTTTTCAAGGGTGGCAAACTCGTCCCGTGCTATGACGAGCTTGGTCGCGTCTAAGCGCCGAGCTTTGGCAAGCACGGGTGGGCCTGTTGTGGGGATGAAGTGTTCAACCCCGTGCTTCGCTACTGTGGCTGAAAATTTTGGAACTGTGAGTGCTGGAAATTGGGTGAGGAGTTGGTCAAACTTACCTCCTGCTGTTGTGATGCTGGCCTGCACGGGTGGTGGAGAAACTCGAGCTGAGCAGGGGATAGAAGAAAATGACATTAACCAAGCATGCATTAACCAAGCGCCTATTTGCTAGATCGACTAACAACCCATGTGCACACAAAAAATCAGCGCCCAACAGGTTAAAACTCACCGCCGCGACAATAAATGTCCATCTATAGTTGCGGCCGTGGATGCAAAGAGGCAGGTTCCTTTCACTGAACGTGTCGATGATCGAGCCGTTGGCTGCCATCGCTCCATTTCCCCGGGGACCCATGGCCCGGTCTGCGTGGGAAGGGGTGATAAAACTCAGCTGAGCTCCGGTGTCGATCAGGAACTGTCTCCCGGTGTGTCCGTCAGTCACATAAAGTAGCTTATTTTTCTCGCCGAGAGCCGTAGCTGTCAACGTTTTCCGAGCTTTGGCGTTTCCTGAGTTTTTGAAATTGCAGGGGGGCACGCATTTGTACGCCCTCTCGGCGAAACGCTGATGAAAATAGCAGAGGTCGTTCTGCCTGCTGCGCCTTGGTCGTGTTGCCGCCATGGTGGGCGGGCTCTGCTCGGTTGTCTGTGGTTCTCCGCTGCTCTGGGCTTCCGCGCTGAGATCTGCGGATGCTGCTGTGGCCACCTGTTCCCCGCAGACGTTGATGAGCCGCTGCGCTTCTCGGGCCAGCACGCGGAAGTCCTGCTGGGTGCTGCACCGCATGTTGACCAGCGTCCCTCTCATGTGTGGCGGCAGAGTGTTGAGGAAGATGTGTTGGAAGAGGAAGTTGTTGTTGTCCTCTTCCTTGAGCTGCAGCATGTCCTCCATGAGGGCCTTGGGTCTGCATCCTCTGTGGCCGTAGATCGCCAGGATCTTCTCTGCTCTCTCCTCGGCTGAGGGGACGAAGTTCTCGACGATGGTCGCCTTAAGTTCTCTGTATTTGTCATGGGCGGGCGGCTGTCGGATTATGCTCTGCGCACATCTTGACGTGGCAGCGTCGAGTTTGGCGACGATGTGATAAAATTTCATCTCGTCCGCCATTATGCCCGCCAGTGCAAACTGAGCCTCAGCTTGCTGGAACCACGAGTTCGGGTCTTCTTGCCAGAATTCTGGCAGCTTGACGGTGACAGCGCTTGTGTGGGCCGTCCCTGATGTGTCCGCCGGGTGAGAGCGCCTTTCTTCTGCTCTCACGGCGGGGCTGGGGATGGTGCCCGGTTGAGCCCTCTCTGTAGCTTCTGCCGTGGGGGAACGTCTTCCATCCGTTTCCCTGTCTGCATGGGCACCGGCGCTTGCCTGGGTCGCCTCTGATGAGTTAATCGTGGGAGAACGTCTCTGTTCCATCCTCACGTCTGGTCACCAGTGTAGAAGAGCTTGAAATAACGAAGCGAAGTGATTTTATAAATCGAAGTTTAATATCAGCTTCACTCCTCTAACAAGTCTCATCTTGGTGCAGAAGCAGAATAAGAGGTCGAACGCAGTCAGACCTTCATACTTATACCCACACTCAACAAAAGACATTGCATATCAAAGCTGACATCCTGCATTAACATAATCCCCCTTCCATTGTCCTCCGTCTCCTCCACCTGACCCCGGGTGGTCAGGGAGATCGATCCGGTCTCCACCGCTGCGACTCTGTCTGCTCTTTGATCCTCGCTGGCGGTTGAGACCACTTGTCCTGTTCATAGGCCTTAGGTCATTCCACATATGTAATCACTAAACATTCTAATATGTCTATACATATGTAGGTATGGAATATATGATTAATATAAGCCACACTTGTCACCATTGTTATGTCTGTAAATCAGGAGCGGACAGGAGTCTTCTTTATGCAGCCAACAACTCAACTTTGTTACTGAACTTGAGGTTTATATACAGAGTGGGCCGTGCCCGCCTGACGTCACCCTGTGGGTGGGCACGGCTTCAC
Source organism: Pholidichthys leucotaenia (assembly GCA_020510985.1). Taxonomy (NCBI): domain Eukaryota; kingdom Metazoa; phylum Chordata; class Actinopteri; order Cichliformes; family Pholidichthyidae; genus Pholidichthys; species Pholidichthys leucotaenia. The sequence goes on along the minus strand of CM035836.1, from coordinate 23,567,686 downwards.
ATACACACACATTCTCACACACAACAGCTGTATGAACTGAATGACAATAAAGTTGGCTTCTTCTTCTTTTTCTCTGTTCTTGTTTGTTTTCTTGAATATAAATAAAGCTAACCACGGCAACATCCGGTCACGTGATCGGATATTTACAAAAACTTCTTATTTACAGCACGCTCTATCTTTCTGTAATAAGTTAATTTCAACTTAATAGCGCAGTGTTAAGTGGTTCCAGAAAAACGTAAAACAAAAGACAGTTTTTTTGTGTGTGGATCACGTCACTAATGTGACGTCATTTTGACATATGCGTTCCTCCATTCAAAATGGCGACGAGATAAGAGGAGTTTTGAAAAACTATCCGGAGGGCTAAGAGAGAAAGCTGGCAGATACTGTAGCACTGTAGGGAGATCAACAGCCGTGGAGGATGTGTGGAGTATGATCAAGGCTATGAGAGGAGTAAGGAGGGAATGGCAGTATCCAATACGGTAATAAAAAGTGGGGGAGTGATTGCAATAACTGATGAGGAAAAAGCGACAATGATAGCAAAGAGTGTGACTCACATTTGACTGAAGAAGGTAAAAGAGGAAGAAGTAGGACGAGTGTAGCACACCCTGGGGCTCTGGAAGAAAGGTTTGATTTTAGTAGTTCTTTGGACTCTCCTTTCACTCTAGATGAATTGGAAAGAGCAGTAAACAAATCAGGATTAACGTCCCCTGGGAAAGACAATGTGTGTTACATCATGGTGAAACATTTAGGGGCTTTGGCAATGAGGAAGCTATTGGAAGTCTACAACAAAGTGTGGGAAAAGGGAAAGCTCCCAATTGCATGGAAAGAGGCAGTGATTGTTCCTGTAAGTAAACCGGGAAAGGATCCCTCAGACCCAGCGAGCTACAGACCTATAGCTCTAACATCACATTTGGGGAAAGTAATCGAGAGAATGATTACAAACAGAATTGTCTTTTATCTTGAAAGTAGAGGAATTTTGTCACCACATCAAAGCGGATTTAGAAAAGGAAGGGGAACTATGGATCCTGTTGTGTGTTTGGAGACAGAGATACGGAAGGCTCAAGTTAATAGAGAGTTGGTAATTGCAGTGTTCTTTGACGTGGAAAAGGCATATGACATCAAATCAAATCAACCTTTATTGTCATATTGCTGTACATACAACTGTAGTGCAGGCAAGATGAAATTGTGTTTCTCTCGGCATCCATATAAGTAAAAGAACATGATTTAAGACACACTCACACACACCCCACCCCAACACAGTCATTCACCCATCATATCACCCCGGTTCTGCAGCACCTCCATTGGCTTCCCATCAAACACCGCATTGACTATAAAATCATCCTTCTCACTTACAAAGCCCTCCATGACCTCGCCCCCCCATACTTGGCTGCACTCCTCTCCGTTCATATACCATTCAGAACTCTTAGATCTTCAAATACCATCAATCTCATTGTTCCTTCTGCACGTATGACCACCATGGGCCTTCGATCATTCAGTTGCACCGCCCCCCGCCTCTGGAACTCCCTCCCACCGGACCTCAGGAATTTAAATTCACTCTCCACCTTCAAATCTCATCTCAAGACTTTTTTGTTTACTAAGGCTTATTCTCTGTGATTTTCTGTACTTATGATGTGTTTTTTGTTTTATTCTTTGTTTTTATTGTACGGCGTCCTTGAGTGTCTTGAAAGGCGCCTCAAATAAAATGTATTATTATTATTATTATTATTATTCACACATCCCTGAGACATACTTGAAAAACTAACCAGAACTATAATATACAAATAATATACATAATGTCCGGAGGTGCAGTAGTATGTATGAGAGATTCCGGATCAACTGTTCAGCATCCTAACAGCTTGTGGAAGGAAGCTGTTAATCAGTTTGGTGGTTCTGCCTCTAATGCTCCGGAATCGTTTGCCAGATGGCAGAAGTTCAAAGTGTTTATGCAGAGGGTGAGAACGGTCCTTGATAATGTTCAGTGCCCTGCTCCTGCAACGGTTCTGAAAAAGTTCTTGGACAGAGTGGAGTGAGACTCGCTCTGTTGTGATTACCCTCTCAGCTCCCTTAACTATCCACTGCAGGGCTTTTTTGTATGACATACTGCAGCCGGGGCAGCGTGGTGGTGGAGTGGTTAGCACTGCGGCAGCACAGCAACTCACCCTTGGCCGGGGGATCCTGGGTTCGATCCCAGCCCCAGACCAACAGTGATCTGTGTGGAGTTTGCATGTTCTCCCCGTGTCTGCGTGGGTTTACTTGGGGATTTCTCCCATTTCCTCTCACATGCCCAAAACATGCAAGTTAGGTTAATTGGCATCAAACTGAGGATTCTGAATTGTCCTTAGGTGTGAGAGTGAATGGTTGTCTGTCTCTCTGTGTTGGCCCTGTGATGGACTGGCAATCTGTCCAGGGTGTACCCTGCCTCCCGCCCAAAGATGCTGGGATAGGCTCCAGCCCCCCCGCGACCTGAAAAGGATTAAGCGGAAGAAGATGAATGAATGAATACTGCAGCTGGAGTACCATGTAGCAATGCAGTACGTCAGAACACTCTCCATCACACCTCTGTAGAAGGTCCTGAGGATGCAAATGGGGAGAGAGGCCTGTTTGAGTTTCCTCAAGAAGTGCAGTCTCTGCTGAGCCCGCTTCCTGATCCCCAAGGAATTCTTGCTCCAGGCCAGGTCCTGCGAGATCTGCACTCCGAGGAACTTGATGTTCTCCACTCTCTCCACTAAACAGCCGCCGATGCTGAGGGGGACGTGCTCAGGCTGTGACCGCCGGAAGTCGATAATCATCTCCTTCGTTTTGTCCATGTTGAGCATCAGATTGTTCTCCCTGCACCAGCCCTCCAGGTCTCTCACTTCTTCCCTGTACATTGATTCCTCATCCCTCTGAATAAGTCCCACCACCGTGGTGTCGTCTGCAAACTTAATAATCTGGTTCCCCTCGTGTCTGGATACACAGTCATGTGCTAGAAGTGTAAACAACAGTGGACTGAGTACGCAGCCTTGAGGGGATCCGGTGCTCAGCGTGACAGAGTTGGAGATGTTGTTTCCAACCCAGACAGACTGAGGTCTCTCAGTCAGGAAATCCAGGATCCAGAGACATGTGGCGGTGTTCAGACCAAGAAGGAGTAATTTCTCCATCAGTCTCTGGGGAATAATGGTGTTGAATGCTGAACTGAAATCAGTGTACAGGAGTCTGGCATAGGTGTCTTTCTGGTCCAGGTGGGTGATGACAGAGTGTAGGGTGGTGGTGACTATAGCATCCTCCGTGGAGCGGTTTGAACGAAATGCAAACTGGAGTGGGTCGTGTGATGCAGGGAGGCAGGCTGTAATGTGTGGTTTGACAAGCCGTTCAAAACACTTCATCACAATTGGTGTCAGTGCAACAGAACGATAATCATTCAAACAGGACACAACTGGTTTCTTTGCCACCGGTACAATGATAGAGGTCTTGAAGCATCTGGAAACGATGGCCTGACTCAGGGAAATGTTATAAATGTCAGTCAGGACATCCGCCAACTTGCTCGCGCAGTCTCGGAGCACATGTCCCGGGATGTTGTCCGGACCTGCAGCTTTACATGGGTTGACTCTGGTTAGGGTCCTCCGTGTGTCTGCTGTGTTGATGGTAAAAGCTGGTCCGACCGATGGTGGGGGTGGGCCAGCCCTCTCTCTGATTGTCGAATTTGATGCTTCAAAATGTGCAAAGAAGTCATTGAGCCTGTCTGGAAGCGAAGCGTCATCATCGACCCCCTGCCTGGACTTATAGCCCGTCAGTGTCCGAACTCCCTGCCACATCTGCTTGGTGTTCCTAGTGTCACAGAGGTGTCCCTGGATTTCCTCCGCATAGGCGCGCTTCACCGCCTTAATTCCCTTTGAGAGCGTAGACCTGGCTGAGCGGAGGGCAATCCTGTCCTTCGCTCTGAAGGCTGCATCCCTGGCTGTAAGCAGCGAGCGCACCTCTGCAGTCATCCAGGGCTTATGGTTACCCCGCACAGTGATGGTCTTCACCGTAGTGACATCCTCTGTGCACTTCGCGATGTAGCTGGTGACCATTTCAGCATACTCCTCCACATCTGTCTTGTCTTCCTGGGAGGCTGCTATTTTGAAGACCTCCCAGTCTGTGTGCAGAAAACAGTCTTTGAGTGCAGAGGTTGCACTCTCTGGCCAAATTCTGATTTGTTTCACTGGTGGCCTGCTGCGCTTCAATAAAGGTTTGTAGGCAGGAACCAGCATCACGGATACATGGTCAGAAAGACTGAGATGGGGGCGGGGTATAGCCTTATATGCATCTGTGTTTGTGTACACTAAGTCCAACATATTCTCTCCTCTGGTCTTAAAGTCTACACTGTGGCACACATATATGCACATATGTATATGATTGTATGATTCATACGTATACCACCTTAAGCTTCACATCTGAGATGGAACAAAGGACTGAGCCGTTCTGGAGATAACAAGAGAGGTGTGAAAGTTTAGTCTTTGGCATGCAAAGAGATAGCCTTGGGGGATTTCGCCCAGCGGCCAGAGACTGGGAGGTTGAAGGTGTTAAGATCGGGGGGAAGTTACATTGTGACTGGGATTAAGTACCATGTGACTGTATGTTTGATGTCCTGGGTATAAAAGGGACAGATGTTGGGAGATTCATTCTCTTTCTGTGTTTGGAAGATGTTGGAGAATGTCAATAAAACCGACTTGAAAAATAAACTCAGCCTCGTTCTTCACCATTCTCCACACTGGTGACCTGAAGACGTATCATGAGCAGAAGTAATTTTCCCTAGCCAGATTCGTCAGGAGCCAGCCAAAAGAATGCAGCCACAGTTCAGCTACCGGACTTCTGGCAGAACAGTCCGCGCTCCTGGTTTAACGCGGTCGAGGCACAGTTCAACCTCTAGAGAATCTCGGTAGACGCCACAAAGATCTACCATGTGGTTGCAAAGCTGGACAACCACACAGCCCAGAGGGTGGAGAGCCTGATCAACCACCTGCCGGACAGCGACAAGTACAGCACGCTGAAGGCTGCACTTATCCGTCACTTCACCCCCTCGGTGCCAAAAATGATAACATTTGTTTTACCGTGCATGTTTTGGGGTGATGAAGGATGGAATCTCTGTGTGACGCAGAAAAGCCAGAACCTGTGGGTGTGATAACACGGCCCAAAAAGGACACATAGCACCTTTCACACTGTAGCTTTTGCCTTGACACTTTAAATCCACATTCAAACAATCTCAACAACACGCTCTTTGTAGCTTCCAGACAACTGTCAGGATTTGGTGCTGCTATCAATATGTCATCTACATACTGTATCAGAATTACTCCTGGTGGAAGAGGACAACCTTGCAGTTGTTCCTTCAAAACCTGATTGAAAATACCTGGTGACAAAATGAACCCCTGTGGTAGCCGGGTGTAGCGCAGCTGTGTGCCCTTGTAGGTGAATGAGAAGAAATCCCTGCACTCCTCTGCTAAGGGAAGACAAAAAAATGCATTAGCCAAATCAATACATATAAACCATGAATGTTGTGATGTGAGAGCAGACAAAGCGGTGTATGGGTTTGGCACAGGTACTGTGGGGGTGGAAATCCGTGAATTCACATGCCTCAAATCATGGACCATTCGGTATTTACCGGTGTTTTGCTTTTCAACTGGGAGAATAGGAGTGTTCCAGGCAGAGTGAGAATTTTCTAATACCCCTGCCTGAAGCAGCCCTTCAATGGTGTCAGTAACGCCCTCCTCTGCTGCAGGCTTGTGAGCATACTGACGTTGCCAAACAGGTTCACCTGCTAGGACCTGAAATGAGATGGGAGGAATATTAACACATTTACCAACGTCTGTGGGTCCTTGTGACCATAAATGTTGTGGCAGTGAATCCAACATGTCTGCTGCTGATTCATGATCAGTGCGCTCCCTGCCATGCTCTCTCTCAATCTGTCAGTGTTCAAACAAAAGCTCATCAGTTGTATCAATTTGGATGCGATAGGCCTGATATTTTGCAGAATATTCAACTTGTGGAATCTGTGTCATCTGCCAATCAGTGGCTTCAAGACAATGTTTTAACCATAGGCCCTAACTCTTTTGCTTGATGATTAGCATGTATGACCAAGGTAATGTGTGGAGCTGATTCCTCTGACATTTCATACCACTGTAATTGCTCTGCACTTAATACAGCATCTGCAGCGACACCCTCTTGTCCGACATACAACAACCGAGATTTGATGGTCCAAGTTTGAAAATCCAGTTGGGAGAAAAATCTATCATGATAAACATCATCTGAATTTCTGTCATAATACAGAGTGACATGTAGGGGATCAATGGGAGGGGTGTAGGGTGCAAGAAGAGCAATCCACAGCTTCCAGGCCATGAACACTGGCAACACGCCAGTCTGTGAGGGCAAGTCAGGCGATAACAGGCCCCAGTAAATGTCAGCCCAGGTATTTGGCGCTTGTGATGTCAGAGCAGGTTTTTTTTAACTTTTAATATGACCCTTCTCTCTTACCTCTGGTTTTTCTCCCATCTCTTTGTCTTTTATACCCTGATTGATGGAGCCTTGAGTATGCTTATCATGTTTATAGTCAGCTTCATATGTACCTGTGTTTGTGTCTATGTTGAATGTAATTTGTGGCTTGTAAATATGGATGTCACCAGACTGCAAAACAAATCTACCTACGGGTACAAATAAAGTAACCTGAACCTGAACCTGAACCTGAACAGCATTTGTCCATGCACAGACAGTCCTTGCACTGAACAGTTCACAGCAACACCATTAGGGAATGACAAGATGACTCCATCGGCCGAGCACAGCACCGATGCCCCCAGTTTAATCAGCAGGTCTCTCCCCATCAAGTTTGTGGGAGAGTTTTTTGGCAGGCATAACGTTGTTTTACAGTTTAACCAGCAACACAAGTGTCCAAAGGCTTTGTCACAGGCAGTCTTTCAGGAACCCCAGAGAAACCAATAACCTCCACAGCTTTAGCCGATAACAGTGTAGGCTCAATGTCACAGTTCAAAGTGGAATAGGTTGCCCCCGTATCAACCAGAAAAGGCAGGTCACAGTCCATAACCTTTAGTGTGACCATGGGATCTGCCATTCCCACATCACTTTTTCTCTATGGGCCCCGTCATTGTTCCTCATATTGTGTGAGGTGCACTTCCCCCGCAGTTGAAGTGTATGCTGCATATTGGCCAGCAGGTGGAGCTGCCACTGCATAGGGTGCTTGATGTCCTGCACTTGCTGGTGCCACTGGTGGTGGGTAAGGATTAGTCGGGCAATCCTTCCTCCAATGACCATTTTGACCACAGCCATGACATGAATTCAGGCCCATGACCTTTCGACCCTGAAAGCTTCTCACACCCCGCCTTCCACGAGACACCCCCCAATAATAATTGAAACCACGTGGTACACCCTGATAATATGGTGTTTGGGGTGTCCAACCAGTGGGTGCCGGGTACACAGGGGCAGGTAAAGCTGCCGTTCCCGGTGTGGGCATTGGCCCAAGGGTATTTCCAGAGCCTGCTGTACCAACTGCTTAGCTGGTTTGTTTATCTTTTTAACCTCAGCTATTTCTTGTTTTGCCTTTTGTAACTGCAATTTTAACAGTTGCAGTTCTTGATTATCTCTGTCAACCTTTTCTTTTTCTGCTTTTTCCTGTTCTTTACGCATATGATGTGTGAAGTGCCGTTCCCACAATTCCACAGTTCTACTGGGAATGTCAGGGTTACTGTCCATAGCCTCTCTCACTGCCTGAGGCAATCCTTTTAACACTGCCTGCCTGAATACGTCCCTTTGAAAATCAGATGTATTAGGATGAGAGCCAGCAGCCACTGTCCACACCATTTTACATCTACTGATAAATGCCATTGGAGACTCATTTTCCTAAATTGAAAAAGTTAAAGCTCTTAAAGCTCCTGGTGGAATTGGAAATTTTGGACTCATTGCTGTGCCTAAGGCTGATGCTACAGGGGTGAAAGGTGCTGAATCTGAAATTGTTTGGGTTCCTGCCAACTGTTCAATTTGAGAGACCTCCACAACACTTAATTGTCGCCCAAGCAGAGCTCTGAAATCTCCCATTGCCACGGTAACTCCTTGAGTTAACTGATCAAATTTTGTCATCCACTGACCTCCACCCTCAAAGGGCAGGGGCATTTTTTCTGAAATGCCATTTATGTCTGTCCATGAGAATGGCTGATATGTTCTGCCTCTGCTTTTCATTACCAGTGGTGCCTGTGTGTGTGAATGCGGTGCTCTGTGGCCTGTTGTGTGTTTCTATGTGCAGCTGAATTAAGACGGTGGCCTGTATAAGGATCACATTCATCACCATCCCAAACCCTGCAACAGAAATCTCTTTCTGAAACTGTAAGGCCTGCCTCGCACGTGCTTCTCCTGATCTCGTAATTCTCTCCTGTCCTCATATGTCCTGTCCTCATCTGTCATTCTAACCTCTCCTATCAGTTGGTATGATCTATTTTCCTGCAGTGGTCTGCCTTCATGTTTTTGTGAATTATTTATTTTTGTAAGAGCTGCGGTCATAGCATCTGAACTTTCTCTCCTCTGCCTGCTCTTAAAATCATCTTGACCATAAGGGGTAGATGAAGCAAATACTGTAGGGGAAAGGAGATGTATTTCCTCACTGTCTGCGTGTTCACTCCACTGACCACAGTCATCTTTGGGACCCCTGTAGCTTATCTCTTGATAGAGTGTACCTTCAACATCTGCTGCACCTGATTCCACACTACCTGTATTAGACCATAAACTATGTCGAAAATCCTGTGTTTGTCTCTGCAAATTAGTTATACCAGCTTCAACATTCTGCAAATGTTCTCCCACATTCTTTTCCAACCTTATTCTTTCAAGCTCTTCCTGCAACTTTTCCATTTCACGTCTGTCTGCCTGCATTTCCTGTTTCTGACTTTCCAGCAAACCTTTCAACTTTTCACATTCTTCCTGTGATGTCACCATCTCAACTTCCACTAATCCTTCTTTTAACTTCACTAAAGGCATCTGATTAACACAATATGGCAGTGGGGGCAATTCCCCCTTTAAATCTCCCAAATTAGGGTAGAGGGACAGCACCTCTTCCTTTTGTTTATCCAGCTGCTTATCAACCATTAAATCTTTATTCTTTTCCACCTCACTCACACACCCCACTAGGCCAACCGCTGCTGAATCATGCCTCAAACCACTGTTTGCCTCCATTTTCATCATGTGCTGATTCTGCTCCTCATCAGACACCTGTGCCTTGATCAATTTCACACTATCCAGTGCAGCAGAGCATGTAACCAAATTGTGAACCAGCCTACGCTCACATTCACAGTCCTCAATATGATGCTTATGTCTCTTTTTTGCCAAAAATCCTGTGACAGCCATATCCTTCATGACTTGTATGCCATCCAACCTTTTTCGTTCCAAGTCCATCAACAACTGAGTCAAACTGTCCTCCTTATTTGAATTTAGAATGCCTTCTTCCACCAATTCCTGATACAATTTACCACATTCTATTTTAACCTCACTTCTGTCTTTGGGTGATATACCACTGAGCATTTGAGTCACTGTTGAATCCCACTGTTTTTTCATATTTTCTTTACATAACTCAACATTGTTTACATCATCTCCTGGATAAAGTAACTCCCATGAGTCACACGGCCCCGCCTTTCGCATTCTTCCACTTAGCTGAACAGAAATTGACACTTCTGTTTTTTCTAAAGGCCAAATCTGCCTCTCCCCCACCCCTGAGGCAAAAGGAGAGAAACAGAGAGAGAGAGAGAGCCTCGCCCGCCCCCTTTGGGGGGGAGAGAGAGAGAGAGAGAAAGAGAGAGAGAGAGAGCGAGAGAGAGAGAGAGAGAGAGAGAGAGACGCTCCTTCAGCAGCCCCTCCTTTCACATTCCACAACTATGTGCTGTTCATGCTTCCATTTATATATTTTTTTTACAGAGCAAGCCTGTCGCTCGCCTCTTCCCTTGCTAAGTAGAGAGAGAGAGAGCTGCCATTCACCCTCCCCTTGCTGATGAGAGAGAGAACAGCTGCTCGCCCTTCTGTTGCCTCTTTTTTTTTTTTTAACTGAGTGTTACCTTCACACTTACAGCTTTACCAATATAAAACAAATAGCAATAGCAACAGAGATTAAATAGTATTTTGTGGTGCACTACGCCACAGGGCCTCTCACCCCATTTATGATTAACGTCTTAATCAAAGGCCTTCAACCTGTGCCAGCAAACTATTCGAGGGCACCACTTCCCCAGGGATCGGACTACGAAGAATTCTCTCCTTGGCGCTGACTTTTACGGGTACTAATCCGAGGGCGTCAAATATAAGGCCCAGGTTTTATAGCCTTCGTCAAGGCTAAAGGAGTCCAACCTAGTTCCTGTCCTCACAAGTCACGGACCAATTTGCTCAGTTCGTGAACCTGTAGTCAGGCCGGATGACCATGAATAAATACGCAGCGATATCATCCGGGCCGGGGGGCCTTTCACCTCCCTGGTCTTGGCCATTAATGTCCGAAGTGATCACAATCTAATCAATCAATATAAAATCAATGTCAAATCATGATTGGTTGGTCAAAATCGGGTCCTGCACCCGAGCCGGGGGCCTTTCACCACTCTCGGTCTTACAGCCTTTCTTTAAGCAAGCAAGCATTCATCAAAAAACATTTACTATATTCAACTGCTTTACACTAGGACACACACCAAACCGCTTGACAACACAAACTTTGGTTATAGCCAGTAGCAGAACTTTGATATAACAGGCGTCTGCTTACCTCTTTTTCAGTGTGGCCGCTCGTGTTGTCAGTCGGTGATGCAGGTCCGTTGTCCAGACAACCAAAGATCCAAATCAGATGATAATCTCCCCCTTTCACTGGACGAAGCCCCCAAATTGTTAGGATTTGAAAATAGTACAAGTCAATAAAACCATCTAAGTCTACTCTTCAAAGATCGTCTATGTGTGTAGATGGTTTACCCAGGTTCATTTTCAAGGAAGAGATTAGTTTACTTGGAACACGTATTTATTGAAGCAAGTTGAATATAGTAGGTTACAGTGCTGGATCAAACCTTCTCTCCCTGACAGCAACAAGTCGTGTCAGTTCATGAAGTCTGACTGACTATGCTGGCCTTGACCCTGAATATTTATGCACATAATGAACAAAAGTGAAAGCATGCATTATCAAATGACAGTCCAGGTGCATGGTCCATGGTAGAGAGTCACAATCCGTTCCTGGCACTGAGTGTATCCATTGAAGGCCATTCCTCCTCCGAGGTCAAAGTAGCTGATCCTTAGTATTCCTTATCACAACCGGTTTCTCATCTCCTCCCATGGATCACACAGGACATTGTTATTCTCTGTGCTGAGACAGAGGTTCACTATTTTGCAGGTAATGAGCCACACATTTGCCAATATATATTCCATTATAGTATATTGGTTATAATACCTAGAGATAAGCAGAGTACAAATATTTTGAGTCACACAAATAACTGTTATATGGCTATAATAATCACTTTATCCCATCATCACAAAGGTGTTTTTTTTAATTTCTTGTCTTGATTGCAATTATTTATCTACTAAATAAAATAAGTGCATGCCATAAATTGAATTATGCACCCAATATACATGTGAAAGTGTGCTTATAATATTTTATAATCAACCCCTTCTTTCCTGAAGTCGGTGCAACCCCTGATGCACTTGTGTCCTGCACCTGTTGTGAAAAAGGCTGTGTGGAAATAAAATCCAATATAAGCATCGCAACAACAACATCCTGCAGGCCTGTGCAGACAAGGATTTTTACCTGAAACTCTCTGATGGGAGACTAGAACTCAAGCACAGTCACAACTACTACAAGCAGGTACAAACGCAAATCTTTGTGACAGGCTCACATTTCTGTGACTTTGTTGTCTGGACCACAAAAAGTTGTGTTGTTGTACGCGTCACACCAGATTCTGACCTGTGGGAGCAAACACTTTTACCAGCGGCCCAGAACTTTTTTTATAAAGTTTTCCTACCTGAGCTTGTTGCCCGTCACTTTACTGACTCTGACCCCACAACACAAAAGAGGAAAGCTGCAGCTGATAAACCCACCCAGAAGCCTAAAAGACAATGTCTAACTGCATTACAGCCAGGTCCCACACACAAACCCAAAAGACAGGCACATAATACAGCAGAAGTGTGATGTACTTGCAGGAAGCCAGAAGAGCTGGATGACATGGCTGCCTATGATAACCAAAACTGTGCAATTCAGTGGTTCCATTTAGGATGAGTGGGACTCTGAAGCACCAACCCCACAGCAGCCGTGGTTTTGTGACATGTGCACATTAGAGTAGTGCTGTAGCATGAGACAGTTATGTGCTACAACGTTGTGTGAACAATGATACATGTTGATCATGCATGTCAATTTATATTCTTGTATTGTGTCATGGTTACAGTTTTGCATCTTTGAAATAAAGAGCTGGAGTTTGTAAGCCATTGTGTACTTTATTCCAAAAATTGTTACAACGCAAGCAAATGTATTTATATAGCGCATTTCATACACAAGGGCAACTCAGTGTGATTTACATATATAAAAAGAGGAAAGAAAGCAAAATGCTAGAGCAATAAGAAAAAATGAAGAGGTGCTGCTTTAACTGCTCCAATATTATTGACACAGTTGAAGACATGATGTCAAAAGGGCTAAACCACACCAAAAACATGTCAGTGTCTACATTCTCAAACTAAAAAGTTCAAAGCAGTCAATAAAAACTGTGACCTTATTGTCAAACATTTCAACGTACTGATGTGGCATGCTAGCCTGCAAACAAGGTCTCTTTGGCCAGTACACCAAAGGGCTGAGGTGTGCATGGAGCACATTTATGGTGTCGCAGAATAGGATGGATGCGGTTTGTCTGCTTATGTCAAAAAGGTGTGTAATATGTTCAAGAGGCAAATTAAGCCGCAAACGCATCATAGTTAAAAGGAGAATTTGAAAATGGGAAATTTTTTCTGTCTTTGGTAGGCTGGGAAAAAAATGCATCAGCAGAGCCATTAAACTGAAAGATGGAAGTCCAGTGTAGTATTTCACCTTTGAGTGATTATCTTTGAGGAAATTCTCATCCAGGGTCTTTCTGGAGAGCTCTCCCTTTAATTCTCTGTTCTCCTCTTGCAAGAGTAAAATTTCTTTAAGCCTAAGGTGACACATGCTGCAGTTCTGTAGTTCTTGAACATTTTCCACTGGAGCATCATCAGCCTGACAGATCAGTGCTGCTTCATCAGATGTTGTCTCCTCCATCTCAGCCAGAGGTGTGGTGTTATCTGCTGCTGATCAGGACAATAAACAACTGTAGTTAATATATTTTGTAATCAAAAGGAATCCCAAGACCCATTTTAGAAAGAAAAACATAGGTAAAAAAAAGACTACCTGAAGGAGCTACATGTTGGGGGTTCACTTGCATGCCCTGCCGATTCTTTTTATCGTGATCTCGTCCTTCTGCATAAGCGGTTCAACCTGTCAGGAGTGGCAGCTGGAAGCTCTGCATGCCCAAGGTATAGAGAAGATGCCCAGTCAGGATCACAGTCTAGCATTTCATAAGCTGCTCTGCCTGTTAAAGCAAAGGAAACGGTAAGAAAATACTTTGGTGTAGAACAAATTATACCCGCTTACACAGGTGTGTGAGTGGTAACTTCTTCTAGCTACTCGGATATCGGAGTCTTTCTTTAGCTTAGTTCTGTTTAGCTTAGCACTGCTGACGTAGGGTAAAAGCTACGACCAAGCAAGTCTTAACCACAACAGACATACACAATAAATCATAATGTACCTTTATGAAAATGCTTTGAGCACACCACCATCGATACAGGTGTGTGTTTGAAAGTTATGTTGGGTCTTCTGACTGCTGCAATCCAGGCCAGGCGTCACCTCTTAGTTACATCCGAAATGTGTGCTGTTCTTCCATGCTGGAAACAATAAAAGCCTATTACCTATTACCTAAAAGCCTATTAATAAAAGCCGTGGTTTACCTTTTCTCCACGGCGGATGTGAGAACGACTATTACAGTTTAAAACACAGCTGCTTTGTGACCATGTCTCCTACGTTGACGTGATCTCAGCGAACTAACGGGTCCTACCCTACCCAGAATGCACTTGGTCAATTCTGCAGACACTACGTAACACTGGCGGAATCAAATGGCAACTATACAAAAATACAGAACAACTGCAAGCACCTAAAAAAACATAGCTACATTTAACAGTATTTTTTTTTAAAAGTTAAGTTATGACAAAAACATAAATCAGTTAAAAGCAAAGGTTTTAAAAAATTTTTAATGAAAATGTAATTATCTCCCCACAAAATATTCAACATTTTCATTTCACCTCTAATTACAGCTAGTATATGACTGTATATGCACAAGATACAAAGCAATTAGAATAAAAAAAATACAAAAAATTGAAGTTAAAATACTCAGCATAAAAAGAAGGGAGTGTCTATTCATAGTTTCAAGATGATGTCACATGGCTGCCAGTTACTATATGTGCGGCCATGTTGGCGGGAAGCTGCAGGGGGAATTCTATTTCATTAAAGCCGAAAATTATATAAAACTGATTCAAAACTGATGTAATGTTATTTCCATATTTTGTATTGAAAGACCTTCAAAATGATATTTAATTTGTACGAAGTGTGCAACAACTGACCCAGAAAAAGACGATTTTGGCTAGGCTGAAAACTTGCGTTTGATCGGTTGGGAGTTATATCTTCCGCAATAACATAGGTATTTTTAAAAAGTATGATTTCAAGGCTTTCCAGTGACACCAGGAACTCATGGGGCTTTTTCTGGGACTTGCCGCTAGCAATCAAAGAGTCATGATTGATGACTTCTCGTGCCTAATGACGCGGTGCACATTAAGTACCACACTTTCAAGCTACAGGATAATATGAAGATTCAAATTACTATTTAGCCCTCCTTGCCAACTTTTTATCTGTGAACACAGCTGTGTCCACACAGGCGAGACAGAAATGTCTCATGCGCAGCGACGCAGATGCTTCTAATCATTCCAGCTGATTAGATCTCCATATGGACCACATTTGGATTCTGCTCACTGTTACGTATGTAAATAGTGACCCAGTTATGAGACCGAGTGGTGAACTAGATAGGACTTTATTATAGACTCATATATAATACAGAGGTGCTCCCACTAGGCTGAGAGGTGGTCAGAGAGACCGCCCCTCTTCCACACAGTCCTCTTATACTCCGGGTGACATCACCACCCGTGTTACACCATAATATGTCCTACAAACAACACTTCATTCCTCCCCCTTCAAAATGTTCCAAAGCACACATACAGTCGAGACCTTTCCCAATTTGGAACCTGAATCACGCACTAAAATAAACATATCAACATCTATAACAGTCACACAAAACAACTAAAACTAGGGGGAAACAGGTGGACTACTGTTCCACCCCCATATGGCCAGATGGATTATTCTGCTGTCTTTGCTAAAACAGTCTTTTAAACGAAAAATCACCATGCTCCTAAAATAAATAACATAAACAATCCCCATAACAGAATATATGTACACACAGGTTAAACCATCATCAACAGATCCCATAAACAACTTAAATACTTCTTATCCCACATCATGTATAACGACCATAACCTGGGCAATTTACATATCAACAACATGCAGTGAGCACATTGCCCCCCAAACTACCAGTCAGTCCCAGTAGAAAAACCAGCCCCCCGGAGACCCGTCAGGTGGGTCCCGTCCAGAGCATCTTCTCTTCGGGCCTGGAGATGACCCACGCCAAAACCCAGACACCTCCTTCTCATCATTGGCACGCCGCAGCTCGTTGGGATGTCTCCATGAGCCATCAGACAGCTGAAGGTAACCGTCCACCCGAACAGCCGCCAGCTGCAGCCGCCCCTGGTCTTCCCGTTGTTTGTGCTTGCCACGAACTCCTCTTGACCAGGCCTCCTTCCTAGGTCGGACCACATCAGCGCCCCCCTGAGGAGCGCGACTTGGCTTCCAGTGTCCCTGTGTGGCATGGCGTTTTACCGTGTCAGCCGGTTCTGCCCCGCTCGCTTTCATTTGAGATGCCGGCAAAGCCGTTGTGACCCCTTGCTTCTCAGTACCACCCAGCCGAACTCTGGAAGCAGAGTGGGTCAGCCACTCAGCGCCACCCACCGTCACGGGCGTCCCACCGCGTTGCTCAATTCCCTCAACTAGGGTTACTTGGGCACTGACACTGGAACCCTCCTGCAATGGCCCTGAGCGGAATTGGTCCTGCTCATTGTCCAGATTACTAGGCAAAGGTTTGTCCCACACAGAAAAACCAGCCCCCCGGAGACCCGTCAGGTGGGTCCCGTCCAGAGCATCTTCTCTTCGTGCCTGGAGATGACCCACGCCAAAACCCAGACACCTCCTTCTCATCATTGGCACGCCGCAGCTCGTTGGGATGTCTCCATGAGCCATCAGACAGCTGAAGGTAACCGTCCACCCGAACAGCCACCAGCTGCAGCCGCCCCTGGTCTTCCCGTTGTTTGTGCTTGCCACGAACTCCTCTTGACCAGGCCTCCTCCCTAGGTCGGACCACATCAGCGCCCCCCTGAGGAGCGCGACTTGGCTTCCAGTGTCCCTGTGTGGCATGGCGTTTTACCTTGTCAGCCGGTTCTGCCCCGCTCGCTTTCATTTGAGATGCCGGCTAAGCCGTTGTGACCCCTTGCTTCTCAGTACCACCCAGCCGAACTCTGGAAGCAGAGTGGGTCAGCCACTCAGCGCCACCCACCGTCGCGGGTGTCCCACCGCGTTGCTCAATTCCCTCAACTAGGGTTACTTGGGCGCTGACACTGGAACTCTCCTGCAATGGCCCTGAGCGGAATTGGTCCTGCTCATTGTCCAGATTACTAGGCAAAGGTTTGTCCCACACAGCTCCATCCATCATTTGCGGAACCAGCCAGTCCCACAGACCCCAGCCCGACCGCTCTTCTCCAGTCTGAGACTGTGAGAAGGAACTCCACACGGTTTCCCAATCAAACACCGATCTCACCACTCCCATGTCGACCAGCAATGGCACCGTCACTCCATCCAGTTCCACCATACAGAAAGAACAGCCATTGCTACTTGGGGATACACTGCAAACAACTGTGGGAGGCAAAATGGGGAGATCCTCTGTGTCTCAGATCTCCTCGCTCAAACCCATAACATGCCCTGGCGAAATGATGCAAGAATCAACACGTGCCACAGCAGTCATCTTCTCTCTCTAGCCTTATAGCAGTGCTTAGTGGACCCACAACCCAAATACCTGGCCGATCCCGGGGCGGGCCTGATCTTCACAACCTCCTTCTCCTGTTCGCCATCATCGCTGTCCGGGTCCACAGTCTGCGCCATTGATAGTGATTCAGAGCAGTGCAGCGTAGCTCTTTCACCGAGGTCACATGAGAGACTGTCCACTGCTTCACACTGCTGAGCTATCTTGATGGACTTGGGTAACATCAGCTCGCCCAAGAAGGTAAGGAGCTTTGACCTCGTAGCCAGGCAAACAGCATGTTCCGCCAACTGGTCGTGAACCATCTCTTCCTCCAATGCTGCAAACTGACAGTCTCTGGATAGCTGATTTAGGTCTGTTACAAATCGCTGCACAGACTTGCCATTCCGCTGGCGGCGCTGTCAAAACTGGATCCTCGTGACGATGATGTTTTCAGGGGTGTGAAAATGTCACGCCATTAGCTCAATGTCTTCAAAGCTATTGCTAGCACCCAAGGTAGTAAGGATATGCTGTCCTTCCATATTCAATTCAACTTTATTTATATAGCGCCATTTCACAACAACAGTTATCTCATAGCACTATCAACTGTAGGGGGGAACCCCCACAGTTGCAGAAAGACCCCAGCAATCAGGCGATCCCCTGTGAGCAAGCACTTGGCGACGGTGGAGAGCAAAAACTCCCTTTTAACAGGAAGAAACCTCCAGCAGAACCAGGCTCAGGGAGGGGCAGTCATCTGCTGCGACTGGCTGGGGGGTGAGGGGATAGAGAAGAAGAAAAGAACAGACATGTAGAGAGCAAACAGCACGATGGGGACTCAATCTATGGGAGAGAACAAACAGATGTTAATGACCAGCAAAAAAAAAAATATTTCATAGAGAGTGAGGAAAGGAGTGAGGCCCAGTGCATTACTGGAGGTCCCCCGGCTGACTAAACCTATTAGCAGCATAACTAAGGGAGGGTTCAGAAACACATGATCCCTCCCTAATTGTAGGCTATATCAAAAAGGTAGGTTTTAGCCCTATTCTTAAAAACAGAGATCGAGTCTGACTCCCGAATCCAGATTGGCAGCTGATTCCACAGGAGAGGAGCTTGATAACTGAAGGCTCTGCCTCCCATTGTACTTTTGGAGATTCTAGGTATTACAAGTAATCCTGCATTTTGGGAGCGTAGTGCTCTGTTAGGATAATACGGTAGTATCAGATCTTTTAAATAAAAAGGAGCCTGATTGTTTAGAGCTTTGTAAGTAAGAAGAAGGATTTTAAACTTAATTCTAAACTCTATGGGAAGCCAATGAAGGGAGGCCAGAACCGGAGAGATATGATCTCTCTTTCTAGTACCTGTTAAAACTCTTGCTGCAGCATTTTGGATCAGCTGAAGACTTTTTAAAGATGTTTTAGGACAGCCTGATAATAAAGAATTACAATAATCTAATCTCGAGCTAACAAAAGCGTGGATCAGTTTCTCAGCATCACTCTGAGACAAGATGCTCCTAATCTTGGCAATATTACGCAAATGATAGAAGGCAGTCTTAGAAACAAATTTAATATGTGAATTGAAGGACAAATCCTGATCAAAAATAACTCCAAGGTTCCTCACAGAGCTATTAAGAGAAAGAGTAACCGCATCCAAACTGAAAGTTTGATTTGGAAAGGAATTTCTAAGGTTTTTTGGACCAACAAGAATGACTTCAGTCTTATCTGAATTTAATAGCAGGAAATTACAAGTCATCCAAGCTTTGATTTCCTTAAGACAGGCTTCTAACTTGGCTAATTGATTAGTATCATCTGGCTTCATTGACAGGTATAATTGTGTGTCATCTGCATAACAATGAAAATGTATACAGTGCTTTCTAATAATGTTGCCTAATGGAAGTATATATAAACTAAAAAGAGTAGGGGCCTAGCACAGATCCCTGTGGAACTCCATGACTAAGCTTTGAGTTGAAAGAAAACTCATTATTTACATGAACAAACTGGAACCTATCAGATAAATAAGATCTAAACCATTGCAACGAAGTTCCATTAAGTCCAACATAGTGTTCTAATCTATCAAGTAGAATATTATGATCAATAGTATCAAAAGCTGCACTAAGGTCTAAAAGGACAAGTACAGAAACTAGTCCATTATCAGATGCAATGAGGAGGTCGTTAGTGACCTTCGCTAAGGCTGTTTCAGTACTATGATGGATTCTAAACCCAGATTGAAACTCTTCAAGTAAACCATTTCCCTGCAGGTGGTCAAATAATTGCGTAGCAACAACTCTAAGATTTTTGAAATGAAAGGGAGATTAGAGATTGGTCTATAGTTAGCTAAAGCTCCTGGATCTAGCATTGGCTTTTTGAGTAAGGGTTTAATTACAGCCGTTTTAAAAGCCTGCGGTACATGGCCTAAAGTTAATGAAGAATTGATTATATGAAGAATAAAGCTACCAATAAGTGGGAAGACTTCTTTAAATAACCTGGTAGGAATAGGGTCTAAAAGACAAGTTGAAGGTTTGGATGAGGAAACTATTTTGTCTAACTCACAAAGGTCGATTGGAGTAAACTCATCAAGACAGACATCAATAGAAGGAGTTGTAGTAGTTACAGTATTTAAGTTAACTGTGGGAAGAATCTGATTGATTTTATCTCTGATGGATGAAATTTTATTATTGAAAAAGTTCATAAAGTCCTGACTAGTAAGCTCTAAGGGAATGTTAGGATTGACAGAGTCCTGACTCTTTGTCAACCTGGCTACAGTACTGAAAAGAAACCTGGGATTATTCTTGTTCTCTTCTATTAATGCAGAGTAATAACTCGTTCTAGCTTTTCTAAGAGATTTTTTATAAATTAAAAGATGATTTCTCCAAGCTAAATAGATTTCATCTAAATTAGTAGAGCGCCATTTTCTTTCTAATTGACGAGTCTTCTGTTTTAAGGTACGAGTTTCTGTGTTGAACCAAGGAGTTAGAAATCTCTGATTAGACTTTCTTTTTTAAGGGGGCCACCAAGTCTAGAGTCTGATGCAGAGAAGCTGAAACACTATCCACCATGTTATCAATTACAGAAGGAGCAAGCTGTCTATAGCTTATTTCCGTTGTGTTGACACATGGCATAGAGGAAACAATCTGCATAAATTTGGAAACAGCATCATCTGAGAGGCATCTACTGTAATAATATTTTTCTTTAGGAGCCAAATAGTCAGAAATAGTAAAATCAAAGGTTAACAGACAATGGTCTGACAGTACAGGGTTATGAGGAGACACTACAAGATTTTCTATTTCTATGCCATATGTCAAAACAAGGTCCAATGTATGGTGGAGGTAATGAGTAGAATTTCCTACTTTCTGAGAAAACCCAATCGAATCTAATATTGAATTGAATGCCACATTAAGGCAGTCACTATCTACATCCACATGTATATTAAAGTCCCCTACTATAATTATTCTATCAGATTTCAGCACTAAATCAGCTAAGAAATCAGCAAATTCGGATAAAAATTCTGAGTAGGTTGATGGGGGACGATAAACTATGGCAAATAAAATTGGGTTTAACCTAAAATTGCTAAAGTGCCCAATACTGAGGACCAGGCCCTCAAAGGAATTATAACATGTTTTTTGCTTTACATTAACTAGTAATTTGGAATGGTAAATTGTTGCTACTCCTCCTCCACGACCAGAACTTCTGGGATTTTGACAGTTTAAATAACCAGAGGGAGTTGATTCATTTAAACCAACATAATCCTCTTGCCCTAACCAAGTCTCTGTAAGGGAAATTAAATCAATCTGATGATCAATTAACAAATCATGGACTAACAGAGACTTGGGAGTTAGAGACCTAATATTTAATAAACCACATTTAATTTTTAAATTATGAGGAGGAACAGAGGCCAAATCATTCAATTTAGAGGCTCTCCGGTTTCCTCCCACATGCCAAAGACATGCATGTTAGGTTAATTGGCTGTTCTAAATTGTCCCTAGATATCTGTTTCCTATAGGCCCTTAGAATAGAGGGTTAGTATTAATGAAAGCGCTTTGAGTGGTCTTTGTGACTAGAAAAGCGCTATATAAGTGCAGGTTAGTTAGTTAGTTAGTTAGCTTTATGTTTAATTTGAGTTTTACCAATATTTTGCTTTATCACTTTGGGATGCTTATACATTATATTTTTATTCACTTTGGAGGGAGCAGACAACGATTCTCTGATGGGGAAGACAGGGGCTAAGCTGAGGGGTGGCGGATGAAGAGGAGCTGCAGAGAGGCGTGCAGAGAGGCCATATCCAAACTATGAACCAATATTGCCCGAGCCCATATCTTCTTCAGTTAACCAAGGTTCAGAGCCACCAAGTAATTTTGGAATGCGGCAAACCATCTCACCCAAGAGGCCGGTGGTTCGCTGGGAAGCTCCAGAAACGGCCGAATGATAGTGACCCCCACGTCCATGTTTTTTTCTTTCTTTTACCCTCATCGCCAAATGTTATGTATGTAAATCGTGGCCCAATGACAAGACTGAGTGGTGAACTAGATAGGACTTTATTATAGACTCACAAATAATGCAGAGGCACTGAGGTGGTCAAAGAGACCATCCCTCTTCCACACAGCCCTCTTATACTCTGGGTGATGTCACCACCCGTGTTACACCATATTATGTCCTACAAACAACACTACACTCACCTCCTGTTTCCTTTCCCATGAAAGAAGCCTCCAAAGAAGAGAAAAACCACCACCTTTATATCTTTGAGGCAGCTAGCAGGAAACGAGCAAAGCCAGTGTTCGTGCTGGAACAAGCAAGTTAGCTGATAAAGCTAACCTTAGCTCCAAAGGCTTTTCGAGAACAATGCTGAGATCCAGACTTCACCAGCATTCAAGAGTGTCACTCGCTTGGGAAGTCTTAATTCTTCTGAACAACTGAAGAAAATGATGGAGTAGTAATCCGAGATTTGCTGTTTGATGCCAAAATGTCGGAACACCGGCTAATCAGTCTGTGGCTTTGAGGATTACAAGTAGCAGGGAGTCGACAAATCAACTGCTTATTGTTAACAATGAGGGATAACAATTAGACACCAAGACAACGATGTCTAACTTCATCTGAAAGCACCTGGACAGGTGAGTGTGCTGTGGTCCCACAATGGGGAAATTACAGGGACTCCACATGAGTGGATGAGGCAAATTAGGTCACATTAAAAAAAAAAAAAAAAAAAAAATGAGTGCAAAAACAGAGAAAACCAAACAGGAGAAATTTGAGGGCTCTGTGAATAATTTATGGGCTGATGTGGATAAACACGGATAATAAGTGTTATGAAGATGAATATATTTAGCTTTGTACATGTCTGGATAGGTCATGCTAGCCCACTTCTCCATGTCTTTTGGCCAGTTTTGCTTTGGAATGTCATAATTGCCCCTTTCCAGGGCATAAATGAGGCACCAAATGCCGACAGAGAGTTTGTGTGTTTATTTACAAAAACACAAAATAAAGAGCTACGTGGGGCAAAACACAAACACTAAACACTGAACACAAGTAAAAAGCACAAACACCAATACGAGAGAGTAGCAAGGGCAAGACCTGACGCTATAGAATAAACACTTACACATGAAGTAGCAGGGACGAAACCTCATGCTGAAACAGGACTGGAGCCGGACATAGGGACTCCAGCCTAAAGTTGATGAGATCACAGCAAGGAGTGAGCCTCAGCTGCTCCCTGAAATACTAATGACAAAAGCAACGAACCAAACAGGAGAGGAGAAAACATAATCACCAAAATCAAAATCAGCTGTGACAGTGCCGGCTCGACTTGACAGCCGGAAATCTGTCAAGTTGAATCCTCTTCTGCTCCTCTGCCATACAGGGTCCCACAGGGGTCATTTCTTGGGCCCATGTTTTTTTCTTTGTACATACTTCCACTGGGTTCCATTTTTAAAAAGCATGGTATCTCCTTCCATCTGTATGCTGATGACTGTCAGATTTATGTCCCTCTAAAACAAAAAGCTGCCTCATCAGTAAACTCACTCCTGGCATGCATTGAAGACATAAAGTCTTGAATGGCCCTAAACTTCCTAAATTTTAATGATAAGAAGACCGAAGTGAAGGTGTTTGGACCTAGTGGCCCCTGTGAGTCCCCTCCTGTATACTTGGGCCCCCTTACTCCTTATGGTAAATCCGTAGCTAGGAACTGACATGGTTAGGGACCAAGGAGACAGACGCTGACACGAGTAGATATAAGACAATTATTCTTTATTATTAAAGTAATGTGTGTTTTGTGAGTGAGTGAGTGAGTGAGTGAGTGAGTGAGTGCGTGGCTGTCTGGTCACTGGAGCTGAGCGTATCCTGCGGCGACCTGGCAACCCTGAAACACACAAGCACAAACAATTACTAATGTTCGCTGGGAAGAGAGACCTGAAGCTTGTGATGCTTACTTGCAGGCGCCACAGAGAAAGTCCTGCTGGCTCCGAGTGCCAGTGCGGCGTGGTGTTCATGGTGCTCAACGTAGCGGAGGTGAGGAGGAACTCCGAGGTGGAGGAGGTGGCGTCCCGTCAGCTGGGGAGGTTAGTCCGCCGCCAGGGAGGTCCACCTGTGCACAGGGGAAAAGGCTAGGAGAGGATGAGTGCAGAGGTTGCTTACTTGGCTTGGCTCAACGTGATGTCTTGTCCTTGGCTTTGGCTTGAGGTCGTATCCTCAGCGCATTGCTGGGCAAAGGCGACAGACGACTCTGTGCAGAGCAGTCCGAGGTTCTGGCTTTTAAAGCCCGCTGATTACCACCTGCCGGTGTGTGCGCAGCTGATGATGATGATGTCGGCCCAGCGGCCGCCATGACAGGAACCTTGGTTTTATCATGGACAGTGATTTTAAATTAGACATGCAGATTTGTTCTGTGGTAAAATCCAGCTTCTTTCATCAAAGGCGTTTAGCAAAAGTAAAACCCATTCTCTCTAGACCACACCTGGAAACGGTAATCCATGCTTTTATTTCATCTTGGTTGGATTATTGCAACACACTTTATGCTGGTGTCAGCCAGTCATCTCTTTCCCGTCTGCAGCTGGTTCAAAATGCCGCTGCTCGTCTTTTAACAGGTACACGTGGAAGAGATCTCATCACACCCAATTTAGCTTCACTCCACTGGCTGGCCGTGCATTTTAGAGTTCATTTTAAAATTCTTTTATTTGTTTTTAAATCCTTGCTTTTGTGTGTGTGTGTGTGTGTGGGGGGGGGGGGGTTCTGTATTTTGCTGTTAGTCATTTTTGTGTCTGTTGTCACTTGTTTTTAAATCTTGGTCTTGCTCCACCTTACCTCTCTGAGCTTCTGCATCCCTACGCTCCCACCAGGTCCCTCAGGTCAGCTGAACAGCTTCTTCTGGGGGTACCAAAGGTGAGGCGCAAGCTCATAGGGGACAGAGCATTTTCAATCATGGCCCCCAGGTTATGGAATGATTTACCCCTGGACATCAGACAAGCATCTTCATTGTCCATTTTTAAAACCTGTCTTAAAACACACTTTTACTCCCTGGCCTTCAACCCAGTATGAGACATTGATTTTATTGAATGAAATGGATTTTTATTTATTTATTTTACCTTTTATTTTATTTATGAATTTCTTTTTTTTTTTTTTTTTTACTGTGGTTCTTGTGATAGCGCCCTTTTTTTTTTTTTTTTTTTTTTGTTACTTATTTGTACCCGTAGGTAGATTTGGTTTGCAGTCTGGTGACAAGCCACCGGCTGCCTGCCGCTGCGTGTGCGAGTGCCCTAAACCTACATGTTTTTTTTTGGTATGCGGGAGGAAACCGGAGAAATCCCGGAGTAAACCCACGCAACACGGGGAGAACATGCAAACTCCATACAGCTCACTGTTGGTCGGGGGCTGGGATCGAACCCACGATTTCATGATCCCCGCGATCCCCCGGCCGAGGGTAAACTGTGCTGCCACAGTGCTAAACCACTGCGCCACCATGCACCCCTTTGTGTTGGTGCCCTGCTTTTATGCTGTACAGCACTTTGTGTAGCAAGTGTTGCATTTAAAGTGCTTTATAAATAAAGTTGATTGATTGATTGAAGTCTGGCCGCAATGCTGTCACAGTAAAAGCCCTGAGAAAACCAATAATAACAGGGCAGGAAAAATAAGGCGAAAAAAGGGAGAACACTGAGTGACTCGAGCGCAGATTAGCTCAGCGCTTGGATCACCAAGTATCCCCCATTCAAGGGACGCATTTCAGGCATCCACTGTGACATCGAGGAAGCCCCCCCCCCCCCAACCAGAAAGCTATCAAGACCAAACTCTGGTGGGCGGAGGGGGAAACAGGCTAGGAGGGAGAGAAACCCAAAAGACAACAGACACAAAAATGACTAACAGCAAAATACAGAAACCCCCTCCGCCCCCCCACAAAGATCAAATGATAAACAACAAAGGCTCAAGCACAAAACAGCGCGGCTAAAACTCACATTACAAACACAAATGAAAAGTGGCGAATTACCAACCCCAACATGAAATGAGACCCTCCTCAACAGAAATGTTCAAGTAAATTAGAGTCTAAGAATGACCAAAAAATACAGAAATGTTCAAGTCCAGAGAAATAAGCGAAAACAAAAATATAGATGTACACTTCAATTCAGATATCCAGGCAAGGAGAAAAAAGAAAAAACATCACTTGAACAATATCCGAGAGGAAGGAGAGAAATAAAAACACCACAAATGAACCAATATAGGGAATACCAGCAGGAAGTGGAAAAAAAAAGGCAGTTCAGGTGGCCTAACGGCATCCAGACCCCAGATTAAAGAAAAAGGTTCTGGTGGCCTACCCCAGTCCCAGAACTGACGAAACGGTTCCCCAGGTGGCCGAACCAAGTCCCAGCACCAGCGAAACGGTTCTTCCGGCGGCCAACCCAAGTCGCAGAACCAGTGCAATAGTTCTTCAGGCAGCCACCCAAAATCCTTAGACCACCCGGACTGGCGGGGTGAGCTCGGAGATGGCTTCCCAACCGAAAGTTTCAAAAAAAGCGAGCCAAACCGTAAAAAAGGGACCCCAGCAGCGTCCGGTGGTGGAGAATGGGGGGAAGGTGGTGGAGGGGGTGAAGGGAACCAGACCGGTGTCCAGCAGTGGAGGATCTGCAGCTCCTTAACTTTCCTTGAACTGGGCCAGCACAGCACCCACAGTGGGCCCCAACCAGACCAGTGCAGCACCCACGGTGGACCCTGACCGGGCC
The DNA here is from genome assembly GCA_020510985.1 of Pholidichthys leucotaenia. Lineage (NCBI taxonomy): Eukaryota > Metazoa > Chordata > Actinopteri > Cichliformes > Pholidichthyidae > Pholidichthys > Pholidichthys leucotaenia. The sequence continues at coordinate 23,541,313 of CM035836.1, read as the reverse complement.
AACGTTGCACCTGGGACAACCTCCAGACACGAAGCTGGAGCCTCAATGACATCGACCGGAGCTAACTTGTCTCCAGTGACCCTGAAAGAAGGCTCAGAAAGAGAGGAAGAACAGGGGTCATGGTCACCGGCAGTGGCAGCGGCAGAGCCCAGCAAGACGAGGTCAGATGCAGCAGCCGGCTGCACTGCCTCTCACACACACCCATACACACACACAACACACGGACTATAAGGGATTCAGGTTATTGCTGTTAATAGACTTTATGGTGATTAATGGACAGTGACTGAGTCATGTTTTGCCTGTTTTGTGGACAACATATGAGCCAGTTAACGCGGTTCTGTTCTTGGTGTGATCGGTCTCTACAATGTTTAAGTGACATGGTTGAAAAGGAAAGACCAGATTTTCTGCAGCAGTGCAGACAATATTTTCATGATGGCCACTCATACGCTGTAATCGTAGACATGATGTCATGTTGCCATGGTGTACACATCAGCTTGAGGTCTCTGAAAAGCAAACTGAATGAAGTCAGGTTATATCGCAGAAAGGATCACTCCTCTACAAACGCCATGATAAGGTGTGGCACATATGTTGGGCTCACATTTTCCACAAAGGTATGACTGCATGTTTATTGGAGGCTTCACGTCTCGAAGGACAAAAGGCTTGAATCTGCAGAGGATGACGAGGAGGTGTGAGATTTGGCCTTTGTCTCGGAGAAGATGCCCCAGAGAGATTTCCGGTTCATCAGTGAATAAGAGACAATGGTGAAAGTTCAAAGGGTTGCATTGTGGCTGGGATTAAGAACCATGTGACTGTATGTTTACTGAAGCACCATGTGACTTGAGTTCCGATGCTGGAAACATATAAAGAAGTGATGTGATATAGTTCTTTCTCTTCTTCCTGCTTTGAGAATGCTAGAGTATGTGTTCTGTCAATAAAGCTGAACCTGAGAAATAAAACTCAGCCTCATCATTGAACGCATCCTCTACACTGGTGACCCTACGACAAAGAATGAACAGACAGAATTCTCCCGAGCGGGGCTCGGCGGAAGCCAGCCTGATGGCTGCCTCCACACTCCGGCTGCCCGACTTCTGGCAGCATAGTCCGCGCTCCTGGTTTAGCGCAGTCGAGGCACAGTTCAACCTCCGGAGAATCTCAAAGGACGACACAAAATTCTACCATGTGGTAGCGAAGCTGGACAGCCACACGGTCCAGAGAGTGGAAGATCTGGTCAATCATCCACCGGACAGCGACAAGTACAGCGCATTGAAGGACGCGCTGATCAGCCATTTCACCCCTTCGGTACAACAGCAAGCAGAAGGGCTCCTAACGTTGATGGAGTCGCAGAACGACAGACCTGCGGACCTGATGGTGAAGCTGCTGAGGCTGAAAGACTCCGAGGATGGCGAATTTATTTTCGCCCACCTTTTCCTCCGGACCCTGCCGCCAGCAGTGAGAGTAGCCCTGGCAGAGTCGCCCCAATTGGCCAGACGAGACTACCATGGGCTGAGTAAGGAGGCGCAGCAGCTCGTCGACGTCCACAAGCGGAGCGCGGTTTCGGCCGCGGCAGCCAGCCCAGGAACGACGTCTGGAGACAGCTTGGAGCCAGTGGTTGCGGTGCCAGATGCACCGACGACGGCGGCGACGGGTACCAGGCGGCGCAGAGCGGATGACGGCCTGTGTTTCTACCATCGCCGTTTTGCAGAGAGGGCACACAAGTGCATCCCACCGTGCCACTTCAAGCATCCGGGAAACGCTAAGACCGAGGGTCGGTAGCAGCTATGACCCTCGGGGAGGAGAACAAGCTGCTTTACCTGACGGATGCACACTCGGGGAAACAATTCCTCATGGACACGGGCTCCCAGCTGAGTTTCGTCATACCTACCTATGCGGAACGGCTGATGCCCTCTAAAGCTCCCTGGGTGTTGGTGTCAGCAGCGAACGGCTCAGCGATCAAGACATTCGGTGAGAGGACTATGCTTCTGTCCTTACAGGGCCGTTCATTTGAGTGGACTTTTATTGTAGCAGCAGTCAGTTTCAACATGTTAGGGGCTGATTTTTTGTGCTCACATGGTTTATTGGTTGACCTTGCTAATAGACGTCTGATTAATGCACTGTCCTTTCATTCTATTCCCTGCACAGCTCGGGTGGCCCCGCCGACTGCACATGCCAGCGTCTCAGCTGCGGGTGGTAAGTTTCACACATTGCTTGCTCAGTTCCCAGCACTCACAGTCCCCACGTTTTTGGCAACGGTGGCTACACATGGGGTGGAGCATTTCATAACCACCACCGGGCCTCCCGTTTTTGCAAAAGCTCGGCGCTTGGACTCAGCTAAACTAGCCATTACGCGCAAGGAATTCGCCAACCTGGAAAAACTGGGCATTATTAGACGCTCTAAAAGCCCCTGGGCTTTGCCGCTACACATGGTCCCAAAAGCTGATGGCTCGTGGTGACCTTGCGGTGATTTCCGCAGGTTGAACAACGTTTCAGCACATGACTGCTACCCGATTCCGTACATTCAGGATTTCTCAGTTCATTTGGCGGGGGCGTGCATTTTTTGTAAAATAGATTTGGTGCGCGGTTACCATCAAGTCCCAGTGCGCGCTCAGGATATACCTAAAACAACAGTTATAACTCCTTTCGGGCTTTTTGAGTTTTTGCGCATGCCGTTCGGTCTCAAAGGTGCCGCGCAGACTTTCCAACGCATGATGGATGCAGTTTTACGCGACCTCCCTTTCGTGTTCGTCTACTTGGATGACATTTTAGTAGCCAGCACGTCCGAAGGCGAACATGAAAGTCACCTCACAGCAGTTTTTCGGAGGCTGGCAGAGCACGGGTTAATAATTAACCCAGCGAAGTGCCACTTTGGGGTAGCGCAAATTGATTTTTTGGGGCATCGCGTTTCGCCAGAAGGAGCGGACCCTCTGCCTGATAAAGTACGCCCAATAACAGATTTTCCGCAACCTCAAACGGTCAAGGCGCTGCAGGAGTTTTTGGGAATGGTTAATTTTTACAACCAGTAACTCCCAAGCGCAGCGCGGCTCATGCAACCATTATACACTGCGTTAAAAAAACAAAAGCCCACAAATAAGGTTGAATGGTCTCTGGAGCGGGAGCGCGCTTTCGCCCAGGTCAAGTCAGCCCTGGCAAACACAGTTTTGTTAGCACACCCAGTTCCAACGGCCCGCTTGGCGCTCACCACTGACGCTTCCGATTTAGCGGTGGGGGCGGTCGTTGAACAGTTTGTGGCAGGGACCTGACAACCTCTCGCGTTTTTCAGCAAAACCTTGTGTGATAGCGAGCGTAAATACAGCACGTTCGACAGGGAGCTTTTGGCCCTACACTTGGCCATCCGCCATTTCCAGTTCTGGCTGGAAGGGCGCCGTTTCACCGCGTTTGTGGATCACAAACCACTAACGTTTGCAATGGCCAAGATTTCAGAACCCTGGTCAGGCCGGCAGCAAAGGCAGCTAGCCGCGATATCGGAGTTTACCACCGATATCCAGCATGTCGCAGGTAAACACAATATAGTGGCAGACTGTCTCTCTCGTGCGGTAGCAACGCCAGGCCCCGTGGGGGCAGACTCTGTAGCCGTGGCCGCGGACCAGGGCAGCGACGCGGAAGCGCGCGCAGCCCCGGTCCGTGTAGGTTTAGATTATGCAGCCATGGCCGCGGAGCAGGTTAATGATGCGGACGTGCGCGCGCTCCAGTCTGGACCAACAGGGTTAAGGCTGGAGCACAGGGTGCAGCAAATTGGTATGCCCCCCCTAATCTGAGATGTCTGCACGGGGCGGCCTCGCCCCTTTGTTCCAGCTGCATGGCATCGCCGCGTTTTTGACTTGGTCCATTCTCTGGCGCACCCGGGGGTGCGCGCATCGATTAAGATGGTGGGGGAGAAATTTGTTTGGCCCGGGTTGCGCAAACAGGTCAAGGAATGGGCAGCAGCCTGCATAGCGTGTCAGCGAGCCAAAATACACAAGCACACTAGAGCTCCGCTGGAGCCTTTTCACATCCCGGCTAAGCGTTTTGATCACGTGCATGTCGACTTGGTGGGCCCCCTTCCGTCGTCACAAGGGCACACACACCTTTTGACGATGGTGGATCGCACCACGCGTTGGCCAGAGGCGGTTCCTCTGGCATCAACCACAGCGGAAGAAGTTGCACGAGCATTTTTAACAGCGTGGGTTGCGCGTTTCGGAGTCCCGTCGGACATAACGTCCGACAGGGGCCCCCAATTTATTTCCGAACTATCGTCGTCGATGGCCCGCAGCTTAGGGGTGAAGATTCACCGCACTACCGCGTATAACCCCCAGGCTAATGGTTTATGCGAGCGCTTTCACAGGTCGTTGAAAGCAGCCCTCAGAGCGTCACTTACGGATACAAATTGGGTGGACAAACTTCCATGGGTTTTATTGGGGTTGCGTTCTGCACCTAAGGAAGATTTGCAGGCTTCCCCGGCTGAGTTAGTTTTTTCACAACCTCTCCGTTTGCCAGGGGAATTTCTTCCCGACAATCCCGCACCAAATTGCCCCCACGCTCAGCTGTTGCAGAGTGACACAGGATCAAACACACTCCCTGGCCCGGTTCACCACAGTTTCCCACGCGTTTTTGTTCCAAAGGCTTTAAAAAATGTGGAGTTTGTTTTTGTTAGACATGATGCTCAGCGCCCAAGTTTGCGACTGTTTTATGACGGACCGTTCAGAGTGCTGGAAACCAGGGAGAAGCATTTTCTGCTAGATTTAGGGGGCAGAAAGGAGTTGATTTGCATAAACAGACTCAAACCCGCTTTTGTTCTGGCTGATGACCACGTGCAGCTGGCGAGGCCCCCCCTGCCGTGGCAGACCGCCGAGAAGACATTCTCCAGAACCTTCACAGAGACGTGCTAACAGCTTTAATCCACAGAGGCAGAAAGACGCTGCAGAGGTAGCAAAGCCGGTTTACAGCAGATTCGGCAGAAGGTTAAGACCTAGGCAGCTGGTGGATTGATTTGTAATATGTGAAGTGTTTTTTTATGCCATGCATGTTTTGTCCTTTAATAGACGTTTGGGTGGGTGGGGGGGGGGGGGTTATGTGGCACATATGTTGGGCTCACATTTTCCACTAAGGTATGACTGCATGTTTATTGGAGGCTTCACGTCTCGAAGGACAAAAGGCTCGAATCTGCAGAGGATGACGAGGAGGTGTGAGATTTGGCCTTTGTCTCGGAGAAGATGCCCCAGAGAGATTTCCGGTTCATCAATGAATAAGAGACAATGGTGAAAGTTCAAAGGGTTGCATTGTGGCTGGGATTAAGAACCATGTGACTGTATGTTTACTGAAGCACCATGTGACTTGAGTTCCGATGCTGGAAACATATAAAGAAGTGATGTGATATAGTTCTTTCTCTTCTTCCTGCTTTGAGAATGCTAGAGTATGTGTTCTGTCAATAAAGCTGAACCTGAGAAATAAAACTCAGCCTCATCATTGAACGCATCCTCTACAAAGGGCTCTTTACTCTATGTAATCTGATAACATGCTGTGGGCTATCAAACTTGCACTTTCTGATCAGGGATGATGTGCTGATCTCCTGTTCCTGGTTTCTCATTTTTTTGTATGTTTGTCACACTTAAATGTTTCAGATCATCAAACAAATTTAAATACTAGACAAAGATAACACAAGTAAACACAAAATGAAGTTTTTAAATGAAGGTGTTCATTATTAAGGGTGAAAAAAATCCAAACTTACATGGCCCTGTGTGAAAAAGCGATTGCCCCCTAAATCTAATAACTGGTTGGGCCACCCTTAGCAGCAACAACTGTAATCAAGCATTTGCGATAACTGGCAATGAGTCTTTTACAGCACTGTGGAGGAATTTTGTCCCACTCATCTTTCAGAATTGTTGTAATTCAGCCACTTTGGAGGGTTTTCGAGCATGAACCGCCTTTTTAAGGTCATGCCACAGCATCTCAATCGGATTCAGGTCAAGACTTTGACAAGGCCACTCCAAAGTCTTCATTTTGTTTTTCTTAAGCCATTCAGAGGTGGACTTGCTGGTGTGTTTTGGATCATTGTCCTGCTGCAGAACCCTAGTGTGCTTCAGTTTGAGGTCACAAACAGATGGCCAGACATTCTTCTTCAGGATTTATTAGTCGACAGCAGAATTCATGGTTCCATTTACCACAGTAAGTCTTCCAGGTCCTGAAGAAGCAAAACAGCCCCAGACAATCACACTACCACCACCATATTTTACTGTTGGTATGAATTTTCTTTTCTAAAATTCTGTTACTTTTACACCAGATGAACTGGGACACACACCTTCCAAAAAGTTGAACTTTTGTCTCGTTAGTCCACAGAGTATTTTCTCAAAAGTCCCGGGGATCATCAAGATGTTTTCTGACAAAACTGAGATGAGCCTTGATGTTGTTTTTGCTCAGCAGTGGTTTTTGTCTTGGAACTCTGCCATGCAGGCCATTTTTGCCTAGTGTTTTTCTTATGGGGGTGTCATGAACACTGACCTTAACTGAGGCAAGTGAGGGCTGCAGTTCTTTGGATGTTGTTGTGCGGTCTTTTGTGACCTCTTGGATGAGTCGTCGCTGCACTCTTGGCGTAATTTTAATCAGCCAACCACTGCTCCATGTTTTCACCATTGGTGGATAATGGCTCTCACTGTGGTTCACTGGAGTCCCAGAGCTTTAGAAATGGCTTTATAACCTTTTCCAGACTGATAGATCTTGGTTACTTTGCTTCTCATTTGTTCCTGAATTTCTTTGGATCGCAGAATTATGTCTAGCTTTTGAGGATGTTTTGCTCTCCTTCACTTTGTCAGGCAGGTCCTATTGAAGTGATTTCTTGATTGAGAACAGGTGTGGCAGTAATCACACCAGGGTGTGGCTCGAGAAATTGAACTCAGCTTTCCAAAGATGTGATAAACAACAGTTAATTTATGTTTTAACATGGGGGGGTGGGGGGGCAATCACTTTTTCACACAGGACCGTGTAAGTTTGGATTTTTTTTTTTTTACCCTTAATAATCAACATCGTCATTTATAAACTGCATTTTGTGTTTACTTGTGTTATCTTTGTCTGATATTTAAATTTGTTTGATGGTCAGAAACATTTAAGTGTGACAAACTGTCAGAATCTGGAAACTCAGAGTGATCGTATGTCGGTTCGTTACCTCAAATAAGATTCATGACACAAGTATATTCCTCATATGAGCTCTTTACTTGCAAGGAGTGCAATACCTTTAACAGCAAGTGCAGCACTGGCCATGAAAAACAATCAGGAAGCTTTTATACATTGTCAGTCATACTGTGGGAAGCGTGAAATAAAGAGACTGAATTATTTCTCAATTCAGGTTTAATGCAGATTTCACATCCCCAGCTTTCTCTCAAGGCAAGAAGAGAGTGAGCTGCATAAAAAAACCCACATTTATACATGTCACATCAGAGGCAGAATCACACAATGTCGTCAAACCCCCCCACTGACAATAATTCTCCCCCCGAGTCCCTTCGTCTTCCGTCTGACCCCAGGAGGTCAGGAAGTCCTTTCAGAGTCTTATCACGGCACCTCCGTCCTCCTGCCATTATCCTCAGGCGGTCCAGACGTATTGTTCCATCCCAGACGTGAGGTCAATCAACACATGCAGTCCTAAGCATCTCACCTTGTGCTTATACATATGTAGTCAAAAATATGTGAGCCAAATAACCCCCCCCCCCCAAACGTCGAAGAATGGACAATACAGCATAGTTCACACAACATGATAAAATCAACAGCATAGTCTACACAACATGATAAAATCACACATCAGTCCGTACGCCGTCTGGGCTTCAAATGTCTTCCAAACTTGCTGTAAGCAGGCTTCGCAGCCCTTGTGGCGCCGTCCTGCAGTGAATCTGCTAACTGAGGAAGAGAATGGTTACTTGAACCCTGCGGGGGCTCCAGGACATGCTCCCTGGGAGGTCTGCCACGTCGAGGGGCCCTCGCCACCCGTACAGACTCGTCGTTCATCACAAAAGCAGGCTTTAGTCTGTCAATACTAACTGTTTCCTTTCTGTCCCCCAAATCTAGCACAAAATGTTTATCACCTGTTTCCAGCACCCTAAGTGGACCATCGTATGGCGGGCGCAGGCTTGGTCACAGAGCCTCGTGCCTGACAAAAACGAACTCAGCATTTTTTAAAGCTTTGGGAACAAAAACATGTGGAAAAGTGTGATGAACGGGGCCCGGGAGCATGTCTGCTCCCGTGCCGATCAGTGGCCCCAGAGCCGGGGGGCGCCCGGGCGCCGGATGCTCCGGTAGGAACTCACCGGGCAGCCTGAGAGGCTGCGCAAAAACCAACTCCGCTGGGGAGGCATTCAAGTCCTCCTTGGGCGCAGAACACAACCCCAATAAAACCCATGGTAGTTTGTTTACCCAATCTGCATCCGTAAGCGATGCTCTGAGGGCTGCCTTCAAAGACCTATGAAAACGCTTGCATAAACCATTAGCCTGGGGGTGGTAAGTGGTAGTGCGGTGAATTGTCGCCCCTAAGCTGCTGGCCATCGCTGACCAAAGCTCAGACACAAATTGAGGTCCTCTGTCGGACGTAATATCCGACGGAACCCCGAAACGCGCTACCCAGGCCATCAAAAATGCATGGGCCACCTCTGCAGCCGTGGTCGATGCCAGTGGGACCACTTCCGGCCAGCGTGTGGTTCGGTCCACCATTGTCAAAAGATGTGTGAACCCCTGCGACGACGGTAGGGGAGCCCACGAGGTCGACATGCACATGGTCAAATCTCTTGGCCGGGATGTGGAAAGGTTCTAAGGGGGCTTTTGTGTGCTTGTGAATTTTGGCCCGCTGGCAAGCCATGCAGGTTCTTGCCCACTCTTTCACGTGCTTGCGCAGGCTCGGCCAAACAAACTTCTCCGCTACCATTTTCACAGAAGCGCGCACCCCCGGGTGTGCCAGGGAGTGAACCGAGTCAAAAACGCGGTGGTGCCACGCGGCCGGTACCACCGGGCATGGTAGATACATCACAGATTAGGGGGGGCATGCCGGTTTGCAAACTCCTGCTCTCCAGCCTTAACCCTGTTGTCCAGACTGGAGCGCGCACACGTCCGCATCTCTACTCTGCTCCACTGCCATGGCTATATAATCTATCCCCACGTGAACTGGGGCCGCGTGCGCTTTCGCGCTGCTATTTTGCCCTGCGGCTGTGGTAGTATAATCTACCCCCGCGCGGACTGGTGCTGTTACCGCGTGGGAGAGGCAGTCTGCCACTACATTGAGTTTACCCGCTACGTGATGAATATCAGTAGTAAATTCCGAAATTGCGACCAGCTGCCTCTGCTGCCGGCCCGACCAAGGTTCCGAAATTTTGGCCATCGCAAAAGTAAGCGGCTTGTGGTCGACAAATGTGGTGAAACGCCGACCTTCCAGCCAGAACTGGAAATGGCGAATGGCTAAGTGGAGCGCTAACAGCTCCCTGTCAAACGCGCTGTATTTCCGCTCGGCTTTGCGCAAGGATCTGCTGAAAAAGGCCAGCGGCTGCCAAACCCCGGCAACATGCTGTTCCACAACTGCCCCTATGGCCAAATCCAATGCGTCAGTGGTGAGTGCAGTGTCTGCAAGTGCTTTTTTTACTTCTGCGAACGCACGTTCCCGTTCCGGGGACCAATCGATTGTATTGGAGGGTCTTTGCTTTTTAAGCACGGCATATAATGGTTGCATGAGCTGCGCTGCATGGGGTAGGAAACGGTTATAAAAATTTACCATTCCTAAAAACTCCTGTAATGCTTTGACCGTTTGTGGCCGGGGAAACTCTGCCACGGCACGCACCTTGTCCAGTAGCGGAACCGCCCCTTCTGGGGAAACGCGGTGCCCCAAAAAATCGATCTGCGCCACGCCGAACTGGCATTTGGCTGGATTAATTATTAACCCGTGCTCTCCCAACCTCCAAAAAACTGCCGTGAGGTGTTTTTCGTGTTCCTCCTCGGAAGTGCTGGTGACTAAAATGTCGTCGAGGTAGACGAACACAAAAGGGAGATCGCGTAACACAGCATCCATCATGCGTTGGAAGGTTTGTGCAGCGCCTTTGAGGCCAAACGGCATGCATAAAAACTCAAAAAGTCCAAACGGGGTTATTACCGCTGTTTTAGGAATGTCCTCGGCTCGGACTTGGACCTGATGATAGCCGCGGACCAGGTCTATTTTAGAAAAAATGCGCGCCCCCGCCAGACGCACCGAAAAATCCTGGATGTGTGGGATTGGGTAGCGGTCATGCGCTGTGGCATTGTTTAACCTGCGGTAATCACCACAAGGTCTCCACGAGCCGTCAGCTTTAGGGACCATATGCAGTGGGGAGGCCCATGGGCTATTCGAACGGCGAATGATGCCCAGCCTTTCCAGGTTGGCGAACTCCTCGCGCGCTATGGAGAGTTTAGCTGCATCCAAGCGCCGAGCCTTCGCGAAGACGGGTGGGCCAGCTGTGGTGATAAAGTGCTCCACCCCGTGTTTCGCAACTGTTGCCGAAAATGTGGGAACTGTGAGCGCTGGAAACTGGGTGAGGAGTGTGTAAAACTTACCGCCTGCTGTGGCGACGTTGGTCTGAACTGGTGGCGGGGACACTCGAGCTGCACAAGGGATGGAATAAAAAGAGAGTGCATTAACCAGGCGCCTATTGGCAAGATCAACTAACAAACCATGTGAGCACAGAAAATCAGCACCTAACATGTTGAAACTCACCGCCGCTATAACAAAAGTCCATTCATAAGTGCGGCCGTGCAAGGACAGAACCAGAGTCTTTTCTCCGAAGGTCTTGATGCTCAAGCCGTTCACCGCCATTGCCCCGTCACCACGGGGGCCTGCCAGCCGGTCAGCATAGGTCGGGGTGATGAAACTCACTTGGGCTCCGGTGTCCACGAGGAAGTGCCGCCCGGAGCTCCCATCCATGAGGTAGAGCAGCTTGTTTCGTTCGCTGAGAGCCGAAGCTGCTAACGACTCCCAGTTCTGGCGTTTCCCGAGCTCTTGAAGTGGCACGGCGGCACACATCTGTGCACCTTCTCTGCGAAACACCGATGGTAAAAGCAGAGGCCATCTCCTCCGCTGCGTCGGGAACGCGCCGCTGCCATCGTTGGTGGGATTGATTCCGCTGTCTCCGGCCCTTCGCTGCTCCCGGTCACCGCACCGAGGTCTGCTGCTGCCGCGGTGACCGTCTGCTCACAGCAGGAGTCGAGGAGCCGCTGCGCCTCTCAGGCCAGCGCACGGAAGTCCCACTGGGTCACACAACGCATGCTGGACAGGGTCCCCCTCATCTGCATCGGGAGGTTTCTCAGGAAGATGTGTTTGAACAGGAAATCATCATTGTCTGTGTCCCTCAGCTGCAGCATGTCTTCCATCAGGTCGACTGGCCTGCGTCCTCCACTGTCATGCAGAGCCAGGAGCCTCCTAGCCCTCTCCTTGGCTGAGGGCGTGAAGCACTGGATGAGGGCAGCCTTCAGCTCGCCGTATTTGTCGTCAGCGGGCGGCTGCTGTACCAGGCTCTGCACGCATCGAGCTGTGCGGTTGTCGAGCTTGGCGATGACGTAGTAGAACTTTGTGTCATCCGCCGTTATTCCCCCGAGTGCGAACTGTTCTTCGGCCTGAAGGAACCACGAGTCCGGGTTGTCCTGCCAGAACTCTGGTAGCTTGATCAAGACGGCGCTCGCTTGGGCGGTCTCCGACGAGTCTGGTTCGGGGGAATCGCTTCTAGGCATTTCACGTCTTTGGTCACCAATGTGGGGAGCGTGAAATAAAGAGACTGAATTATTTCTCAATTCAGGTTTAATGCAGATTTCACACCCCCAGCTTTCTCTCAAGGCAAGAGGAGAGTGAGCTGCATAAAACCCCCCACATTTATACATGTCACATCAGAGGCAGAATCACACAATGTCGTCAAACCCCCCCATCGACAATAATTCTCCCCCCGAGTCCCTTCATCAGGTCAGGAAGTCCTTTCAGAGTCTTATCACAGCACCTCCGTCCTCCTGCCATTATCCTCAGGCGGTCCAGACGTATTGTTCCATCCCAGACGTGAGGTCAATCAACACATGCAGTCCTAAGCATCTCACCTTGTGCTTATACATATGTAGTCAAAAATATGTGAGCCACAATACAAACACAAAAACATCTGCTGGATACAGTCATAATATGAGCATGCAAAACATTGGCCTGGACTGAGAACAACATGGCCTTGCAGGTGTGTTCCAGACTCCAAGTTAATCATAGTCACAGCACTTCATAAGAAAACAAGATTAATTCTCCTTCACTCCCAGAACCCTTATCATATACCCAGTCTCATATGGTGAGACACTTTGACGTCTAAGCACATCTTAGTGAAGGACACTCAGTAGGTCCACTTATTACCCAGAAATAATACAGTATGCTATAAACCCATAGAAGATGCATGCAGTATACATTTTGATCATATAAGATGGTTATGCAATGATAATGATAATGATGATATATGATTATAAAATGATAAACAATTACAAACATGTATAATAGACAATTATAAAATGATGTATGTACAATTTTCTGACATTTCCCTCCTGTTTTATCCTTTTTATCACAGTTTTTATTTAGGGATGCTTTTATTCATCAGAAACATGTAACTTCTCTCGATTTTCTACATGCCCGTCATTTGCATCATATTCCAATTACACAGGAGATTACTCACAATCTTCACAGTCATCATCAGTTTTTGAAAGAGCTGCATATTGTCCTTTACACTCAAGTTTCAGCATAACAGTTTGCAACAGAAAAGTATGATGAGCAATGGCTTGTGTAATCATAGATCTCATACAGGGAATAACACACATGAAGAGCACACTGAATAAGACTAATATCACAATCAATGGGGTTAACCACTTCAAAAGAATCTGCCACCAAGTTCCACTTTGAAACCAATCCCAGGGACTCCAACCCTTATCTTCATCTAAAGTATGTTGTAAGTGCAAAATACCATTTAAATGACTAATAACATGAGAGAGATTCTGATTTAAATCTGGGATGTATGCACAGCACTCCTGACCAATAATGTGACACACCCCTCCTTGTGCAGCTAATGTTAAATCTAAAGCCATTCTATTTTGCAATGTCATCATCCTTGAGAATTTCTGTTCCTCAGTTAAAGCTGTGAAACCTTGTTCCGTTAATACAGTTAGATTTTCCATTGTCCATGCTAATGCATTTATGTGATATGTAGCCAGGTAACTGCCATACATTGGAAAAAGAGTACCCATTACAACTTTAAAGTCACTAATCCTTTGTTGCCCAGTCAGCCTACCTATTAGTTGTTGCATATCTGGAGCTGTACTTCTCCGTGCCCTGGTGTGAATTTCAGTTTGATCAGGATGATAATAATGGGAGTATGATGTTTTCATTCTATGTGTCAGGTTTGAACTTATGCCAATGTGTGGGATCAAAATAGCCATGTAGCATCTGCCACACCACCCTGGAGGAAGTAATGAGTAAGCATTAGATCCACAAACCCAAACATGGTTTTCTAGACATCCATATCCATCATCATTTGGCCACATAACGTTAGGATTGTCACTACATTTACCAGTACAATTCTTGCTTCTTAAGGTAAAATTTCCAGCAGCAAGATAGGGAAGATGAAATGCATTTCTACAACCAGAATCATGGTATATTACTCCACAGGTTGCCTCCTTTACATCATTACACCTTGGTGAAAAACCTAGATTGAAATTATTTTCATTACAAGCTTTATTAAAACAGATTGGTGAAGTAAACAGTGTAGGATTTACCTTCATCAAGGGCTTTCTAACAGCAAGCAAAGACTTTCCAATTCCAGTAGTATTGAATATTCTTAACTTAGACTCAGTGTAATCAGTAACAGTGACATTCAATTTATTCAGATACCCTTCAGACAAATTCCTTACCAACCAATGTCTAACACCATTACTTGAATTAAGCAGATTGAGACGTGAGGTCATCGCTATTGTCACTCTGGCTGTCTCCTCCTCGCTCAGCGGAACAGGGATCATGGGGATTGCAGTCTTGTGTGAATGGGGTAGCAATGAACACACATAGCAAGAAGTATTGATTCCCAGTCCTCTCACCGAAACCACCATTGTATGGTACCACAGGTTGTGCGTATAGTCCACGTATTGTCCACTGTCCATGTTTTGTGGGCTCCTTGTCCTGGAATCAAAAATGGTCCCCCACCCCACTGTTATGAAAAGTATGGAACACAGAGTCATCAGTACCTTTGGTGCCATGCCTCCACTTGAGAGAGTACCCATCTGGGCCCCTATCTTCACCAGATTTGAGACGGCTTTGTCCTTAAAAGGACAAGCCCCCTTTGTAACTGGACTTACTCAGGGAAACAAGTTAGTTCACTTACAGGCACCCGTAATCTCTTAACGTGTGACAGGTGAATCCAAGATGGTCGTTCAGCAATACGTATGGCAGTGGGAGTGGGAGTGTCCAGTGTTGTCGGTGGTGGCTCTTTATGAAGACATAGTCTCCAGGTTGCAACGGGTTATCCGCTTCTTTCTGTGGAGCAGAGAGAGCTCTTGACAGAATCAATGTATTCTGAGATGTATTTGTTAGGCGTGATTAATGGTGAGAGGTCAGGCAATACATAAGGACGGCGAAAAGCACATTCAAAAAGTGACAATCCTGTCTTTGAGTCTGGTATAGGGTTAATCATTAGTTTGATTGTACCATTTTTCTTTTTACAAAACCTGTACTTTGTGGGTGGTAGGCACTATGAAATATGATCTTACTTCTTACAGCTTGGATTAAGTCTTGAACTGTTTGTGCTGTAAAATGAGTTCCATTATCTGCATAAATCAGTTCTGGAACCCCAACAGCGGGAAAAACATGATTCATTTGCTGTGTTTGCTGAGGATGTGGGGTGAATTTCTGTCCACCTTGTGAGGGTGTCAATCAACACCAAGCAATATTGTAGCTTTCCATTGCTCCTTGAGCATTATTTTATAAACAAATGATGCACTTATGCATGTTTTTGTTACTTCTTTCAAAATATTAGGACAGTTTTCCCAACATCCTCATCATTCCCTCCTGTTGGCACATGAATAGTTCATGTGCCACCAGGACAGCCCATTTGTATAACGTGGGTGGCAAAACAATTTTTCCATCAGGCAAGACACATGTAACAGGAGGGTGGTCCATATTATTTTAACAGTCTTTTAAAACATCAACATCAACATTATTAAAAAACAGACGGTTCTTAAAAAATCAATAGCAGTATAATGAGCAGCGATATCAGCCAAGCGATTACTGGTTTTCCTGTGGAGGTGATGAACTCCCCGCAGGTACAAGGTAGCGGTATGCAGGCAGCATGCGTTATAAGCATATGTACTGTTTGTACAGATAGTTGCATTTAGGTTAGTAGCTCATATGAGTGCTGTAATCAAGCCAATAGTTCAGCCATTGGAGGTGATGCAGGCTGTGGAATTTTTACACAGTCAGGACCTCAGACAATGTTGTCACAGCATAAGCAGTGGATGTTGACCCATCGGGCTTGTTTTGTTTTTTTTTGTTTTTTTTAATGAGCCATCAGTAAACAGCCACAAGGAATGTGTGACTGTGATGACAACGGTCTAGCTGGTGACAATATGGAATGGTTGTCCTGCTGTGAAACCCCCTCCACAGCGTGGGGAACGTGTAGGATAATAGTGGACCTGATCTTACTATTATCCCATGAATAATAAGAAAGTGGTCTGTATTGCCCAGCATGTAGTTGAGCTATAACTGCAGCCATATGTTTATCCTGGGCGCTACAGAAAAACAGAAAATGAAATAAAATAAAAGTCCTGTCCTAATTTAGCAAGGCTAACACACATAAGCATCAATAAGCTCTTTATGTTCAGTCCTCAATTCTAAGTTGGAGGCTGGTGTAACGTTTGCATTTTTTTTCTCCTCAAAATGTCATGTGCTGTAGCAATTTTTCTTCATTTTCCCTCCAAGTCATTAGTCTGCATTAATAGAAGAAAACAAAGATAATCTCAGGTTTTTTATTATTTTTTCAGCACTGTAGCTAGGCTGTCAGTTCTGCAAGTATGGGGGTGCAAATATGGGAGGTGCAAGTATAGGGGGTTCCCCCTATAGCTCAAAGTGCAATGAGGTGTTATGAAATAGCGCTTATGTAAATAAAGTTGAATTGAATTCATTATCAATCATTTATCGATAATTTTTATGCATTATCTATTTTTCTGAGGGTTACTAACTATTTGCTAATTAATTTCTTTGATACCCCCTGCTTTGATATGTGAAGACGCACAATCAGCAAAGTTACAGGGTATTTGTTTGATTCTTTTACTGAAAGGAAGTGTGCTATCATTTTTAATTTAGATGAAAATGTGTGGGTAGCCCAGTTCCTTCAAAAATAAGAGTTCAATAATCATAGCCTTTTTTGTGACTTTTCTTGAACTAGTTTACAGATTCCATTTAAGAGAAACAAATAACTATCTGTGCATTTTTGATATGCTTCAGCATTGATGAATAAGATTAGTTTGTCCAGTTGAATACAGATGGGTTGAATTTGAATAAATGAATAAAGATTGCGTCACACTCTTTCAGTCAACGGAAAGGTGGACCTTTTGCCTAATTAGAATTTGATTTAAACTTCTACCAGGAATGCCTTATTTTATATATTCCTTGGTAAATTATGAGGTGAATGTAGTTTACCCTGACCCAGCTTGGCCACTGCCGAATCAGGAAAAACACATTCCTCCTTACTGTCACATTTCTGAAATATGATGTTACCACACCATTTGTGGTGAGTAATATCAATATAAAATCATATTATGGTGCATATTTAAAGCACATATGTAGCATGCTGTATGGTACGCATTCTCCCCCACAGGCATACAGTAGCTCGACGGTGCAGAGCCTACAGTCAAACGTCCAAATGAACAATGCCCCAGCAGGGACCTCGGCTAGGAGGTGGGTGCTGGGGGAAGAAGGAAGTCAGAGACAATGTCCCGGCAGGAGCCCCGAGGTGGAGAAGAGAGCAGAGACGCCAGCAAGTCTTGAGGGCTATGTGTGACTATGGGAACATATGTTTACTGAGCTTCTGTGGGGGTAAAGGTGTGAGATACGCTATGTGGGGGTTGAGTATCTCTGGTGTTATAAAAGCTGTGAGGAACTTCAGTTCTGTCTCTTATTATGCTGAGGACTTTGATGATAGAAGATGCGACTTCCAATAAAGCTTCCTGAGAAATAAAACTCAGTCTCATTTATAAGACATCTTCTACAATATAAACATTACATTTGTAAAGTCGAAGTCATTTGAATCAGTACACCTTATGTTATCTACAATGTCATACAAAGTCATACTTGGCTTCAAAAAATGTTTATCAACTTAAGGATCCTTTCTCCAAGACCTTTGTCTGATAAACCATAGCCCCTGGCAAATCATATGTGTCACACATCAGTCCTGCATTGTCATGTTTCAGTCAAGGGAAAAAAAAGGTCAGTAATGTGTCAAAATTGCTTTTAAAAATATGTAAACAGTTTATCACGTACGCAACATTAATCAAGACCCCACAAAGTTAGATTAAAAAGATAAAAACCCCAAACCTTGTAAAAATACCCATATTTAGACCACTTTTTTCCACACAGATCAACCACACACATACAGAGGATTGTTATTATTCCCACAAGGTCGAAGCAGCTCGTTCCATTCTGTCAACTCTGCCATAACACAAAACTAGTCAACTCCTTCTGCTCAAGGCCACTATTTTCAGATACCTATAATTTCAAACATTTCTCAGAAGGATAACAATTAGACAATCAATCTTTTTATACCAAAAATTACAACAGTTTAAAAACCTGCTCCTTCCGCCTTTGCAGAGAACTCAGAACTCTCATCCCTTTTCCTCACACTGGAGCAGTTGACAGAAACAAAAACAATCCAACCTGCAGCTGCCTCTGTCTAAGGCTCACACACACACAAAAAGAAAATAACTGTTTCTCATTGTCCGTTTTAGCGTTATCCGGTTCTGTTGCCACTTAACCCGACCGTCTTTAGATCTTATAGTCTAGTATCAATATCTTATAACATAGAGTAAAGTTATTATTATAATTTTATTTACTTCCTCCTTTTCCCAACCTCTTGGGCTTCTTTTAATAATTTGCTGTATGGACCCTCCTTAGGATCACGGCATTGATAAGCTGGGGGGAGGATTATCTTTTTCATTTAATAATGGTTAAATGCTCTGTTGGTTTTGATATTTATCTTATTGTTTTTATCTTTATTTTAGTTGTAGGTTTTACTGTCGACGCCAAGGCTGCGCATTCATCCACATCCAGTGTGGGTTTGAAAGAATAGTCTTTTTCCCCATTTGTTTAGATATTTTTCAGGATCCTTTATCAGGTCTTTTCTTTTAACTGGTCATTGTAATTTTTACTGTTCAACGCGCTGTCTGTTCTCTTTTCTGCTGTTTAGTTTTTTGCTTATTCTCTTTCTTCCCCACACAGTTACCCATTTTTCCCTTTTTGCTGTTTTTATTATTTTTTTAAACCCTTGGTAATTCCACAGGAATTAAAATGTTTTACCAGGAAAAGTGTGAAACGCCATCACACTACCATTACATCATAACCGCGACCTGATATTCTATTTTTAGTTCCAAACTCGGGAATTTCAACCCACTTATTTTTAGTTCCAAACTCGGGGATTTCAACCCAAAACTTATTTTTGTCCCTGACCGGGGATTTCAACCCAAACTTTTTACCTTGTTGCAACTACTTCCGCGGACTTTATTTACTCTATTTACTTATCGCGTTAGTCACTCGTAGTTGGATTTGGAGATTCTTGTAACATATTTAAGAATACATTCTATTTCACATTACTCACTCAAGGCTGGATTTTAGAGAATCTTCTAAACGCACATATAGTAAATAATAAAAAAGATGTCACTTACTTTTCTTTCTTTTTTTCGAGGAGGATGGGCTTCACGAGACGACGTCTAAAGTCTCGCACCGTCCAGATTTCCTCAATGGGGAGTCCAATACTGACTGTATGCAGTCAGACCATGCGCATGGGTTTCCAACCCAGAGAGTGCGTCGCCTCTATCCGTCGTCTAGATATCGCCCATCCGGGTCACGGCACCAAGTATGTCAGAATCTGAAAACTCAGAGTGATCGTATGTCGGTTCGTTACCTCAAATAAGATTCATGACACAAGTATATTCCTCATATGAGCTCTTTACTTGCAAGGAGTGCAATACCCTTAACAGCAAATGCAGCACTGGCCATGAAAAACAATCAGGAAGCTTTTATACATTGTCAGTCATACAAACACAAAAACATCTGCTGGATACAGTCATAATATGAGCATGCAAAACATTGGCCTGGACTGAGAACAACATGGCCTTGCAGGTGTGTTCCAGACTCCAAGTTAATCATAGTCACAGCACTTCATAAGAAAACAAGATTAATTCTCCCTCACTCCCAGAACCCTTATCATATACCCAGTCTCATATGGTGAGACACTTTGACGTCTAAGCACATCTTAGTGAAGGACACTCAGTAGGTCCACTTATTACCCAGAAATAATACAGTATGCTATAAACCCATAGAAGATGCATGCAGTATACATTTTGATCATATAAGATGGTTATGCAATGATAATGAAAATGATGATAGATGATTATAAAATGATAAACAATTACAAACATGTATGATAGACAATTTTAAAATGATGTATGTACAATTTTCTGACACAAACGTACAAAAAAAAATGAGAAATCAGGAAGGGGGCAAACACTTTTTCACAACACTGTGCATGCCCAGTACTTAAGAGTTTGCCCTCTGTGGTCCTAGTTTTTTTTTTTTTTTTTTTTTAATGAATGTAGTACACCGTAACAGCGGGTGTTTAAACCACGAAGGAGAAGAAGAATTTCTGTAAAACTGTTAAAAAGACTTTTCTCGGTCACCAACAAATGTAAGGAATATTTGTCGGCTGACCTGGAGAAAGTTTTGGCTCTTTATGCTGTCCAACAACTTTCCTTCATCATAGCTGGCTGCCTCCAGATGAAAATCCACACCAGGTCTATGGGACTACAGTGCTCTGAATCAGGCTTTAGAAAACTCCGAATCCATTTGTAAATCATTGGATTATAAATGTACAAATTGGATCCTGGGTCTGACTTGACCTGTTCACCCATTAGGAATGTTCCTATTACCAATGTTACAGACCAGTTTATTCGTCCAACTTGGCTGTTTTTTCTCCTTTTTTAAGATTCACACATGTTTAGTGGCTCCAAATGTCTCTTTCTACAGTAGAGGCTGCTCACTCCTGTAAATCTCTTGGATAGTAAGATGGGACCATTTGGAACGTAGAACTGGTCCAGATCTCTGCCTCATCAATAATAATGATGTTGTTGTGTGTTTGTTGATGTCACAGCTGGTGAGTTCAGTGGTGGATGAGACGTATTCAGTGAGTAGCTCGTGAAGAAGAAGCATGACTTCACCAGTGGAGGTACAAGTTTAATTCTTTTTTTTTTTTTTTTGTAACTTTGATTTTTATTCATTTTTCATCATACATATTACATTCAGATCACAGTCTCTATATTTAAACAAGGAGCTAGAGGAAGAAAAAAAAAAGAAAGGGGGGGGGACAAATGTTGGAGCATCAAGTTTTTAGTTTCCATCTCTTAATTCTTCTGGTTTTTCCAGTGTCTTTGGTTATTCTTTCAATTTCTAGTCTCGTTGTTGAACTTTGTAGTGTGTCCATTTCCACCATTTTTTTCATATTGTCCTTCTTGCATTCTTTGTCGATATGTTAGTTTTTCCATTAAACGTATATCCTCAACAATGCCAGTCCATTGCTCTTGGTCAGGAAGAACTTCTGATCGCCATTTTCTTGTGATTGTTTTTTTACATGCAATCAGCAAGATTTTAACTAGATATCTGTCCTCAGCCTGTATTGCATTGTCTTTTAAGATCACATAAATACATCAAGTTACAGTTCATTGGTATATTATATCCTAATATCCTCTGTATTGTCACATGTATAGATTTCCAGAATGATGAGATTTTGCAGCATTTCCAAAACATATGTGAGTGGTCTGCATTTTGAGCCCCACAGCCTCTCTGTCATATCCGGCTCTAGGGAGCCGGGCAATCAGAGCCAGGGACAAGCCAGTGAGTCGTGATATTTTATTCAGGGAAAAGGGGAAGGGATGGGGAGAGCACAGATACTCATGCAGACGTACACTCACAGGTTGCACAGCGCAGAGGTAAGCAGCTCGTACCGGACGTGGGGGTAACAAGACGTACATACTCACAGCGGGATACAAACACAGGAATGCTGCAAGAGGAGTATAAGCTGACACCAGACGAAGGGGCTTCAGCTTAGCAATGTGTTTATGTCGCAGCCCCGAGTCATCGAGGCTGCTCCTATTTATCCTCATTGGCAGCGCCCCAGCTGATGAAGACTAATTGGCCCCAGCCGTCCATAATGCTGCCAGCTGGGGGCCAGCTGAGACGCTGCTCAATGGGAAGCAGGGATGAGGGAAAACATGGGCTGAGTGCCGAGACGGCATCTCAACCCATGGTGACACTCTCCAGCATATAAATTGGGTATTTGTATATTTTCTTTGAATCTGTGGTGTAATGAAATAGCGAATCAGGTTTTTCCATCCAAATTCCCTCCATGTCCTTGAACTTGTTGATGTGTGTTTTCCATATTTCTTGCCAGTTTTCTTCTGTTATGTTTAAATTTAGCTCTTTCTCCCATTTCTCCTTTATATAGTTACTTGAATGTTTGTTTGCCGTAAATTTCTGATATAGCTTTGAAATAATACTTATTTTATTTTCTGCATACGAGCTTAGAATGAATTGTATAATCTTGCTCACATCTGTGTGGAGGTTATGCCTAATCTTCCACATATAACAATCTCTCATCTGCAGATATCTGAAGAATTCAGATTTTTCTAGTTTAAATTTTCTTCTCATGTTTACAAAACTCCCGGAATCTTTTTTTCCCATATTGCCCCATGCTGTGATTCCCTTGTTCACCGGATTTTTGTATCCCCTATCTTGCTTTGCCGGTTCAAACTGACTGTCAAAGGCTACCCATTTCAGTAGTTTTATGTCCTCCTTTATATTATACTTTTGCACTATTTTATACCACAGTTCCAAAGTAAATTTAGTGATTGGGTCTATTTGTTTGATTTGCTTATATGCATCTTTATCTCCTATTATGCTTTGTACTGGGAGTCCCTCAATTTCCTTTTCCATTTCTTTCCATTTTGCCTCATATCCTCCGTCGCGCTAACATATGATATATCTTATTTGTGCTGAGTAGTAATATTCCTTTAGACTCGGTAGACCCATGCCTCCTTTCTCTTTTGGTAATTGGAGAGTTTTATATTTCACTCTTGGCTTTTTACCTCCCCAAACAAATCTCAATATCATCCTGTCCCACTTTGAGAACTGGGCACCAGGAATCTCTGTTGGTAGAGCTTGGAAGAGGTAAAGCAGTCTAGGTTGTATGCTGATTTTGACTGTCTTAATTTTTGAATTCAGATCCATATTTAAGACTGACCATCTATCAATATCTTTTTTTTATTTCTTGTTCTAAACTATCATAGTTTGCCTTATAGATTTTGCTTAAATCTTTAGGTCTGTTCACTCCAAGGTATTTTATTTCTTTTTGTTTCCAGTTTAGTTTGATCTTATCAGTTATCTGGTTTAAAGGGTTATAGTGGAATGTCAGTATTTGTGTTTTTGTTATGTTTATCTTGTATCCTGATAATTTTCCAAAATTTTCTATCAAGTCCATCATTTCCATTATTGATTCATCTGGTTGTTCAAGGTAAACTATAATATTGTCTGCAAATAGCCCAATCTTGTGTTCCGCTCCCTTTATTATTACACCTTTTAATTTCTTATTTTGTTGCATCGCTTGAGCCAGTGGTTCTATGAACAGAGCAAACAAGGTGGGCGATAGGCAGCATCCCTGCCTAGTTGATCTTTGTATATTTACTTTGTCTGTTAAGCTACCGTTTATCTTGATTCTTGCCACAGGTTTTTGATACAGTGTCTTTATGCATTGTACTGATTTTTCGTTAAATCCAAAGCGTTCCAGCACATTATATAGGAACATCCAATTAACCCTATCAAATGCTTTTTCTGCGTCTAAACTCATTATTACTGCGCTTTTCTTTTCTTTATGTATTTGATTAATTATGTGTATTGTTCTCCTGATATTATCATGTGTTTGGCATCCCTCTATGAAACCAGTTTGATCATCCTCTATCAATTCCGTCAAGAATGTCTTTATTCGTTTACAGATAATTGTTGTATATATTTTATAATCCACATTTAATAAAGAGATTGGCCTATAGTTTCCGCATTGTTCCCTATCTTTCCCTGGCTTTAAAATAACTGAAATAATGGCTTCGTTTCATGATGGAGATATTTTGTTGTTGTTTAATGTCCAATTAAATGACTTTAGGAGCTGTGGCGTGAGTTCTTCTATAAACAGTTTATAAAACTCAGACTGGTATCCATCACTACCTGGTGATTTACCATTTTTAAGTGACTTAATCACATCTTTAATCACTTGTGTTGTTATTTCTGCTGTTAGCTTTTCATTTTGTTGGTTTCCTATTGATGGCAAGTCCAATGTGCATAGAAATTTTTTAATATCCTTAACATTTGTCTCTTCAGGTTGCGAGTATAGTTCTTGATAGAATTTATGGAATATTTCTTCAATGTTTTCTGGGGTAACTGTGGTTTTATTTGTGATGGGGTCCTTAATCTTATATACATTATTCACTGTTTGTTGTTTTCTTAACCGTTTTGCCAGTAGTTTTGTGGCCTTTGGCCCCGTTTCATCATATTTTTGTTTTAAATATCTATTTTTCCTTTCAATTTCATCTACAGTATTTGTATTTCTTTTATCTTTATTTTTTCTTCCTTAATTTCATGATCTATTTTTGGGTCATTTGCGTTTTGATGTTTACATTCTAATTCCCTCAGTCTGTCACATCTTTGTTCATATGATTACAGTTTAGACTTTTTTGCTCTTCCTGATTCAACGATTAATTTACCTCTTAACATGGCTTTTAGTGCATCCCATAGTATTGTTGGGTCCACTTCTCCATTATCATTCTCCTCGATATACTCATTTATGTTTACCTTTATTCTTTCTTTCATTTTCTCATCATTTAATAGTCCTACATTAAGTTTCCATGTTGTTTGTCGTTTTCTATTATTTAACTATATTTCCATGTATATAGGATTATGATCTGATATTTCTGCCCCTCCAATTCGACAATTTCTCACCCTGTGTCTGTCACCTTCATTCATAAGGAAGTAATCTATTCTAGAGTGTACTTTATGGACTGCTGAATAATGTGTATAGTCTTTTTCGAGTGGGTGCAGGTCCCTCCATTTGTCTACCATACCCATTTCTGCCAGTGAGGTTCTTATGAACTTTGTTACATGTTTTTTTGTCTTCTTAACACTCGTATCAACTTCATGATCCATGACGGCATTTAAGTCTCCTCCACAAATTAGGACTCCTTCACTGTGTGTTGCTATGAGATCAAACAGTTGTTGAAAAAAACCCTTGTCACTTTCTGGTGGGGCATAGATGTTCACTAATGTGATCTGCATACCATCTATTCTTCCCTTTATTATTACATATCTGCCTTCTTTATCCTGGATTTCTTGTTCACATTCAAATTGTATTTTATTTGAAATTAGTATCATAACCCCCCTTTTAGTTCCTCCCTTAAATGAACTGTAGTAGGAGTTCTTATAGCCAAATCTCTTTAGTTTCTCATGTTCTGTCTTGTTCAAATGTGTCTCTTTCATAAATATAATTTCGGCTTTTTCCTTCTTGAATTTTCTTATTATTCTTTCCCTTTTAACAGGTGAGTTCAGACCATTCACGTTTAATGTCATTATCTTAAGATTTTTAACCATATTCATGTTTTTCCATTTTTTTAACTTGTGCTCCTAACCCCTTTAACAACAAAACTAACACATATTTGTACAAAAACACATTAACGAATCTCGACCTCCGTACTTTGGGCCTTTCTTCTGCCCACTGGTCCCTGTTGGTGGGTGGAGGGAATGTCCTCACCGAGTGAGGGGCCCTCCCTAGACCTGTAGTTACTATCCAAGTAATAGTCATTAGTCTAGAAATGTCCAACAAAAATCACTTAAACCTCTCCTAGCCGCTTGCTTCTCTTTTACCTTGTCTTCCTGGCCTTCATTTTTTCTGTGTCCTTCTTAATCTTTGTTATAATCTAGGCTTTCCGTTGAAAGCCTTGCAGTTTTTCTTGGGCCCGGTACGCCACGTCCGTCTCCTGCCCTCTGCCGCTGACTCGCCTCCATTCCGGCTGTCTCGATGTGTTCCATGCCGCTGCTGCTCCAGCCGCTTCCTCCGGTACGCTCACCACAAAGCCTCGCTCTGTCATGTCCCGCACTGCCTCTCTGGCCGTGTTGTTGGTTTTCACGCCATCCTCCCAATTAATTCTCATCTTCGTTAGCGGCGTTTGGAATCTAATTTTTTTCTCTTTCAGCATTTTTTTAATGTTGGCATATTTCTTTCGCTGCTGCATAATTTCTGTCGGGTAGTCATGGTCAAAGAATATCTGTTTGTCGCCGACTCGTATCTTTTTTTTCCACACTTGTGTCAGGATTGTTTCCTTTACATCGTGTTTTAGAAAGTTTACCACAACTGACCTGGGTGTAGAGTTTGAATTCGGGTTCTGTGCCAAGGCTCTGTGCGCTCGTTGGATCTGCAGGTCTGTTTCATCGGGCAGCTCAAGCTCTTTTTTTAAGAATTGATCTATGAATTTCGTCATCGAGTTGCCTTCAATGCCCTCCGGAATCCTGAAGATGCGTATATTGCTCCGCCTGGACCTGCTCTCCAGGTCGGTTATTTTTTCCTGCATCCTCTGTGTTTGTGCCATCAGGGTCTGCAGCTGCTCGCTTGCCTCGGTCTTCCAGTCTTCCAAATCTGATATTCGAGCCTGTGCTTCTGCCATACACGCCCGTTGAGTGCGCAGTTCCTCCATGGTTTCCGTTAGCTTGCGTTCCATTTCTTTTCAGAGACCCATAATTTCCTCCTTCATCTCTTTTTTCAGTTCTTCCTTAAGAGCCGTTAAATCCTGTTGGAGTTGTTGCTTGAAGTCTTTTATGGCTTTACTTATATTGGCAAAGCCAGTGTTCATAATATCGAGTTTGGCGTCCTCCATTTTCTCTGTTGTAGTCACCTCGTTTTTTTGGGCCTCGTGTTCAACGATTTCTCCAGCGTTGTTGAAGAGGTATTCTTTAGTTTTACCCTGCTTTTGTCCGTGTGCCCGGCTTCTTCGTGTTTTCATCCCTTGGTTTATTGATCCATTTATGTCGAGTTGGCCATTTACCAAAGATTTTTAATCCGACTAGGGAGAGCTCTCTGTTTAAGCGTTATGTCTCTCCGCCATCTTCCACAAGTTTAATTCTTAAAGATTTCTCCTCACTAAAATTATCTTGATTCTTCTTTGTGATTATTTTGTTTCAGGTTAGGCTAAATTAGATTGATTAAATCTCCTTTTTGGGGATTCTGTTGACCTTATTAAACTGTAATCCTGTAAAATCAATTAAGGTTAAGGTGATCTTGTCGACATTTTGATCATTGAATATGCTGTCTTCAATGTACAACAGTAAAATGCAGATGAAAAGATCAACTGAAGTTTAGGTTTAAGTTCAATCAAATGAGCTGTGCTCTTTAGGAAAATTTGCGAGAACTCACACGGGCCAAAAGAAGTCCCGGCCTCAGGAAAGGAACTTCAGTAAAACTGCTGAGTGGGGTTTGCGAGTGACTCGGTGCTGACTTGAAGGTAGCCACCTCGTTGTGCAGGAGATGTCTGGAGTGGGCAGGTCAGCGCTGCTCATGCAGGAGTGTTTTTATCCTTAGTCATTGCTAACAGTGCTGTTGCTGGTTGGCTCTGAGATGAGTGCGGGCCCGCGTGCTCTAAATGTTTTTCTTTTTTCTTTTCATTTCGTACGGCAGTCCTTGTGGGTTTTGTGTCATATCAAAGTCTTTCCTTCCATCTTTGTCATAAAATCCCCAAAAGACCCAACACCTGAGTGAACTTTTTGGCACATCCAGCTGCTCCCTAACTTTCACACCTGGCTACACATCTTGCTAGACAAGATATAACTTCACTTGAGAATGGGGGCTTTTGCAACATCTGGCTGTGATTATCAGTGACAAACTATGACTTCAACTGACTGTGTGCTTGCTTTGCACCATCTAGTGGACTGAAAACACAATTGAGACCCTTAAGTTGTATTTAAGGGTACTTAAAGGCCAAATGTCACGTAATTTTTTTTTCTAAATGACAACGAATTTTGATAAAATACACATAGCTTAAACCAAATATTCATACCGGAGACCATACCACACACCCGTATTTACATAATTGCACAAAATACACCAGGCGAAGGCCCCACCTTGCTCGCTGGCTTGTGACAGCCAATCCAGACCGCGGCCATGATTTTGACGTCACAAATTTCACCCTGGCTGCCCTGCCTATCCACATTCACACTTATCAACATTGGACAATCATGACGGAAAGTGACAGCGATTGTGAACAAATTAGTTTAGTTTTGTCTTTTTTTTTTGTCTTTTCTTTTGTCTTTTTTTTGTCAGTGGTTCAGACAGTGACAGAGGCATAGAACCTTACAGGTTCGAGCTGTCCGAGACGGAATCAGATGCTTTGTCTGATGACAACAGTTCCGACGATGACCAGAGAGCAGAACCAGTGGAAAATGTCATTGAATTGGACATTAATCGCCTCCAGAATTGGGAAGCCGAAGGGGGTCTGTTGAGGGCGCCCCATAAATATTGATTTTTCGGAAGCCATTATTATTACAGTGGAGGAGAGCCGCTGCTGTCAAGAAATTTACCAGATCAATATGAGAATGGAGGCACATACCTGTCAAGTAATACGTTTTCACCGTATTTTAATACGGGGAAAATGCAATTTTAGCATATACGGGCGTATTGCCATTTCTGTACGCCCAAAAGAAAAATATACGGGAAAAAAAATTATTGAGTGTGTTGAGGAACACGTCGTGTGTGTGAGACCCCCACAGCTAGGGTGCTGGCAGATCGCTCAGCCTGAGCTATTCTCACTACTGTTAGAAGTGTGGACTCAATCATTAGGCTGATGGCCGCCCCGGGCAGATCACTCAGCGGGAGCTATTCTCACTACTGTTAGAAGTGTGGACTCAATCATTAGGCTGATGGCCGGGGCGGGCAGATTGCTCAGCCTGAGCTATTATCACTACAGTTAGAAGTCATTAGGCATTAGGCCTCACACTTTCAACTGTCCTGCGGCTGCAGAACAGAAAGGAATCGCCTTCCAAATCCAGAATTCTGCTTTTTTTATTTTGAGCCGGACGCTGAGTTGTGTTGTTATTGTCAAATATCCATGAATCCTTAAAATATTTAACAATAACAACACGAATTACATTTAAAACATTTCCCAGAAAAGTGTCCCTTATTACTCCGCCGTCCCTTATAGCCACGTTTTACGGTATTAAAATACGGTGAAAACGTATCACTTGACAGGTATGAAAACATTTCCCAGAAAAGTGTCCCTTACTACCCAGCTGTCCCTTATAGCCGCGTTTTAAGGTATGGGTGAAATATCCAATTTTTTCTTTCTTGTTGCTCACTTCAATCTTCCAGTCTCCATATAAACAATCAATCGGGATACCCCAAGCATCAAACTAAGGTACAATCAATTTCGTCACTTCCGCCTTCTTCCCCAGGCGATTCCGGGGGCCGTGAGTAGGAACGTCAGGCCAAGCATGGCAGTTTTAAATTAACAAATATTCCGGAGTTACTGAAGCATATGCACCAAGACCCGGACGGATCAGTTCCCTTTTATATCTAGTTTCAAGACATTTTAAGGACCCTGTTACGTGACATTTGGCCTTTAAGTGCTTAAGAAATTGTACTTTCCCCTCATGGATCGTCACCTTATCGTGGTGGGGGGTTTGCGTGCCCCAGTGATCCCAGGAGCTATGTTGTCCGGGGCAATTTGCCTCTGGTAGGGTCACCCAAGACAAACTGGTCCTGGGTGAAGGGCCAGACTAAGAACGATCCAACAGATTCTCATGATAAATTCTATATCAAGGATTCAGTGTACCCCGCCCAGTATGGGGTTACCAGGGCCCCACCCTGGAGCCAGGCCTGGGGGAGGGGCTCGAAGGCTAGTGTCTGGTGGCCGGGTTTCCACCCATGGGACCCGGCCGGGCTCAGCCCAAAGGAGTTACATGGGTCCGCCCTCCAGTGGGCTCACCACCTGCAGGAGGGATCATGGGGGTCCGGTGCTATGTGGATTAGGTGGCGGTCAAAGGCGGAGACCTTGGCGGACTGATCCCAAGCTTTCTAAACTGGCTTTTGGTACGTGGAATATCACCTCTCTGGTGGGTAAGGAGCCTGAGCTGGTGTACGAGGTTGAGAGATACCGGCTAGATATAGTCGGCCTCACCTCAACACACAGCTCCGGTTCCGGAGCCAGTCTCCTGGAGAGGGACTGGAGCTTGGCCTTTTCTGGAGTTGCCCCAGGCGAGAGGCGACGAGCAGGGGTGGGTATTCTTGTATCCCCCCACCTTGCTGCCTCTATATTGGAGTTTTCCCCGGTGGATGAAAGCGTTGCTTCCCTGCACCTTCGGGTTGGGAAACGGGTCCTGACCATCATTTGTGCCTATGCACCAAATGATGTTTCAGAGTACCCACCGTTTTTGGAGTCTGTGACTGGGGTGCTGGATGGTGCTCCTCTTGGAGACTCCATTGTCCTACTGGGGGACTTCAATGCACACGTGGGCAATGACAGTGAAACCTGGAAGGGGTTTGATTGGGAGGATACGCAGCCTTACAGTAGGCTGTTAATTACACAAGCAGAAGTAACAGGAGTAAGAGTGTGTGTGTGTGGGTGCCCTCACTTCAGGTCAGAGCAACAGTGCCTCAAAATGTCTCTGCACGTCCCTGGAGCGTAGTTTTCTCCACGTTTTTCATAGTTAACATTAGCCTCTGGATGGAGCCTGCCTGCTGTGGTGGACCTTCCCCTCCAGCTTCACCTACAGGAATATAACAGACTAGAGTGCTCACAGCCTAATTTTAATGGTGAGTGGGCTTTTACTGAATGATATCAGTGACCACCTGCTGATTTTTGTTGTCTATCAATGTGATTATGGGAAGAAAAAGTATACCAAAAATATTAAATATACGGTTGGGCAAAAAAGTATTTAGTCAGCCACCAATTGTGCAAGTTCTCCCATTTAAAAGATGAGAGGTCTCCAATTTTCATCATAGGTATACCTCAACTATGAGAGACAAAATGAGAAAAAAAAAATGCAGAAAATCACAGTGAAGGATTTTTAATGAATTAATTGGTAAATTCCTCGGTAAAATAAGTATTTGGTCAATAACAAAAGTTCATCTCAATACTTTGTTATATACCCTTTGTTGGCAATGACAGAGGTCAAACTTTTTCTGTAAGTCTTCACAAGGTTTTCACACACTGTTGCTGGTATTTTGGCCCATTCCTCAATGCAGATCTCCTCTAGAGCAGTGATGTTTTGGTTCTGTCGCTGGGCAACATGGATTTTCAACTCCCTCCAAAGATTTTCTATTGGGTTGAGATCTGGAGACTGGCTAGGCCACTCCAGGACCTTGAAATGCTTCTTACGAAGCCACTTCTTCATTGCCCGGGTGGTGTGTTTGGGATCATTGTCATGCTGAAAGACCCAGCCACGTTTCATCTTCAATGCCCTTGCTGATGGAAGGAGGTTTTCACTCAAAATCTCACGATACATGGCCCCATTCATTCTTTCCTTTACACGGATCAGTCATCCTGGTCCCTTTGCAGAAAAACAGCCCCAAAGCATGTCGTTTCCACCCCCATGCTTCACAGTAGGTATGGTGTTCTTTCTCCTCCAAACACGACAAGTTGAGTTTTTACCAAAAAGTTGTATTTTGGTTTCATCTGACCATATGACATTCTCCCAATCTTCTTCTGGATCATCCAAATGCTCTCTAGCAAACTTTAGACGGGCCTGGATGTGTACTGGCTTAAGCAGGGGGACACGTCTGGCACTGCAGGATTTGAGTCCCTGGCAACGTAGTGTGTTACTGATGTAACCTTTGTTACTTTGGTCCCAGCTCTCTGCAGGTCATTCACTAGGTCCCCCCGTGTGGTTCTGGGATTTTTGCTCACCGTTCTCGTGATCATTTTGACCCTACAGGGTGAGATCTTGCGTGGAGCTCCAGATCAAGGGAGATTATCAGTGGTCTTGTATGTCTTCCATTTTCTAATAATTGCTCCCACAGTTGATTTCTTTACACCAAGCTGCTTACCTATCGCAGATTCAGTCTTCCCAGCCTAGTGCAGGTCTACAATTTTGTTTCTGGTGTCCTTTGACAGCTCTTTGGTCTTGGCCATAGTGAAGTTTGGAGTCTGACTGTTTGAGGTTGTGGACAGGTGTCTTTTATACTGATAAAGAGTTGAAACAGGTGCCATTAATACAGGTAATGAGTGGAGGACAGAGGAGGCTCTTCAAGAAGAAGTTACATGTCTGTGAGAGCCAGAAATCTTGCTTGTTTGTAGGTGACCAAATACTTATTTTACCGAGGAATTTACCAATTAATTCATTAAAAATCCTTCAATGTGATTTTCTGGAATTTTTTTTTTTTCCTCATTTTGTCTCTCATAGTTGAGGTATACCTATGATAAAAATTGGAGACCTCTCTCGTCTTTTAAGTGGGAGAACTTGCACAGCTGGTGGCTGACTAAAGACTTTTTTGCCCCACTGTAAAAGAATAAGAACTGAAGAATATGTATTTAGTGGCAAAGGAATTATTAATGCAAGACTGGAAGATAGTTTGTGACAAAAGTGATATAAGTCAAAGTCAAAGTGTCTTTATTGTCATTCCATTGTTAATAAACAATGCAATGAAATTGAGATGCTGCTCCCTAAAAACAAACTCACACTCACAGTTCACTCTTGCAGTTAACATTCTTATAATTACAACAATAAATAATGCTTGAAACAATATTACCTAAAAGTTGAATACAATATGTACATAGCAAAATGAAAACATACTGAGCGATAAATATAAAAGACCAGCTTATACACACAGGGTTATTGCCACAAAATAACCTAAAATAACAAAATAATATCAGCAGTCTGTGCGTGTTACATAAATCCGTTCAAAATACGTACTGCTGCTGGGAAAAAAACTATGATTAAACCTGGTAGTCCGGGTTTTATGGGATCTGTACCGCTTTCCTGAGGGGAGCAAGTGAAAGAAATCATGGCCTGGATGAGCACAGTCTTTAATGATGGCAGTAGCTCTGTTGAGGTACCGAGACCTGGAAATCTCTTCCAGAGAAGGGAGAGAACAGCCAGTGATTTTTTGCGCAGTCTCGATCACTCTCTGGAAGGCTGAACAACTCTCATACCAAACCGTGATGCCATATGACAAAATGCTCTCAATGGCAGAGCGATAAAATAAAACCAGCAACTGTGCATTCAGGCCATTCTTCTTGAGGAGCCTCAGAAAGTGTAAACATTGAGCCATTTTTATCGTAGCTATGGTGTTAACTGCCCGGGTAAGGTTGTGAGAAATATGAACACCCAGAAACTTAAAAGCCTCCACCCTCTCCACACGCTCCTTGCCTATATACAGAGGAGGCGGCTCACTGCTATGCTTCCTAAAATCAATAATGAGTTCTTTTGTTTTTTTGTATTCAATAGCAGATTATTATCTGAGCACCATCTCACCAGTTTCTGGACCTCATCTCTGTATGCAGACTCATCTCCTCCTGATATGAGCCCCACTACTGTTGTGTCATCTGCAAACTTCACTATAATGTTTGTGGGATGAACAGGATAAATAAAGTAGATGATAAATTTTTACAAATATTTAAATCATTGTACAATAAAAACTGTCTTATAAAACAATACAGTGACAGACAACAAAAATAAAAATATTCCATGGGTCACCAAGGGGTTACTAAATGCATGTAAAAAGAATACATTACATTACATTTCTTCTTCCGGCTTTCAGAGAGAGCAGTCGCATTTCTCCTCCTCTCCTCCTCCGCCTCCCTGACTGATCCCAGCTTGCTGCGTCCTGTCTGTGTCTCGCTCTCCTTCTCGCGGATCTCATTCCAAACGGAAAAAATTGAATTTTTGAGCTGGGCTTTAAATGCAATTGACACCACTTTTTCAAACAGAAAATCGGGCCTGGGGGAGCCCAAATGTGTGACTCATGGGACAATTGGAAACTCATGTGTCTGTGTGATTCG
The DNA here is from genome assembly GCA_020510985.1 of Pholidichthys leucotaenia. Taxonomy (NCBI): domain Eukaryota; kingdom Metazoa; phylum Chordata; class Actinopteri; order Cichliformes; family Pholidichthyidae; genus Pholidichthys; species Pholidichthys leucotaenia. Next base: position 23,507,983 of record CM035836.1, on the reverse strand, counting down.
ATTGAAGATGTGGAAGACATCTGTTTGGCTTATGATCACAGGATTTCTACTGTGATTTCTACTTTCGAACTGAATCAGAAGGTTGAAAACATCTTGAGCCGTTGGGTGCTCTCCAGGGAATGATTTTAAAGCCTGTGAATTAATTTAAATTGTGATGCACAGAATCGCATGAGAGAGGAAATTACTATGCTCTAAGTGACTGTGCTCATCAGGCCTTGATTCGGCGTCCTTGGGAACTCATTCCTCCAGGAGCAGAGATTATGCAGAAGGGAGTTTTGGCTTCTCTTTAACCCAAACAATTAACAAACAATTGCTGTTGTGCAGCAATCTGAACTCTTCAAGGGCAGCGTTATCATGTGTCTAATATGGAACTTTACCATCTGGCATGCACTGAAGAGAGATGGACTCTGTGGACATGCTTATCTATGTTTAGAATACATGAACATAACATCCATCCGTTGCCTAGGAGAGGCTTCTTTTGTTGTGCACCAGCAACTGATACATTCACACTGCACTCATACTGATATTACATGACTGACTACACACACTGGTCTCTCTCTTTTGCTTTGTTAATGTGTGATCTGTTTTTTGTCTACTAATTGTGCAACTGAGGGTTTTTTTTCCAGGTGATCACAATCTTGCTCATTCGAGCACTATTTTGAAAACTTTGTTTTTTCTCTCTGCCCAATGTGTCATCCCCTCCCCCTCCCCCTCTTTACCCCCCACTGGATGAGGCGCCTTGTATTGCTGCCGCGTCATTAGGGAGCACTTGCGCGCACCCTAGTGATAAGTAAAATTCCTTGTATGTTTCATGCATACTTGGCAATAAAGTTGATTCTGATTATATAAACAATTCATTGAGTGTAGAACGGTAGAGGCTGAGATCAAATATAAGAGATAAGATAACATAAGCCTTTATTAGTCCCACAATGGGGAAATTCCAGGATTGCAACAGCAAAGGGATAGCAACACTCAGAGCAACAATCAGAAGGCAAGAGAAAAACAAGAGCAGAGAGTATACATATGTACATATAAATATAAATTTATATATATAGACACACAGTGCAGAGCATTGTAGCTAGATGGAATAAATATATAAACACACAGTGCAGAGCATTGTAGCTAGATGGAATAAATATATGAGTATATAAACACAGTGCGGAGTACTGTAGCTTAGATGGAATAAATATGTAAATATATAAACACACACAGTGCGGAGCATTGTAGCTAGATGGAATAAATATGTAAATATATAAACACAGTGCGGAGCATTGTAGATAGATGGAATAAATATGTAAATATACAGTATAAACACACAGCGTGGAGCATTGTTGCTAGATGGAATAAATATATAAACACACACTGTGCGGAGCATTGTAGCGAGATGGAATGAAACAGCATAACCGTCTACTTAGTTATCCTACATGCTATGATTATGTACCCATACATATTCTCACCCTCCATAGCGACAAGTATTTTCCTAGTTGTATACCGGAGGGGACCATTGTGTAAGTCTATTGCGTCTTTTGCATTCAATACTATTAGGTCGTCACATCTTTTTGCTCTCTCTGCGAGCAGCCCTGCTTAGGTTGTACAGTCTGACAGCCGTAGGTAGGAAGGACCTGCGAAACCTCTCAGTTGAGCACCTAGGATGATGTAGTCTGCTGCTAAATGAGCTCCTCAGTGCATTCAGTATGTCCTGCATAGGGTGGAACTCGGACTCCAGCAGAGATAACAGTTTAGCCACCATCCTTCTCTCTCCCATCTCCTCCACTGGGTCAAGGCGCTGCCCCAGGACACAGCTAGCTTTCTTGATCAGTTTGTTCAGTCTCTTCCTATCGGCTGCTGTAATGCCACTGCCCCAGCAGACCACTCCAAAAGTGATGGCTGATGCCACCACCGTGTCGTAGAATGTCTTCAGCAGCGCCCCTTGTACACCAAAAGACCTGAGTCTCCTCAGAAGGAACAGCCTGCGCTGTCCCTTCTTGTAGAGTGTGTCCGTATTGTGTGACCAGTCTAGTTTATTGTTCAGATGAACACCCAGGTACTTGTAGGATGTCACCATCTCGATGTCTGTTCCCTGTATATTTACTGGTGCTGTGAGGAGTTGTTCCAAGGTTGTCATAGCCAGGAGCAGCACTGGGGTTAAGCTCCCAGTGCTCATAAAATGCTCCTTCTGGCGTGCGTCTCAAAAAGCCTCTGACAACTAAGTCCAACTCCTAGCCTACCCGTGTGGTTTAGTCTCTAAGCCCGGCGGAATTGTTTTTACTAATAGGAGAAGGGGTGAGGGTGGATCTCTGACACCTTAAAACCAGATGCTTCGGGTAGATGGTGGCTCGTCAACCTGGGAAGGTAGCCCATCTAGAGGAAGGTAAACCCTGATTTCAAACCTCCGCTGCCTTGCGGCACACCCGGTGACAGGAAAGGCTTCGGAAGTCAGCCATGAGGAAAAATCTGGAGTCGGAGCCCCTAAGGCAGTTCTCTGTTGTACTCAACATCGTTCTGGCAGCTCCTGCAACGGCGCTGGTGCCAAACTGTAGCAGCCCTGCTGTTCCTTTGGATTCATCAGTGACGTGGAGAGGGGGGACATGCTACATGGGCAACATCTTGTCCTCCATGTCTTCCTGCCCAGGCTTGAATCCTACCAACGCCCAACGCTGGAAGGTAGAACACCGGATCACTGGAGAGGACACTCCAGCTTCACCTTTGGCGTAGACAAAACACGGGGAATGACAGTTACCGGTTATAAGCCACTGCTCAATTGGTGTAGAGCGCGGCACCAGGGGTTGTTCCCGACGGTGGGAGGGATCATCGGATCTTACTGGACAGCTACCGCCCGCCTCAAGCTGGGCAGCCCCCAGCAAATAAGGTGTTGTCCCGCCACAGCTTGCTTTCCTCATTGGGTGCATGGGGATGAGGAGAAGTCCGAACAGCAGGCTGAGAACCTTTGCACCTGGCAAGACAAAAAAACAAAAGAGACCAACTCTAAAACTGGGAACTTGGAACGTCCGCACTATGATGACAGGACTCGCTGCTAACCTCAAGGACATCAACGACACCAGGAAGACTGCCATCATCAATAATGAGCTGAAGAGACTGGGAGTGGATATCGCCACTCTCCAGGAAACACGGTTGGCTGATGCAGGCACACTGAGAGAGAAGGACTACACGTTCTACTGGCAGGGAAAGGGCAGTGATGAACACAGGGAACACGGAGTGGGCTTCGCAGTGAAGAAAACCTTGCTGAAGATGGTGGAACCGAGCAGCAATGGCTCTGCATGACTCCTCACCCTCCGCCTCAACACCACTCAAGGCCCAGTCACCCTCGTCAGTGTGTATGCCCCAACACTGACAGCCACACCAGAGGCAAAAGACGAGTTCTACAAGAATCTCGCAACAACTGTCAGGATCATCCCCAACTCTGAACAACTCATTCTCCTTGGAGACTTCAATGCCAGAGTGGGTGCTGACCACGACTCCTGGCCCTCCTGTCTTGGACCATTTGGTGTGGGTAGAATGAACGACAATGGACAGCGGCTGCTCGAGTTCTGCACATATCACGATCTGTATATCACAATCTCATTCTTCAAAACCAAGCCCCAACACAAGGTTTCCTGGCAACATCCGCGCTCAAAGCACTGGCACCAGCTGGACTTGATCCTGACCAGGCGCACCTCACTGAAGAACGTGCTAATCGCCCGTTCGTTTCAGAATGCAGATTGCGACACAGACCATTCATTGGTGTGTTGCAAGGTCAAGCTGCAGCTGAAGAAATTCCATTGTGCTAGACAGCCTGGAAAGGCACAGATTGACACCAGCAAGATGGCCCAACCAGAACTTGTTGAGCAGTTTGCCTCCACCCTTGAGAAGGAACTTGGTGTACCACAAGAAGGAGAATCTGCAAAGCAGAAGTGGGAAGAGCTGTGAAACACCGTCCACCGCACAGCCTTGGCTACCTTTGGGAGGAAGACCTCAAAGTCACAGGACTGGTTTGATGCCAAGTTGACCGAGATGACCCCCGTCATTGAAGCCAAGCGCTTGTTGAGTAAAAGAAGTACCCAAACGAGAAGAATCTCCAGATTCTCAGGGCTGCGAGAAGCAAAGTTCAGCAGACTGCTCGGCGCTGTGCCAACGAGTACTGGACTCAGCTCAGCCAAGACATTCAAACTGCTGCCATAACAGGGAACATCCGTGGAATGTACGACGACATCAAGAAAGCACTTGGTCCAGCTCAGAGCAAGATGGCCCCCCTCAAATCCTCCACTAGGGAGATGATCACAGAAAAGAACAAGCAGATGGAGAGATGGGTGGAACACTACTCCGACCTCTACTCCAGACAGAACACTGTGACACCGTCAGCCCTTGATGCCATCGACTGCCTGCCATCCATGGACGAACTTGACGCTGAGCCAACCATCGATGAACTCAGCAATGCCATTGATAGCTTGGCCGCTGGCAAGGCACCCGGCAACGACGGCATACCCCCCGACCTGATCAAGCACTGCAAGACCGCCCTACTGCTGCCATGGCTTGACGTCCTCTGCCAGTGCTGGAAGGAAGGTGCCATACCACAGGACATGAGGGATGCCAAGATCATCACCCTCTACAAAAACAAAGGGGAGAAAAGTGACTGCAACAACTACAGGGGCATCTCCCTCCTCAGCGTTGTTGGCAAAGTCTACGCACAAGTTGTTCTCTTTCGTCTACAGAAGCTTGCCGAATATGTCTACCCTGAGTCTCAGTGTGGCTTCCGTGCTGAGTGATTGACGGTAGACATGATATTCTCCATCCGCCAACTCCAGGAGAAATGCAGAGAACAGAACATGCCCCTGTACGTCGCCTTCATTGATCTCACCAAAGCGTTCGATCTGGTCAGCAGAGAGGGCCTTTTCAAGATCCTGCCAAAGATAGGATGCCCACCAAAGTTGCAAAGCCTCATTGAATCGTTTCACACCAACATGCAGGGGATAGTGCAGCATGACGGCAACGTCCCAGAGCCATTCAACATACGCAGCAGAGTGAAACAGGGCTGTGTACTTGTGCCAACCCTCTTTGGGATTTTCTTTGCTATGCTCCTGAGGCATGCCTTCAGCACAGCAACAGAGGGAATCTACCTGCACACAAGATCTGATGGCAGTCTTCTCAACCTCGCCCGCCTGAAAGCCAGAACCAAAGTACGCGAGGCTCTAATCAGAGACATGCTGTTCGCAGATGACGCTGCAGTTGCAACCCACACACAGCAGGAGCTTCAGACCCTGATGGACCACTTCTCCCAAGCATGCAAGGACTTCGGGCTTACTATCAGCCTGAAGAAAACTAACGTCTTGGCGCAAGGCACGGAAGCACCACCAACAAACACCATCAACGACTACGAACTGGAGGTTGTGAATCAGTTCACGTACCTGGGGTCCACAATCAGCAACAACCTCTCCCTTGATACAGAGATCGACAAGAGGATTGGAAAATCAGCCTTCACACTCGCTCACCTCTCCACACGAGTGTGGGAGAATCCCAAACTCTCTGTCAAGATAAAGATGGCAGTGTACAACGCCTGCGTCATCAGCACACTGCTCTATGGGAGTGAGACGTGGACGACATACGCCCGGCAGGAAAAGAGACTGAACTCCTTCCACTTGCGCTGCATTCGCCACATCCTGGACATATCCTTGCAGGACAAAGTGCCCAACACAGAAGTTCTGTCCTGCGCCAGCCTTCCCTCCATGTTCACTTTACTCAGGCAGTGCAGGCTCCGCTGGCTAGGCCACATTCACCGTATGGAGGATGGCAGAATCCCCAACGGCGTCCTCTACGGAGAACTGGCGACTGGCAGGAGAGACGTTGGCCGCCCACAGCTGCGCTTTAGAGACGTCTGCAAGAGAGACATGAAGGCCCTGGAGATGAACACAGAGCACTGGGAGGACCTTGCAACAGACCGCTCCAAATGGAGAGGCACCCTGACCAGACAGCTCAAGGTGGGTGAAGAGAGACTGACTGCTGCAACAGATGAAAAAAGGACCCGCAGGAAGAACTGCCACAGACCCAGCAGCACGGAGACCACCCACAAGTGCGACCTGTGTGACAGGGACTGCCATCCGCGCATCAGCCTGTTCAGCCACAGGCGGTGCTGTTCCAGCAGAGTAGACGTTTAGGATTCTCTTCCATGGTCATCATAGACCGACGGAGGCCGACGACAAGGGGTTGTCCTTGCCTGCAGCAGTCCACCACCAGCTCCTTAGTTTTCCTCACGTTGATCTGGAGGCAGTTCCGATGGCACCAGTCCACAAAGTCCTGGATAAGCCCTCTGTACTCAGCTTCATCTCCGTTGGAGATGAGGCCAATGATCGCAGAGTCGTCAGAGAACTTCTGTAGATGGCAGTGTGTTGTGTTGTGTGAGATAAAAGATATAAAAACAAGCTTACTAATATAATGAGGACTTGTAAGAAAGAATACTACAATAGAATATTAGAGGGTATTAAGAATAACTTAAGAGGAATATGGCAAGTGCTAAATGGGATTATTAGTAACTGATCAAAGAATGCTAATTATCCAGAATATTTTATTGAAAATGACAATTTGATAAATAATATGGTATAGGACCTTGGGGGAGTCAGATTATTTAGCATCTCAGACAGCGACAGTGAATAAGCATGGGAGAACAATGCCCAGGGAGATCCTGGCGAGATGGCAGGAAGGAGTCAAGGACATAGGGGGTTGAAGGCAGTGTAATGCAAATGTCATGCTGTGTCTTGAGAAGTGCCATGAAACTTGTGAAGAGTGATTTGGGTAAGAGAAGAGAGCTTGCTGAAATGATTCATTCTGTTCTGTGCTTGAGAGATGTGAAGTGTGTAATAAATCGTCTGTCATGAATCTGCCTCTCATTTCACACACTCCACAATGGAGGATGTGGTTAGTGGTTTCAATAAATATTTTGTAAACGTCGGTCCTGAATTAGCAAAATCAATAGTGAACCCAGAAACAAATGATAGTGGTTCTGTAAATGAAATAGAAGATAGAAATCCAAACACAATCTTTTTGGGTGCAGTTACTGAAAAGGAAATTATCGAGACTGTGAGCAAATTTAAGAACAAAAAATCAACTGACTGGAATGAAACTGACATGACAATAGTGAAAAAAGTAATTGAAGGAATTGTTAAACCACTCACCCACATCTGTAACCTGTAATTTCAAACTGGTAAAGTTCCAAACAAAATGAAAATAGCAAAAGTAATACCACTATACAAAGCAGGAGACAGTCATCATTTCACAAATTACAGGCCGGTCTCTTTACTTTCACAATTCTCCAAAATACTTGAAAAAAATCTTCACTAAGAGACTGGATGATTTCAATAAAAAAAACAACCTCCTTACAGTCAGTCTGGTTTTAAAGCAGACAAATCTACATCTTTGGCACTGATCAAACTCAAAGAAGAAATTACTTGTTGTATAGATTAAAAAAAAGTTTGCTGTAGGAGTATTTATAGATTTAAAGAAAGCTTTTGATACCATAGACCACATAATTTTACTGAGGAAATTGGAAAGGTATGGGATAAGAGGGGTCGGACTGAGTTGGGTGGAAAGTTATTTAAGTAACAAACAACAATTTGTACAAATTGGTGAGCACAAATCACCCTGCATGAACATCTCTCGTGGTGTGCCCCAGGAGTCAGTTTTGGGACCCAAACTTTTTATCTTATATGTAAATGACATATGCCAAGTATCAAAAATTCTGAAATTTATTTTGTTTGCAGATGACACAAATTATCATGAGCTCCCTGTGCACTCTTCCATTAGCGCACGGTGGAGAGAAGGAAGAATGAGGATTTAAATGCAGGAGTTGATCACACACACATTTATTGACAGCCAGTGTAGAGATGCAGACAACAAATGAATAGTGATACAAAATGGCTGCGCTCAGGAGAGCAGGGAAGACAGCGGGTAGCTCTACAAACATGAGGGGAACATAAACTGGGCAAAGCCTACGTGTAACAATAGTGCAGTGGAGAGAAAACACTGTCAGAGGCGAAATGGGATTTAACCGGGAATGAACGCTTCTGGCACAACCTAAAGGCAACACAAGGGAATGCTAACAGTTTACTCACAAGTTGGAGCGCTCCAAAAAAGTCCAGTCCTCCTAGCGAGTGCAAATAATAGTCCTTCTAGACGTCGCGATCACTCCGTGGTGAGCAGAGGTGAATCACTCAATGAACCAGCGGTGTTTGCCCAGCTGAAGGCTGCCTTTATACGAACACCGCTGGCCTCACAAATAGGCAGCACCTGGACGAGGATAATTACGGGGATGGGGAGCAGCTGGTGGACTTACTGAGAGCGAGGGGGCATGGTAGGACCGGCAGACTGTCAGCAGCGTGGGAAAAAAGATCAGAGGCTGACTAACAGCTGCCGGTCAGGCAGTGGCTAAGGATAGAGAAAAATACAAACAGCAAAGCCAAACCCACAAAGACATCAGGACCGAGCCGGGGAAACATATCTTTGCACTGGTGAGAATTTGCAGCAGGTTTTAGAGGTGGTCACAACTGAAATGAAAAGGTTAACACAGTGGTTTAACAAAAATAAAATATCTCTAAATCTGAAAAAAACAAAGATTATGTTGCTTGGAAGTTATAAAATAAATCTTGAAATAATGATAACGATAGATGATACCAGAATAGAAACAATACAGGAAAATAAGTTTCTGGGGGTGACGCTAGACAATAAAATCTGCTGGAAACCTCACATCAGTCACATCCGAGCCAAGTTGGCAAAATGTATAGGGATACTGGGGAAGACAAGACACATTTTGGACTATAAATCATTGTTCTTACTGTATAATTCACTGTTTCTACCATATCTTAAAGGCCAAATGTCACGTAATTTTTTTTTCTAAATGACAACGAATTTAGATAAAATACACATAGCTTAAACCAAATATTCATACCGGAGACCATATCACCCACCTGTATTTACATAATTGCACAAAATACACCAGGTGAAGGCCCCACCTTGCTTGCTGGCTTGTGACAGCCAGTCCAGACCACGCCCATGTTTTTGACATCACCAGTTGTACCCTGGCTGCCCTGCCTATCCACATTCACACTTATCAACATTGGACAATCATGACGGAAAGTGACAGCGATTGTGAACAAATTAGTTTAGTTTTGTCTTTTTTTTTTTGTCTTTTTTTTTTGTCAGTGGTTCAGACAGTGACAGAGGCATAGAACCTTACAGGTTCGAGCCGTCCGAGACGGAATCAGATGCTTTGTCTGATGACAACAGTTCCAACGATGACCAGAGAGCAGAACCAGTGGAAAATGTCATTGAACTGGACATTAATCGCCTCCAGAATTGCGAAGCCGGAGGGGGTCTGTCGAGGGCGCCCCATAAATATTGATTTTTCGGAAGCCATTATTATTACAGTGGAGGAGAGCCGCTGCTGTCAAGAAATTGACCAGATCAATATGAAAATGGAGGCGCATACCTGTCAAGGGAGACGTTTTCGCCGTATTTTGGTGCCAAGCGCGGCTGTGGGGGACGGCGCAGTGGTTTGGGACACTTTTCCGGGAAATGTTTTAAATGTAGTTCGTGTTGTTATTGTCAAATATTTTAAGGAAAATACGGGGAAAATGCAATTTTAGCAAAAACGGGCGTATTGCCATTTCTGTACGCCCAAAAGAAAAAATATACTGGAAAAAAAACTGAGTGTCTTGAGGAGCAGTCCTGTGTGTGATCACTCACAGCTGGGGCGGGCTGATCGCTCAGCGGGAGCTATTCTCACTACTGTTCGAAGTGTGGAGTCACTCATTAGTTTAATTGTCTGGGCGGGCTGATCGCTCAGCGGGAGCAATTCTCACTACCATGAGAAGTCATTAGGACAATGGTTTAACACGTTGAGCTGTGCAGCGGTTGCGGAACAGACAGAGATCCCAGAGAGGTGTGCCTTGTTGCTCCGCCGTTGCTTATAGCCGCTTTTTACGGTGTTGAAGTATGGCGAAAACGTCTCACTTGACAGGTAAGAAAACATTTCCCAGAGAAGTGTCCCTTATTACCCAGCTGTCCCTGATAGTCCCGTTTTAAGGTATGGGTGAAATATCCAATTTTTTCTTTCTTGTTGCTCACTTCAACCTTCCAGTCTCCATATAAACAATCAATTGAAATACCCCAAGCATCAAACTAGGGTACAATCGATTTCGTCACTTCCGCCTTCTTCCCCAGGCGATTCCAGGGGCCGTGTCAGGCCAAGCGCGGCAGTTTTAAATTAACGAATATTCCGTTGTTACTGAAGCATATGCACCAAGACCCGAACGGATCGGTTCCCTTTTATATCTAGTTTCAAGATATTTAAAGTACCCTGTTACGTGACATTTGGCCTTTAAATACTGTGTAGAGGTCTGGGGAAACACCTACAGGACCAACCTACAGCCAATATGTACATTACAAAAAAAACCCTATAAGGATAATAAATAATGTAGGAAATAGAGGCCATACCAACTCGTTGTTTTTAAAGTCACATGTCACAAAGTTCATGGATTTAAATATAAGACAGCACAAGTAATGTACAGGGCAATTAATAATCAACTCCCAACTTATATACAAAAATTATTCACAAAAAGAGACAATGATTATAATTTCAGAGGCGACAAACTTTACAAAACCTAAGGTACGAACAACTAAGAAAAGTCTGTGCATATCTGTCTGTGGGGTGGATTTGTGGAACAGTCTGGAGCTGGAACTGAAACTATGTACAAACAGAAATCAATTCAAAAATAGGTATAAACATTATTTGCTGAAAAGATATATGCTAGAGGTTTAGTATTTACATGTATGACTCACTGTGCTCACTCTGGGACACTATGGTAGGGCAGGTGGGACAGTACTGTGCATATCTGTGTTGTTTGGGGCTGGGTTTAAATGTATGGACCGTATGTATGTTGGGATGGATGGGTGTCAATGTTGATATGTACAAAATATAGGTAATTGTCTACTTGGGGTCTTAAATGAGGTAATATGTATATATTTCACATGGGTTGTATTTAGGGAAGAGTGGAGTTGGAGTAAATGAGTGTGAACTTCTTCCTTCTTCCTTTCGAGCACTGTATACTGTCACTTTTATTGCACTTGTCATTTGTTTTGTTTTTACTTTTTTGTTCGAAATAAAGTATCTATCTATCTATCTATCTATCTATCTATCTATCTATCTATCTATCTATCTATCTATCTATCTATCTTAGTGCTGACCAATGTTGCAAAGTTTAAATTTAAAAAAAGCAGCACCGTTGCTCAACTGAGTAAAATTTGTAAGATATTCTTTGACTTTTAAATTTATGTTTTGGGTTTTTTGGGTTTTTTTTTTTTCTTTTTTTCCCCTTGTCCTGTCAGGCAGCTAGGCAAACAGAACAGGGATATGTCACCCTTACTGTGCCAAAACAGATTTACTTTGCCAAGAGGAGCCTATACAGTGTGGTCTATATTAATCATATATTCCATGACCAACATATATTTAAGCATGTGAGAATGTTTGGTGATTACATATGTAAGGCGACTTCACACCTCAGAACAGGACAAAGAGTCTCAACCGCCAGTGAGGATCAAAGAGCATCCGAGGCACTGCGGTGGAGACCGGATGGGTTGCCCTGACCCCCCAGGGCCAGGCGGAGGAGTACGAAGACAATGGGGGGATTAAGATAATGAGGGATGTCAGCTTTTGACATGCATGTCTTTTGTTATGTGCGAGTATAAGTTCGTAGAGCCGAAGGTGTTCGCTTTCTTACTTCTTCTGCTGCTGCACCTAGATGAGACTTGTTAGAGGAGCTGATAATAAACTTTGGTTTATGAATCACATCGCCTCGTTATTTCAAGCTCCTCTACACTGGTGACCCTGACGCGAGAATGGACCAGAGGCGTTCCCCCGCGATCGACTCATCTGTGGCGACCCAGGCAGACGCCGGCGCCCATGCAGACAGGGGAACAGATGGACGACGTTCCCCCACGGCAGAAGTGATAGAGAGGGCTCAACCGAGCACCAGCGCTGCGGAGAGAGCCGAAGCAAGGCACTCTCACCCTGCGGACACATCAGTGACGGTCCACACAAACGCCGTCACCGTCAACCTGCCGGACTTCTGGCAGGAAGACCTCGCCTCGTGGTTTCAGCAAGCTGAAGCCCAGTTTGCACTTGCGGGCATCACGGCTGACGATACAAAGTTCTATCACATCGTCGCCAAACTCGACGCCGCCACTTCGAGATGTGCGCGGAGCATAATCCAGCGGCCGCTGGCCCAGGACAAATATAAAGAACTGAAAGCGACCATCGTGGCAAATTACGTCCCCTCAGCCGAGGAGAGAGCCGAGAGGATCCTGGCGGTCTACGGCCACAAAGGAGGCAGACCCAAGGCCCTCATGGAGGACTTGCTGCAACTTAAAGAAGAGGACAATGACAACTTCCTCTTCCATTTCATATTCCTCAGTACGCTGCCGCCACACGAGAGGGATGATGGCCAACATGCGATGCAGCACCCAGCAAGACTTCCGCACGCTGGCTCACGAAGCCCAACGGCTCGTCAACGCCTGCAAGGAGCAGACACCCACAGCAGCATCCGCAGACCTCAACGCTGATGTCCAGAGCCACGAGGAGCCACAAATCACCGAGCAGAATCAGCCCGCGGTGACAGCGACACGGCCAGGACGCAACAGACAGAGTGACGTTTGTTATTACCACCACCGCTTCGCCGAGAAGGCTTACAAATGCGTTCCCCCCTGCAAATTCACGATTTCGGGAAAACGCCGAAGCCAAGAGCCGTTAACAGTGGCGGTTCTCGGCGAAAAAAGCAAGCTTTTATATGTGACGGACGGACACACCGGCAAGCGGTTCCTTATCGACACGGGAGCTCAACTAAGTTTTGTCATGCCCTCCCAAGCAGACCGGGCCATGGGCCCCCGGGGCAATGGAGCGGTGGCAGCCAACGGCTCCATCATCGACACTTTTGGCGAAAAGAGCCTGCCCCTCTGCATCCACGGCCACAACTACAGATGGACATTTGTTGTAGCGGCGGTGAGTTTTAACTTGTTGGGCGCAGATTTTTTGTGTGCACATGGGTTATTAGTTGATCTAGCGAACAGGCGCTTGGTTAATGCACTGTCCTTTGCTTCTATTCCCTGCTCAGCTCGACTTTCTCCACCACCCGTGCAGGCTAGCGTCACCAAAGCAGGAGGTAAGTTTGATCAACTCCTCACCCAATTTCCAGCACTCACAATTCCCAAATTCTCAGCCACAGTAGCTAGACACGGGGTCGAACACTTTATTCCCACAACGGGCCCACCCGTATTCGCCAAAGCTTGGCGCTTAGACGCGACCAAGCTCGCTATAGCTCGGGACGAGCTTACCACCCTTGAAAAATTAGGCATTATCAGGCGCTCGAAAAGCCCCTGGGTGTCACCACTTCACATGGTCCCGAAATCCAACGGTTCTTGGAGGCCGTGCGGCGATTACCGCAGATTAAACAATGCGACAGTGCATGACCGCTACCCAATTCCTCACATTCAAGACTTTTCACTACATTTGGCGGGTGAGCGCATTTTTTCAAAAATAGACCTGGTCCGCGGTTATCATCAAGTTCCAGTTTGAGCAGAGGACATTTCTAAAACAGCTGTAATAACCCCCTTCAGTCTTTTTGAATTTTTGCGGATGCCTTTCGGCCTCAAAGGCGCTGCTCAAACCTTTCAGCGGATGATGGACGCAGTATTACGCGACCTCCCTTTCGTGTTCGTCTACCTCGACGATATGCTGGTAGCCAGCTCGTCTGAGGAAGAACGCGAACAGCATCTCACTATGGTTTTTCAGAGACTAGAAGAGCACGGGTTAATAATCAATCCAGCCAAATGCAAATTCGGCGTGTCACAAATTGATTTTTTAGGACACAGAGTTTCTCCGAAGGGGGCAGTCCCACTTCCAGACAAAGTTCACGCAGTAAAAAGTTTCCCACGGCCACAAACGGTCAAATCGCTGCAGGAATTTTTGGGCATGGTTAATTTTTACAACCGCTTCCTCCCCCACGCAGCTCAGCTCATGTAGCCCCTATATGACGCGCTCAGAAAACAAAAACCTTCCAACGCGGTCGAATGGACCCCGGAGCGCGAACGCGCCTTCGCGGAAGTAAAAAGCGCCCTAGCTAATGCCACATTGTTAGTTCACCCCGATCCCTCGGCCCGCATTGCGCTAACCACAGACGCTTCAGACCTGGCCATAGGGGCAGTTGTAGAACAACAGGTCGGCGGAATCTGGCAACCTTCAGCAAATCGCTAAACCAAACTGAGCATAAATACAGCACTTTTGACGGAGAGCTACTAGCGCTCCATTTATCCATCCGCCACTTCCAGTTCTGGTTAGAGGGGGGGCGTTTTACGGCTTTTGTAGACCACAAACCGCTCACCTTTGCTATGGCTAAAATTTCCGAACCGTGGTCAGGCATGCAACAAAGACAGCTAGCTGCGATTTCAGAGTTCACCACAGACATTCGACATGTGGCAGGCAAACTTAACATGGTAGCAGACTGCCTCTCTCGCGCTGTGACATCGCCAGAGCGCGAGGAGATAGATTATACTACCTCAGCCGCGGAACTCTTCACCAACGCGGACACATACGCAGCCCCAATCCATGCAGGGATAGATTATGCAGCCATGGCAGAGGAACAAAGTAATGACGCAGATGTGCGGGCACTCCTGTCTGGACCAACAGGGTTAAGGCTGGAGGAAAGGGGTTTACGCGACGGTGTGCCCCCCCTAATATGAGACATCTCAACCGGCCGACCTCGCCCGTTAGTTCCAGCTGCATGGCGCCGCCGTATTTTCGACTCGATTCACTCCCTCGCGCACCCAGGTGTGCGTGATTCAGTTAAAATGGTCGCCGAAAAGTTTATGTGGCCTGGCCTGTGCAAAAACGTAAAAGAATGGGCAAAGACTTGCATTTCTTGTCAGCGCGCCAAAGTACACAAACACACAAAAGCCCCTCTGGAGCCTTTTCGAATCCCTGCTAGAAGGTTCGACCACGTTCATGTTGACCTCGTAGGGCCACTACCTTCCTCCCAAGGTTTCACACACCTGTTAACAATGATAGACCGCACCACGCGCTGGCCAGAGGCAGTCCCTCTGGTGTCAACCACAGCGGAGGAAGTCACTCGCGTTTTTTTGACAAACTGGGTGGCACGTTTCGGCGTCCCATCGGACATCACGTCCGATAGGGGGCCTCAATTTGTCTTGGAGCTTTGGTCAGCCATGTCCAGCAGCTTAGGGGCAACAATTCACCGCACCACCGCTTATCACCCTCAAGCTAATGGGTTATGCGAGCGTTTTCACAGATCTTTAAAGGCCGCCCTCAGAGCCTCACTAATGGATACAAATTGGGTAAATAAACTTCCCTGGGTTTTATTGGGGTTGCGTGCTGCGCCCAAAGAGGATCTAGACGCCTCCCCAGCAGAATTAGTTTTTGCACAACCTCTCAGGCTCCCAGGTGAATTTTTACCAGAGAACCCAGAGCCAGGGCATTTTCCAGCCCCGAGGTTTGTAGGCAGCAATGGACCGGACTCGCTCCCCGGGCTAGCACATCACTCTTTTCCACGGGTTTTTGTCCCCTAAGCTTTAAAGAACGCTGAATTCGTTTTTGTTAGGCATGAAGCTTTAAAACCAACTTTCCGCCCACCATACGATGGGCCATTCAGAGTGCTGGAACCTGGTGATAAACACTTTGTGCTTTTGGGGATAGAAAAGAAACAGTCAGCATTGACAGACTTAAACCTGCCTTCTTGTTGAGAGACGAGCCTGCACGGTTGGCGAGAGCACCTCGGCGGGGTAGACCCCCCAAGAGAAAAGACTCAGCCCCCCTGCAGGGAACAAATAATCACTCTCCTTCCCAAGCTGCAGATTCCTTACAGGAAGGTCCCAGCAGGACGCCCAAGCGGACCCACAGCAGATTCGGGAGAAGATTAAAACCCAGACGGCACAGAGACTGATGCAAACTACTCAACAGTTGTTCACTAATTGTGCTGTAACAGTTTAGGACTGACTTGTGATTTTACTATGCTGTTATGATTACCACTGAACTCTCTTAGGAGCATGGCTGCTGGAAAGTTTCTTCTGTGGCAAGAGGTGTAGCAGTTAGTATGTCATAATAATTATCTTAAACTGTGAATTTTTCTATTGTCCTTTTCTTAGTCGTTTGGGGGGGGCTGTGGTCTATATTAATCATATATTCCATAACCAACATATGTTTAAGCATGTGAGAATGTTTGGTGATTACATATGTAAGGCGACTTCACACCTCAGAACAGGACAAAGAGTCTCAACCGCCAGTGAGGATCAAAGAGCATCCGAGGCACTGCGGTGGAGACCGGATGGGTTGCTCTGACCCCCCAGGGCCAGGCAGAGGAGTACGAAGACAATGGGGGGATTAAGATAATGAGGGATGTTAGCTTTTGATATGCATGTCTTTTGTTATGTGCGAGTATAACTTCGTAGAGCCGAAGGTGTTCGCTCTCTTACTTCTTCTGCTGCTGCACCTAGATGAGACTTGTTAGAGGAGCTGATAATAAACTTTGGTTTATGAATCACATCGCCTCGTTATTTCAAGCTCCTCTACATACAGTACC
Organism: Pholidichthys leucotaenia; assembly: GCA_020510985.1. Taxonomy (NCBI): domain Eukaryota; kingdom Metazoa; phylum Chordata; class Actinopteri; order Cichliformes; family Pholidichthyidae; genus Pholidichthys; species Pholidichthys leucotaenia. The sequence goes on along the minus strand of CM035836.1, from coordinate 23,491,355 downwards.
TAACTTTGCACTGTATTTTGTTGTAAACTCCTCCTGTAATAACTTTTAATACTTTATTTAAATTGTTTTACCCATGGAAGACTCAACAGGATGGGGAAGAGGGAAAGGAAGTGTGTGAAGGGGGGAAAGAAAAGGGAGAGGAACAGACAAAAAAAAAAAAAAAAAACGACAACTAAAACTTGTGGGCACCATCTTGATCCAAGATGGCGACGAGTCCGTCTACAGGAAAGAGGTGGCCCGACTGGTGTCCTGGTGCAGCCACAACAACCTGCAGCTGAACGCTCTGAAGACAGTGGAGATGATCGTGGACTTCAGAAAAGTCACAGCCCCTCTGCCCTCCCTTACCCTCACAGACTCTCCCATCACCGCTGCGGATTCCTTCCGCTTCCTGGGCACCACCATCACCCGGGACCTCAAGTGGGAGCCGACCATCAGCTCCCTCATCAAAAAGGCCCAGCAGAGGATGTTCTTCCTGCGACAGCTGAGGAAGCTCAAGCTACCCACCAAGATGGTAGTGCAGTTCTACACGGCCATCATCAAGTCCATCCTCACCACCTCCATCACCATGTGGTACGCAGGAGCCACCGCCAGGGACAGACTAAGACTGCAGTGCATTGTGCGCGCTGCTGAGAAGGTGATCGGCTTCAAGCTCCCATCCCTCCAGGACCTGTACATCTCCAGGACCCGGAGGCGTGCAGGTCGGATCATAGCCGACCCTTCACACCCTGGACACGCACTGTTGGCCCCCCTCCCCTCAGGCAGAAGACTTCGGTCCATTCAGACTAAAACCTCCCGCTACATGAACAGCTTCTTCCCCTCTGCCATCAGACTGCTGAACACTAAGTGACTTATTAGACTCTCGTGCACTATGTACAGCAGCTCAACCGAACTCAGGACAATTATCACTGTTTTCTTTTTGCACTACCGACTGCACTATGTGGAACTCCACAATATCTGCTGCTTGTTGATATATTTAAAAATCGCATAGATTAGTATTACTTATTCATATTCTACCTTTTATTGCATGCATAGTTTTTTTTATTTTTATCTTTAGTGCTACTCCATGTTTAATGTTGCAGCATTGCACCGAGACAAATTCCTAGTTTGTGTACTACATGAACAATGGCAATAAATCTCATTCTGATTCTGATTCTGACAAAAAAAAAAAAAAAAAAAAAAAAACGACAACTAAAACAAACAAAAGACAAATTGCTTCTTCCACCGGAGATGTCTCAACACGAGTCTGGTTTCTGAACCTGTTAAAGGAGAGACACTTGTGCATGTATGTCTGTGTGCCTATATATGAGAATGTGCGCAAAATAAGCGTGTGCATGTGAGTGGTTTGTCAGGAAACATACGAGCGGAGGGCTGGTCACAGCAGCTCTCCCCCCAAGGACCCCGAGCAGGCAAGGCAGCGCCACCAACCCCCAGCCCCGAGGTCAACAAGCCCCAGGAAAGCCAGGCATCCACCCCCAGAGGGACGATTAAGGGAGGGCAAGCCGCCCGGCGGCCAGCGCGGTGAGCCCACACCCCTGGACCCACCCCCAGACTGACCCATTCTCTCTCACTCCAGTACACACTCAAACTCACTCCTCATTCACCTTTATTTCAAAAGGCGGCTGCGAAGCAGATGCAGTGAGCCTGAACATGCGCCAGTGCCCGGCAGTGACCAGGGAGGCCACCGGCGCAGGCCACAGAAGCAGACCCCCACCCCCCAGCGCCCATCTGAGCGAACAAACAGCAGACCACCACATGGTCCCCAAGATGCCACCCGGCATGCAAAGCGCCGCACAAAACCGGCCCACCATCACCACCTTCATTCATCACCCTCTCACTCACACTTAGACTGATATTCAGCCCCCCGTCACTTCCTTGGTTGTATCTATATATTTAGTAGCATCCAGGGATTTTAACAACATGATAGGTCCCAGGCTCCCCACCAGGCCCCCACGCCCCCAGCAAGAGCAGGGCAACAGGGGTGGGGGAAGACCCCCACCTCCTCCCCCCGCACAGAACATGGTGGGTGGGTGTCGGTTATATGATATAATTGTGAATAAATGTGTGGAGTACTAAAGTGCAATTAAAATTGGGGGGACAGTGATTGAAGCATCGTTAGCCACTGTGATGGGCAGCAGAGCCCCCATCCCCCCAAGCCCTCAGTGTCTAAAATGGAATTAAAATTGAGGTGAGTGCAGCCCCACCACGCAGCAAAGGTATCCCCTTCACCGACACAGTGCGGCACACCCCCACCCCAAAGCCCTAAATGTAACAAAAAAGATCAGGGGGAGGGGGAGGGGGAGGGCGGGAAATAAGCCTGGGAGGTAGGCGGTCTAAAAACAAGGCCGTCCCAACCAGAAGCCAGCTTGCCACCAAATCCGAACCCAGGGCGAGGGCCGCCAGTGGAAACAGCCCAGGACCCACCAGTATCACGCCCCGGCGCTCCAGCACCACTAACATGACGGGGCAGCCAAACATACTTCCACTCATCTTACAGACACGAACATGGACAACAACAGTCACAATAGTGAACAATGGGCCGGACCCACACAGAGCCCAACACGCCAGGCAACACCCCCGAGCACCCACGCAGGCCCATGACCACCCACCCCAGACACACACCGACAGCTGCAGGCCGCCCTGCAACCACAGCCACCTCGGAACAACCCAATGGAAACACGGCCAACAACCCGCACCAATGACCCCCCAGCCACCCCCAAGCACCAACACAATGACAATGACACCAGGGGCAATGTAGCAAAGTGCCTCACCCCCCAACACAACAGCAGGGCGGCCGGGACAAGCAAGCCCCGAAACGCCAGCCCCCATGCCACTAGATGGACTGCCCAACTCCTGCCACCCAACAAAGCTCTCCTACCCACACACACATCCTCCGCCCCCTAGACATCTACCCACAAGTAACCGCTTCCATACACACACATAACTCCACCCACCATCACACATACCCACCTACACAAACACAACCCCACCTGCCCACTCGATACACCCACTACCACATCCACTCATACAGAAGCCTACACTCACACCCACACACACCCCCACCTGCAGACCCCAGTGAATGGGGAGGGGGACCCAGGATGCGGGCACCAGCCCCAGGGTGGCACCAGGGCCCCAGGAAACACACAACCCCACCACGCAAGGATGCATCAGGGACAACCCTGGCTGCACGGTGGCGCAGTGGTTTAGCACTGTGACAGCACAGTTTTACCCTCGGCCAGGGGATCGCGGGGATCATGAGATCGTGGGTTCGATCCCAGCCCCCGACCAACAGTGAGCTGTGTGGAGTTTGCATGTTCTCCCCGTGTTGCGCGGGTTTACTCCGGGATTTCTCCGGTTTCCTCCCGCACACCAAAAACATGTAGGTTTAGGGCGCTCACGCACGCAGCGACCAGCAGCCGGTGGCTTGTCACCAGACTGCAAACCAAGTCTACCTACGGGTACAAATAAGTAACAAAAAAAAAAAAAAAAAAAAACCACTGCCGGCGCACACCCGACCCCGGCCCGGCCCCTAGCACCAGGGGCCCAGGGCCAGACCCAGACCCCCCCCCCCCGAGGGGCGAGGCCAGCCGGCCAGGGGCCACAGCCCAACCCCCCCGGCCCACCCCACAGCCCCCACCACCACCAATCCCCCCCCCAGGGCCAGACAGACGGCCACCCCGGAACAGGCCCCCCAGACACCTGCGGTCGGGGCGCAGCCAGCCGCCAGAGGTGCCAAGGAGAGTGAGTCACCACCTGCCACCCCTCAGATTATAGAATTAATAAGCGGGGACCAGAGAGAATTGAATTCTGCCAATTGATTATTTGAGGAGGCTGACATTCTTTCCAGGCTAATATAATTCAATAGTAAGTTATTATAGTAAGTCGTGCATAAGTTATTTCTTATTTTCCAGTTCATGAGGATAGCTTTCTTTGCGATGCACAAGGCAGTGAGAACCATGTGTGACATCCTTGCATCTATATTTTTTCACTTAAGTCACCTAATATGCAAAGTGTGGGTGAGGGTGGGACACTATACCCAAGCCACGCCGACAGGTCTTCACATGTCTTCTGCCAGAACTTTTGAACCGGTGCACAGGACCACATAGCATGCATATAGCTATCTGGGACATTGCTAGTACAGTGAGAGCAGATAATTGTGTGACTCAGGCCCATTTTGAACATCCTTTGTCCTGTATAATGAATTCTATGTAGAACTTTATACTGTATAAGTTGTAAGTTAGAGTTTTTAGTCATCTTAAAAGTGTTTAAACATATTTGTGTCCAGAAACTTTCCTCCTTATTAATCGATAAGTCTGTCTCCCATTTTGATATTGGAAGAGATATGGACTCATCCAACTTTGATAATAGTCCATATATTTTCGATATCAATTTTGGGGAATGGAGATTTAGAAACTCTGCCACCTTAACTGGTACTTCTAAATCTGTCTGATTAAGATTAAATCTTGCTTTTATTATGGATTTAAGCTGTTGATATTCAAAATACTTTTTATCACTGATTTCGTGTTGTGACACTAGATCCTGAAATTGGATAAAATTTCCACCTTGAATAAGATGTTCTAAGTTGTTTATTCCCTTCTCTTGCCATAGTGGAAATTTTAATGTCCTCTTTTGTTGCAGGATATCAGGATTATTCCAAATGGGCGTGAGTTTACAGGGGACAAGTGAAGACCCTGTTATTTTTAAAAATTTCCACCAAGCCGTCAGAGAGGAACTGATATTAATACTTTTAAAACACTCATGGCGTTTAATAGAGGGACTTATAAAAGGTAAGTCAGAGATATTTAGCGACCCATAGAGAGCCTGTTCAGCATCTAACCATGGGTTCCTTAGTGGGGTTGATTTTGTCCATTTTGAAACAAACTGCAATCTATTGGCTAAAAAGTAATTAAAAAAAAATTGGTAAATCTAAGCTTCCGGACTCTTTCGCTTTTTGGAGGGTTTTTAAACTAATCCGTGATGGTTTATCCTTCCATAAAAATTTACTTATATTTGAGTCTAGAGACTTAAACAAGGCCATTGATGGTTGGGTAGGGATCATTGAGATAAAAATAATTAATTTTAGGAAGGACCATCATTTTAATGGTTGTGACTCTTCCCATTAATGATAAAGGTAGTGTCCTCCAGCGCGTAAGATTGTCTTGTATCTTTTTAAAAAGGGGGATATGATTTCGTCACAATAACTCTGAGAGCCTGGGGGAAATATCTATTCCTAAATATTTAACATTCCCTGATTGTATTGGAAAAGTAGATGTATTTGGGAAATTGTAATTTATGGGTAAAGCTATTGATTTTACCCAGTTAATAGAGTAGTCTGATAATGATGAAAATTTATCAGTGAGCACCACTGTCTGAAGAAGAGATCTTTCTGAGTTTTCAATCAAAATCAATACATCATCAGCATAAAGACTGATGATGACTTATGTTCCTTTTCTCCAGTTTGAATACCTCTGATATCAACATTTTGTCGTATGGCTGCTGCTAATGGTTCAATAAAGATGGTAAAAAGTGAGGGAGAGAGTGGACACCCCTGCCTAGTACCTCTCTGGAGATTAAAGCTTCGGGAAGTCTGATCATTTGTTTGGACAGACGCAACTGTACATCTATATAGTGTTTTAACCCAGTTTATGAAAGATGAACCAAACCCAAACTTGTTTAACACCATAAAAAGAAATTTCCAGTTAATCCGGTCAAAGGCTTTCTCTGCATCCAGGGACAAGATTGTAGTTTCTACATTATTGATCTTGCAGTAGTCTATTAAATTAAATAGCCTGCGTGTATTATCTGCCGAGTGCCTACCCTTGATAAAACCTGTTTGATCTGGGTGTATAATAAACGGGATTATCCTTTCCAGTCTTTTGGCGAGAGCTTTGCAAATTATTTTGAGATCGACATTCATAAGCGAGATGGGACGGTAGCTGGATGGATGCATAGGTTCTTTTCCAGGTTTAAGGAGCAGGATAATACTAGCCAAATTCATATTCGGAGGAATTACATTACCTTCTTTGATTTGGTTCACCATTTTAAAAAAAGTAGGTGCCATCACAGGACAAAATTCCTAATAAAATTCTACTGGAAAACCATCTGGTCCCGGGGCTTTGCTGTTTGGGATGTGCTTAAGTGCCTCCTGGAGTTCAAACACCTGAAGAGGTGCATCCAGAGCCTCAATTTGTTCATTATTTAATTGTGGTAAATTAATATTGTCCAAAAATGTATTTATCTCTGAGTCTGATGGGTTAACCTGTGATGAGTAGAGATTTTCATAAAACTTTCTGAAGGAGTTATTTATTTCTTCAGGCACATGGGTAATATTTCCAGTCATATCCTTGATAGAATGGATAGTTGTTTTTTCTTTATTCAATCTAAGCTGGTTCGCAAGATATCGCCTCGATTTATTACTGTGTTCAAAGTTCTCAAGACGCAGTCTTTGTATTAAAAACTGTGCTCTTTTTTTTTTAAATTTCACAGGTTGTCACAGGTTGTCTCCAGTGATTTAATCTTCTGTTCTAAATCCAGTATCAGTGCTTTTTCTTTTTTATTCTTATATGAACAGTAAGAGATTATTTTACCTCGCATGACCACTTTTGCTGCTTCCCAAAGAACACCTGGGGATATTCCTGGCACATCATTATATTCCAGATATGATTCCCACTCTTTATTAAAATAGTTAATAAAGTCTTCATCTTTCAGTAGTGATATATTAAATTTCCAGCTCCTAGTTTCCCTTGTAGCTTCCGTATTTACTAGTGTAAGAGAAACTGGATGGTGATCACTAATAGCTTGATTTGAACATATTTCAGTGTCTATGATGTCCCTCACAATAGAGTTACTGGCTAAGAAGAAATCTAGACGCGAATATGAACTATGAACTGATGAAAAAAAGGTATGTTCCCGAAGAGTTGGGTGAAGAGATCGCCATTCATCGCAAAGACCAAAATCATTCATGTACTGTTTGAGAGTGTCAGTTGCCAGCCATTTTCGGTAAATCGCCAATGTACTGAGCCTGTCAATTGCAGGGTTTAATACCAAGTTGATGTCCTCTCCTATTATAAGTGTGGTGTCCAAGTGCTCAGAAAGAGAAGTGAAAAAAGTGTGAAAAAAGGATGGGTCGTCAACATTTGGGCCATAAACGCTTGCAATGCATAAATCCAAATTTTGGACTGAAATTTTTAGTATTATAAATCTACCTTCTGGATCTATTATGGTGTTATTCATAACAAAGTGTATTCTTCTATTTACCAGTATAGCTACCCCCCTTTGCTTAGAATTAAAGCCGGCTGAGTACATATGGGGGAATTCTGGTGAGGTGAGCACATCTACAAACGACTTAGAGACATGTGTCTCCTGCAATAAAACAAAGTCTGCCTGTAGATCGTTCAATTGATTAAAAACTTTTAGCCTCTTCTCCCCGTTTCCAATTCCACGTATGTTCCACGTGACAAACTTAAATGTAGACATGTTTTCACTAACTGGTTGTGTACTAAAGACTAACTAAATGTGTAAACTATATGTGCCTATGTGATATGTCTGTAATGTATGCATATATATGTATATATATGTTGTGTGTATACACCTATGCATATATAATTGGGTGTGTGCGCATGATGTCTCTGTGCCATTTGCCTGCAATTGCAAGCAAATGGAGTACATGTATTTCAAGTTATTTCCTTTAAACCAGAAGTATGAGAAAAAACAGACATGAAGGTTAGTAAGTGGTGGAAAAATGCAGACAACATACAACAATGACCTAAAAACTTAAAAAAAAAAAACTTACAACAGACAAACAAACAAACAACAACCTCAACAACAAAGAAATAAACATTTTGACAAATGTTAACAAATTAAACTGAAATCGAGTAAGAGACCTGCACACAATCCCAGTCTTTTTTCCACCTGTAGCTAAAAGAAAAAGAAATATATAAAATAGTGAATAAAATTTAAAAAAAAAAATAACAAAAGAAAAAAAAATGGGCTCTAGAATAACCAGGGAGTTATAGTTTCATCCATAAACAGCTTGCCATCTATATACAATCTATCCACAGAAACAATAGCTCGTTTACCTTCTTGGATGTATTGTTTCCTAATGGGAAAAAGCTTTCTTCTCCTTTCGAAGATTTTCTTTGGAAACTGATCATTTAGACCATAATTGGTGTTTTTAAGCTGCTTGCCCTGCCTCTGTACCAAAATTTTTTGCTTAAAATGTTCAAATTTGGCAACAATAGGTCTGGGACGTTTATTCTGGGAATTTTTTTGCCCTATTCGGCTGACTCGGTGGAAGGTAATTTAGTTTATGACTTCGGGGGATAGTTTTAGTTGTGATGACATAAATTCTCGGACCAGCTGTTCTGGATTTTCTTTATTTTTTTCAACAATTCCAGAAAAAACGAGGTTATCTCTCATGCTGCGTGACTGCAAACTGAGAACTGTCTCCTTCATTTTCCGATTTTCTCCCTCAACAACGCCAAGCCGCGTGGTTCGTGTGGTGACTGACTTTTTCAGGCTGTTATTTTCCTCCACGAGAGAGACGAGCTGCGCTTGACTGAACTCAAGGCTCTCCCGCAAATTTTGGAACTCTTTGTGAAGAAGCTCAACCAGCGCCAGTCTACCATCCATGCTGGTGAGTTTACTCTCAATAGAGAGAAGGATATCGCTGACCTCGGTGCCCTGCTGTGATTTCTCGGGCGTGAAATAGACTTCTAGACTGAGAAGCAGCGGCAGAGGCAGCAGCAGAACACACACTCGCCTGCTCCATGACACAAAAACGGTCGTAAAATGCATCGATATAACTTTCTAAATCCTCCAGCTCTGTAAAAAAAAAAAAAAAGAAAGAAAGAAAGACACAGACAATTAATTAATGAATTAATTACAAAAACAAACAAACAAACAAACAACTACCTTTGGAGAAGTTTGTTTTAATCTTGGTGACAGCAGTCGCCCTTCAAATTATTGCGCAATTGTCTCTCGTGATCACAGCATCAACTTTCGGATCTGCTCCTCAACCTGACAGAAAATTAAATTTAAATTTATGTTTTTATATGTATGCAAAATGCAACCAGTAATTACCAAAGTATTGTGACGTTGTGAGGGTTCACGCAAGAAAGGAGAGATGACTGTGACGAAACAGGCTTTATTTATACACAATACTCAACACACACAGGAGGGGAGGTCATTCACACAGACCCCCGTCTCACTGTGGGTGACACAAACGCATGATCAGTCACTGCTCTGACTCTTCTTATGACACTGCTGTGTCATTATAACACAGCCACAATGACTGTCATTATAACACATTATAATGACACAGCAATACACTTAGAACACACGAATACTAACACTCTTTGAATCCTCTGCAGCCAAAGCATGCCGGGAGAATCCCCACCCCCTTAACACAGCCCCGATGTTACACTATGTTCTGTACTGTTGTTTTAAATAATAGAGATGGTATTGGGTTTGGATCGTATAGGCGATATTCAAAGCCACAGTATCAGTATCGGTATCGGTCTTGAAAAAGTGGTATCGGCTCATCCCTACTCATCACCAATGAGCTTTGTCTTAAATTTCTTAAATTGTGTTACCATTATTTTTGAATCACACTTACAATGATGTAGATTTTAAAATGAAAATATAAAAACAATTAAAAATAAAAATGTTTAAAATTCATATCCTCTGATTTACTCGGGTTCAAAGGTCAGTATCGTGCACATGACAAATTTCAGCGTTTGGTGAGATAAGTTTGTGGGGGACGCAACGATGAGGAGTTCAATGTGGATTCGACCTCCAAAAACATGGCAGAAAAAAGAAAGAAAACTCATCATTTTCATGGTGAATGTGAAGAAGAGTTCTTTTTTACTACGGTGAAAGAAAAATGTGTTTCTCATTTGCAGGGTGACTGTGACAACAGCAAAGTGACACAACGTTGAAAGACGCTTCAGTACATGTCATGAAAGCTACCATACTAACTACCCACCGGGCAGCACACTGTGGCAAAGTCAGATAGATAGATAGATAGATAGATAGATATATAGATAGATAGATAGATTATTTCGAACACAAAAATATAACAAATACAAGCAAATGGCAAATGCAATAAAGTAACAGTATACACTGTTCGAAAGGGAGAAGGAAGAAGTGAACACTTATTAATTCCATCTCCTCTTTTCCATAGATACACCCATGTGAATTTTATACAAATTACCACCTTTAAGACCCCAAGTAAACAATTTACTGTATTTTTTACAAATCAACATTAACACCCATCCATTCTAACATACAATGATGTCCATACATCAAAACCAGCCTCAAACAACACAGATTTACACAGTGCTGTCCCACCCACCATTCCATAGTGTCCCATAATGTCCCAGAGTGAACATAATGAATCGTACATATAACTACTACCCTTCTAACATATATCCTTTCAGCAAATGGTGCTTATACCTCTTTTTGAATTGATTTCTGTTTGTACATAGTTTCAGTTCCGGCTCCAGACTGTTCCACAAATCCACCCCACAGACAGATATGCACATACTTTTCTTGGTTGTACGTATCTTGGGTTTTGTAAAGTTTGAGTCTCCTCTCAAATTATGATCATTGTCTCTTTTTTTAAATATTTTTTGTATATTAGTTGGTAGTTGATTATTAATTGCCCTGTACATTACTTGTGCTGTCTTAAATTTAACTAAATCGATGAACTTTATGACATAGATAGATAGATAGATTTGTTTATTTGACAGGGACAGTGCAATAAACATAGACAATTAATCAATGACAATCAATCTGATGTGTTGCATGGAGTGTATAGCTATTAGCTAATTTGCAACTCTTGTCCCTGGATGGGCTTTAGAAAGGAGAAACAAGTTAAAAAAAAACATAAATACATTATAAATACACAATTATAAATATTATAAATACACAAAATATAACAACCTGACACACATTTGCCTATTTCAGGCCTCCCTCCCTTCGTCACTCACTATAAACAAACACATTCATTCCTTCCCTTCATTCACTCTCACCCTGCAGACAATCATTTCATACATGGGTACATTCTTGTTTATTTTTCAGCCAGTTTTTAACCTTTTTAGTGAATGTTTTAAAGTCCGTTATTATTTTAATTTCATTTGGCATTGTGTTCCAGATGTGACTGCCCTTTATAGAGAAAGCTGTTTGTCCAAATGTGGTTCTGCAGTCGAATATTTTACAGTTATTGTTAACAGAACTCCTGGTGGCTCTGCTGCTGTCCTGTCTTTGGATGAAACCAGCAAGTGGCTCAGGTGCTGATTTATGGAAACATTTGAAAGTTAATTTCAGTTGACAGAGGTCAATGAAACTCTCAAAACTCAATAGGTTGTATTTTTTTTAAATATTACAGTGATGCCACCTAATGGGCTTTTTGTCCAAGATTTTTAGGGTTTGATTATATAATGAACCTATATGTCTTATTGTGGAAGGGGCTGCTTGAGCCCAGACTGTCAAACAGTATGATATATGAGAAAAAACCATAGAATGCATATACAGTACAGCAGGTTCGTAAGGTATGTAATATCTAATTAATTTAAAGCAGTTCAGATTTTTTTTTACTGTTTTTGAAATTTTCTTTATATGAAGATTAAATTTGAGTTGAGGATCTAGTACAATGTGACTAGTACATGATGTAGTACATGATCTAGTACATGTGACTTTAAGAACAACGCATTGGTATGGTCTATATATCCTGCATTGTTAATTATCCTTATAGCTCTTTTTTGTAATGTGCATATTGACTGTAGGTTGGTCTTGTAGGTGTTTCCCCAGACTTCTACACAGTAGTTAAGATAAGGTAAAAACAGTGAATTGTACAATAAGACCAATGATTTATAGTCCAAGAAGTGTCTTGTCTTCCCCAGTATGCCTATACATTTTGCTAATTTGGCCCAGATGTGACTGATGTGAGGTTTCCAGCAGATTTTATTGTCTAGTGTCACCCCCAGAAACTTATTTTCCTGTACTGTTTCTATTCTGGTATCATCTATCGTTACCATTATTTCATGATTTATTTTATAATTTCCAAACAACATAATATTTGTTTTTTTTTAGATTTAGAGATAATTTATTTTTGTTGAACCACTGCGTTAATTTTTCCATTTCAGTTGTGACCACCTCTAAAACCTGCTGCAAATTCTCACCAGTGCAAAGGATATTTGTGTCATCCGCAAACAAAATAAATTTCAGAATTTTTGATACTTGGCATATGTCATTTATATACAAAATAAAGAGTTTGGGTCCCAAAACTGACCCCTGGGGCACACCACAAGTGATGTCCATGAAGGGTGATTTGTGCTCTCCATTTTGTACAAATTGTTGTCTGTTACTTAAATAACTTTCCACCCAACTCAGTCCTACCCCTCTTATCCCATACCTTTCCAGTTTCCTTAGTAGTATTCTGTGGTCAATGGTGTCAAAAGCTTTCTTTAAATCTATAAATACTCCTACAGCAACCTTTTTTTATCTATACAACTAGTAATTTCTTCTATAAGTTCAATCAGTGCCAAAGATGTAGATTTATCTGTTCTAAAACCATACTGGCTATCTGTAAGGAGGTTTTGTTTTTCAGTGAAATAATCCAGTCTCTTAGTGAAGATTTTTTCAAGTATTTTGGAGAATTGTGAGAGTAAAGTGACTGGCCTGTAATTTGTGAAGCGATAACTGTCTCCTGTTTTGTATAGAGGTATTACTTTTGCTATTTTCATTTTGTCTGGAAATGTACCAGTTTGAAATGACAGGTTACAGATGTGGGTGAGTGGCTTAACAATTCCCTCAATTACTTTTTTCACTATTGTCATGTCAATTTCATTCCAGTCCATTGATTTTTTTGTTCTTAAATTTACTCACAGTCTCGATAATTTCCTTTTCAGTAACTGCACCCAAAAAGATTATGCTTGGATTTCTATCTTCTATTTCATTCACAGAACCACTGTAGTTTGTTTCTGGTGTCACTATTGATTTTGCTAATTCAGGATCAACGTTTACAAAAAATTTATTGAAACCACTGACCACATCTTCCATACTATTTATCAAATTGCCATTTTCGATAAAATATTCTGGATAATTTGCATTCTTAGGACAATTACTAATAATCCCATTGAGTACTTGCCATATTCCTCTTAAGTTATTCTTGTTATCCTCTAGTATTTTGTTGTAATATTCTTTCTTACAGGTCCTCATTATAGTAGTAAGCTTATTTTTGTATCTTTTATATTTGATCTCAGCTTCCACCATTCTGCATTTAATGAATTGTTTATATAATGTATTCTTCTTTTTACATGCATTTATTAATCCCTTGGTGACCCAAGGAATATTTTTTTTTTGTTGTCTGTCACTGTATTGTTTTATAGGACAGTATTTATTGTACAATGATTGAAATATTTGTAAAAATTTATCATATGCTCTATTTATGTCATTTTCATCATAAACTGTCTTCCAATCTTGTATTAATAATTCCTTTGTCAGTAAATACATTGATTCTTCTGTTCTTATTCTTTTATATTTAATATTTTTGGTATACTTTTTCTTCCTATAATCACATTGATAGACAACAAAAATCGGCAGGTGGTCACTGATATCATTCAATAAAAGCCCACTACTGATATTATTTTCCATAATGTTTGTGAGTATGTTATCTATTAGTGTGGCACTGTGTGACATGATTCTGCTAGGTCCGGTGATTGTTGGATGTAAGCCCATACTGTACATTGTGCTGATAAATTCTTCTGTCAAACTATGTTGTTTTGAGTTCATCAGATCTATATTGAAAGTTAGTGAGTTAGTTTTGCGTACATTTTTTCCATCCAGTCCTTAAATAAGTCAATGTTTGATCCAGGTGTTCTATATACACAGCTCACTACTACATTCTTCACATTGTCCAGACAGATTTCTATTGTAATACATTCAAATAAATCATCCACATTTACTGACAGATTTTCAACAACCTTGTATTTCAAGCTCTTGTCAACATAAATTGCAACTCCTCCTCCTTTTTTCACTTTTCTATTTGTATAATTTAATTCATAGCCATCCATGGTAAAATCCACTCCTTTCTCTTCACTGAGCTACGTCTCTGATATTGCCACAATATTGAAGGGCTCTTTAAACTGATGTAAATAATCTTTAATGTTATTAAAGTTTGCATAGAGACTCCTGCTGTTGAAGTGGATCATAGAAATATTGAAATCAGATGTGACCATTGTGTTAAACTGTTCATCTGTGTAGTAATTACAGTCATTATTGATGGAGCTAAATAAATTATTATCAGAGTCTATGTCATATTCTATGTCCTGTGGGTTGTGATCTGTGTATTCAAAAACCTTCAGTTCCTTTTGTTCCTGTTTGTTGATTTTTTGATTCATGTTGTTTAATGTTTTGTTGCAGATGAGTAAAATCCTTCAGTGTCCTACAGTTCTCTGAATTGTTGCTGTGACTCCAGTTCATAATATTCATTGATATTTGTCCAGTTCCATAATATTACGGATGTTAATGACCTTGGCTTCTTCAGGTGATCTGTTTAATTTGATGTATATTTTACAGTTTGATGTCCAGGTGTTTTGAATCTTTTTCTGCTTTTTCATGTATCTTGCTTTCCTGGCTATTTCTGCATTTTCCTTCGTGAGGTGCTCGTTTATGTAAATGTTTGTTCCTTTTAGCTTCCTACCTTGTTTCAGTAGCGCAGTCTTGTGTTTTTTGTTCACAAACCTCATGATCACAGCCGGTTTGTCGCCGCTTTTCCTGGGCAGAGGGTAGCAGGACTCAGTGTTGTTGCAGTCCAGCTGAATTCCTTTGGACTGCATGTAGGCCGCCACTTGTTGCTCAGTGGATTCGTCTTCCAGCTCACTTCCACTGCTGTCTGCGGCCACTGCTCTCACGTATGATCGGGGTTTGATGTGGAGTCCTGTGATGATCACGTTGTTCGCCCGAGTGTTCTGGTCCATCTCAGCCATTCTGCTCTCCAGATACGCCAGCCTCTTGTCTTTCTCAGCGTTCTGGTTCTGCAGCGCTTTAATTTCCTCCATTAGCTTCAGGATGCTTCTTTGCTGTGACTTTACAGCGGAAATCTCTTCCGCCAAGAAATCCAGCGCTTTTTTTAATTTCATCTTCATTTTTCAAAGCTCTCTTGGGACCCATTATCCCGGCCGATGATCGCTGATTTTGATTGTAGGGGAAAAAAAACCCACACGTGGGAGAAATCCCTTTGTTTTCCCTGAGCGCGAGGGGCGAGGGGCCAATTGCCAATTGCTTCACCAGCTTCACCAGCCACTACTGGCAAATTCTCCTTATTTCTCACAAGTAGGTTCACTCTCCAGCGGCAGCAACAAAAAAAGCTCAAAACGCCAGCTCCAAACTGTGTTCTAACTGCGTTTATCTGCCTTTTAAACAGAAACGAACTGGGAGCCTTTACCCGTGCATCCTTACCCGTCCTCACCCGGAACCGGAAGTGACTGTAAGTTACTTCCCCCCACCCGCCTCCACCTTCGCCTGCACAGAGCTTTCCCTGCTCGCTGCCAAAGCTGCACTATTGAGGTCTCGGCCCTCTGCCGAGCCCTCTGGGGGGGAGCAGTGTGGCGGTTTGGGATAACTCCCACAACAAACTGGGACAGACACAGCGCTCCACTAGAGCAATTAACTTAACAGTGAAATGTGTGTATTGATGTCTACAGGCAGCCCCGCTCCTTCTGGCTTTTTCCGGCTATGCATTGTGATGTTAATGCGCCATTCATGCATTGTGTTCATGCATCCTGTCCTTACTGTGTCTCTCAAATGCAAATGTCTCATGCCTGGTCTGCAGTCTCTTTGATGATACCATGCCTTTCATGTATTGTCTATGACTGGGTATATAAGCTCACTGAAATCCATGTTCAGCCTCTCTCACTCTTCAACTGCTGCTGCTGACACACACTCTGTGTCCCTCTGCTGAGAGCCTCCGGGCTCGCTCCTGGCGCGCATGCACTGCGCCGGGCGGAGCTCGTGATGGCGGTATGATTTAATAAACCTGCTTAAAACCTCTAATCGCTGCCTTTATTTTATCATCTGCTATATTGGTATATGGCGGAAGGATAATAAGGCAGCTGAGAATTTAAAAGGGTGTTTATTACCATTCATCTGCCATCATAAGACTCACCCCAGCCCTGTGCAGGCGGGCTGGAGCGGGTCCTCAGGCTCTTGTGAAGAGACACAGAATGCGTGTGTCAGCAGCAGTAGTCAAAGAGAGAATGAACATGAATTTCAGTCAGCTTATATACCCAGTTACAGACAATACATGAAAGGCATGGGACATTTGCATCACAGTAGGAGCAGGAAGCATGAGCACAATGCATGAATGGCACATTAACATCACAGTACTGAGCAGGAAAGAGCCAGACGAAGCGAGGCTGCCTGTTGACATTAATACACACATTTCACTGTTATGTTAATTGCTCTAGCGGAGCGCTGTGCTTATCCCAGTCTGTTGTGGGGGTGCCCCACACACTCCCCCCCCCCCCCAGAGGGCCCAGCGGGAAGCTGAGGCCTCGATAGTTCGGCTTTGGGAGCGAGCTGCAGGGGAGGCTCGCTGCAGGCGGCGGTGGAGGGAGAGGGGTGGGGGCAGCAAGTGCCGGCCCGGGAGGGTGAAATTGTCTGGGCCGCGCAAAAATTGCCTGTGGATCCGCGATGTTGAGGGGCTGTCCCGTTGAACGTGCGGAGGTCCACAGCAGCTGTAAGTTAAGGCAAGTCCGTGAGTTAAAATCAACTTTGGGAAGACAGCAATCTTTTTCACAAGGCCACTGAAAAATTTGCAAAAAACAACCAAAGCCTCATTTAGAGCTACACAGTTTTTGATAAAGAAGAAGGCCTTTACAGACGGGGAGGTTTTCAAAGAAGCAGTGATGATAGTTGCAAAGACTGTATTTAAAGACACAAAGAATGGAACTTATTCTTCTTTAGATTTGATTGGTGGTTGGCAACTAGCTTAAAGGTGCTTTACCATCACTGATTTGATTATCATCACTCTATATCTTTGTATAAGGAGTTCTTATAAGGAGTTCTGAAAACCAGTACTACCTGTCTCAAGGGTTGGGCCATGGGCGACTCAACTGGCATCCCCCTCCTTCCAGGGGTGTGGAGGGTGAAACAGGGCATCATGGCAGAACTAAAAACAACATCTCCCACAGGTCTGTGGTGGACCACTCCCAGTTACACAGGGTTGACTGGACCTCCTGGCAGATAAACACATCTTTCGCAAGATCTGTGGTAGAATGTGCCGGTCAGTGCATTGTGACATGCATTACACAAAGAGCAGAGATAAACAAACCTATCATCTGGTCAGTCACTGCAACAGATACTGGAGTCAGTTTGTCTTGGCTTGTCCTTGCCACTGATAATACCTTTATCTGTCAAGAATGTGCTGCTAGTCCAGCAAAAGCTAGCAGTACTCAAACACTTTGCAAGCAGTTTCATGAAATGGTCAATCAGAAAGCAACTCATACCGACTCGGATATCGCCCGGGCTGACAAGGTCCGCGCTGATCTGTTCACACTCCGACAGGCAGTGAAAAGTAAGCTAGGAGCAGGAAGACAAAAGAAGAGGAAAACAGCAGCCTTGTGTGTAGCAGAATGGAATGTAAGCACTCTGTTGGACAGAACAACATCACAGCGCCCAGAAAGACAGACCGCACTTGTGGGCCTGGAAATGAACAGATACAATGTAGACATAGCTGCACTTAGTGAAACAAGATTGCCTGGATATGACAGCTTGGAAGACCATGGGTACATCTTCTTTTGGGGTGGGAGATCAACTTAAGAAAGGAGAGAAGCAGGACTGGGCTTTGCAGTTAGAAAGGAGATAGTAGCAATGCTTGATGAGGAACCAGTGCCAATCAACGACAGGATAATGACTATGAGACTCCCACTACATTGGAAGATGTATGCCACACTCATCAGTGTATATGCCCCAACAATGACCAATATAGGGGAGGTGAAGGAAAAGTTCTACAGTGATTTACATGAGACTATAAGGCATGTACCGACTGATGACAGGCTGATACTCGTTGGAGATTTTAATGCCAGAGTTGGTTCGAACACTGAGAAATGGAAAGGAGTGCTAGGCAGTCATGGAGTAGGCAAGTGCAATGCTAATGGAGAACTTCTACTTGCACTATGTTCAGAGTACAACCTTGTGATAACCAACACTCTATTTAAGCACAAGGATGCACACAAGAAGACATGGATGCACCCAAGATCCAAGCACTGGCACTTATTAGACTACATCATTGTCAGGCAGGGAGACATAAGGGATGTATTGGACACCAGAGCAATGAGAGGCGCGGACTGTGGTACTGATCATGTTATGCTGAGATCTAGATTAAGGATTTGCAGATGAAAACAGCACTGCAGGACGGGTGCGAAGCCACCATGGAAGCTAAACACTAGTGCGTTGAAAGGCCAAAAGAAGCAGGAAGAACTTACACAGGAAATGGATGAAAACTTGAAAGACTGGGACAGCAACAACTGAGACAATGACATAAAAGAGAAATGGGCAACACTGAAGGATACGGTGTATCAGACTGCGAGTGATGTATTAGGCTACCCTGAGAGGAAACATCAAGATTGGTTTGATGAGCATGATGAACACCTGAAGAAACTACTAGAAGCAAGGAATACAGCTCGGCAGGAAAACCTACAGTGTAACACAAGGTTGAAGAAGATGAAATACTCAAAGGCTCAGAGTGAGCTACAGAAGTACACCAGAGAGATGAAGTCCAACTGGTGGGATGAAAAAGCGGAGAAACTTCAAACGGCAGCAGACAGGAAGGACATGAAAACATTTTTCACAGGTTTGACAGAAATCTACGGCCCTAAACAAAGAGGATTGATCCAACTAAAGGCGATGGATGGTGAAACGGTTTTGCAGGAGAAAGACAAGATCCTGGACAGATTTGCAGACCATTTTGACCAACTACTAAACAACCCTGGAGATCTCACTGAAGAGGCTAAAGAAACTCTAGTGCAGTGACCAGCTGTATCAAGTCTGGATGAACCACCAAATTTTGATGAACTAATGGCAGCTATCAGGACAACACAGGATGGTAAAGCTCCAGGAAGGGATGGAATTCCAGCAGAAGTGCGGAAATTTGGTGGTGTTCAGCTGACCAACTGCCTGCACAAGCTTATCCAAGCGATATGGGATGCCCAGAAAGTACCTCAAGACTGGAAAGATGCAAGTATTGTGCCTTTGTTCAAGAAAGGTGACAGGAAAGATTGTGGAAATTACTGAGGTACATCACTGCTAGCCACTGTTGGTAAGATTCTCTCATGTGCACTACTTAGCCCCTTGCACTCCGGTCAATTTTCCTAAAAACACCCAAAAAATGTGCCCAAAGTAAATCGAAAGCTGTTCTTCAACCCTTTGCAGCATCTTCATGGGGTTGGTCTCATTTAAAAGAAAACACTTTGAATTTTTTGGCAAAAAAACCCATGATCTCTCTAAGTGCTCCGGCCTCTGAGTTACAGTCATCTAAACATAGTGAACTTGAAGAAAATAAATTTGGCCTGGGTGTTTTTTTGGATACAAATGCTTGCAAATAACACACAGCTTCAGATCCGGGCTGGAAAATGCAACAGAAATGTAGAACCAAGTGTTATCCAGCTGAGGTCCAAATTTTGTAACAATACCACAAAAAATGAATATTTTACACAGCTTTGTTCTCAGGCTGTTCCCAGGCGTTTTGGAACTGTGCCAAATTGTGCCAAATGGCACAGTTTGGAAAAACGTCTGTAACTTTTGAATAATTCAATGTAGAATCTTCATTTTGGGTTCTAATGAAAGGTCACACTCAGGGCTGTCTGTGTGTGTGTGTGTGTGGGGGGGGTTGTCCCCCCCCGCTTGCTACAGAGGATGGACTTCGACCATCGCTACACAATGGATTAGCCTCATGTGGTGATGTGGGACAACAGCGCAATCACAGCGGCCCCCCCCCGCTACTGTGTGTGTGTGCCCCCCCCCCCCCCAGCTACAGAGGACGGCCATTGCTACATGATGGAATAGACTCATATGGCTATGTGGCGACCGCTGCGCAGTAACCGCAGCTTCCCCCCGCGGACCAGGGGGCGTTCGGACCGTGAACGCCCCCCCCCGCTCCTCTTCTGCAGCGAGGGGGGGGGGGCGTTCACGGTCCGAACACGGCAAATGAACCGTTTATCGCGGCGCACGCACTTCGTACTTCGTGCGCCGTACAGTTGTAATTTACCGATCGGTCAAAAGTCATTTTTGGATTACAGTTTTCAGGGATAAATAATAACTTAGCTTATAACACCTTACCTCTTCACAGCCACATTGTCCTGGCGAACTTCTCTTCCTCATTGTCAGACGAACGCGACGCTCGTCCGCTCGTGGATCCCAGTCAAAACATAATTCCATTATTGCGGTTTTGGCGAATGATTTACGACCTTTGTCGTCGGCTTCCGTCTGTCTATGATGACGGAAGATAATCCTAAACGTCTATTCTGCTGGAATGAGTGCAGGTCGCACTTATGGGTGTTCTCCATGCTGCTGGGTCTGCAGCAGGTTCTTCCAGCGTCCTTGTTTTTCATCTGTTGCAACAGTAAATCTCTCTTCACCCAGCCCGAACTTCTGTGCTTCAATTGGCTCCTGCATTCACAGTAGGCGGGTCCTCCTTCCTAGGTTTTCATTCATTGGTTCTTCAAGGTTTCAGAAACCCAATTCAAGGCTCTTATTAGTCGAATGAGAGGTCAATCAGATGAACTAATCTGTTCGCGGCTGTGTCTGCAGCTTTTATTTTCAGTGCGCGCTTGGAGGCCACACCACCTACATCACCACCATCTAATCAGGACCATGTGTCCGAGCGGACACAGAGACTTGCCCGCTCGCGGTACAATGCAGCGCAAGAGGTTAACAGACTCAGTGAACACATCTCACAGAATGTACTACCGGAAACCCAGTGTGGCTTTAGAAGTGGAAGAAGCACAATGGACATGATTTTCTTCTTGAAACAGGTTCAAGAAAAGTGTATTGAACAGAACATGCTGCTTTATGTAGTCTTCATAGACTTCAGTAAAGCCTTTGATACTGTTTTGCGACAAGGACTTTGGCAGGTACTCAAGAAATATGGTTGTACAGAGAAGTTTGTCAGCCTGATCGAGGCACTCCATACAGGTATGCAAGCAAACATGGCAATGAGTGGTTCAGTGTTTAAAGACTTTTCAGCAAGCAACGGTGTGAAACAAGGGTGTGTGCTGGCACCTCCACTCTTCTCGCTATATCTGGCAGCCATGCTTGAGGTGGCCTTCAAAGACACTTCAGAAGGAGTATACATTCAAACAAGGAAAGAAGCAGACTTGTTCAGTGTGGCACAGTTTAAAGCCAAGAGTAAGACATCGATAAAGGTAGGAAGAGAAATGCTCTTTGCCGACGACAGTGCTCTAGTTGCACACAGCATGGAAGATATGCAATCTTTAGTGGAGAAATTTGCAAGAGCAGCTAGCCAATTCAGCCTCCAAATCAACATAAAGAAGACAGAGTGCCTTTATCAACTACCAAAGTTCCAGTTATCAACATCACTACCAGAAGAGATCAGCATTGGTACAGAGCCACTTGTCAAGTGCAAGACTTTCAAGTGCCTAGGGAGTACTGTTTCAGAGAATGCTAGGCTGGAGGATGAACTATCTCTCAGAATGGGAAGAGCAAGCGCTGTGTTTGGAAACTTGAGGGAGAGACTGTGGAACAATCGACATGTGTCTATCCGTGTGAAATGCAAAGTGTACAGAGCAACAGTACTGGCTACTCTATTGTATGGTGCTGAAACTTGGACTGTCTACAGAGTGCAGGTGAAGAAACTCTATGTGTACATGATGAGACACCTTCGAGCCATAATGAACATCTCATGGAAAGACAAGATAACCAACACAGAAATGTTGAAACGAGCTGGTCTACCATCAATGGAGGCCATGCTAATACAGACAAACCTGAGATGGCTCAGACATGTTGAGAGGATGGACCACCAGCATCTCCCTTGGCAGTTACTCTATTCACAGTTATGCGAGGGCAAACACAATCAGGGTAGACCAAGGCTCATATTTAAAGACACTGTAAAAAGAAACTTGAAGAAGTTGGACATTGACAGGAGTTCCTGGCAGCAGAAGGCTAAGGACAGAGCTGTGTGGAGGAATCTGATCAGACCTAAATGAAAGTCATTGTTGCCCATGACAGGCTGCTATGATGATGATAAGGAGTTCTGAACAACTCCTTATGTGTGAAAAAATTATTTGTCCTTGGACTGTGTGTCATCTCCACTCTCTCCAATGTGCAAATGGGAGCAAATACTGTAGAGGATGTGATAATGACGAGGCTGAGTTTATTTCACAAGTCAGATTTATTCACATTCTCTCACATCAGCAGAACAGAAAGAGAATGAACTCCAGACATTTGTCCCTTTTATACCCCAGGACATCAAAGCACACAGTAACATTGTATTTTAATCCTACGTAACAATGCATCCCTCTCAGCCTTTATCCCCTTCACCCAAAGTCACTGGGAGTCAGGAAATCTCCCCAAGGCCATCTCTTTGCTCCACATTTCACATCTCCCTGTTATCCCCCAGGAGGCTCAGCCCTTTGTTCATCTGAGACATGAAGCACACAGTAAACATATAGTGGTATACATATGAAGCATCAGGTTACATACATTTGTGCATACGGAACCCACATATGTGTCCCACATGACCCCCCCCCAAACATCTAAGATGGAACAACATAATAACAGCCTGCACTTTATGATAGAAACATTACACATCAGTCCATGTGCTGCTTGGATCGCAATCTCCTCCCGTATCTGCTGTAAGCAGGCTTCAACACTTCCGCGGTGCCATCCCGCTGGGGAGCTGCTGTCTGAGGATTAGAACTGTTAGTCAATCCCTGTGGGTGTTCAGGGAAATGATCTCTAGGGGGTCTGCCGCGCCGAGGAGCCTTAGCCAAGAGCACGTCCTCGTCAGCCAACACAAAAGCAGGTTTGAACCTGTTTATGCCAATCTTTTCTTTTCTGCCCCCCAAATCTAGCAAGAAATGTTTATCCCCTGTTTCCAGCACTCTAAATGGTCCGTCGTAAGGAGGTCGCAACGGTGGTCGATGGGCATCGTGTCTGACAAAAACAAACTCCACATTTTTTAAAGCCTTAGGCACAAAAACGCGCGGAAAAGCGTGGTGAACGGGGCCAGGAAGTGTGCCCGATTCCGTGCCGCTCTGCAACCGCTGAACTGGGGAACATTCTGGCGCAGGATTGTCTGGGAGAAACTCCCCAGGCAGCTGAAGTGGTTGCGCAAAAACTAACTCAGCCGGGGAGGCTTCTAAATCCTGTTTAGGTGCAGAACGCAACCCCAATAAAACCCATGGTAGCCTATCCACCCAATTTGCATCCGTAAGCGACGCTCTGAGAGACGCCTTCAATGACCTGTGAAAACATTCGCATAACCCGTTAGCCTGCGGACTGTACGCGGTTGTGCGGTGAATCGTCACCCCCAGGCTGCGGGCCATCGCTGACCAAAGTTCGGAAACAAATTGAGGACCTCTGTCGGACGTAATGTCCGACAGGACTCCAAAGCGCGCTACCCATGCTGTTAAAAATGCGCGCGCCACCTCCTCGGCTGTGGTTGACGCCAGTAGGACCACTTCTGGCCAGTGGGTGGTGCGGTCCACCATTGTCAGAAGGTGTGTGCACCCCTGCGACGGCGGAAGGGGGCCTACGAGGTCCACATGAACATGATCAAACCTCTTAGCCGGGATGTGAAACGGCTCCAAGGGAGCTCTTGTGTGTCTGTGTATTTTGGCTCACTGGCAGGCCGTGCAGGCTGCTGCCCACTCTCTAACTTGTTTGCGCAGGCTCGGCCATACAAATTTCTCTCCCACCATTTTGACCGACGCGCGCACCCCCGGGTGCGCGAGAGAATGAATCGAGTCAAGAACGCGGCTGCGCCACGCAGCCGGTACCACAGGACGCGATCGCCCAGTGGAGACATCGCAGATTAGGGGGGGCATACCATCTTGCAGCACCCTGTTCTCCAGTCTTAGCCCTGTTGGCCCAGACTGGAGCATGCGCACGTCTGCGTCGCTAACTTGATCCGCGGCCATGGCTACATAATCTATCCCTACGCAGACTGGGGCCGCGCGCGCTTCTGCATCACTAACCTGATCCGCGGCCATGGCTGCAAAATCTACCCCTACGTGGGCTGGAGCCGCAGCGGCGCGCGAAAGACAGTCTGCCACTACATTAAGTTTACCCGCCACATGCTGGATATCGGTAGTAAACTCTGAGATCGCGGCCAGCTGTCTCTGCTGCCGGCCTGACCACGGTTCTGAAACCTTGGCCATTGCGTAAGTCAGCGGCTTGTGGTCAACGAACGCGGTGAAACGGCGTCCCTCCAGCCAGAACTGGAAGTGACGAATGGCCAAATGGAGAGCTAACAACTCCCTGTCGAATGCGCTGTATTTCCGTTCACTATTGCGCAAGGTCCTGCTGAAAAAGGCTAGTGGTTGCCAAACCCCGGCTACATGCTGCTCCACGACCGCCCCTATGGCCACATCTGACGCGCCAGTAGTGAGCGCTATACGGGCCGTTGGGTCTGGATGTGCCAACAACGCAGCGTTTGCCAGGGCTGTTTTGACTTCCGAGAATGCTCGCTCGCGCTCCGGAGACCATTCGATTTTATTTGTGGGTTTTTGTTTTTTCAGTGCAGCATACAGTGGTTGCATGAGCTGCGCTGCGCGGGGGAGGAAACGGTTATAAAAATTCACCATTCCCAAAAACTCCTGTAACGCTTTGACCGTTTGTGGCTGGCAAAAATTTTTTACCGCACGCACTTTGTCAGGCAGAGGAACCGCCCCTTCTGGAGAGATGCGATGCCCCAAAAAATCAATCTGCGCCACCCCGAACTGACACTTCGCTGGGTTGATTATTAACCCGTGCTCTCCCAACCTCCGGAAAACTGCCGTGAGGTGGTTTTCGTGTTCGTCTTCGGACGCGCTGGCTACAAATATGTCATCCAGGTAGACGAACACGAAGGGGAGATCGTGCAACACTGCGTCCATCATGCGTTGGAACGTCTGCGCCGCGCCTTTAAGCCCAAACGGCATGCACAAAAACTCGAATAGCCCGAACGGAGATATTACTGCTGTTTTGGGTATGTCCTCAGCGCGCACTGGGACCTGGTGGTAACCGCGAACCAAGTCTATCTTAGAAAAAACGCGCGCCCCCGCCAAATGAACTGAAAAATCTTGGATATGCGGGATTGGGTAGCGGTCGTGCGCTGTAGCGTTGTTCAACCTGCGGAAATCTCCGCAAGGTCGCCACGAGCCATCAGCTTTCGGGACCATGTGCAGCGGTGAAGCCCATGGGCTCTTCGAACGCCTGATGATGCCCAATTTTTCCAGGTTGGCGAACTCCTCGCGCGCTATGGTCAGTTTAGCTGAATCCAAGCGCCGAGCTTTTGCAAAAACGGGTGGTCCGGTGGTAGTAATAAAATGTTCCACCCCGTGTTTAGCCACGGTCGCCGAAAATGTTGGGACCGTGAGTGCTGGGAACTGAGAGAGCAGTGTGTGGAACTTACCGCCTGCGGCTGTGACGTTGGCTTGTGCTGTTGTCGGGGCCACTCGAGCTGTACAGGGGATAGAATAAAAAGAGAGTGCATTAACCAGGCACCTGTTAGCAAGATCAACCAACAACCCATGTGAGCACAGAAAATCAGCCCCAACATATTGAAATTCACTGCTGCTATGATAAAAGTCCACTCAAATGAACGGCCTTGCAGAGACAGAAGCAGAGTCTTCTCACCAAAGGTTTTAATCTCCGAGCTGTTCGCTGCTACCACCCGGGGACCTTTGGAACCTGTCAGCCTGTCTGCGTAGGAAGGTGTGATGAAACTCAGCTGGGAGCCCGTGTCCACGAGGAAGTGCCTCCCCGAGCAGGCGTCTGACAAATAAAGCAGCTTGTTCTCCTCCCCGAGGGCCGCAGCTGCTACCGACTCCCGGTCTTGGCGTTTCCCGAACGCCCGAACTGGCACGGTGGTACACATTTGCGTGCCCTCTCTGCAAAACGGCGATGGTAGAAATAAAGGACGTCATCTGATCCGTGTTTCTTGGCCCTTGACGCTGCCGTCGTCGATGAGTCTGGCACTGCTGTCTCCGGCTCCCTGCCATCTCTGGATGCCGCGCCGAGCTCCGCTGCCGTGTCCGCGCGCCGTTTGGTGGCATTGACGAGTCATTGCGCCTCCTGGCCCAGCGCGTGGTAGTCCCGTAGGGCCAACAGTGGCGAACTGGCCAGGGTCACTCTCACCGCTGACAGTAGAGTCCTGAGGAAGAGGTGGGTGAAGATGAAGTGATCATCTTCAGAGTCTTTCAACCTCAACATCTTCTGCATAAGGTCCGTGGGCCTGTCGCTTTCAAATTCAGTCAGCGTCAGGAGCCCCTCTGCTCCCTCTTCCACCGAGGGGGTGAAGCGCCGGACGAGTGCAGCCTTCAACACATCGTACTTGTCGGTGTCCGCCGGCTGGTTGATCAGGCTCTCCACATGTTGGGCTGTGTGGTTGTCCAGTTTTGCAACCACATGGTAGAACTTTGTGGCGTCTACCGAAATCCCCCGGAGGACGCACTGCGCCTCCACCGCATTAAACCAGGAGCGTGGATTGTTCTGCCAGAAGTCCGGCAGCTGGACTGTGGCTCCATTAGCTTGGTTGGCTCCTGTCGAGTCTGGCTCCGGGGAATTACTTCTGCTCATGAAACGTCTTAGGGTCACCAGTGTAGAGGATGTGATAATGACGAGGCTGAGTTTATTTCACAAGTCAGATTTATTCACATTCTCTAACATCAGCAGAACAGAAAGAGAACGAACTCCAGACATTCGTCCCTTTTATACCCCAGGATATCAAAGCACACAGTAACATTGTATTTTAATCCTACGTAACACTGCATCCCTTTCGGCCTTTATCCCCTTCACCCAAAGTCACTGGGAGTCAGGAAATCTCCCCAAGGCCATCTCTTTGCTCCACATTTCACATCTTCCTGTTATCCCCCAGGAGGCTCAGCCCTTTGTTCATCTGAGACGTGAAGCACACAGTAAGCATATAGTGGTATACATATGAAGCATCAGGTTACATACATTTGTGCATACGGAACCCACATATGTGTCCCACAATACAATGATTAGAAGAGAGTTAACGATGTCTGAGAATTTGACCGAGCAGCTGCACCGGGATCTGGTGAAGTGCTGGTAGTTCAGCATCAAGTGTAACGAGTCCGTGGACAGCAGCAGCACATCTCAGCTGATGATCTTCATTCAGATGGTGTTTGATGATTTCTCCACAAAACAAGAACTCCTGACACTACTGCCTCTGAAAACAACTAGGGGAGTAGAAATCTATAACGTGGTGAAGAAGTTTTAGTGGAGAAAAAGGTACCACTGGAAAAGCTGGTATCAGTGACTATAGACGGGCTCCTGACCGGCCCACATGCAGGTTTCATAGCGCACTGTAAAGGTGACACAGACTTCCCATCATTCTTGCATTACCACTGCATCATTCATCAGCAGGCCATATGTGCAAAAGTGACTGGATCTGAGCATGTGATGATTCTGGTCATGAAAATCATAAACGACATCTGCTCCAAACCCAAACAACACAGGATATTCAAGGTGGTATTGGAAGAGCTATCAGCCGAATATGGTGATCTTTTATTACACACAGAAATCCCATGGCTCAGCAGGGGAAAAGTTGATCAGCGTTTTTTGTCACTTTTATGTGAAATCAAAGAGTTCATGCAATCCAAAGGTGAAGATGTCTCACTGCTGGACGACCCTGAGTGATACTTGACCTTGCATTTTTAACGGACATCACCGTGAAACTAAACATTTTGAGCTGTGAGCTGCAAGGCCAAGGTAAGACTATTGCTGACATTCTTCTTCTTCTTTTATATTTGATTGGCGGTTGGCAACCAGCTTACAAGTGGAATACCACCACGATCACTCTATATATCTTGACAGTGGCAACTCCTATTCTAAAACTCCTGTTGCTGACATAAGTGCTGTAAATGCATCTAAAGCAAAAATGAGCATTTTCTCTGTGATGTTAGAGGAAAAAAAGTGCTGCACTGTTTGTATCTGTTTCCTAGCTTGTTAAATCATTTTAATAATTATTTCAGGAATTTATTAATGTGATCAGTGTCTTTGCATAGATGAATATCACTCATCATTAATAATAACATAAATTGAAACAGTGCAACCTTTTTTGTAAGTGTGTATCAAACTGGTAGCCCTTCATAGTACTCGGTATCCTTGAAGTAGCTCCCAGTTTCAAAAAAGGTTGGTGACCCTTGCTCTAAATAACCAGGCCCCTTGTATTTAAAAGATCTGATAGTACCTGATTATCCGAACATAGCACTACACACCCAAAATGCAGGATTACTTGTAATACCTAGAATCTCCAATAGTACAACGGGAGGCAGAGCATTCAGTCATCAGGCTCCTCTCCTTTGGAACCAGCTACCAATCTGGATTTGGGAGTCAGACTCGGTCTCTGCTTTTAATAATAGTAAACATAGCTATTGATGTTTTGCAAGTGACGTCACACATCACGTGATTTTTGTTGATACCGCCATATTGGACGGCAACTCGGGCGCTGTGTGAGTGTGTTTCAGCATGGCGTCCGCTCAGTCAGATGTGCCGGCTTTGTCCGATGTTGTGCAACTACTAGATAAAAAACATCATGACAGGTACATGGAAAAGATCAGTGTTATCGGCGGTCGCTTGAAAAATTCACCAGTTTCATAGATTTTTGCCCCAAACCTGACGTACACTATATGGACATCTACAACTACCTGGTCAACACACCGTCTAGGTACACTGGAGAGTCTCTGAAAGCCTACAAAAGTTTGGACGCTTACAGTTATTTTGTAGCTGGGCTTGTGAGAAATGTGCTGATATCCCCAGTCATCACTTCAACGGTCCACTATGTCATGAAGGCTCAGGTATTTTTATTTTATTTTTTCCCAAATTCAGACTCTAGTCTCTATACCCCTACTGTATAGATTTGTCATGTTATATAGAATCTATTAAGTGATAAATTATTAAAATTTTATAAAATATTCAATTATTATTATTATTATTATTAGCAGCATATATAATATCTCAATTAAATTAATTAAAAAATAATTAAATATTTTTATAGATCTATATATTCTGTAAAAGGATTTATAAATATTTGTCGTATCAATAGAATACTGGATAAACAACTCCCAACACTATTAGATATATTACAAATTTTATTGTCCAGTCTATACAAGAAAGACTTATATCCAGATAAAAAAAGTCATCATACCCACATATTAATTTTAAGAATATTTATCCACTACAGGTACATCACTCCCAGAAGATGTTGGACCCCCCACTGAAACCCTGGGTGATCACGAAGCAAGATGGTGTCATATTGTCTTCACACTGTACTTGTATGGCAGGGTTAGAAGAGACTTGTTCGCATGTTGCAGCTGTGTTGTTTGCTGTTGAGTGTGCTGTCCGCATGTCCGAAGGCCAGACTTGCACTGATGTTCCCTGCGCCTGGAATAGACCAACAGCAAACTTGAAGCTTCCTTTTGCTGCATTGCGTGATATTGATTTTTCCAACCCCAAAACAAAACAACGGATGTCAATGCAGAACAAAGAGCATTCCCCGTAAAAGGGAAAGCAAGCCCATTGCCCCTCCATCAGATGATGATCACTGAGCATTGTATCAAAGGCTGCATCAAACTTCTAGAATGACAGGCAAACGGTGTGCTATACTATCTCTGGTTGAGACTTATAATCAGGAGTATACATTCCACAGGTTAATAGCTTTGGTACAATTTTTTTCCTTGATTTTTTAGATGAATGAAAATGGCATCATGTCTAATGTATAATGAATGAACGAATGAATGAATGAATCTTTATTTATTTCGGATAGTACAGGATAAAAGAAACTGAATAATATAACAAAGGGGGAAAGAAAATCCAACAAGGTCAAATTAGACAATAACTCCTCTGATTATACAATTCAACATAAGTTATCCGAAATGGGTGATGGCTGAAGCTGCAGCTTATATTGCCCACCCATGTTCCATCCAAGAATTCAAAAAAAAAAAAAAAAAAAAACAAGACAAGAGCGATTACAAATCAAAAACGAAGCTAAGACAAAACGTGACAGAAAAAAAAACTAAGCTACAACACAACACAGGCTGGATATGACAATCCTTATGTGATTTTACATGTCATCTTGTATATATGTTTGGAGTATTTCTTCCTTTAGTTTTTGTTTAAACTGTCCAAGCGTTGTACATGATTTTAATTCAGGTCCAAAATTGTTCCATAATCTGACTCCTTGCACTGAAACACAGTGTTGCTTGGTGGTAGTTCTCACTGAAGGTTTTTGAAATATACATGTTCCTCTAAAATGATATTGTTTCTCCCTTATTTGGAACAACTTTTGGATATTTGTGGGCAGTGACAGATTCTTCACTTTAAACATTATTATTGCAGTTTTTAAAGTCAACCAGATCTTTCAACTTGAGAGCTTTTAATTTAAGAAAAAGTGGGTTTGTTGGTTCCCTGTAAGCTGCTTTGTTTATTATTCTAATAGCTCTCTTCTGAAGCATAAAGAGTGGATATATGTTTGTTTTATATGTATTTCCCCATACTTCATTACAATATGTCATGTATGGGAGTATTAATGAATGATACAAGGTATATAGTGTGGGTTGATTCAGCAAATATTTCACTCTGTGTAATATTGCAATTGACTTGGATATTTTACCTTTAATATAATTAATATGTGATTTCCAACACAGTTTATTATCAATTATTACTCCAAGAAATTTAGTTTCAGATACCCTTTCAATCTCTACACCGTTTACACTGAGTTTAGATACTGAGTTGTTGTGATGGTTGTTAAAGACTATAAATTTTGTCTTACTTAAATTGAGCGTTAATTTGTTTGAATCAAACCACAGTTTAAGCTTTCCTAATTCCTTTCCGAGTGTATCCAAAAGTTGTTCCAAATTGCTTCCACTGCATAATAGATTAGTGTCATCGGCAAACAATATTAAGTCCATTTTTTCTGAAACTTTACATATATCATTTATATACATATTGAATAATAATGGCCCCAAAACTGAACCCTGTGGGACTCCACAAGTAACCTTCAGTAGCTGTGAGTTTTTGTTACCAACACATACATACTGATATCTATTCTTTAAGTAACTACTTAACCAGGACAGTGCTACCCTTCTAATATCACAATTTTGTAGTTTCTTTAATAATAAATTATGATCCACTGTATCAAATGCTTTTTTAAGATCCAGGAATACCCCAACTGAATACTCTTTATTTTCAATGGCAGTTGATATTTTTTCTATAAATTCCATTAGAGCAAATGCAGTTGTCCTCTTGTGTCTGAACCCATATTGCTGCTCACACAATAAATTATTCTTCAGTATGAAGTTGTCAATTCTCTCATTGTGTGGAAGTTGTGTTCAATGATGAGGCTGAGTTTATTCCTCAGGTTCGGCTTTATTGCAGAACACAATCATCCAACATTCTCAAATAGAAAGAAGAGGCAGAATCATGTCACATCACATTCTTATACCTCTGGGGGATGAAGAACTCAAGTCACATGGTGCTTCTGCAAACATTCAGTCACAATGCAAGTCTTTGAAGATTCACCATTGTCTCTTATTCTCCGATGTCCCGGGAATCCCCCCAGGGCCTCCTCTCTGAGACAAGGGTCCGACTTCACACCTCCTCGACGTCTCCTGTCGACCCCCGTCGATCCAGACTCTTTGTTCCTCAAGACGTGAAGCCCCAATCCACATAAACCATACATTTGTGGGAGATATGAACCAGACATATGTGCCACATTCTTGTGGGAAATATGAACCAAACATATGTGCCACATGACCCCCCCAAACGTCTGCATGGGACAAACATACTCGTAAATGCATAACATAAAAGACATTACCACATAACCAACAATCAAGCCCCCAATCTCTTAGGTCTTAACTTCCTGCCGAATCTGCTGTAAGCCGGCTTCGCTGCGTCTGCAGTGCCTCCTCGCACCTGGGGATTAGATTTGTTAGCACATCTCTGTGGGAGCTCTGGAGAATGCCTTCTCGGTGGCCTGCCACGGCGGGGGGCCTTCGCTAACTGCACGTGTTCATCAGCCAGAACAAAAGCGGGCTTGAGTCTGTTTATGCAAATTAGCTCCCTTCTGCCTCCTAAATCTAGCAAGAAATGCTTCTCATTGTTTTCCAGCACCCTGAACGGTCCATCATAAGGCGGGCGCAGCCCTGGGCATTGTGCATCATGTCTAACAAAAACAAACTCTGCGTTTTTTAAAGCCTCTGGCACAAAAATGCGTGGAAAGCTGTGATGCACTGGGCCAGGCAGCGTGTTTGATCCTGTGCCGCTCTGCAACAGCTGGGCGGGGGGGCAATTTGGTGCAGGATTTTCCGGAAGAAATTCCTCCGGCAAACGGAGAGGTTGTGCGAAAACTAACTCAGCTGGGGAGGCCTGTAAATCCTCCTTAGGTGCAGAACGCAACCCCAATAAAACCCATGGCAGTTTGTCCACCCAATTTGTATCCGTGAGTGACGCTCTGAGGGCTGCTTTCAATGACCTATGAAAGCATTCACATAAACCGTTGGCCTGCGGGTTATACGCGGTAGTGCGGTGTACCTTCACCCCTAAGCTGCGGGCCATAGACGACCACAGTTCGGAAACAAATAGAGGGCCTCTATCGGACGTTATGTCCGACGGAACTCCAAAACGCGCGACCCAAGTTGTTAAAAATGCGCGCGCAACCTCTTCCGCCGTTGTTGAAGCTAGAGGTACCGCTTCCGGCCAACGCGTGGTGCGGTCCACCATCATCAAAAGGTGTGTGTGCCCTTGAGACGAGGGAAGCGGGCCCACCAGATCAACATGCACATGATTGAGACGCTTAGCCGGGATGTGAAAAGGCTCCAAAGGAGCCCTCGTGTGCTTGTGTATCTTAGCCCTCTGGCATGCTACACAAGCAGCTGTCCATTCCTTGACCTGTTTGCGCAACCCCGGCCAGACAAATTTCTCCCCCACCATCTTGATCGATGCGCGCACCCCTGGGTGCGCCAGCAAATGGACCGAGTCAAAAACGCGGCGGCGCCACGCAGCTGGCACCACGGGGCGAGGCCGTCCGGTGGAGACATCGCATATTAAGGGGGGCATACCTATTTGCTGCACCCTGTGCTCCAGCCTTAACCCTGTTGGTCCAGACTGGAGCGCGCGCACATCCGCGTCACCAACCTGCTCTGCAGCCATGTCTGCATAATCCAAACCTACGTGGACCGGGGCTGCACGCGCTCCCGCGTCACTGCCCTGGCCCACAGCCACCGAGTCTGCCTCCACGTGGCCTGGCGTTGCCACAGCATGTGAGAGACAGTCTGCCACTACATTGTGTTTACCTGCGACATGCTGGATATCGGTGGTGAACTCCGATATTGCGGCTAGCTGTCTTTGCTGTCGGCCTGAACAAGGTTCTGAGATCTTGGCCATCACAAACGTTAACGGTTTGTGGTCCACGAAAGCAGTGAAACGACGCCCTTCCAGCCAGAACTGGAAATGGCGGATGGCCAAGTGTAGGGCTAAAAGCTCCCTGTCAAACGCGCTGTATTTACGCTCGTTATCGCGCAAGAATTTGCTAAAGAACGCGAGCGGCTGCCAGGTCCCTGCCACACACTGTTCAATGACTGCCCCCACCGCTAGATCTGAAGCGTCGGTGGTGAGTGCCAAATGGGCTGTTGGAACCGGGTGCGCTAACAAAACCGCACTTGCAAGGGCTGATTTGACCTGGGAGAAAGCGCGCTCCCGCTCCGGAGACCATTCGACCTTATTCGTGGGCTTTTGTTTTTTTAGTGCCGTGTACAGTGGCTGCATGAGCCGCGCTGCGCTCGGAAGAAACCGGTTGTAAAAATTAACCATTCCTAGAAACTCCTGCAGCGCTTTTACCGTTTGGGGTCGGGGAAAATTTGTTATCGAGCGCACTTTCTCAGGCAGGGGAACCACTCCTTCTGGCGAAACGCGATGCCCCAAAAAATCGATTTGCGCGACCCCGAACTGGCACTTCGCTGGGTTAATTATTAACCCGTGCTCTGCCAGTCTCTGAAAAACTGCTGTGAGGTGGGTTTCGTGTTCGTCTTCGGACGTGCTGGCTACCAATATGTCGTCTAAATAGATGAACACGAAAGGCAGGTCGCGTAAAACTGCATC
Source organism: Pholidichthys leucotaenia (assembly GCA_020510985.1). Taxonomy (NCBI): domain Eukaryota; kingdom Metazoa; phylum Chordata; class Actinopteri; order Cichliformes; family Pholidichthyidae; genus Pholidichthys; species Pholidichthys leucotaenia. The sequence continues at coordinate 23,457,014 of CM035836.1, read as the reverse complement.
CATCATGCGTTGGAAAGTTTGCGCGGCGCCCTTTAACCCAAACGGCATGCGCAAAAACTCAAAAAGCCCAAACGGAGTTATTACCGCAGTTTTGGGAATATCCTGCGCGCGCACCGGGACTTGATGGTAGCCGCGCACCAAGTCTATTTTAGAAAAAATGCGCGCCCCCGCCAAATGAACTGCAAAATCCTGGATGTGTGGAATCGGGTAGCGGTCGTGTGCCGAGACGTTGTTCAACCTGCGGAAATCGCCACAAGGTCGCCACGAGCCATCAGCCTTTGGGACCATATGTAACGGTGAAGCCCAGGGGCTGTTCGAGCATCTAATTATGCCCAGTTTTTCCAGGTTGACAAATTCCTCGCGCGCTATCGCCAGTTTAGCTGAGTCCAAGCGCCGAGCTTTTGCAAAAACGGGCGGCCCAGTGGTGGTGATAAAATGCTCCACCCCGTGTTTGGCCACTGTCGCCGAAAACTTTGGGACTGTGAGTGCTGGAAAGTGAGTGAGCAGAGCATGAAACTTACCACCCGCAGCTGTGACATTGGCGTGTGCAGTCGGCGGGGCCACCCGAGCTGTGCAGGGGATAGAATGAAAAGACAGTGCATTAACCAGATGTCTATTAGCAAGATCAACTAATAAGCCATGTGAGCACAAAAAATCAGCCCCTAACATGTTAAAACTGACTGCCGCTTCAATAAAGGTCCACTCAAATGAACGGCCCTGTAAGGACAGAAGCATGGTCCTCACACCGAATGTCTTGATCGCTGAGCCATTCGCTGCTGATACTGACACCCAGGGAGCTTTAGACGGCATCAGCCGTTCCGCGTAGGTAGGCATGACGAAGCTCAGCTGGGAGCCCGTGTCCACGAGGAATTGTTTCCCCGAGTGTGCATCTGTCAGGTAAAGCAGCTTGTTTTCTTCTCCGAGGGACGCAGCTGCTACCGGCCCCCGGTCTTGGCGTTTCCCTGACGCTTGAATCGGCACGGTGGGAGACATCTGTGTGCCCTCTCCGCAAAACGGTGGTGGTAGAAGCACAGGACGTCGCCCGCTCCGTGTCGCTTGGTGCTGACTGCATCGTCCGCTCCGTGTCGCTTGGTGCTGACTGCCGTGTTGCCTGACACCTGTCGCCGCCGTAGTCGGTTCGTCTGGCGCTGCCACCACTGGCTCCAAACCATCTCCGGGCGCCGTCCTCTGCTCAGCTGCCGCGGCCGAAACCGCGCTCTGCTTGTGGGCGTCGACGAGTCGCTGCGCCTCCTTGCTGAGCCCCTGGTAGTCCCGCCTGGCCAATCGGGGTGAGTCTGCCAGGGTCACTCTCACTGCTGGCGGCAGAGTCCAGAGGAAAAGGTGGGCGAAAATAAATTCGCCATCCTCGGAGTCTTTCAGTCTCAGCATCTTCACCATCAGGTCCACCGGTCTGTCGTTCTCCGACTCTGTCAACGCTAGGAGCGCCTCTGCTCGCTGTTGCACCGAGGGGGTGAAATGGCTGATCAGCGCCTCCTTCAATGCGCTGTACTTGTCGGTGGCCGGTGGGTGGTTAACTAGATCCTCCACCCTCTGGACCGTGTGACTGTCCAGCTTCGCTACCACATGGTAGAACCTCGTTTCATCCTTTGAGATTCTCCGGAGGTTGAACTGCGTCTCGACCGCGCTAAACCAAGAGCGCGGGCTGTGCTGCCAGAAATCGGGCAGCTGGATTGTGGAGGCGGCCATCAGGCTGGCTTCCGCCGAGCCCTGCTCGGGAGAATTCTGTCTGCTCATTCTTTGTCGTAGGTCACCAGTGTGGAAGTTGTGTTCAATGATGAGGCTGAGTTTATTCCTCAGGTTCGGCTTTATTGCAGAACACAATCATCCAACATTCTCAAATAGAAAGAAGAGGCAGAATCATGTCACATCACATTCTTATACCTCCGGGGGATTAAGAACTCAAGTCACATGGTGCTTCTGCAAACATTCAGTCACAATGCAAGTCTTTGAAGATTCACCATTGTCTCTTATTCTCCGATGTCCCGGGAATCCCCCCAGGGCCTCCTCTCTGAGACAAGGGTCCGACTTCATACCTCCTCGACGTCTCCTGTCGACCCCCGTCGATCCAGACTCTTTGTTCCTCAAGACGTGAAGCCCCAATCCACATAAGCCATACATTTGTGGGAGATATGAACCAGACATATGTGCCACATTCTTGTGGGAAATATGAACCAAACATATGTGCCACAATAGAATATTTTTTCAAGTATCTTGGAAAATTGCGGCAATAGTGAAATTGGTCTATAGTTTGAGAATTCCCCTCTGTCACCCGTCTTGTATATCGGAATTACTTTAGCTATTTTCATTGCATTGGGAAATATACCTGTTTGGAGAGACAGGTTACAGATATACGTCAGTGGTTTCACTAACAGTTTTGACTAACAGCATGTCAATACCATCACAGTACGTAGATGTTTTACTTTTAAACGATATAACAGTTTCAATGACCTCTCTCTCGTCTTTGTTCTTTATGAAAATGGAGTCTTTTATAGCAGTGTTATTGCTTATTGTATCATCTGTAGGCGTCGTAATGGGTATTTCTCGAGCCAAATTAGGACCAGTGTTAACAAAAAAGTTATTAAATTCATCTGCAGGTGAAGCTGCATTCGCACTCTGAGTCGTTTTATTATTTTTTGAAAAATCGGTTGGGTAGCTTGTGTTTCTGCTTTTATTTCCAAGAATACTGTTAAGTATTGTCCATGTATTTTTAATATTGTCTCTGTTTTTAAGATAAGATAAGATAAGATAAGATAAGCCTTTATTAGTCCCACAATGGGGAAATTCCAGGATTGCAACAGCATAGGGATAGCAACACTCAGAGCAACAATCAGAAGGCAAGAAAAAACAACATCTAGTAAACATATGTCCATATTACTATAAATGTATATATATACGTATAGACACACAGTGCAGAGCATTATGGCTGGTGAATGTGCAGCAGAAAGTCTAAGCTCTCTCTCTGCGGATGCAGCGGGCCAGCTGGAAGTCTTTGGGCATGATGGTGACCCCCTTAGCGAAGAAGAGACCACCAGGTGGGCCTCGCTGGTCTCCTGCAAAGCCATGACGGCGAAGCTCAGGAAACGCAGGACGGTCTTGAAGTCCTGAGCGATCTCCCTCACCAGGCGCTGGACGGGCAGCTTACGGATGAGCAGCTCCGTGGATTTCTGGTAGCGACGGATCTCTCTCAGAGCACGGGCCTGTGACGGCGAGGCCTCTTCACTCTGCTGTTGGCCAGAGCGCTTCTCCGAGCAGCCCTGGTGGCTAGCTGTCTCCTGGGGGGCTTCTTCCTCCAGTAGATTTTACGGGCGGTCTGCTTGGTTCTTGCCATCGTTCTTTATTATTCTGTCTTATATTTCTTTCACGCCGCCTAAACTCCAGCCCGGCACCCGCGTCGTTTTCGCTACAGCTCCCGGTATGTCGAGTTTCCCATTAGCACCGGGCGGCGGCCAAGTGCTAGCTAGCACTAGCTCCTCCCCGCTGTAACGTCTCCCGCTGCAAACCGTGGCTCCGTCCGCCGACCCGGGAGACCCCCGGGGCGATCCGTGCGTCCGTGATATATATACAGAGTGAAAGGTGTAGAAAGAAGAAGGAAGATAAAAAAAAGGCTGTTGCAACAGGCAGCCGACTTGTGTGGCGCCGCCGGTCCGGCGGAACCATTACAGTTCTTTACTGTAATAGTCTCTCTTACTACATCTTATTATATATGTTAACTTATTTTTGTATGTTTTATACCGCTGCTCTGCTTCTTTTGTCCTTTTTCTTTAGGAAAGCTTTATATAATAATTTTTTCTTTTTACACGCCTTTTGTAATCCTTTGGTTAACAATGGCTTATCGGCAAATTTATGTTTAAGCTTTTTTTTAACTAATGGACAGTTTTTTTTCATAAAGAGTGGTTACAATGTTTATAAATGTGTCATAGACTTCATTTACATCTGATACATAGACCTCTGTCCAGTCTTGCTTCAGCAAGTCCTCTTTAAAAGAACTGATTGCATTTGGTGATTTGTATCTGAACGATTTTAAATTTTTTTCTGTATTGGCCCCCATGTGGCCATGGATAAGTGCAAAGGTTGGCAAGTGGTCACTTATATCATTTATCAATAATCCACTTTCTATTTTCTTATCAATAATATTAACAAACAGGTTGTCAATAAGTGTAGCAGTGTGAACTGTGATTCTACTGGGATGTGTTATTGTGGGATATAGACTCATGCTGTACATAGAGTTCATGAACTCTTTAATTATATTTTGTTGATGTGGATTTAGTAAATCAATATTGAAATCTCCACAAATTAATACCATTTTCTTACTAGTAATATTATTGTACAGCTCGACTAATTTATCTCTGAATGTCTCAATGCAAGTTCCCGGCGTTCTATATATATCAATCAATCAATCAATCAATCAAAGACTTTATTCCAGACTCAAGGTCCATCAAAAAGAGTAAAAAACAAGACAGTTGAAAAAAAAAAAAAACAGTTAGTAAGAGAAACAATCAAAAAGTTACAAAAAAAACAAAATACTAAGACACAACTGCTAAGATAAGTACAAAGACAGTACAGACTTTAAAAAGACTTAAAAAGACAACTGTACCAGTGCCTTCTAAACTGTGACTGACAGCGAATAGAACTGAGCTTAATGCTAGATATGACTTGAATGATTTCATTTCTAGATACATCAAGCCGACAGATGAATTTATACATAAGATTCCTTATTACTGCATGCAGAGTATTTACACGTGATGAGACAAATAACTCGGAAGCACTGCACCATCGAGGCTTTTTAAGTAAAATTCTTAAGGCATCATTGTAAGCAACCTGTAATTTCTGCATACTTTGTTTCCTATAATTTATCCATAAATGAGCAGTGTATAAAGGTGGACAATAGGTTTTAAAAAGAACCAGTTTCACCTCATCTGAACAAAAACCAAATCTGCGTGCAAGAATATTTGCTTGCATGTAGATTTTGCAGCGTTGTCTGAAAATATCATCATCATCAGTCATTCTATCATTAATAAAATGTCCCAGATATTTAATTTTATCCCTGACAATTAATTCCCTGCCTGCCAATTCAAAGACAGGGAATTTCATTAACAAATCTTCTTTAGTGCGGCAAATCAGCACACAACTCTTATTTGTATTATATTTTATGTCATTTTCCTCTCCATAAGCACTACACACTCTTAATAACTCCTGAAGACCAGCACTACTTGGACTGAGAATAACTAGATCATCAGCATACATAAGATGATTCACTAACTTATTCCCTATTAAACACCCAGTTTTACAGGCATTCAGTTGTTTTGACAACTCATCCATGTAAAGATTAAATAGAATAGGGGATAATATACTGCCCTGTCTGACACCACTGCTCACACCAAATGGGGATGAATGACTCTTCCCCTATTTCACCAGCATCTTCTGATGTGCGTACCAGTAAATCAGGATACGTACTAAATACTTGGGAACCCCCCTGTCAATCATTTTCCTAAACAATATCCTGTGATTAACACGATCAAACGCCTTGGAGGCGTCAATAAAACACAGAAAAACTGAAGAATTTTGATTTCTGTACTTATTTATAATTTCTTTTAAAGCATATATGCACAGATCTGTTCCATGATGGGGTTTGAATCCAAATTGATGATCAGTAGATTTGATGAATACATTTAATTTTTCAAACATGATTTTTTCCAGTACTTTAGATATTATATTGGCTATAGCTATGGGCCTGTAATTGTCCAGGCTACACAGCTTGTCAGCTTTATCTTTAATGACTGGTACCAACACAACAGACAATAAAGATTCTGGTAACATCCCATGAATCATGAAGCTGGTGAAACAGATTGCAAGAAGAGGAGCAATTCTTGAGCTAGCATATTTAAGATGCTCAGCAGAAATACAGTCTAAACCACTAGCTTTGTTATCTGGTAGCTCTCTAATGGCTTTGGTCACTGCATGAGTGTCAATCAGGAGCGAATCGTCCCTTTCTACTTTCCCTACCTTATAAGTTTCATCCTTAGTTGAATTAAATAATGAGTAAAAATGCTGCTGCCATAGATCCACAATATTTTCTGTACCTGAAATGCCTTCCAAGGTACAGGGCAAAGACGTATTACTGTTACTAATCCGTCTAAGCTCCGTCCAAAAATCTGTGACATTCTTATCTAACAATTTCTTGGCCAAGGAATTACTTCTCATTAGCTGCTCATTTTTAGAAATATGACGAATAGCATACTTAAACTTTGCATTTGTACATTTCTTCATCTCAAATTCTGGCCCTTGTCTGGGTCTCCCAGCCACCACCCATGCTTTATATGCTTCCCGAGCTTCAGAATAAGGCACAACTACGGCCTCATTCCAGCCAGGTCTAACATTATGTGTTTTATGTATTTTCTTATAATAAGGCTTACTGTCCTTATACAGGGAGTTAACTATAGCATTGTACAAACTACAGAGGTCTTCCTTATGCTCAACAATGCTACAGTTCACATCGCTGCACATTATAGCATCTCTAGGAAGACATATTTTACTCAAGGATTTATCTGTACGAACACAATATTCTACAATTTCTTCCTCAGAAAGAGTGTCCCAGTCTAATTTTCCCACCTCATCCTGACTGACATTTTGACAAAGTGCAGGTAGACAGTCAACATTAATTATCATCTCAAACGGTATATGATCAGACATTGCTAACCCATAATAAATACTCATGCCACCCAAAGAAGCATGTGCATCACCAGTGCTGATGCAATGATCTAGCCAGGATGTAGTGTGCCAAGCCTCACTTATATAGGTATAACTATCAGGAGGCATTAGTACCTTACTTGACAAGATTAAGTTGTTCTCATAACAAAAATGATACATATGTTTTGCAAATAAGGAGTCAGTGCCAGATATGTCTGCATTCAAGTCCCCCATAATAAAAATACAAGTATTATTATAGTCTTGCATATAAGAATTAATAAAGGGAAGCTTATTTAAATATTCATCCTCATTCTGTTGACACTCAAATGGCATATATACATTAATAATAAGGAATTCCTTATCATTACAATTAAACTGCACACCAATACACCAATCTACACCAAGTCGGACTACTTTTATCAAGGAGTCCAGCTTCTTTCTCCAGAGAATAGCCACCCCTCCAGGTATCCTACCCCTGATAATCCCCTTGCTGAGGTCAGTTGTAGACTCCCCAGCACCATGGAAATCAGGGTTAAGACAGTTCAAACATTCCAAGTCTTGTTCATAGAGAAACGTCTCCTGAAGGCACAAAATATCACAAGTGTTCAATAAATTGTCAATAACTAACCGGTGAGCTTTCTCCCCAGCGCTTTGCCCCAATTTAAGGCCACGACAGTTGTAAGACATGACCTTAATACCCATCAAAAAAGGAGGAAGAGTTAAGAAAGATCACCATCATGCGTGGGTGCCCGCATATTCTCCACAGCAGCCGCTCCACTAGCTCCAGCCTTCCCAGCCCCCCGGGGCTCATAATATCGCCGCACCAATGCGCCCTCTGGCCAGAGCTCTGGCTGGTACATGTCCCCGACCTCAGAGCATTCCGCCGTTACTTTAAATAAACCAACCCTGCCGTTCCCAGTGAGGATTTTCTGACAGAAAACTTCTCGTCCAAGCTTGTCTTTAAGATATGCAGATAAAGTGTCAGCTTCCAAATCACAATTGAATTGAATTTATTTATTTCAGATAGTACATTACAGGTTAAAAGAAACTGTATAATATAACAACAAGGTCAAATTAGACAAAGACTCCTTCTACTATACAATTCCACGTGAGTTATCCGAAATGGGTGATGGCTGAAGCCGCAGCTTATATTGCCCACCCATATTCCATCCAAGAATTCAAAGGAGAAAAAAGAGAAAAACAAGACAAGAGCGATTACAATTTAAAACAAGGCTAAGACAAAATGTGACTGAGAGAAAAAAGAAAACTGAGCTAGTCTAAGTTAAGCGGTTACTATTCAAAAACAAATCTAAGACATAATGTCACAGAGAAAAAAAGAAAAACTAAGCTACAACATAACACAGGCTGGAAATGTCAATCCTTATGTGAGTTTACATGTCGTCTTGTAAATATGTTTGGAGTATTTCTTCCTTTAGTTTTTGTTTAAATTGTCCAAGCGTTGTACATGATTTTAATTCAGGTCCAAAATCGTTCCATAATCTGACTCCTTGCACTGAAATACAGTGTTGCTTGGTGGTTGTTCTCACTGTAGGCTTTTGAAATATACATGTTCCTCTGAGGTGATATCGTTTCTCTTTTGTTTGGAACAACTTTTGGATATTTGCGGGCATTGATAGATTCTTCACTTTGAACATTATTATTGCAGTTTTAAAGTCAACCAGATCTTTCAACTTGAGAGTTTTTTGTTTAAGAAAAAGTGGGTTTGTTGGTTCCCTGTAAGCTGCTTTGTTGATTATTCTAATAGCTCTCTTTTGAAGCATAAAGAGTGGATATATGTTTGTTTTATATGTATTTCCCCATACTTCATTACAATATGTCATGTATGGGAGTATTAATGAATGATACAAGGTGTATAGTGTGGGTTGATTCAGCAAATTTTTCACTCTGTGTAATATTGCAATTGATTTGGATACTTTACCTTTAATATAATTAATATGTGGCTTCCAACACAGTTTGTTATCAATTATTACTCCAAGGAATTTAGTTTCGGATACCCTTTCAATCTCTACACCATTTACACTGAGTTTGGGTACTGGGTTGTTGTGATGGTTGTTAAAGACTATAAATTTTGTCTTGCTTAAATTGAGCGTTAATTTGTTTGAATCAAACCACAGTTTAAACTTTCCTAATTCCTTTCCGAGTGTATCCAGAAGTTGTTCCAAATTGTTTCCACTGCATAGCAGATTAGTGTCATCAGCAAACAATATTAAGTCCATTTTTTCTGAAACTTTACATATATCGTTTATATACATATTGAATAATAATGGTCCCAAAACTGAACCCTGTGGGACTCCACAGGTGACCTTCAGTAACTCTGAGTTTTTGTTGCTAACACATACATACTGATATCTATTCTTTAAGTAACTACTTAACCAGGACAGTGCTACCCCTCTTATACCACAGTTTTGTAATTTCTTTAATAATAGATTGTGATCTACTGTATCAAATGCTTTTTTAAGATCCAGGAATACTCCAACTGAATACTCTTTATTTTCAATGGCTGTTGATATTTTTTCTGTAAATTCCATTAAGGCATATGCTGTTGTCCTTTTGTGTCTGAACCCATATTGCTGCTCACACAATAAATCATTCTTCAGTATGAAGTTGTTAATTCTCTCATAGAATATTTTTTCAGGTATCTTGGAAAATTGCGGTAATAGTGAAATTGGTCTATAGTTTGAGAGTTCCCCTCTGTCGCCTGTCTTGTAAATCGGAATTACTTTAGCTATTTTCATTGCATTGGGAAATATGCCTGATTGGAGGGACAGGTTACAGATATACGTCAGTGGTTTCACTATGCATTCGATAACAGTTTTGACTAGTAGCATGTCAATACCATCGCAGTCAGTAGATGTTTTACTTTTGAACGATTTAACAATTTCAATGACCTCTCTTTCGTCTGTGTTCTTTATGAAGATGGTGTCTTTTACAGCAGTGTTATTGCATATTGTATCACCTGTAGGCACCGTAGTGGGTATTTCTCGGGCCAGTTTAGGTCCATTGTTAACAAAAAAATGATTAAATTCATCTGCAGGTGAAGCTATATTCACACTCGGAGTCGTTTTATTATTTTTTGGAATATTAGTTGGGTAGCTAGTATTTCTGCTTTTATTTCCAAGGATACTGTTGATTATTGTCCATGTATTTTTAATATTGTCTTTGTTTTTTTCCAGTTCTTTACTGTAATAGTCTCTTTTACTACATCTTATTATATATGTTAACTTATTTTTGTATGTTTTATACCGTTGCTCTGTTTCTTTTGTCCTTTACTTTAGGAAAGCTTTATATAATAAATTTTTCTTTTTACACGCCTTTTGTAGTCCTTTGGTTAACCATGGTTTGTCAGCAAATTTGTGTTTAAGCTTTTTTTTAACTAATGGGCAGTTTTTTTCATAAAGAGTGGTTACAATGTTTATAAATGTGTCATAGGCTTCATTTACATCTGATACATAGACTTCTGTCCAGTCTTGCTTCAGCAAGTCCTCTTTAAAAGAGCTGATTGCATTTGGTGATTTGTGTCTGAACGATTTTGAAATTTTTTCTGCGTTGGCCCCCGTGTGGCCATGGATAAGTGCAAAGGTTGGCAAGTGGTCACTTATATCATTTATTCAATAATCCACTTTCTATTTTCTTATCGAGAACATTGACAAACAGGTTGTCAATAAGTGTAGCAGAGTGAACAGTGATTCTACTGGGATGTGTTATTGTGGGATATAGACTCATGCTGTACATAGAGTTCATGAACTCTGTAACTACATTTTGTTGATGTGGATTCAGTAGATCAATGTTGAAATCTCCACAAATTGCTACCATTTTCTTACTAGTAATATTATTGTACAGCTCGACTAATTTATCTCTGAATGTCTCAATGCAAGTTCCCGGCGTTCTATATATGCAGCTTATGATTAGATTTTTTGTTTTGTCTAGGTCAATCTCAACAGTAATACATTCCAAAATCCCTGGTAGTGCTGAGGACATTTCATTTACAAGCTTACATCTATATAGGTCATCAATATACAGTGCAACACCACCACCCTTTTTTTGAGATCTGTTAATGTAAAACATCTGATATCCCTCTATTGCCATCAGGGGAGCCTGATCTTCATTAAGCCAGGTTTCAGAGACTGCAATAGCTGTGAATTTTCTGTCTAGCTGTTTTAAATAGTCCTGAATCTGTGAGAAGTTTTTGTTAAGACTTCTGCTATTGAAGTGTATTATTGACAGTTTACCATCTATTTGCACTTGACTTTTGAATTGCTTTTCAGTGTAATATTCACAGTGGTTATGAATATTATTGAAAAAGTGGTTATCAGGATCAATATCATTCTCCATCTCTTGTGGTTTATGTTCAGCATAGTGGCATATTTTTAGAGTTTGAGTTTCCTCACTCTGTGTTTCATAGTCAGTGTTCATCTGTATTTATTTAAGTCAGTAGCATCTCTGATCATTATACTCTTTGCTTGCTCAGGTGTACCATTTAGTTTAATCCAAATTCTACAATTTCTTGTCCATGTTGTCTGTATCTTATTTTGTTTTTTTAGCATCCGTGCCTGCCGTGCTAATTCAGCGTTTTTTTTTGTCAGGTGTTCATTTAGGTAAACTTGAGTTTCCTTTAGCTTTCTGGCCTGCCTCAGTATGTCATTTTTCACCCTCCTGTTCACAAAGCGCATCACAATCGATTTCTTTGTTTTGTTATCTTTCTTTGGTAAAGCATAACAGGCTGAGATCGCATTGGCTTCTACCTTTATGTCTTTATCATTAAGGAACTGAAGCACTTGGTTTTTTAAGGACATTGATTCACTTATGGAAGCATGTTCACCATTCAGTCCTGTTGTGGCATGGGCGTATGACTGATATCTGATGTCTAGTCCACTTATAACTAGGTCATCAATGCGAGAACCTTGTTCAAGATCCTCGACGCGTTGCTCCAAAAGACGCCCGTGTTGCTCCAGGTCCATAATTTTTTTGTCTTTTTCTTTTATTATTGAATGTAGAGCTTGTACCTCTTCTATTAGGTTTATTATTTTGGCCTGTTGGTTAGTCATTTTGGCCAATTCTTCTAACACAAAGTTCAGAGATTTTTTAATTTCTTCCATTTCCTCTTTTTTGGGTGGCATTTTACTGACCTGTGAATAGAAATAAACAGGGAATCCGGCTAGGCCTCAACTAGCTCGGCCGCTACTGGATCTGCCGCAATGGAGCTCCTGCGCAACTTCTCCGCCAAGTGACACTGCACAGCTCCGCAGATCACCGCCTTCTATCGCCGCCGCCTGCCTCCGTCTACCTGGCCAGTTATGCCGCACACCGCCGGCGCAGCCAAGATCCACCGATCACCGCCACTCGTCGCCGTCTGGCTGGGTGGCTCCTCCGCTGGGCCCCGTCACCGCCAGTTATGCCGCACACCGCCGGCGCAGCTGAAATCCACCGATCACCGCTGCCGATCGGTGGCCAATCACCGCAGCTCGCTGCCGTCTGGCTGGGTGGCTCCTCCGCTAGGCCCCGTCACCGATCGCCGTCTGTCTGGTAGTTCCTCGGCTGGGCCTCGCAATTGGGCTCCGACTCAGGCCACTGTCCTGCTGGATCCAGGTGGCCCCCGTCTCTCACCAACGCCACGCCCGAGCTTCCAATCGCCGTCTCGGTTGGTTCGTCCGGTAAGCCCTCACCGGGGACTGAGCCGCCTCGGTTGGTTCCTCTGGTAAGCCCTCACCGGGGACTGAGCCGCTTCGTCACCAAAGCCATGCAGTCACCAAAGCCAACATTTCGACTTTTTGGGGAGCACTTCTCCTTCAGACTCAGTCACCACACCCTCAGTGTCTCTCCTCTGTCCTTCCCGAGTGGCCTGTAGTCTACGAGCGGCTTTTACTACCCCAGATCTGCATCACATGCTGTGCTGGGCTGCTTCTTCTTCTTCTTTTAGATCTCCACACGTCCCTGACTCAGGCTGCTCCGCTTCTTCTGCTGCAGTTTGGTTCACAATGAAAACGGGTAGCAAACACACTCACCGTCTTAGTCCGAACTGTTTTAATATTACCAGAGCCCGTACCCACAACAGGAGCCGCGTTGCTGTCTTTATTCCTACGGCTGTTTGAAGCAGAGGATGGCTTGGGTTTATCCGCAGCGCGCTCAGTACATCTTCGTCCCTTTTTCACTACTTGACTCCATGTTGGAGAGCCTGGTGACGACGCTACTGTTCCAGAATTTTCTCCGGTTATAGGCTGATCCACAGGGTCCGAATTCACATCCGAAGCCTTCTCTCCAGCTGTCAAGTGAGATTCCCGTGCATCTCCAGGTCTTGAATCGATCATCGGGCAGGCCCCCTCCTCCGCTCCGACATCAGCGGGGCCGACAGGGCCTCCCAGGGCGGGCGCCTCATTATCCACGGCCCGTACAGCAGACTGCTCCAGGCCACTTACACGTCGGGCAATATCCGAAGTTATCGTGCGTAGATCTTCACTGGAGCTAGTCTGTAACAGCATGGTTTGTTTCATGGCACAAACCTCTGCACGTAACTGCTCCATTCTCCTCAGTAGACTTGAGCAGTCCAGGCTGGAAAATGTAACCAGCGGCAAATCATCCAGGTAATGAGAGACAAATCTAGGTAGTTTTTCACCACATTCATTCATCACCTTAAGGCAACTCTTTAAATTATTTACATCTTTCTGGGCGCCGTTGTGTGCAACACACCTTTGTGTAGTGGGGCAGAGCTCAAACAGCACTTTTTTCGAGGCCTCAATCCACTCAGAGTCAAAAGTATTAGAGGCCAATAAGACGATCTCATCCTGACTCAGAGTCTTAATTTTCACTGCAAGGAAATTTAGCAGCTCATCCTCAACAATTATTTCCCCCTCAGTAGTCTTATATACTTCAGGTTTTAAACGAGACCGTTTTACCTCAGGAGCCTCCACAGAGCCATTCCAGCCAGGACGTGTGGGTTCCACCATCTTGTGCCAGCTTGTTTCACCGTCCTTTTAATCCTCTTTGTGACCAGAAACGGAATCAGAACCTTCTCCGGGTCAGCTTAGTTGTCTCACAAATATTCCTCACATTTGCTGGTGTCCAACAGAAGACTTTAGAACAGTTTTACCAGGAAGTCTCAGTTCAGGTCTCAGAGCTCCTCAAAGCACCTCTGGTCTCGTCGCCATCTTGCGGCACATATACAACTTATAATTAGATTTATTGTTTTATCTTGGTCAATCTCAACAGTAACACATTCCAAAATCCCTGGTAGTGCAAAGGACATTCCATTTACAAGCTTACACCTATACAGGTCATCAATATACAGTGCAACACCATCACTCTTTTTTTTGAGATCTGTTAATATGAAACATCTGATATCCCTCTATTGCCATCAGGGGAGCCTGCTCTTCATTAAGCCAGGTTTCAGAGACTGCAATAGCTGTAAATTTTCTGTCTAGCTGTTTTAAATAGTCCTGAATCTGTGGAAAGTTTTTGTTAAGACTTCTGCTGTTGAAGTGTATTATTGATAGTTCACCATCTAGTTGCACTTGACTTTTGAATTGCTTTAATCTAAAATGAGTGAAGTTGGATCCCTTTTTCTGGCGATTTGTACACCCAAAGGCACAGCAGTGAAACACCATAGTCTAATTCAATGCCAACATAAAATAAAACAAAGATGTAGGTTGAAATCAGGTAAATATATCGAGATCTGGTACACCGCTGAACAGCTGCTGAATGTGCCGTCCACTCGCTTTTGCTGTCCAATATGGTGGCGTAAACAAAACCGCGTGTAGGATGTGACGTCACAGCAAATCATCTATTTAATCATCTATATCTCTACTTTGACCCCAAACCCATAGTTAGGTGAGGGTGTAAGTTGTCCAAGATGTGTATTAGATACAACTACAATATCAATTTGAAAAGCCTACTGTCATGTTCGGGGTTGTTCCATCCCGTCCATGACCGGTGGCTGTAGGGTTTTGATTATTGCTTATTAATTCAGGCTGACAGATTGAGCCTTTTGAGGCAATCACTGCAATCAAACGATTTCTGTAACTGTCAATGAGACTTCTGCACCTCTCACCAGGTATTTTGGCCCACTCCTCATGAGCAAACTGCTCCAGTTGTCTCAGGTTTGAAGGGTGCCTTCTCCAGACGGCATGTTTCAGCTCCCTCCACAGATGTTCAATAGGATTTAGATCAGGGCTCATATTCTTTAGAATAGTCCAATGTTTTGCTCTTAGCCATTCTTGGGTGTTTTTAGCTGTGTGTTTTGGGTCATTATCCTGTTGCAAGACTCATGACCTGCTACTGAGACCAAGCTGTCTGACACTGGGCAGCACATTTTTCTCTAGAATACCTTGATAGTCTTGAGATTTCATTGTACCCTGCACAGACTAAAGACACCCTGTGCCAGATCCAGCAAAGCAGCCCCAGAACATAACAGAACCTCCTCTATGTTTCACAGTAGGGACAGTGTTCTTTCCTTGATATGCTTCATTTTTGCGTCTGTGAACATAGCGCTGATGTGCCTTGCCAAAAAGTTTCAGTTTTGTCTCGTCTGTCCATAGGACATTCTCCCAGAAGCTTTGTGGCTTGTCAACATGCAATTTGGCAAATTCCAGTCTGGCTTTTTTATGATTTGTTTTCAACAGTGGTATCCTCCTTGGTCGTCTCCCATGAAGTCCACTTTGGCTCAAACGACGGATGGTGCGATCTGACACTGATGTACCTTGACCTTGGAGTTCACCTTGAATGTGTTTAGAGGTTGTTTTGGGCTCTTTTGTTACCATTCGTATTATCCGTCTCCTCCTGCAACCACGTCCAGGGAAGTTGGCTACAGTCCCATAGATCTTAAATTTCTGAATAATTTGTGCAACTGTAGTCACAGGAACATCAAGCTGCTTGGAGATGGTCTTATAGCCTTTACCTTTAACATGCTTGTCTATAATTTTCTTTCTGATCTCCTGAGACAACTCTCTCCTTTGCTTCCTCTGGTCCATGTTTAGTGTGGTACACACCATGTCACCAAACAGCACAGTGACTACTTGTCACCCTTTAAATAAGCCGACTGACTGATTACAAGTTGGTAGACACCTGTGATGTCCTGTGATGATCTTTTCTACCAGCATTTTTGTTCAGGCCTGCTTCATGAGTTTGTTTTTTAAAATAATTCTGTTGAACCACAATTCAAAAGCATTGTCTGATTTTCATTGGTCAATTTTTATAGAATTTTTATTTATCACCACTTTTGTCAGATTCAAGTTATTTCTGTGACTATTGTGGGTTTTTCTTTCATTAAAAGAGGGATACCAACAATTTTGTCCACGTCTGTACACACACACGCATACACACACATTTCCAAGTAATCATGCACCTGCTTGCCACACGGCTGTGTCCACTTGCCTTCATTAGTATTTTGAGTATTTATTGGGAGGCAGTGTGCTCAGCCAGTGTGGCAGCTTAAGTCTGCATTGGACATTCTGGCTCACTGAGTATTGGCTCCTTTCCTTTACTTACACTGCGTTTTGGACTCGCTGCCAATTTATATGTTCACTGCAAAATTACGCAGCGGACATGAAACCTACAGTTAGGCCCAAAAATATTTGGACAGTGACACAAGTTTTGTTATTTTAGCTGTTTACGAAAATATATTCAGGATACAATGATATAATCAATATGGGCTCAAAGTGCAGACTCTCAGCTGTAATTTGAGAGTATTCACATCCAAATTGGAGCAAGGGTTTAGGAATTACAGCTCTTTAATACGTAGCCGCCTCTTTTTCAAGGGACCAAAAGTAATTGGATAATTGACTAGGAAGGCTGCAAAAAACAAAAAAACAAACAAAAAAAAAAAACAAGGCTGCATGGCTCTTCCCTCGTTAACCTGTCATCAATTAAGCAGTTAAAAGGTCTGGAGTTGATTCCAGGTGTGGCGTTTGCATTTGGAAGCTGTTGCTGTGAACACACAACATGCTGTCAAAGGAGCTCTCAATGGAGGTGAAACAGACCATCCTGAGGCTGAAAAAAAAGAAGAAATCCATCAGAGAGATAGAAATGTTAGGAGTGGCCAAATCAACAGTTTGGTACATTCTGAGAAAAAAAAGAGTGCACTGGTGAGATTGGGAACTCAAAAAGGCCTGGACGTCCGATCGCAGAATCCTTTCCATGGTGAAGAGCAACCCCTTCACAACATCTACACAAGTGAAGAACACTCTCTATGAAGTAGGTGTATCAGTATCTAAGTCTACCATAAAGAGAAGACTTCATGAGAGTAAATACAAAGGATTCACCACAAGGTGCAAACCATTAATCAGCCTCAAAAATAGAAAGGCCAGAATTGACTTTGCCAAAAAACACCTGAAGACGCCAGCCCAGTTCTGGAACAGCATTCTTTGGACAGATGAGCCTCAGATCAACCTGTACCAGAATGATGGGAAGAAGAAAGTTTGGAAAAGAATTGGAACAGCTCATGATCCAAAGCACACCACATCTTCTGTAAAACATGGTGGAGGCAGTGTGATGGCATGGGCATGCATGGCTTCCAATGGCACTGGGTCACTTGTGTTACTGATGATGTGACAAAAGACAGAAGCAGCCGGATGAATTCTGAAGTGTATAGGGATATACTTTCTGCTCAGATTCAGCCAAATGCAGCAAAGTTGATTGGACGGCGCTTCACAGTACAGATGGACAATGATCCAAAACATACTGCAAAAGCAACCCAGGAGTTTTTTTAAAGCAAAGAAGTGGAATATTCTGCAATGGCTGAGTCAATCACCAGCTCTCAACCCAATCGAGCATGCATTTCACTTGCTCAAGACAAAACTTAAAGCAGAAAGACCCACAAACAAGCAACAACTGAAGACAGCTGCAGCAAAGGCCTAGCAAAGCGTCACAAAGGAGGAAACCCAGCGTTTGGTGATGTTCATGGGTTCCAGACTTCAGGCAGTCATTGCCTGCAAAGAATTCTCAACAAAATATTGAAAAGTAACATTTTACTTAGGGTTATGTTTATTTGTCCAATTACTTTTGAGCCCCTGAAATGAGGAGCATTTGTATAAAAATAGCTACAACTCCTACATGTTTAATCATATATTTTTGTTCAACCCCTTGAATTAAACCTTAAAGTCTGCACTTCAATTCCATTGTAGTTGTTTTATTTCAAATCCAATGTGGTGGCATGCAGAGCCCAAATCATGAAGATTGTGTCACTGTCCAAATATTTCTGGGCCTAACTGTGTACATCATTCTTTCAATAGTTATTGTGTTTACAAAATTTAGGGGAAAATCTGACCTCAAGGTCATCCAGTGAGAGTGAAATTGTAATTTGTGCATCATCAAAGTAAATCAAGCCATGGTACCAAGTTTCAAAATAATCAGAACAAAACTGTTGGAGGAGTTGACTTCACAAAAGGGGGGGGCAGATGAACAGACCCATAATATAATCCCCCTTTGCTCAAAGGGCTCTTCAACCCCTTTGAGCTTTGACCGGCGGGGGATAAAAAGCATCACTTAATGCTGATGCAAATAGAGATAAAATCTCAATATAGAGATAAAATCTCAATATTTCTCAATAATTCAGAGCACAGCCTCCAGGAATGCTTTGACTGTACAGACTGGAAGATGTTCATAATGGCCTGCGGGGATGATTTGGACTCTCTGGCTGAGCTCACATGCTCATACATGGCTCACTGTCAAAATAAGTTTGTTCCACGTAAACGTGTCAAAATATATCCCAACAACAAACCATGGGTTACTAAATCAGTTAAATCCTGCTTACAGAGGAAAGCTCTTGCCTTTAAACAAGGGTCTGTTTCTGCGCTACAGGTTGCCACCAAGGAGCTGAAGGCCGAAATTTTAAGAGCAAAACAGAATTATAAATCAGAGTTGGAAAGCAAGATGGCAGCAAATAAACTTGGTTCGGCC
This sequence comes from Pholidichthys leucotaenia, assembly GCA_020510985.1. Classification (NCBI taxonomy): domain Eukaryota; kingdom Metazoa; phylum Chordata; class Actinopteri; order Cichliformes; family Pholidichthyidae; genus Pholidichthys; species Pholidichthys leucotaenia. Next base: position 23,438,399 of record CM035836.1, on the reverse strand, counting down.
TGGGCCAGTATGAAAACTATTGCAGGCCTTCAGAGCACAGAGCGCAGTAATCGTGTGTTTTTAGATGGTTTTAGTTCAGACACAGAGCTGGCTAATGCTCTTAATTGTTTTTATGGTCGTTTTGGCTCCTTTGATTTTAGCACAGAAATCCAAGATTTGAAACAGAAACTCAAAGACAATCAGCACTTTGATATTGAGATGCAGGATGTTAAAAGGGAGTTCCGCGCTGTAAAAGTGAACAAAAGTCAGGGCCCTGATAATATATGTGGACGCCTGGTAAAGTCCTGTGCACATGAACTGAGTCCTATATTTCATTATATTTTCAATAAGTCCTTACAGACACAACATGTGCCTAAGATCTGGAAAGATGCCGTGGTTGTTCCCGTTCCAAAATCCAGCTGTCCTAAAACGGTAAACGACTTTAGACCAGTTGCTTTGACTTCAATTTTAATGAAATTTTTGAAAACTGGTCAGATGTGAGGTCCTAAGGCAGACTGAGCATGCATTGGATCCTCTGCAGTTTGCCTATAGGCCTCACAGAGGAGTGGAGGATGCCACTGTCACTCTGTTTGACATGCTTTTTAAACATCTGGATTTTAATGGGACACACGCCAGGCTTTTATTTGTGGACTTTTTCTTCTGCCTTTAATACAATCCAACCTCATATATTAGTTGAAAGGCTCCTGCAACAATTTGATTTAAGCAATAATCTGGTGGGTTGGATTCTGGATTTCTTAACCAACAGGACGCAGAGAGTAAGGGTCAATGGCACATTGTCTGACCTAAAGTGCTCTTCTACTGGCTCTCCTCAGGGGTGTGTGTTGTCACCACTACTCTTCATCCTGTACACAAACATGTGTCGGAGCAGACATGACAACAGACACATTATAAAGTATGCTGATGATTCAGTCATTGTCAGTCTCCTCCAGGATGGTGAGAGTGGCCACGGCCCAGTAGTTGATGACTTTGTTCACTGGTGTGAGGATTCCTACCTGCAGCTGAATACAACAAAAACGAAAGATATGATTATTGACTTTAGGAGGAAAACTCCCAGGCACAAAGTCACCATACTAAAAGGCCAGACCACCGAATGTGTACAATCGTACAAATATCTTGGGACAATTATTGATAGTGGATTGAACTTTGAGGTGAACTGTGAAAGGGTGTGCAAAAAGGGTCAGCAAAATTTGCATTGTTTGAGGAAACTTGCACGCTTCCAAATTGACCGAACCATAATGACTATGTTCTATCGGGCTTTTATTGAATCTGTTTTATCCTTTTCTTTAATGTCATGGTTTGGTCAGATAAAACTGAAACAGAGGAAATCCTTGGATCAGGTAGTCAGATGGTCCAGTCGTTTGCTTGGTGAGTCACAGCTGAGCCTGACATCCCTGTACACCAGACAAGTACAGAGGTGGCCGACTCGATTTAAATGATGACTCCCACCCTTTGCACTGCAACTTTCAGCTTCTTCCCTCCAGACGGAGGTTTGCTGTCCCAAAAAGTAGAACCCAGCGCTACAAAAACAGCTTTGTCCCTGCTGCTGTCAAAGAGTTGAACAAGCTATAAAAATTATATTGTACATATTTTATATTTACCTATTTTGTAAGATGTGTGCCTGTGTTTGTGTCTATGTTGAATGTAATTAGTGGCTTGTAAATATGGATGTCACCAACTGCAAAACAAATCTACCTACGGGTACAAATAAAGTAACCTGAACCTGAACCTGAACCTGAATATTTTACAAACGTGAAAAACTTTGAGAAAAAGACACTAAATTACAAGGGGGAAAAAAAGCCAAACATTTAGACCAGGGGTCGGCAACCCGCGGCTCCGGAGCCGCATGTGGCTCTTTCATCCCTCTGCTGCGGCTCCCTGTGGCTTTGGAAAACAAATAATGAGTATTTAATTAAAATGTATTTTATTTTAGTTCATTAGTTTTTAAAATGCAATTCTAAATTTGAAGATTATGGTGATCTTGTAAAATCTAAAAAAAAAAAACGTGTTAAAGTTTAATCACCGTCAGCAAAAATCAACACAAAGTCGGAAGTCGTCACCCGCGATAACCCGGATGTGTTGTGTTCAAGCTACTGCTGTATTGTAAACAGCCCTGCGATTGGATAGTTGCAAACGATTGAACCAATCAAATGGCTCGTTGTATGCTTTTTCAAAGATTCATGGCAGCATGTTCTCAGGGATGTGATTTTCTGTTAATTCGCCGAATTCCGCTTTATTTTATCTTCCAGGAAGATAAAGTACGTTAAGTACGTTAGCGGCTTGTGGTCCACGAACGCAGTGAAGCTGCGCCCTTTCAGGCAGGACTGGAAGTGGCGTATGGCCACCGGTAATCGATATGACCAGGTGGAGAGTCATTAACTCTACAATGGCTGTATGAGCTGGGCTGGCGCGAGGGATTAAACGGTAATAAAAGTTAACCATCCCCTTTTATGATTCCAAACAGTTTGAAATTGACAGTGCACAGTGGACATTGACTCATAACTTTTGAACATTTCTAAGACTTGGCTGCATCAGTGATTGTGCAAAATGAACTGCTCAAGACTCAATGGAGATTGAAACTGGTGATCTGAAATGAATGCTGAAATTATAAAAAGTAATGGTATGTTGGAATTTTATTTCTATTATGGAACAGATAAAATTAACTGATTTTGATTTGATCAAGTGTTAAAGCATGTGATGGATAATGCTTGTTGGAATATTTTAGGAATGCTATCTTCTTGGAACATAAGTCAATATTATACAGTAATAAGTGGCATTCAGCTGTTTGTTTTATGTCATTTAAGCACAGTTCTGGTACTTAAAAATCATAAAAACCCAGGAGCTTCGGGGGGCTTTGCCCCCCTTCCCACCCCGACCCTGCTGGGGGACTATGTCCCCCAGACCCCCTGCTGAATTTTCAGATAATTTCCCCAACCCCAAATCACATCGCTGGTTCGTGTTGGAATTCTGAGCTTTCGGTATTGTTTTCAGCGGAATTATGAGATTTTTATCAAAGGATCAGGAGTCATCAGTGCTAGAAACAGCACTCTCCTTTCAACCCAATGTCAACCTTCAACCCAATGTCTTTTTTTTTCAGAGTTCAAAATGTTTTTGTTGCATGCAGAAATGTAATTTTGTTTTCTCTGCAGGAGTTCCCTGATTTCATAAATGCAACACATTATAGTTTGTTTGCCTGGACAGATCGCCAGTCCATCGCAGGGCCAACACAGAGAGACAGACAACCATTCACTCTCACAGTCATACCTAAGGACAATTTAGAATCCCCAGTTTGGTGCCAATTAACCTAACTTGCATGTTTTTGGCATGTGGGAGGAAACTGGAGAAATCCTGGAGTAAACCCACGCAGACACGGGGAGAACATGCAAACTCCACACAGATCACTGTTGGTCGGGGGCTGGGATCAAACCCAGGATCCCCCGGCCAAGGGTGAGTTGCTGTGCTGCCGCAGTGCTAACCACTTCTCCACCGCGCCGCCCACAACCAATCCACTAGTTGTCAAATTGAGAGTCTGGAGAACAAGTGAAGGATACAGATTTATATTATATTAATACATTTGAACAAGGAGCATTATGAGGAAACAGGATGAAAAGTAGCTTCTTCTAAATAAAACTTTCATCTCTAATTTATGAAAATATCAGGAACTAAAGCTGTGTGATCACTGTTGAAAGTAGGAGATGGGTGATATTTTTCAGATTTAAACAATTTATGAATGTGCTGATAATTAAAACTATGCAAAAATTATGGTCAGATATTCAGAAATTTATTTTTTAGCACAAAACAATTTATAATATATATCTAACATTTATTTCATGAATGAAGCTATATAAATGAAGCTATAAGCAGTTTTTTCCCACTGCTGTAGTAGGAATTCATTAATGCCACATAATATTCAGAGCTATGTACAGTATATAAAGAACTTTATAAGCAGCATAATCTTTATTTTAAAGGTCAAATTGCCGTTGCGGCTCTCAGCCACGTCTGTTTTAGTCGGAGACGGGCAAAACGGCTCTGCGGCTGGCAAAGGTTGCAGACCCCTGATCTAGACAATAAGAGCTTCAAATATTCTTGAAAGACAACAAATTTATAGGAAAAAAAAATAATTTATTTAAAAGAAGGAATAAATTCATGAGAAAAAACTGACACAATGACAAGAAAAACAAACCCGAATTTATAAGCTACACAAGTCACAAATTCATTACGAAAGCTGAAAATTATTGAGGAAAAAATGTGATCACATGTGAACAATAACAGTTATTGAAAATGTCTCAGAAAACAGGAAATTATAAAGACTTTCTACATTTGTTCAAAAAGGTTCGACATTCTTGAGGAAAATGTCTCAAAATTACAAGAGAGAAGCAGCACATTCACAAGGAAAAACATCTAATTTTTAATTACAAAAGGATGTAAAGACGTAAGACAGTAAATTATTGAGACAAAAGTGCAACGTAGGAAGAAAAAAGATGTAGAGGGAAAGGAAAGGACGCAAGGTGAGGTACGAGCTTGGGACGACACAGAATCTTTATTTCCCTCTAACATGTGCAGCCGTGACCCCAGCGCAGCCACACTGGGGCTAAGAAGACTTCTCCCAGTGTCTCTGCACTCTGCTTTTATACCTTTATTACTCATGCATAAAGACTGGAGCTGCTGACATTATGCATAGGTGCAGAATGTGAGCACCCCCTACATCTTCACATGCCTGCTTGGTGCGGCAGGAGGCAAAAGGCACATCTTTGTCTGGTTGGTTCCATGTTAATTTTCTTCTCCCAGGGAGATGTATTGTAACGTCGGGGCCATTTTAAGGGAGACAGGGATTTCCCAGCATGCTTTGACAGTTTGAAACGTTACTGTGTGTGTTAAATGTGTTATTTCTGAGTTATACTGCTGTGTCATTATAACTGCATTATAATGACCCAGCAGTGTTTAGCAGGATTAGGGCAAGATGTACCATGTGTGTGTAACCATGATTCAAACAGGGGTCTGGGAGAATGACCTCCACTCCTCTGTGCTCAGAAGCAGGTTGGGGGGGTCGGGGTGTGTGAAAAATAAATCAGGTTGATCACAGCCATCTGCTCCATTGTCTTTGTGTGAACCCTGCAAACGTCACACTGGTGTCAGGAGTGGGATATGGAGCAAGATGAGGATCCAGGCGGAGGTACAGCGGCCGGAGCGATTCATCGCTCAGCCGGGAATGGAGTGTAGAGCTGAGACGCCGGCCCCTGGAGAGCTTCGCCGCGATGGACGGAGCAGACCAGCAAACCAGCCCCGTTTCCCGCCCTTTTCAGGGCAGGACGGGCTGGCGATTCCAGAGCAATTAGGAGCGGCAGTCGACCGGGAGATGACCGTCCCATCCATCCAGCAGCGGGCCAAGATTCCCCGCTACAACGGCGAGAACCTGTTGGATGACCGCCTGGCCCAGGTCGAGTTGGCTGCCGCGCTGATCATCGGAGGAAACCACCGTGCTGAGAGCGAGTGGAGGAGGAGCTACGGCAGATCACAGCAGCGCGTGCACGAAGGAAACAGCCGTGGCGAAGCGAGGAAGGATGGCTTCCGCTGCACAGAGCCAGGGTACATGGCATGGTACTGCCCCGCACACAGCGCACGACAAACTGGCCCCTCGCCGACGTTAAATTAGAGCGAGGTGGCATGGACGGGGAAAAAGCCGCCTCCTGCAGATGCTTCCCCCGGCAGGTGACGTCACAGAGGCCTTTGGAGCGCAGCAGCAGTGGAGCAAGCAGGACAGATCCGGTCTTTTCTCGGGATCGGCAGGGGCTGGGCGCCTGGACGCGGGCCAGCGGCCGACTGGGAGGTCCTGGCAGCGGTGGGAGTCATGGGACTCCCGCTGCCAGAGGAGGAACTGTGCGTGTCCTACCGCTACACGATGCTTTTCCTTTCGGTGACGTCACGGAGGCCCTTGGTGCAGGAGCGACGCAGCGGAGCGAGCAGGATGAAGATGCGGCCACTTTCCAGGCGTGGCAAGGGCTGGACGCATGGACGCGGGCCAGCGGCCGCCTGGGAGAACTGGCAGCGGTGGGAGTCGGCCGGAGCGGGCCTGGGACTCCCGCTGCCAGGGAAGGGACTGTGCGTGGTCCTACAGAGGCTGTCAGATGTGTCCATCCGCCCGCTGATGGCCAAACCGGAACCCTACCCCAACCAGATACTCTGACCGAGACTCAGATGGCCCGTGCATGCCGCCCTGGCACCGGGCTGACTCGCGTTGGATTTCTGAAAGTGGACTTTGAATTTTCTGGGGACAGAAACCAGTCCGGGGGGGGGGGGGCAGTGTAACGTCGGGGCCATTTTAAGGGAGCCAGGGATTTCCCAGCATGCTTTGCCAGTTTGAAACGTTACTGTGTGTGTTAAATGTGTTATTTCTGAGTTACACTGCTGTGTCATTATAACTGCATTATAATGACCCAGCAGTGTTTAGCAGGATTAGGGCAAGATGTACCATGTGTGTGTAACCATGATTCAAACAGGGGTCTGGGAGAATGACCTCCACTCCTCTGTGCTCAGAAGCAGGTTGGGGGGGTCGGGGTGTGTGAAAAATAAATCAGGTTGATCACAGCCATCTGCTCCATTGTCTCTGTGTGAACCCTGCAAACGTCACAGTATAGACTAACTGTCCAGTCTGAACCTCCCGGTGACCTTCCTCCTCAGTCCATTGTTCTTGTGCTTCCTCCTGCCTCTCTGGGTGTGAGGGTAAAATCCCCCACACACTGTATATTGTGTCCACCACAATATGAATTTATGACACAAGTCACAAATTCAGAAAAAAAGTAAATTCATGAGTGAAAAGTGGAAATTTTTTTAATAAAGTTTCAACATCGTGTGAAAAAGCCTCGAATTTTCAACAAAAAAGAAAAATAATAAGAAAAAGTCACCAGTTAATGAGAATTGCCAAACTGATGTAAAAAAATGCACATTTGCAATCAATGATCTGTCCAATTTAAGTGGTAGAGTAGCTGAAACTGTACACGAGTAAAAGTATGTTGTCTATTAGTGGTGTTGGTGTTATCGCATTAATCATCCATTAACGGCGACAAATTTTGTGATTGCTTTTTGGCCGAGCAGCTCTCTGTACCAAAGCCACTCTGGCCATAGACACTGTGCGCACCATGCAGACATTGTGAAGTCAAACAAGCTGGATTACAGCCATGGAAATCCCCAAAGTGCTGTCATGTTTAAGTTCACAACGTTATCTGTCGAAGCTCTCACCTGGATAATTGTTACAGCCTCCTCCAAAACTTCACCTGGATGTTGGGTTGTTCTTCTGTGGAAGCTGGCTAGCTGGCTAGTAGCTACATGGTAGCTTATAGCTGACCTCCAGCAGTTGACACGGACAGAAATTCACTTGTTTTAATCCTCATAGCTTTGGATCCAACTGTTGGCTAGAACCAGTCTAAAAAAAATTCTCAAGCTGTGTTCGTAATGTCCATTCACTCCCGTCATTTTTTGCAGCACGGTGGGGTGTCATCACGGGCGAGATAGTTGTGTTCGCAATTTTTCTGCTAAAGGGGAAATTGTGTCAGTTGTGACACATGAGGTCCATGGTTGTGTGTTGATCTGCTTAAAAGTTGTGGATGTTTGGTATGGAGAAAGAGCAAGCTCCATTTGTGGCTGCTGGTTGGATGCTGAGTTGTGTTGCAGTGATAATATTGAGCCCTGGCATTCCGTTTTTTGCACATGCAGTCTACTTTTGAGAATTTTCTGGAGAATATCTTGGATAGCTTTTGTCATTTTGGATATGTTGACAGCTTTAATAAACCTACAGGTGAAGACAGAAAGCACATTTGTCCACTCCCGTGTTCATAACAGTATGACAAACGAAAAATTACCAACTTCAAGTGCTGATGACACGATTTTGATTTCATTTAATTTTTCAACACATAATACAGTATGACAAAATAGATTGGTTTGTGCAGTTCTAAGACAGGCTTTTTTCATGCGATATCCAACGTTCTTATGAGCGCCACGTCACAAATTGCGTCAGTGGCTGGAAAACCCCACGGCCAGGTTGTAGCATCAGCAACAGAACACAGCGCTTGGCTGCCCATTGTACAAGCAGGATGGAAGCAGTAGAAAACATCAACGATGGTTCCAGCACATGTAGTCTGGAATTGGTTTGTGTTGTCCAATCTTCAGACAATTATAATTCAGAAGAATGGGATGATAATGAAGAATCTGGGGGCATCAGACCTTACAGGTTTGAGCCGTGCCAAGCGGGCATCGTGCCAAGCAAGTCAGACTCAGAGTGACGGTGGAGAGGCACACATGGCCAGGGCAGCAGCAGCAACAAACACACGGCAAGGCAACACTAAGTGGTATGCTTTTGTTACAGATATGGCAACAAATTATTTGTTCATAAATATAATTTACTTAAACCCAATTTTTCAATAAAATCATAGCAGTGTATTCTCTGTGGCTCAGGCATCGGGTTTATTATGTATTCTCTTTTGAGTTCTTAGTTCTACCACTACCTTGGTGAGAAAGTCTGAGTGCCAATACCTGCCTGTGTCGTTCACAAGATCAGAGAGACCTTTCCACTACAAGACGGACAATATGTCGGTTTTAGTTATGCTGACTAACTACCTTTATGTTTTCAGGATATAGTTTTTCATTCAATAAATGTTTATCTGGCCACAACTGTTGTCAATTATTCCAAGAAAATGAAATTACTAAATATTTTTAGCATGATACTTGAAAATGTCATAACTGTTGTTATCATTTGGACGTTGCATGAAATCCTGGGTATCTGAACAAGAGATCAATTTTTTTTGTTTTTTTTTAGTAAATTAGAGCATACTCATGGCCATAAATTATCATTTTAAAGTTCAATTATCTGTAAAACCCCTTTAGAAATTAAAATTATCATCTGTAACTGATGGCAATATCCTTAAAAATAATGTATTCCCTATTAATGTCTCATAAAAAATGCAATTTTGTTTATCATTGTTTATTAACTGCTTTTGTCTTCCATCAACTGGCATGCGATTTTCAACAATAAGAAAATAGAAGCAACTGATAGTCCTTATTTTTTTCAAGAGTTTGGTCTCAAGAAAAACAATACTCATAACTGGTATAGCACACATGTACTATAACTATCAAAAATATTAAATTATTATAACCAGGAAAAGTCCAAATTAGTGGCAATGAATACAATATAGTCAGTTGGTGTCACGACCCGAGCCCGTGTTATCCTGTAGGCTCGGTTCTGACCGTTCTCTGTGGCTCAGGCAACGGGTTTATTATGTATTATATTTTGAGTTCTTGTTGTTTTCATGTCTGTGCTCCTTTTCTTATCCATGCCTGTAGCCGCCGCTCTGGCCGGCGGTTGTTGGGAAGCCATTTTGTCCCACTTTCAGGTGGGCACTGTCCATCCAGCATTCGGCAGTCCGACCATGTGCCCTCTCCATTTGACAGTCAGCTGTTTCGCCCCAGTAATTATCTTTCCTGCGCTTTGCCCAGTTGTGTCCAATTTGTCACACCAGCAGTGTTTGTACTTAGGCGGCTCTTGCCCGTCAAACACTGCTGGACCATTGTGGATGTGGTGAATCCTGCGCAGAAATCCTTTCATCCTGCTCCTCCTCATGCGCTCCTCCTGCATAAAAGCGCACGAAGAGGCTTATGACAGTTGGAGCTGAAGCGTGTGATGTGGTCTTTCATGGCTTGCTGTTTATCTAAGTCTGCAACACAACGCGAAGGCATAGCTGTAAAACTAAAACAAGAAACCAGAGAAACTGAGAGCTACAAAGCTGCTGGCATTCCAGTCAACAACACCAGCATCCGTTCTGTCGTTTACGTTATTTCAGCTTCCTCCTTCACTCGGTGGGCAGCACCACAGTCCAGTCAGTGGCTGCAGTTTTTTGATGATAACTAGTTTATGCAAGCGTGGTTGTAAATATTATATTGATCATCAACAATGACTTTTGGGTTTACACAACATGCTAAAAAATGTCAAAACCGTGTTATCAGCACTTTAAGGTACACTGTATCTGAATGGAAAAACACGTGATTAAAGCATTAGTAATAACGACTAAAGCAATATTCCAAAACAATCATGATGAAAAAATTTCATCGTCCAACACCTCTAATTATAATGTAACAAGGCACAACAGTTGTTTGTTGAAATGTTTATTTTCCCTTCAGAAGGGCCACTCAGCCAGACAAAGCAAATGGGCTGTTACCCAGACAACAAAAACCTGAATATGTGCACTTCCTTGTTAAGATTGAAAAACAATGCTACCGGGGAGCAGTTACTCTTCCACACAGTGGGCTATTAGCTGCTTTTCTTATTAAACATCATAAAGAGGAGAAAATGTAAAACTCCCTGATTGGCTGAGCTGCCCTCAAAGTCAATTTTCTTCTATTCTGGCAGAGAAAATACTGATCAATGTTTTTATTTTATTCATATCATTTAGATGATATTAGAAAACACATGTAGATCACTGATACTTGATTTGACTTGTAACTTCATCAGGTACTGAGCTGCAGGAATTTTGAGTTTTTTGGTCATCTTCAATATTTTATCCAGTTTAAAGTAGAACTGAACTCACCTTTTTGCCAAAAAAGTAGAATAGCAGATTAATTCCTTATTACCTATTGTATTTTTCAACACATAAAAGAAATTTTTAGGCCGTGCGATGGCCAAGCTATAAGCCGATAAACTTTTGCCTCTGGCTGGCAGTGCCAAACAAACCGGAAGTAGTGCAGACGACGTCACGAGTGTGACCCTTATCAAAACAACAATGGCAGATGATAGCAGTTCCAGCAGTCAAGAACACCAGAGTTTTCAGAGTGAAGAGGCATTCAGGATCGGTGACAAGACAGAGGAGGATGCAGGAGTGTCAAGTGAACAGGAAGAGAGCGAGGGAGGCATCGAACCGTACAGATTAGAGCCAGAATTTTCGTGGGATTCTGGCACCGACTCAGACCGCAGCAATGATGGGGAGGAGAGTCGCTTATTGAATACAGAATGGTGAGTCTTTACTTTGGCATGTTTGGGGTGTCAGGATAAGGAAAATTAACAATAAAAAGAAAGGGAAAAAAACCATCAGCATTTTTCCAACTTATTACAGTGATCCCTCACTTATCGCGTTTAATGGGGACCAGAACCGACCGCGAAAAGTGAAAAACCGCGACGTAGCGTCACCCCCCCCCCCCCAAGGGCGTCACAAGCACTATTTTGCACAAAAAGGCACAAGAGAACAGCGAAAAGTGCCACTAAGCAACACGAGCGATAAAGAACAATGAATGCGGTCTTCCTTCGCTGGGTATAGGCACTCGGCAGGGAGCGAAGCTGGGTAAAACGTCTCGGCCAATCAGCTTGCGAGGTAAAACGTCTCGGCCAATCAGCTTGCGAGATTCCTGAGCGGTGAAGAGGTGGGCGGAGAGGAGTGGAGTTGTGGTCAGAGAGGTAGATTTTCAGTTGTGCGGGCTCTCCGTGTTGATACCTGATGTTCTAATGTAGTCTCCCTGCCTTCTACATTAGAACATCAGGTATCAACACGGAGCCCACTCCTCTCCGCCCACCTCTTCACCACTCGGGAATCTCGCAAGCTGATTGGCCAAGACGTTTTACCTCGCAAGCTGATTGGCCGAGACGTTTTACTCAGCGAAGGAAGACCGCATTCATTGTTCTTTATCGCTCGTGTTGCTTAGTGGCACTTTTTGCTGTTCTCTTGTGCCTTTTTGTGCAAAATAGTGCTCGTGACGCCCTTGGGGGGGGGGGGGGTGACGCTACTTCGCGGTTTTTTCACTTTTCGCGGTCGGTTCTGGTCCCCATTAAACGCGATAAGTGAGAGATCACTGTATATCTAGAAACGCATCGCTTCCCGGTCGCTTTTCCTCCCCCTTTCGTCGCCATGACAGCTTTCCTTGGCCACTGAAGAGATCTTCCCAGGTGTTGGAAGTGTTTTGTAGTCGACTATCATGACAAAATGCACCAAAAACAACCAGTGTCGACGTGCTCGCAATGGTAAACATGAGGACTGGGTCACACTCGTGACGTCACGCAGAACTCCGGCTGCACTTCGGCGGATTTGTCTGATTTTTCAGGGCGGGAAATTCAAAATCGCGATTTTCTCCAAGATTCCGGGATTTGTGGAGGGGGGTGCCAATGATAAATTATCTTTATAATTGTATGTACTATCACCCAGTGCCGTTCAGTTCAGTTCTACTTTAATGTCAGTGTAATGAAACAGTTTTACAGATATTGACCTCAGAAACTCCCACAACTCTGTTTTATTTGGCGTCCCCAAACAAATGTAGCCACGCCATGCCACTGTTCACGCCATGATGGTGCAGTGACTACACCTGTGTGTCTTTGTGGGGGTGAGATCACACCTGAAAACTGACTGACCACAGTCACACAGAAGCCAACCGAGGCACAGGCTGAGCAGCTGGAATTTTAGGTTCTCCAATTTATTTTATTTCTCTATCTAACAAGTGAACTATAGGTAACTATTTATTCAGACAGACATTTATTGAGAAAAAGAAATCCTTACAATTTCAAGTTTTTTCAAGAACTTTTTGTAAAATTCAATCACTTTTAAAACCCTTAAAATACAATATTAAAATTCATGCATTTTTAAGGATTTCCAGCACCCGTGGCAACCCTGGTTGTGATCTGGCACTATGCAAATGAAGCTGATTTGAAAATTAATGAAGTGAACTGAGTTGATTGAGCAACAACAACAGAGAAGGAAAAGTCGGACACACAATCAAAACATGGAGCATCTCTGCTTTCTAAATGAAATGTTGGTTCAGACATTTAAGGGATCTGAATCCAGTACAGCATGATCTCAGGGCAGAGGTTGCATGAAATGAAAATTGTCCTTCATTGACAGATATTTCTCAGCAATGACAGAAAAATCTGAAAGCTATCAGTCATTTGACAGATTACACTGAAGGTGATCTCATTAAAATGAGATTGTGGAGATGTGAGAATGACGAGGCAGAGTTCTCTCAAGTCAGCTTTATTCACATCACCATCATCTCAAAACAGAAAAAGAGATCCACACAGGAAACTCTCGTCCTTAAATATCAGGACTCTTACACTTCACAGGTCACATGTATCACAGACCACCTTGCATTATAAAGACAGTCACAATGCATTCTCTCTCCATGATATCACTTCCACTGTCTACAATGCATCCCTTCTTTAATCCTTTAATTAAACCCCCCACAGTCTCAAGCCTTGCATACCAAAGCTAAGATTCTTGCAGCTTCCTGTAATCACCAAGGAAGCTGCCTTTGTTCTGACCTAAAATGTGAGTCACAAAACAGGTCCCGTATGTGTGTCCACCACAAGATAATGGATCATAACAGAATTTTTACAACCATGTCTGTCAAAATGACAGATAAAGTCTAGCGCAACCTGGGTCTCAGGATTTCTAGACTTGAACCTGTAACCCAGAATCAGAATCAGCTTTATTGCCAAGTATATTTACAGGTAAACGTACGAGGAATTTGACTTGACATTGGGCGCACACGTTAGGCGCATCCAATGACGCGGCAGCCATGCAAGGCGCCTGTCATAACAGTGGGGGGTAAAGAGGGGGAGGAGGGGAGGGGGGGGAACACAATAGGCAGAGAGAAAAAAGCATTGTTGATCAAAATAAAGCTGATTTTATGACCAAAATTGTGATTACAAGAAAAAAACTCTCAAATGCGCAATTAGCAGACAATAGAAAGATCACACAATAACAAGCGAGAGAGACCAGTGTATGTAGTCAGCATATGATCAGTGTGTAATGCAGTGTGGAGGTGTGTCAATTGCTGGTGAACAGCAGAGGGCACCCCCTGGCAACGGATAGTCATGTGTTCTACACGGCATGTCCAGAGTTTATCTCTCCTCATGCAGGTGGCAAGTTCTGTAAACACATGAGCGCTGTCCTCGAGGAGCTCGATCTGCAGAACAACAGCCATTGTTTGTCGATGTTTGGGTTAGCAGAGCCGCTTCTTCCGCTTATCACCATCGAGGAGGAATGTAAACAGGGCACCAAAACAAGGTCAAATCTGCACAGTGCACACAGAGAATAGAATTTTCCTCTCTCATGCATTTCTGCACTTCATAATTTCCATATACAGGCTTAAAACATTCCTGGAGAGCACTAGCGACTCGCAAGATGTATTCCACCATCTGAATCAGTTCCCATTCAGTTCACCATGCCGCTGTTCGTGCCCTCCCCAACTGGTCGAACTTGGTGAAGGAGCTTGCTTGGGTCCGCGTTGAACAGCTCCTTAACCATCCACAATTTCTGATACATCAGGAGCTCCAAAGCCAAAAAAAGTCCTGTGATCATGCCAATAGATGTCTTCTGCTCCAATCTTACAGACACATGCGTCCCAATGTTCATAAGTCTTCCCCTTGGGTTCCCCCCTGACCCGATCTTCTTTTAAAGTGGTGGCAATCACATTTAAGCCGCTTTCCAGATCCATAATTCCGTTTAGATTAGGATTCAGCAGAAGGAGCGACTAAACACAGACAAAACGCAACATTGCAAGCTGGGATCAGAAGGGAGAGGATTAGGAGGGAGAAGGAAGAAAGGCGTCTGCTCTCTCTGAGTGCCGGAAGAAAAGGAGGAGGAGGAGCTTCCTGTCTCACAAGATATCAAAGTCAATGTGAAAGGTGTCTCACTTTTCCTCTCCTGTGGCTCATTCCCTGTGATTTTAAGAGATTAACTCCAGTAAAAGCCTTTCCACATTCAGCACATAGGTTTATTTAACTTTACTGTGGGGAGTTGATGTTTTCCTAAGTTACTTTTCTTCATAAAGGCCTTCAAACATTGAAAACACACAAACGGATTACCTCCATAATGGATGACTTCATGTTTTCTTAAACTGCTCGTCTTTTCCACACTGTTGACATACAAAATGGTAAACTCCAGTGTGGATGAGTTCACGTCTTCTTAAGTTACTCATGTGAGTAAAGGTCTTTCCACACTGACCACACACAAACTGCTTAACTCCAGTGTGGATGAGTTCATGTCTTCTTAAGTGACGCATCAGAGTAAAGGCCTTTCCACACTGACCACACACAAACTGCTCAACTCCAGTGTGGATGAGTTCATGTTGTCTTAAGTTACCCCTTTCAGTAAAGGCCTTTCCACACTGACCACACACAAACTGCTTAACTCCAGCGTGGATGAGTTCATGTCTTCTTAAGTGACGCATCAGAGTAAAGGCCTTTCCACACTGACCACACACAAACTGCTGAACTCCAGTGTGGATGAGTTCATGTTGTCTTAAGTTACCCCTTTCAGTAAAGGCCTTTCCACACTGACCACACACAAACTGCTTAACTCCAGTGTGGATGAGTTCATGTCTTCTTAAGTGACGCATCAGAGTAAAGGCCTTTCCACACTGACCACACACAAACTGCTTAACTCCAGTGTGGATGAGTTCATGTTGTCTTAAGTTACCCCTTTCAGTAAAGGCCTTTCCACACTGACCACACACAAACTGCTTAACTCCAGTGTGGATGAGTTCATGTGTTCTTAAGTGACTCATCAGAGTAAAGGCCTTTCCACACTGACCACACACAAACTGCTTAACTCCAGTGTGGATGAGTTCATGTGTCCTTAAGCTATCAGTTTGAGTAAAGGCCTTTCCACACTGACCACACACAAACTGCTTAACTCCAGTGTGGATGAGTTTATGTCTTCTTAAGTGACTCATCAGAGTAAAGGCCTTTCCACACTGACCACACACAAACTGCTTAACTCCAGTGTGGATGAGTTCATGTGTTCTTAAGCTACCACTTTGAGTAAAGGCCTTTCCACACTGACCACACACAAACTGCTTAACTCCAGTGTGGATGAGTTCATGTGTTCTTAAGTTACCACTATGAGTAAAGGCCTTTCCACACTGACCACACACAAACTGCTTAACTCCAGTGTGGATGAGTTCATGTTGTCTTAAGTTACCCCTTTCAGTAAAGGCCTTTCCACACTGACCACACACAAACTGCTTAACTCCAGTGTGGATGAGTTCATGTGTTCTTAAGCTACCACTTTGAGTAAAGGCCTTTCCACACTGACCACACACAAACTGCTTAACTCCAGTGTGGATGAGTTCATGTGTTCTTAAGTTACCACTATGAGTAAAGGCCTTT
The DNA here is from genome assembly GCA_020510985.1 of Pholidichthys leucotaenia. Classification (NCBI taxonomy): domain Eukaryota; kingdom Metazoa; phylum Chordata; class Actinopteri; order Cichliformes; family Pholidichthyidae; genus Pholidichthys; species Pholidichthys leucotaenia. The sequence goes on along the minus strand of CM035836.1, from coordinate 23,422,267 downwards.
CCACACTGACCACACACAAACTGCTTAACTCCAGTGTGGATCAGTTTATGCATTTTTAAGCTGCCCAACAGTGTGAAACCTCTCCCACATTCTTCACCAAAGTATTGTTTATGCCTAGTGTGGCGTTTTCTCCGTATTCTTTTTCTACTCTTGTCACTGTGTGATTTCACTTCATTTGCTGCAGTTTGAGGATCTTCATCTTCCTGAAGCTGCTGAGGTTTCACTCCATTTTTCCTTTCATGTTCCTGTAGCAACAAGGGCGAAGAAAAAACAGGCTGTGAACATACAGTGCTGTGAAAAAGTATTTCAAAAAAGTATTCCACACAATCATTGATGTGGAAACACTCAGCATTAAAAGAAGGGAGTGTCTATTCATAGTTTCAAGATGACGTCACACGGCTGTCAGCTACTATATGGGCGGTGTTGTGTATGTAAATTGGCTGTATTACTAAGATGGCGGCTGGGGTGGACATGGACTAGCTACCGGTGGTGGCGGGGTGACTAACTACCGAATTCCGGTGGTGACGCCACTCGAGGTATAAAGGAAGTGGGCAGAAGAGGCTCTGCCTCTTTCGTCGTGGGAGCCACCTGGCAAGCAGGCGAGTGCCGTAAACCTCTTTATGTAAATAACTATCATTGTAATAAAGCTCCGTAAACTACATCAGTTGTGCATTTGCTTTTACCCAATTATGGACACAACATACAGCCATGTTGGCAGGAAGCTACCGAGGGAATTCTATTTCATTAAAGCCGAAAATTATATCAAACTGATTCAAAACTGATGTAACTTTATTTCCATATTGTGTATTGAAAGTAGGGATGGGCATTCGGTGAAATTTTCTTCACCGATCATCGGGAGAATTAATGATTAATAATCGGTTAATCATTAACATTTTTAGGTACGTAACAAGGCAGGTAGACTACATTAGAACATCAGGAATCAGCACGGAGAGCCCTCTCTCTGTGTTTGTGTTGGCTCGGCTCGGGAATCTCGCAAGCTGATTGGCCGAGACGTTTCACCCCGCAAGCTGATTGGCCGAGACGTTTTACCAGCTTCTGTCCTGCCGAGCGGCCACCCAACAAACGAAGACCGCATTCATTGCTCTATCGCTCGTGTTACTTAGTCTAGCCGCGCAGAATTTTTTGCTGTTCTCTTGTGCCATTTTGTGCGAAATAGTCTTCCCGTCGAGCCACTACGCCGCCTCCTGCAGCTTCCCTCGACGTGTGTACACCGAATCTTCATGACCTTCTCAATAAAGTTTCTGAAAAAAAAAAAAAATCTTCACGACCGCCATTACTCAGCGCGCAACCACTGTTGGCGGTTTCTTCGCGTAATAAGGGTGCTCCATGGACCCTGTTGATGAGGTATATTTGTATGCTGCATTGCAGTGATTGCAGTACACCTGGTCATTTTTTAAATTGAAATGGTCCCACGCAACACTTCGCCGTAACCGCTTCATGATTTGGCAATTGCCCTACGGAAGCCCGCATGTATCAACTGAGGCACGCCAGGGTACGGCGATGGTGTAATGTTGCCCCCTGGTGCCCAAATTTTGCCATTGCATTGTTTGAGGACGGCCGTGCACTAGGCCTAAATTACCTCGGATTGTTTAAAAAAAAAAAACGGTTTGTCGACGAAAATGAACTTCCTCGGTGAAATTCTTAATGATCAATTATCGGTTAATCGGTAAATTATGCCCATCCCTAATTGAAAGACCTTCAAAATGATATTTAATTTGTACAAAGTGCAAAAAAAAACTGACCGAGAAAAAGATGATTTTGGCTAGGCTGAAAACTTGCATTCGATTGGTCAGGAATTATGTCTTCCGCAAAAATAAAGATATTTTTAGAAAATATGATTTCTAAGCTTTCAAATGACACCAGGAACTCATGGAGCTTTTTTTCCGGGACTTGCTGCTAGCAAACAAAGAATCATGATTTATGACTTCTCGTGCCGAATGACGCGGTGCACATTAAGCACCACACTTTCAAACTACAGGATAATATGAAGATTCAAATTACTATTTAGCCCTCCTTGCCAACTTCTTACCTGTGAACACAGCTGTGTCCACACAGGCAAGACAGAAAATGTCTCACGCTCAGCGACGCAGATGCTTCTAATCATTCCAGGTGATTAGGTCTCCGTACGGACCACACTTGGATCCTGCTCACTGTTATGTATGTAAATCGTGACCCAGTTATGAGACCGGGTGGTGAACTAGATAGGACTTTATTATAGACTCACATATAATACAGAGGTGCTCTCACTAGGCTGAGAGGTGGTCAGAGAGACCGCCCCTCTTCCACACAGCCCTCTTATACTCCGGGTGACGTCACCACCCGTGTTACACCATAATATGTCCTACGAACAACACTTCATTCCTTCCCCTTCAAAATGGTCCAAAATACACATACAGTAGAGACCTTCCCCAATTTGGAACCTTAATCACGCACTAAAATAAACTTAAGAATATCAAATATGGATCAGGTGGACTACTGTTCCACCCCCACACGGCTAGATGGATTAATCTGCTGTCTTTGCTAAAACAGTCTTTTAAAACTAAAATCGCCGTGCAAAATCGAGAGCAACTCATACCGGCTCGGACGTCGCTCGGGTTAACAAGGTCAGGACTTCCTGGCAGCGGAAGGCGAATTACAGAGCTGCGTGGAGGAATCTGATCAGACCTAAGTGAAACAGTCATTGTCGCCCCCGACAGACTGCTCTGATGATGATGATGAAGCTGTTGAATACCCAGTGTTAAAGGGGGTTGTGTGTTTCCCCACACACAAAGGACACAAAATTAAGAGCAAAATGTCAAAATAAAGTTGCAACCAGGGAAAAAAAAAAACGCACATGTCCAAGAATAAAGATGAGATTAGATAAAGATCTTAATCCTACACTTGGTAAATCAGGAACTACATTTTGTCATAATTTTGTGACTTTTTTCTTGTAAATTTTAGGGCTTTTTTTACACTCCATTTCTGCTGAAGTTGGGACATTGTTTCCTCCGCCAAAAGGGGAGGTTATGTGATCATCGGCGTTGGGTTGTCTGTTTGTCGAGTGGATCGTCACTTCCTTGTGGTAACGTATCGTCACTTCCTGTTTTGCTGTCTGCCTGTGTGGTTTGCTCTCCAGCTCTCGAGCCACTAGCTATGGCTACTACCTCTCTTTCCTCTCCTCCTCTGGTGTGCTCTCTCTGTCAGATGTTTAGCTACACCTCTGCCTCTTTTAGTGATAACGGTAAATGTAATAAATGTTGTCTTTTTGAGGCGCTCGAGGCGAGGTTGTCTGATTTGGAATCCCGGCTCCGCTGCATTGAAACACCGTCTGCGCCAGTTAATCTCGACGGACGCCCATTAGCTGCAGCGGAGCTAGCTAGCTTAGGTCCCCCTGTCACCGGTTCCCCGGCTCTCCTCTGCAGCGAGGAGACTGGGTGGGTGACGGTGAGAAGGAAGCCTAGTCGCAAAGCCCCGGTTCACCACCAACCTGTTCACGTTTCTAATCGTTTTTCCCCGCTCAGCGACACACCCGCTGAGGAAAAAACTCTGATCATTGGTGACTCTGTAGTCAGAAACGTGAACCTAGAGACTCCATCGGCCATAGTCACATGCATTCCTGGGGCCAGAGCAGGCGACATCGAGTCAAATTTGAAAATGCTGGCTAAAAGTAACTGTAAATATTCCACAATTGTTATTCACGCCGGCATTAATGACATCCGTCTCCGGCAGTCGGAAGTCACGAAACTTAATATAGAATCGGTGTGTGACTTTGCAAAAACGATGTCTGCCACTGTAGTATTCTCTGGGCCCCTCCCCAATCTGACCAGTGATGACATGTTTAGTCGCTCGTCATCCTTGAACCGCTGGCTGTCTGTGTGGTGTCCTAAAAATGACGTGGGCTACATTGACAATTGGAGCTCTTTTTGGGGAAAACCTGGTCTTATGAGACGAGACAGCATTCATCCCACTTTGGATGGTGCTTCTCATTTATCTAACAATCTGGCATCTTTTTTATCCAAATTTCCAAAACCATGACTACTCAGAGTTGGGACCAGGAAGCAGAGTCGCAGTCTTACACGCCTCTCTGCAGCTCCTCTTCATCCGCCACCCCTCAGCTTAGCCCCTGTCTTCCCCATCAGAGAATCGTTGTCTGCTCCCTCCAAAGTAAATAAAAATATAATGTATAAGCATCCCAAAGTGATAAAGCAAAATATTGGTAAAACTCAAATTAAACATAAAGCCTCTAAATTGAATGATTTGGCCTCTGTTCCTCCTCATAATTTAAAAATTAAATGTGGTTTATTAAATATTAGGTCTCTAACTCCCAAGTCTCTGTTAGTCCATGATCTGTTAATTGATTATCAGATTGATTTAATTTCCCTTACAGAGACTTGGTTAGGACAAGAGGATTATGTTGGTTTAAATGAATCAACTCCCTCTGGTTATTTAAACTGTCAAAATCCCAGAAGTTCTGGTCGTGGAGGAGGAGTAGCATCAATTTACCATTCCAAATTACTAGTTAATGTAAAGCAAAAAACATGTTATAATTCCTTTGAGGGCCTGGTCCTCAGTGTTGGGCACTTTAGCAATTCCAGGTTAAACCCAATTTTATTTGCCATAGTTTATCGTCCCCCATCAACCTATTCAGAATTTTTATCCGAATTTCCTGATTTCTTAGCTGATTTAGTGCTGAAATCTGATAGAATAATTATAGTAGGGGACTTTAATATACATGTGGATGTAGATAGTGACTGCCTTAATGTGGCTTTTAATTCAATATTAGACTCGATTGGGTTTTCTCAGAAAGTAGGAAATTCTACTCATTACCTCCACCATACATTGGACCTTGTTCTGACATATGGCATAGAAATAGAAAATCTTGTAGTGTCTCCTCATAACCCTGTACTGTCAGACCATTGTCTGTTAACCTTTGATTTTACTATTTCTGACTATTTGGCTCCTAAAGAAAAATATTATCACAGTAGATGCCTCTCAGATGATGCGGTTTCCAAATTTATGCAGATTGTTTCCTCTATGCCATGTGTCAACACAACGGAAATAAGCTATAGACAGCTTGCTCCTTCTGTAATTGATAACATGGTGGATAGTGTTTCAGCTTCTCTGCATCAAGCTCTAGACTTGGTGGCCCCCTTAAAAAAGAAAAAGTCTAAGAGATTTTTAACTCCTTGGTTCAACACAGAAACTCGTAGCTTAAAACAGAAGACTCGTCAATTAGAAAGAAAATGGCGCTCTACTAATTTAGATGAAATCTATTTAGCTTGGAGAAATCATCTTTTAATTTATAAAAAATCTCTTAGAAAAGCTAGAACGAGTTATTACTCTGCATTAATAGAAGAGAACAAGAATAATCCCAGGTTTCTTTTCAGTACTGTAGCCAGGTTGACAAAGAGTCAGGACTCTGTCAATCCTAGCATCCCCTTAGAGCTTACTAGTCAGGACTTTATGAACTTTTTCAATAATAAAATTTCATCCATCAGAGATAAAATCAATCAGATTCTTCCCACAGTTAACTTAAATACTGTAACTACTACAACTCCTTCTATTGATGTCTGTCTTGATGAGTTTACTCCAATCGACCTTTGTGAGTTAGACAAAATAGTTTCCTCATCCAAACCTTCAACTTGTCTTTTAGACCCTATTCCTACCAGGTTATTTAAAGAAGTCTTCCCACTTATTGGTAGCTTTATTCTTCATTAACTTTAGGCCATGTACCGCAGGCTTTTAAAACGGCTGTAATTAAACCCTTACTCAAAAAGCCAACGCTAGATCCAGGAGCTTTAGCTAACTATAGACCAATCTCTAATCTCCCTTTCATTTCAAAAATCTTAGAAAGAGTTGTTGCTACGCAATTATTTGACCACCTGCAGGGAAATGGTTTATTTGAGGAGTTTCAATCTGGGTTTAGAATCCATCATAGCACTGAAACAGCCTTAGCGAAGGTCACTAACGACCTCCTCATTGCATCTGATAATGGACTAGTTTCTGTACTTGTCCTTTTAGATCTTAGTGCAGCTTTTGATACTGTTGATCATAATATTCTACTTGATAGATTAGAACACTATGTTGGACTTAATGGAACTTCGTTGCAGTGGTTTAGATCTTATTTATCTGATAGGTTCCAGTTTGTTCATGTAAATGATGAGTTTTCTCTCAGCTCAAAGCTTAGTCATGGAGTTCCACAGGGATCTGTGCTTGGCCCTACTCTTTTTAGTTTATATATGCTTCCGTTAGGCAACATTATTAGAAAGCACTGTATACATTTTTACTGTTATGCAGATGAGACACAATTATACCTGTCAATGAAGCCAGATGATACTAATCAATTAGCCAAGTTAGAAGCCTGTCTTAAGGAAATCAAAGTTTGGATGACTTGTAATTTCCTGCTATTAAATTCAGATAAGACTGAAGTCATTCTTGTTGGTCCAAAAAACCTTAGAAATTCCTTTCCAAATCAAACTTTCAGTTTGGATGCAGTTACTCTTTCTCTTAATAGCTCTGTGAGGAACCTTGGAGTTATTTTTGATCAGGATTTGTCCTTCAATTCACATATTAAATTTGTTTCTAAGACTGCCTTCTATCATTTGCGTAATATTGCCAAGATTAGGAGCATCTTGTCTCAGAGTGATGCTGAGAAGCTGATCCACGCTTTTGTTAGCTCGAGATTAGATTATTGTAATTCTTTATTATCAGGCTGTCCTAAAACATCTTTAAAAAGTCTTCAGCTGATCCAAAATGCTGCAGCAAGAGTTTTAACAGGTACTAGAAAGAGAGATCATATCTCTCCGGTTCTGGCCTCCCTTCATTGGCTTCCCATAGAGTTTAGAATTAAGTTTAAAATCCTTCTTCTTACTTACAAAGCTCTAAACAATCAGGCTCCTTTTTATTTAAAAGATCTGATACTACCGTATCATCCTAACAGAGCACTACGCTCCCAAAATGCAGGTTTACTTGTAATACCTAGAATCTCCCAAAGTACAATGGGAGGCAGAGCCTTCAGTTATCAAGCTCCTCTCCTGTGGAATCAGCTGCCAATCTGGATTCGGGAGTCAGACTCGATCTCTGTTTTTAAGAATAGGGCTAAAACCTACCTTTTTGATATAGCCTACAATTAGGGAGGGATCATGTGTTTCTGAACCCTCCCTTAGTTATGCTGCTAATAGGTTTAGTCAGCCGGGGGACCTCCAATAATGCACTGGGCCTCACTCCTTTCCTCACTCTCTATATTTTTTTTTTGCTGGTCATTAACATTTGTTTGTTCTCTCCCATAGATTGAGTCCCCATCGTGCTGTTTGCTCTCTACATGTCTGTTCTTTTCTTCTTCTCTGTCCCCTCACCCCCCAGCCAGTCGCAGCAGATGACTGCCCCTCCCTGAGCCTGGTTCTGCTGGAGGTTTCTTCCTGTTAAAAGGGAGTTTTTCCTCTCCACCGTCGCCAAGTGCTTGCTCACAGGGGATCGCCTGATTGCTGGGGTCTTTCTGCAACTGTGGGGGTTCCCCCCTACAGTTGATAGTGCTATGAGATGACTGTTGTTGTGAAATGGCGCTATATAAATAAAGTCGAATTGAATTGAATTGTTAGCAAGATAACTCAAAAAGTTATGGACGGATTTTCATGAAATTTTCACAGATTGTCAGAAATGGGGTATCCTACAGCTGATTACATTTTGGTGGTGATCCGGATCACCGTCCACAAGAAAACCGCCATTACGCAAAATGCGATTTTCGTGAATAACTACTAAACCACTAATCCTATCATTGTCAATCCAATTGTTGTGAATCCAATTGCCAGTCATATGTTTTCATGGTCAAGGAATCTGAAAACGTACACACAAACACTGTATGGGGGGGAACTGTGGCGCTAAACCGCCATTACGGGAAATGCCATTTTCGACAATAACTAATGAACCACTAATCCTATCATTGTCAATCCAATTGCTAGTCATATGTTTTCATGGTCAAGCAATCTGAAAACGTACACACAAACACTGTATGGGGGGGAACTGTGGCGCTAAACCGCCATTACGGGAAATGCCATTTTCGACAATAACTACTGAACCACTAATCCTATCATTGTCAATCCAATTGCTAGTCATATGTTTTCATGGTCAAGGAATCGGAAAACGTACACACAAACACTGTATGGGAGGAACTGTGGCCGCCATTATGGAAAATGCCATTTTCGTGAATTACTACTGAACCACTAATCCAATCATTGTCAATCCAATTGCTAGTCATATGTTTTCATGGTCAAGGAATCTGAAAACGTACACACAAACACGGTATGGGAGGAACTGTGGCCGCCATTACGGAAAATGCCACTTTGGTGAATAACTACTGAACCACAGCTTGTCATATGTTTTCATGACCAAGGAATCTGAACACTGTATGGGGGGGAACTGCGGCACTTGGCGGAGGTCTGCGCTCTCCGAGTGCTTTTCTTTTTTTCCACAATATCTTTATTGAACCTTTTTTTTTTTTTTTTTTAACAAACATGATACAAACAATCAAACACTAACACTAAAGTACTACAAAAAAAAAAAAAATGCACTAAAAACACCAACAACCACCAACAAAATCAAGTCTTCAACAATGCTCCTCTGTTTAGTCTAGACAATCCAATACATAAGTATACATATTATGTTCACCAGTTTGGAATTTACAAGGTCCACACACATCATTCACCTTCTTCTTCAAGAGTTATGTTTAAATTTTTTACATAATCAATAAAAGGTCTCCATATATTCTCAAACACAATTTCCTTTGATTTTAGTATATATGTTATTCTTTCTAATGGAAGGTTTGTTAACATCTGTCTTAACCACTGAGTCACATCTGGTCTATGAGTCTTTTTCCATAATAGTGCAATACATTTTTTGGCATTAAGCAAACTGAGGTCTATGAATGTTCTTTCACTTTTATTAAAATTATGCTTTTCTGGGTACAGACCCAACAAAAACAGTTTAGGATTCAGTATGATTTGTTTTGAGATTATTTTTTCAATTGTTACCCTCACCTCTTCCCAAAACATTCTTATTAATCTACATTCCCATAAACAATGAAATAGGGTTCCTTTACTTTCCATGCATTTTGTGCATGTATCTGGTATATTTTTGTTATATCTATTTAACTCCTCCGGTGTAACATACATCCGCATTAACCATTTGAAATGTATCAATTTAAGGCGTGCATTTATTGATTTGGTTTGAGCTTCTGTACAAGCCAATTCCCATTGTTCCTCCGAAATTTCAATTTGCAGATCTTCTTTCCAGTAGTTTAATCTTTTCAGTGAATTTTCACTTGAAGATAGTGTCAATGAGTTATAAAACTCTGAAATAATACCCTTTCTTTTACTATCTTTCATCATCATTTTTTCCAAGGATGAATAAATAGGTCGAGTGAGAGCTTTATTTTGATTTGATCGAATAAAGTTTCTAAGTTGAAGATATTTAAAAAAATGTGTTCTATTGAGATTAAATTTGATCCTCAGCTCTTCAAAAGACATTATGTTGTCTGCACCTGGCAAATATAAATCCTGAATCTTTTGTATCCCTTTTAAATTCCATACTTTAAATACAGCGTCCGCTCTCCCTGGTTTAAAATATTGATTACCCCATATTGGACTAAATTGTGACAATAACTGTGGTTCTTTTAAATAGTTTTTAGCTTCACACCATATTTTGATCATATGCTTTACAAATGGATTTTTAACTTGTTTTTGTAATTTTTTTGCCGAATCTGAGTATATGAATATGGGAAGAGGTAAAGGTAAATTGTATGATTCCATTTCAGTCCAGTGAGGGAGATCATTTGATGAAAAATAATATGTCATAGACCTCAGTTGTGCCGACCAATAATACAACATAAAATTTGGACATTTCAGACCTCCACGATCAAATGGTAAATATAATAAAGACAAACGTAATCTAGCCCTCCTGTTGTTCCATATAAATTCCACTAACTTTTTTTTTATTCTTGAGAATAGATCTAAAGGTGGTGATAAGGGAATGTATTGAAATAAATAAAGTATTTTAGGTAAAATATTACTTTTAAGTATATTGATTCTCCCGATCATCGACATTGGTAGTGACATCCATCTCTGAGTTAACTCACTGATATCTGACATTAAGGCTTCATAGTTGACACTGGCGACTGATTCTAGCTTAGGCATAATTTGGATTCCTAAATATTTAAACTGATTTACAACATTGAATTGATTTACCTCAGGGGCTGAGTAATTTCTCTGGGTCTCATTTAGCATTAATATTGAAGATTTAGTTTTATTTATTTTATATCCTGATATTTCCCCAAAATTCTTTATTAAATTCAACAAGGTTGGAATTGATTTTTTTAGATTCGACATAAACAAAATTATATCATCGGCGTACAGGGAGATTTTATGTTCTGTTGGTCCAACTTTAATTCCATATATTTGTGAATGTAAACGTATCGCTATCGCTAAAGGTTCAATTGCCATAGTAAACAGTAAAGGTGAAAGTGGACAGCCTTGTCGACATCCTCTATTGATTTTTATTGGTTTTGAAATATTGTTATTTGTTAGGATTTCTGCTGTAGCATTATTGTATATTATTTGAACCCATTTTATGAAATTATTTCCAAGTCCAAACCTTTGTAGGACTTCAAAAAGAAAGGGCCATTCAACTCTATCAAAGGCCTTTTCGGCGTCCAATGATAGGAGAGCTGTATCCGGTGCTTCTTTATTAAAATAAATAATATTAAATAGTCTTCTTACATTATGGAAGCCTTGTCTACCCTTTATAAAGCCATTCTGATCTCGATTAATAATATTTGGTAAAATTTCTTGTATTCGTCTTGCTAAAATTTTACAGATTATCTTAAGGTCGGCGTTTAATAGGCTTATTGGTCTCATATTTTCACATTTATTAGAGGGCTTACCTGGTTTTGGCAGCAGTATAATTAAGGCATTATTTATGTATGATGGTAAATTATTATTTTGAAATGCTTCTAAAACCATTTCCAAAAAAGGTTTTATTAATTTATTCTTAAATTTTTTATAAAGGTCAACTGGAAGACCATCTGGTCCTGCACTTTTTCCTGATTTCATATTATCAATGGCTAGCCCAACTTCTTCTTGACTAATTTTAGACTCCAATATCTCCCTGTTTTCATTTGGAATACACGGTATAGATAGTTCGTTCAAAAACCCATTTAGTTTTGTTAAATCAGGTTCATTTTTGGTATCATATAATTTTTCATAGTAATCTCTAAAGGCTCTATTAATTTCTAAAGGATCTATAACTACCTGTCCATTACTTATAATACTGGTAATTGGTGTTTTAATTTCCAATTGTTTAATCTGCCATGCTAATAATTTTCCTGATTTTTCACCTTGTTCATAAAAAGATTGTTTCAATCTTAGAAGACTCGAGGCAGCTCTATTCGCTGATTTTTTGTCGTATTCAGCTCTCAAAATCAGTAATTCATTCTCCAACCTTGGGTCACTTCCTGCATACACTTTTTCCTGAAGATTTTTTATTTTATGTTCCAATTTAGCTCTCTCCTCTCGAGTCTTCTTAGATTTTGATCCTGTATAACTAATAATATGTCCCCTAATAAAAGCTTTGAAAGCCTCCCACTTTACACATGCTGATGTTTGTGTAGTATTGATGTCAAAGAACTCGTCTATCTGTTTTTCTATATACTTGACAAATTCCTCATCCTGAAGCCATTTATGCTGAAATTGCCATCTACCTGATTCCTTTGTCAATTTTTTATCTACATATATTAGACAACAGGGTGCATGATCAGAGATCACGATGTTATCATAAAAGCAGTTTTGAATCTTGGACCTTAATTCTGTGGAAATCAAAAAATAATCAATACGTGAGAATGTCTTGTAGGTACTGGAATAACAAGAATAGGCTTTAACTTGTGGTTTCATTTCTCTCCATATATCTAACAATCTCAATTCTTTCATAAAATGATTAATAGTCATCCTACATCCAATGTGCGTACAATCCAGTCCTGTTGATCTATCCACACCTGGATTCAATGTACAATTAAAATCCCCTGCTATTATATGTTGCCCTGTAAGTGATGATAAGATGAGAAATAAATTAGCAAAGAACTTCTGATCATCTATATTGGGACCATATAAGTTCACAAGATTTATATTTTCTAATAGCAAAGAACCTTGAATGATTACATATCTTCCAAATTTGTCTCCAATTACATTTTTCACTTGAAAAGGAACTGATTTATGTATGAGAGTCATAACTCCCCTGGCTCGGGATGAAAATGAAGAGGTGAATACACTTCCCTGCCATCTACTCCTAATTCTTTTAACATCCTCCTCTATCAGATGAGTTTCTTGTAAAAACACAATTCTTGAACCCATGTCCTTTATTTTATTCATAACTTGTTTAAGTTTTTTTAAATTTTGTAGACCTCTGCAATTCCATGAAGTTAAATTAAGATTAACACTTTGGTCCATGATCAATAGAGAGTTTGGGATTACCTTGCAGTGTAAACATGCTCATACAGAGAAGCAAAAACATGAGTGGTTGAACATTCATCCTACAAACTACACACAAACAAATTTCCCCTTCCCACACTTGTGGCAAACCCCCCAAAATCAAAAGAAAAATTCTGTCTCCCGATATAGCCATCAACCGTTCCACACCCACGGGGAACAGCCTAAGCCACTCCTTCTTCATCCTCCCAATCACCCTAACTCTACTGCTTTTAATGACGTAACATTAACTCTCCTCTGTAGTTTTCCAACTTAACTCCAAAATTTTTAACAACTTTGTACATCATAGTTTTTTTTTTTGTTTGTTTGTTTTGTTTTTGTTTTGTTTTTTTAATATATAATACAATCTATATTTTGTAAACTTACTATTTACTTCAAGTCAGTCAGATGCCTGTGCAAATGCTTAATTATTCTACCTTATATTTTGTTCATGCTTAGCTCCCACCAGTCTCTTCTTCTTCTTTGATCTTCTTGATGAACTCCTGCGCCTCCTCTGGGGTCTTGAAGATGTGGGTTCTGCCCTCATACGTGGTCAGCAGTCTCGCAGGATAGATTACACCATGACGAATCCCAAGGTTGCGCAGCTCCTTACGTACGGGATCAAACTGCTTCCTCAATTGCTGGATTCCTGTGGCCAAATCTGGGTAGAACCGCACCTGCTGGTCCTGGTGTTTAATCTCTCCTTTAGCACGTGCAGCGTTGAAGATCTTCATCCTGTCTCTGTTGCTAAGAAACTTCATAATTAAGGTCCTCGGCGGTCCCTTATCTCTCCGTGGGCCAATACGATGTGCTTTTTCCAGAACCACTGCTGATTGCAACTCCTCGCTGCCCAGCACCTCCGGAATCCACTTTTCCAGAAAGGAACATACGTCCCGACCTTCTGATTCCTCTGGAAGACCCACCAGCCTCAAATTATTCTGTCTCGACCGAGATTCCAAATCCAAAATATTATCTTCCAGAGATTTATTTTTTTTTTCCAAAGTGCGCACCTTTAATTGAAGACGGGTGACGTCATCTTCAGCACTAGCGAGACGGAGCTCCATCTGCGCCGTTCGTTCTACACAGTCACCCAATTCCTTTCTTATTCCTTCCAACGCTGTCATAATCCCATCAAATCTAGAGGAAAAGTCCGCTCTCATTGAACTCATGGCAGCCATCAGCGCATCTGCGCCATTCCCCGCAGAAATCGCACCGCCGCCAGCCTCCTCCGCCATATATGGAGCCTTGTTTGCTGCGTCACAGACCTGAAAGTCCGTTAATTTGGACTGTTTCGGCGGCTCGCTTTTTCCTTTTCCTGGTTTTCCAGCCTTAGGCTTCGCCGACATATCCTCGCCCAAATGCTGGGATACGTTCTGTCCCAAATGAGAGAGTTATTTGCCGATTTTTTTCTCCAGGAGCAGAGCAGAGCGAGACACGTCCGTCCTACGTGGCAGCCATAACCGGAAGTCCTCCGAGTGCTTTTCTAGTTTAAAATGCTATTAAAAGCAAAATAAGATGATTTGCAAATCCTTTTCAACCTATATTCAGGTGAACATACTACAAAGAAAACATTCAATGTTCACACTGATGAACTTGTTTTTAAAGGGGTCATTGACTGAAAAATTGTGTTTGTAGGTTTTAACCATCGGAAATGAGTCTACTGGTCAGTTAATTATCTGAAAATATTCAAAACAGTCAGTTCTCTTAAAAAACACACAGCCTTTTTCTCGTTTTACTCCACCAGAAATGTTTTATACTTTTTTGTGGAAATCGTTAATCATGTTTAGAAAAAGCCAACCCACCGCCGTCCTTGAGACCAGCGCCATACAAGAGTTGCGACACTCTTTGACTTCGCCGCTGCCCGGTCACGTGGTTCATGAAGCGCCAAATAGTTCCAAACAACGGCCTTTCTATAATGGTGTGTGAATGGCAGCTGTTACAATCTGCAGTATTAACATCATTTTTTAGCCATATAAGATAAGATAAGCCTTTATTAGTCCCACAATGGGGAAATTCCAGGATTGCAACAGCACAGGGATAGAAAACACTCAGAGCAACAATCAAGAAGACAAGAAAAACGAGAGCAACGAATATACATATGTACATATAAATATATAAACACAGTGCAGAGCACTGTAGCTAGATGGAATAAACAGCATAACCGTCTACTTAGTTATCCTACATAGTATGAATATGTACCCATACATATCATCACCCTCCGTAGCGATCGATATTGTCCTAGTTGTATACTGGAGGGGACCATTGTGTAAGTCTACTGCGTCTTTTGCATTCAATACTGTTAGGTCATCACGTTTTTTTGCTCTCTCTGCGAGCAGCCCTGCTTAGGTTATACAGTCTGACAGCCGTAGGTAGGAAGGACCTGCGAAACCTCTCGGTTGCGCACCTAGGATGATGTAGTCTGCTGCTAAATGAGCTCCTCAGTGCGTTCAGTATGTCCTGCATAGGGTGGGACTCGGACTCCAGCAGAGATGACAGTTTAGCCACCGTCCTTCTCTCTCCCATCTCTTCCACTGGGTCAAGGCGCTTTCCCAGGACAGAGCTAGCTTTCTTGATCAGTTTGTTCAGTCTCTTCCTATCGGCTGATGTAATGCCACTGCCCCAGCAGACCACTCCAAAAGTGATGGCTGATGCCACCACCATGTCATAGAATGTCTTCAGCAGTGCCCCTTGTACACCAAAAGACCTGAGTCTCCTCAGTAGGAACAGCCTGTGCTGTCCCTTCTTATAGAGTGCATCGGTATTGTGTGACCAGTCTAGTTTATTGTTCAGATGAACACCCAGGTACTTGTAGGATGTCAGACACACAGTCCCGGGTTCTCACAAACTGTGGCCAGTTAGTGAGGTAGTCCAGGATCCATGATGACAGGTGCTGGTCCACCACTGCGCACAGCAGCTTGTCCTTCAGGATCATCGGTTGGATGGTGTTGAAAGCACTGGAGAAGTCAAAGAACATGATCCTCACCGCATTCCCGGGCTTCTCCAGGTGGGACAGAGAACGGTAAAGGAGGAAGATCACTGCATCCTCCACCCCAATGCCATGCAGAAATCAAATCAAATAGAGGTATAAACATTATTTGCTGAAAGGATATATGTTAGAAGGGTAGTATTTATATGTACGATTCACTATGCTCACTCTGGGACACTATGGAATGGTGGGTGGGACAACACTGTGTATATCTGTGTTGTTTGTGGCTGGTTTTGATGTATCAACATCAATGTATGTTAGGATGGATGGGTGTTAATGTTGATATGTAAAAAATACAGTAAATTGTTTACTTGGGGTCTTAAAGGTGGTAATTTGTATATAATTCACATGGGTGTATTTATGGAAAAGAGGAGATGAAATAAATAAGTGTTCACTTCTTCCTTCTCCCTTTCGAACACCATACACTGTTACTTTATTGCATTTGTCATTTGTTTTGTTTTTGTTATACTTTTTTGTTCGAAATAAAGTATCTATCTATCTATTTATGCTGGTAGGCGAACTGGAGTGGATCCATCACTGGTCCCACCAGGGGGCGGAGGTGAGCAAGGAGCAGTCTCTCCAGGGTCTTCATCATGTGGGGCCACTGGTCTGTAGCTGTTCAGATCTTTGGGGTGGGAAATCTTTGTTACAGGTACCACACAAGATGTTTTCCACAACTGTGGTACCCTCCCCAGCTTCAGGCTCAGGTTGAAGATGAGCTCCACAATCCCACACAGCTGGTCTGCACAGGACTTGAGGAGCTTTGCGCTGATGCCGTCCGGTCCAGACGCCTTCCTCGCCTTGATCTTCCTCAGCTCTGTCCTCACCTGGATCTTAGTGAGGGTCATTTTGGGGGGCTGTGTGTTGAGAGTGGGGGGGGGGGGGTGTTGGTGGAGTGGGGTGTGGGCAGCAGGACTCGATATCTTTAGAGGCAGCAGTGGTTGTTGTGCAGTCGGGGGAGGAGGGCGGTTGGTCAAACCTATTGAAAAACAGGTTCAGATTGTTCGCCCACTCCCTGCCCCCCGTGGCCTGGGGGGAGGTATTCTGGAGTCCAGAGATGGTTTTAAGGTTTCTCCAGACTCCAACGATGTCGCTCTGTTGCAGCTTGTCCTCCATCTTCTTCCTGAAGCTGTTCTTGCTTTCTCTGATCTTCCTCCTCAGCTCCCTCTGTACGGACTTCAGCATCTCCCTGTTCCCCGACCTGAAGATCCTCTTCTCTCTCAGAAGTGTTTTTATCTCAGGGTTGATCCAGGCTTTGTTGTTCGAGCAACACCGTATGGTCTTGGTGGGTACGGTCTTGTCCACACAGAAGCTGATGAAGTCCGTGATGGTGTGAGTGAGGCCATTGATGTCCTCACCATGTGGATTGCAGAGCTGCTCCCAGGCAATGGTTTCAAAGCAGTCCTTTAGAGCGTCCATTGCCTCCTCAGACCATAACTTCACTGTGTGCATGACCGGAGGTTGTCTGTGCACTAGGGGTTTGTACACCGGCAGGAGATGAACCAGGTTGTGATCCGATCTCCTGAGTGGGGGGAGTGGTGATGAGGTGTACGCCTCCTTAGTGTTTGCGTAGAATAAGTCCAGTGTTTTATTGTCTCTAGTGTGGCATGTGACATACTGGGTGAATGTGGGTAGAATGGGAGACAGTGAAATATGGTTGAAATTACCTGAGATGAGGAGAAGAGCATCTGGGTGTTCTGTCTGCAGCCTGCCAGTTACTGAGTGGATGACGTCACGCGCTGTCCCAGCGTTCGCCGTGGGATTTGCATAAATAACAATGCAGATCACGTGTGAGTATTCCCTCGGGAGATATGTCGGCCGCATGCTAACAGCTAGCAACTCCATGTCTTTGTTGCAGTGTTGTTGTTTAACCATGTTATGTCCCTGTTTGCACCAGTTGTTATTGACATACATCATCACTCCTCCGCCCCTTGCCTTCCCGCTGTCTGGCGTTCGGTCTGCCAGTATTGCGTGGAAACCCTCCAGTTCAATGTTAGCATCTGTTGCTAGTTCTGTTAGCCACGTCTCCGTGAACAGCATCAGGCTACACTCCCTGTATGTGCTCTCGTAGCGGGAGATAGCCGCGAGCTCATCTGTTTTTCTGAGTAGCGATCGTACATTCCCCATAATAACGGATGGGAGGACGGGTCTGTACCTTATACTCCTCGCCCGCCGTCTTATTCCAGCACAACATCCACGCTGTTTCTGGCTTATTTCTCCCGGTATGTCGAGTTTTTGCGTTAGCGTTAGCATCGTGGGCCGGTTAAGTGCTAACAGCTGGTCCCTATTGTACTGCCTCCTGCAAGAAACAATGGATCCGTCCGCTGGCTCAGGAGACATTTGGGTGATTTTTTTTTTTTGGACTTATCTTGTACCCGTAGGTAGATTTGTTCTGCAGTCCGGTGACAAGCCACCAGCTGCCGGTCGCTGCGTGCGCAAGCGCCCCTTAACTCCCTAACCTGCATGTTTTTAGCATGTGGGAGGAAACCGGAGAAATCCCGGAGTAAACCCACGCAAACACGGGGAGAACATGCAAACTCCACACAGATCACTGTTGGCTGGGGGCAGGGATCGAACCCACGATCCCATGATCCCCGCGATCCCCCGGCCGAGGGTAAACTGTGCTGCCGCAGTGCTAACCACTGCGCCACCGTGCACCGATCTATGTGTTTGTGATGGATCAAGGTGTCGCTGAAACAGAAAGATTAGCAAAAGAGCCAGATAGTAAGTAGAAATAGATCCGCTGTTGCAAAAAGGCAGCCTACACGTGTGGTGCCGGTAGTATATGTACAGTATATATATTAGGTAAATATTAAGAATACCCATCGGTAGGTACATTGTTTGAACTTATAATAAACAGATTTAAATGGATTATGATATAAAGAGCAGCTTTAGAAAGACTGTCATTAAATCATCAAATTAAACTGAATCAATGTCCAGGCCCATTCAAAGATGGAGTAATTCACAAGAACCAAAACTGACAAACCCAGACCGAGGACTGATGCTGTCCTCCCAAACACAAGACGAGGAAGAGTTCAACAGTGACCATGGCTACATGTGCACGAATAAACCAGTTATGATTGGATTTCTGGAGTTATCTGATTATTAAAGTGGCCATGTAAAGGTCATCAACTCCTCTCCATGCTCCCCATCCCCTCACCCCCAGCGAATAGCAGCAGATGACTGCCCCTCCCTGAGCCTGGTTCTGCTAGAGGTTTCTTCCTGCCAAATGTGAGTTTTTCCTCTCCACTGTCGCTAAGTGCTTGCTCATAGGGGATCGTCTCATTGCTGGGTCTTTCTGAGACTGTGGGGTTTTTTTTTTCTGCACTGTGGTGCTATGAGATGGCTTCTGTTGTGATGTGGCACAGTATAAATAAACCTGAATTGAATTAACTAAAGTGGTTAACCCTCCAATAATCCATTGAATCAGGGCATGTAAACACAACAAACCTGACTATTGCCATTATCAGTTTATTCCCAATAATCGGTTTATTGTGACCATGTAACCAGGGTCAGTGATGCGTGTACCAGAACCTCTACTGCATGTGATGACAGACCACATGTACTGTTCTCAAAATAACTTTACTATGAATATGACTAAAAAAAAAAAAAATAACCAAAATTTCTGAATTCAATGAATTTGTCACACCCACCTGTCCTGTAACACCAACACATCCATGTTGTCATTTCAGAGGTCAAAACTTCTTTGGAATTAATTTAGTTTAGTCTCAGAGTCATTTAACTATTTCTACACAATACTGTGTTCCATTTTACTCTGACAGCTTAATCATCAAACCACAGCTCCTTCATCATTCCACTGTTCCAGCTGCCCCACAAACTCTTACTGTGATATCACTGCTGACAGGAGTGAAGACTCCACCAGCCCCGGTGGTCACTGCTCCAGTCTCCAACAGCCCTCGATCAGCTGCAGAGAAATGACAGAAAAAACATGTCACTGTACTTGATGATTCCTGCCCAAATGGGAAGGTTTTTCTCACAAATCTGTGCCTTTGGTCTTTTAATTCTACTACTTTTATTTATTCCTCCAAAATTTGAATCATTTTTGCATAAACTTGCTACTTTTGAGAAGGTTTTATATTGAAATAAAAAAAATGTTTTAAAAAAAAAACATTACTTTTTTCTGATAAATAATTTTTACATTAAGTGTACAACTTTTTCAAGCACATTTTTAGTTTTGATGCATACATTAGAGAACTTTGGAAAACTAGATTTTTCTGTTAAATGCGTTCACATGAGGAAAAAAATACATGTACCATCTTATACAATTCAAATTATATATACATAAAAAGTCAACAGTCAAAATTAACTGTTTGCTGGGTGACAATAGAAGAAATTAGAAAAGAAAGCAGATATTCATCCTCTATGTTAACAGTTCAGTTATTTTTTTTTTAAATTAATTTCAAGTGAGCCATTTGGTACAAGAGAATATTTTACATTTATATGCCAGTTGTTTTCAAAATATTTTTGATTGGCTTTAACATTCAATTCTTGATTTACTGTTAAAATAAACACACATCAACACAACTTCCATTACTTCCATTCCATTAAGTTGTGTAGATCTGAAATGTTTCCACTTTGTTTACAACTGCATGAGAAGAAATTAAACCAGTTTTCATGCCGAGTACCTTTCTTAACATGTTTCTCACAACAGTTTGTTCAAATAAGTACAGACTATTTCAGCAGAATCATGAAATATTAATAGTCCTAATTTATGGCTATTAAAAATAACATTGCGGCGGCATGAAAAATAAGGCAGCGAAGTGAGGTTTTTTTTTTTTGTAACTTAGATTTTTATTCATTTTTCATCATATATAATGCATTCAGATCACATTCTACATTTAAAAAACAAAGGGGTTAGGGTAGGGAAAAATAAAAAAAAAATAAACAAAATAAAAATAAAAAATAAAAAAAAATAAAAAATAAAAGGGGGGGGGGACAAATGTTGGAGCATCAAGTTTTTAGTTTCCATCTCTTAATTCTTCTGGTTTTTTCAGTGTCTTTGGTTATTCTTTCAATTTCTGCCTCGTTGTTGCACTTTGTAGTGTGTCCATTTCCGCCATTTTTTCTCCCATATTCCTTCTTGCATTCTTCGTCGATATGTTAGTTTTTCCATCATACGTATGTCCTCAACAATGTCAGTCCATTGTTCTTGGTCAGGAAGAACTTCTGATCGCCATTTTTTTGTGATAGTTTTTTTACATGCAATCAACAAGATTTTAACTAGATATCTGTCCTCAGCCTGTATAACACTGTCTTTTTTAAGATCACATAAGTACATCAGGTTACAGTTCATTGGTATATTATATCCTAATATCCTCTGTATTGTCACATGCATAGATTTCCAAAATGATGATATTTTGTAGCATTTCCAAAACATATGTGAGTGGTCTGCATTTTGAGCCCCACATCCCCTCCAGCATAAAGATAAGATAAGATAAGATAAGATAAGATAAGATAAGCCTTTATTAGTCCCACAACGGGGAAATTCCAGGATTGCAACAGCACAGGGATAGCAACACTCAGAGCAACAATCAGAAGGCAAGAAAAAACAAGCAAGCAAGAGCAGCTAATATACATATGTACATATTACTATAAAATATATATATACACACACACACACACACAGACACACAGTGCAGAGCATTGTAGCTGGATGGAATAAATATATGAATATATGAACACACAGTGCAGAGCATTGTAGCTAGATGGAATAAATATGTAAATATATAAACACCCACAGTATGGAGCATTGCAGCTAGGTGGAATAAATATGCAAGTATATAAACACACACAGTGCGGAGCAATGTAGCTAGATGGAATAATATGTAGATATATAAAAACACAGTGCGGAGCATTGTAGCTAGATGGAATAAATATATAGATATATAAATATAAACACACCCAGTGCAGAGCATTGTAGCTAGATGGAATAAATATGTAAATATATAAACACACACAGTGCAGAGCATTGTTGCTAGGTGGGATGAAACAGCATAACCGTCTATTTAGTTATCCTACATGGTATGATTATGTGCCCATACATATTCTCACCCTCCATAGCGACCGGTATGTTCCTAGTTGTATGCCGGAGAGGACCATTGTGTAAGTTTATTGCATCTTTTGCATTCAAAAAAAAAAAAAAAACAAAAAAAACTATTAGTTTGTTACGTCTTTTTGCCATCTCTGCGAGCAGCCCTGCTTAGGTTGTACAGTCTGACAGCCGTTGGTAGGAAGGATTGGGTATTTGTATATTTTCCTTGAATCTGTGGTGTAATGAAAAAGCGAATCAGGTTTTTCCATCCAAATTCCCTCCATGCCCTTGAATTTGTTGATGTGTGTTGTGTTTTCCATATTTCCTGCCAGCTTTCTTCTGTTATGTTTAAATTGAGCTCTTTCTCCCATTTCTCCTTTATATAGTTACTTGTATGATTGTTTGTCATAAGTTTCTGATATAGTTTTGAAATAATTCTTATTTTATTTCCTGCATATGAGCTTAAAATAAGTTGTATAATCTCGTTCACATCTGTTTGGAGGTTATGCCTAATCTTCTTCATATAGTAATCTCTCATCTGCAGATATCTGAAAAATTCCGATCTTTCTAATTTAAATTTTCTCCTGATATTTACAAAGCTCCCGAGATCTTTTTTTCCGATATTGCCCCATGCTGTGATTCCCTTGTTCACCAGATTTTTGTATCCCCTATCTTGTTTTGCCGGTTCAAACTGACTGTCAAATGCTACCCATTTCAATAGTTTTATGTCTTCCCTTATATTATATTTTTGTACTATTTTATACCACAGTTCTAAAGTAAATTTAGTGATTGGGTCTATTTGTTTGATTTGCTTATATGCATCTTTATCCCCTATTATGCTTTGTACTGGGAGTCCCTCAATTTCCTTTTCCATTTCTTTCCATTTTGCCTCATATCCCTCGTCGCACCAACATATGATATATCTTATTTGTGCTGAGTAGTAATATTCCTTTAGACTCGGTAGGCCCATGCCTCCTTTCTCTTTTGGTAATTGGAGGGTTTTATATTTCACTCTTGGTTTTTTACCTCCCCAAACAAATCTCGATATCATCCTGTCCCACTTTGAGAATTGGGCATCTGGAATCTCTGTTGGTATAGCCTGGAAGAGGTAAAGTAATCTAGGTTGTATGCTGATTTTGACTGTCTCAATTTTTGAATTCAGATCCATATTTAAGATTGACCATCTATCAATATCTTTTTTTATTTCTTGTTCCAACCTATCATAGTTTGCTTTATATATTTTGCTTAGGTCTTTAGGTATGTTCACTCCAAGGTATTTTATTTCTTTTTGCTTCCAGTTTAGTTTGATCTTATCAGTTATCTGGTTTAGAGGGTTATAGTGGAATGTCAGTACTTGTGTTTTTGTTATGTTTATCTTGTATCCTGATAATTTTCCAAAATTTTCTATCAAGTTCATCATTTCCATTATTGATTTATCTGGTTGTTCAAGGTAAACTATAATATCGTCTGCAAATAGCCCAATCTTGTGTTCCGCCCCCTTTATTGTTACACCTTTTAATTTCTTATTTTGTCTTATCACTTGAGCCAATGGTTCTATGAACAGAGCAAACAAGGTGGGCGATAAGCAGCATCCCTGCCTAGTTGATCTTTGTATATTTACTTTGTCTGTTAAGCTACCGTTTATCTTGATTCTTGCCACAGGTTCTTGATATAGCGTCCTTATGCATTGTACTGATTTTTCGTTAAATCCAAAGCGCTCCAGTACACTATATAGGAATTTCCAGTTAACCCTGTCAAATGCTTTTTCTGCGTCTAAACTCATTATTACTGCGCTTTTCTTTTCTATATGTATTTGGTTAATTATATGTATTGTTCTCCTGATATTGTCATGTGTTTGGCGTCCCTCTATGAATCCAGTATGATCATCTTCTATCAATTCCGTCAAGAATGTCTTTATTCGTTTACATATAATTGTTGTGTATATTTTATAATCTACATTTAATAAAGAGATTGGTCTATAGTTTCCGCATTGTTCTTTATCTTTCCCTGGTTTTAAAATAACTGAAATGATTGCTTCGTTCCATGTTGGAGGTATTTTGTTGTTGTTCAGCGTCCAATTAAATGACTTTAGGAGTTGTGGCATGAGTTCTTCTATAAACAGTTTATAAAACTCAGATGGGTATCCATCACTACCTGGTGATTTACCGTTTTTAAGTGACTTAATCACATCTCTGATCTCTTGTGTTGTTATTTCTGCTGTTAGTTTTTCATTTTGTTGATTTCCTATTGATGGCAAGTCCAATGTGTCTAGAAATTTTTTGATATCTTTAGTATTTGTTTCTTCAGGTTGCGAGTATAGTTCTTGGTAGAAATTATGGAAAATTTCTTCGATGTTTTCTGGGTTAACTGTGGTTTTATTTGTGGTGGGGTCTTTAATCTTGTATACATTATTCATTGTTTGTTGTTTTCTTAACCGTTTTGCCAGCAGTTTTGTGGCTTTTGGCCCCGTTTCATAATATTTTTGCTTTAGATATCTATTTTTCCTTTCAATTTCATCCATTTGTGTTTCTTTTATCTTTGTTTTTTCTTCTTTAATTTCTTGATATATTTTTGGATCATTTGTGCTTTGATGTTTACGTTCTAGTTCCCTCAGTCTCTCACATCTTTGTTCATACGCTTCCAGCTTAGTCTTATTTGCTTTTCCTGTTTCAACAATTAATTTACCCCTTAACACGGCTTTTAGTGCGTCCCATAGTATTGTTGGGTCCACTTCTTCATTGTCATTCTCTTGGATATATTCGTTTATGTTTATTTTTATTCTTTCTTTCATTTTCTCATCATTTAACAGTCCTATGTTAAGTTTCCATGTTGTTTGTCGTTTTCTATTGTTTAAATATATTTCCATGTATATAGGATTATGATCTGATATTTCTGCCCCTCCAATCCAACAATTTCTCACCCTGTGTCTGTCACCTTCATTCATAAGGAAGTAATCTATTCTAGAGTGTACTTTATGGGCTGCTGAATAATGTGTATAGTCTTTTTCGAGTGGGTGTAGGTCCCTCCATATGTCTACCATACCCATTTCTGCCAGTGAGGTTCTTATGAACTTTGTTACATGTTT
Source organism: Pholidichthys leucotaenia (assembly GCA_020510985.1). Classification (NCBI taxonomy): domain Eukaryota; kingdom Metazoa; phylum Chordata; class Actinopteri; order Cichliformes; family Pholidichthyidae; genus Pholidichthys; species Pholidichthys leucotaenia. The sequence goes on along the minus strand of CM035836.1, from coordinate 23,397,635 downwards.
TTTTGTCTTCTTAACACTTGTTGTGTCAACTTCATGATCCATGACAGCATTTAAGTCTCCTCCACAAATTAGGACTCCTTCACTGTGTGTTGCTATGAGATCAAACAGATGTTGAAAAAAACCCTTGTCACTTTCTGGTGGGGCATAGATGTTCACTAATGTGATCTGCATACCATCTATTCTTCCCTTTATTATTACATACCTGCCTTCTTTATCCTGGATTTCCTGTTCACTTTCAAATTGTATTTTGTTTGAGATTAGTATCATAACCCCCCTTTTTGCTCCTCCCTTAAATGAACTGTAGTAGGAGTTCTTATAGCCAAATCTCTTTAGTTTCACATGTTCTGCCTTGCTCAAATGTGTCTCTTGCATAAATATAATTTCAGCTTTTTCCTTCTTGAATTTTCTTATTATTCTTTCCCTTTTAACAGGTGAGTTCAGACCATTCACGTTTAGTGTCATTATCTTAAGATTTTTACCCATATTCATGTTTTTCCATTTTTTTAACTTGTGCTCCTAGCCCCTTTAACAACAAAAATAACACATATTTACGTATATAAAAACACATTAAAAAAAACTCGACCTCCGTACTTTGGGCCTTTCTTCTGCCCACTGGTCCCTGTTGGTGGGTGGGGGGTTTGTCTTCACAGAGTGAAGGGCCCTCCCTAGACTTCTAATTACTATCAAAGTAATAGTCATAAGTCTAGAAATGTCCAACAAATATCACTTAAACCTCTCCTAGCCGTCTGTTTCTCTTTTACCTTGTCTTCTTGGCCTTCATTTCTTCTGTGCCTTTCTTAATCTTTGTTATGATCTAGGCTTTCAGTTGAAAGCCTTGTAGCTTGTCCTGGGCCCGCTGCTCTACGTCTCTCCCCCTTCTTCCGCCGTTCACTCGTCTCCACTCCGTCTGTCGTGGTGCGTTCAGGGCCGCCGCTGCTCCAGCCGTCTCCTTCGGCACGCTCACCTCAAGGCCCCGCTCCATCATATCCCGCGCTGCCTCTTCGGCCGTGTTGTAGGTTCTTGTGCCTTCCTCCCAATGAATCCTCATTTTCGTTAGCGGCGTTTGGAATCTAATTTTTTTCTCTTTCAGCGTTTTTTTAATATTGGCATATTTCTTCCGCTGCTGCACGATTTCTGTCGGGTAGTCATGGTCAAAAAATACCTGTTTGTCGCCGATTCGTATCTTTTTTTTCCATGCTTGCGTCAGGATTCTTTCCTTTATGTCATATTTCACAAAGTTTACCACAACTGACCTGGGTGGAGAGTTTGTTTTCGGGTTCTGTGCCGGTGTTCTGTGCGCCCGTTGAATCTGCAGATCCGTTTCTCCGGGTATTTCCAGTTCTTTTTTTAAGAACTGATCCATGAATTTTGTCATCGAGTTGCCTTCAATGCCCTCCGGAATTCCAAAGATGCGCATATTGCTTCGTCGGGATCTGCTCTCCAAGTCGTTTATTTTCTCCTGCATCCTCTGCGTTTGCGTCGTCAGGGTCTGTAGTTGTTCGTTTGCCTCGCTTTTCCAATCTTCTAGTTCCGAAATTCGGGTCTGCGCTTCTGTCATACACGCCCGCTGGGAGCGCAGCTCCTCCATGTTTTCCGTTAATTTACGCTCCATTTCTCTTCGGAGGTCCATGATTTCCTCCTTAATTTCTTTTTTCAGTTCCTCCTTAAGAGCCGCTAAATCCTGTTGTAGCTGTCGCTTGAATTCTCTTAACTCTTCACCCAAACTGGCGATGCCAGCGTTCATGTTGTCGAGTCTGGCGTCCTCCATTTTCACTGCTGTGGACATCTCGTTTTTTTGGGCTTTGCGTACAGCGGTTTTTCCTGCGTTGTTGGAGAGGAATTCTTCAATTTTACCCTGTTTTTGTCCTTGTGCCCGGTTCCTTCGTGTTTTCATCCCTTAGTTTATTGATTCGTTTATGTCGAGTTGGCCATTTACCGATGATTTTTAATCCGGCTAGGGAGAGCTCTTTGTTTAAGTGTTATGTCTCTCCGCCATCTTCCCGGAAGTCCGAAGTGAGGTTTTTTAAGTAGGTTTATTATCATACCGCCGTCACGGAGCTCGCCCCATGGGCGAGCCCGGAGGCTCTCCAGCAAAGTGTGCAGATGAGCAGTAGTCATCAGAGTGAGAGAGAGTTACAGAATAATGCAGCTTATATACCCAACCACAGACAATACATGAAAGGCATTCACAGCAGTAGGTATGGGCATTTGCATTTGAGAGACGCACATAACAATAAGGAGATCGCTGGCCGTAATTCGCCTCCGCTCCGGAGCTGTGGGACAAAAGAGGTTACAAGGCACATCTACATATTGTTATGAGTCATTGGGTCACAGTAAGGGCAGGAAGCATGAACAATGCATGAATGGCACATTAACATCATAGTACTGAGCCGGAAAAAGCCAGAAGAAGCGGGGCTGCCTGTTGACATTAATACACACATTTCACTGTTCTGTTAATTGCTCCAGTCGAGCGTTGTGCCTGACCCAGTCTGTTGTGGGGGTTACGCCACAACATTGCCATTATCAGGGTTGACACAAATGATGAGGACTTTAGAGGATGTAAAGGACTGTATTTGGTAATTTCCTACCTTGTTCCACGTTTCCTCCTTGTAGAAAGCAGGTTTGCTGGTAAACATGTCAGTCCTCTCATGGGTTCATGTTTTCCTCTATAAAAGAGTAGAACAATTTCCTTTTTGTAAGCCGTCTTTTAAATCCACCACCATAGTCCTGTTATACTGCTAATGCTACGTCAACACTATAAACAAGATAATAAGTCACATTTGCTCTGTCACAGGTTTTCATTTCACGTTCCATCATGTACTTCTACCCATCTCTAGTGCCTCTTAGACACTGTGCCTTCATCCAATAACTATACAACTGATTTTTGAAATAAGGGCTGACCCGGCTACCTAGTTGAGCTAGGTAATAACAATTGTAAGTTTATGAGCTTTCACTGCACATAAACAAGAATAAAAGCTCAGAAAATAAAACAAGATCACAGACTACAGAATCTACATGTTAAGTGGTAAAATGACCAAAACAACAGCCATTCATCACCTTACCCAGGATTATTCAGCAGACACTCCGTGAAATGAATGATCTATGGAGAAAGAGTCAGTGTTTGGAACTATTCGCAGCGTCATGACCCATGTAACGTCCGCCTTTCAGTTTCTACAGAAGTCTACCGGAGTGTCACAACTCTCATATTATATGCTGCTGCTTGAGACCAGCCCACTGCTCTATTATTGGCCCGCCTAGCTATCTGTCATGTATATGGAAGTGGTGCTAAAGGTCACTTATCAACCCCTGAGTTATTAGCCCCCAAGCGAACACTGGTAACAGAAAGCTTGAACCAAGCGCGGCTTATATCATCTGACACCATCGTCTGCAGAACGGGGGCTCCCCAGGGAACAGTTCTGGCTCCCTTCCTGTTCACCCTCTACACTGCTGACTTTTCACACAATACACCTCACTGCCATCTATGGAAGTTCTCTGATGACTCTGCGATTCTCTGCCTCATCTCTGATGGAAATTACACCCGTGAAGAGCTACTAAATATCAGGACTCTCACTCCTATGGTCCTTCTCCCAGTTTTTTTTAGCTCCTGCCGCCGATCTGATTCATTGTTTGGCTCACAAAGTGAGACGGCGAAAAAGAGGAAAGCGAGGGGGGGTTCTCGCTCGGCTTCGAAGGAGAGGCACGCGAACACCCTTGCCTGGCATATTTCTATCCAACGCCAATTCTCTCCCGAACAATCCAAGATGGCGCCAAGATGGCGCCCACAGCGGTCGACATGGTGCTTCGCTTCTTTGTTTGTTTTTGTCTGTCAATTGTGTGTCTGCTTGCACTTATACCCGTGAAGAACTTTTAAATATCAGGACTTTCACCCCCACGGACCTCCTCCCAGTTTTTCTAGCCCCTGCCGCCGATCTGGTTTATTGTTTGGCTCGGAAAGTGAGACGGCGGAAGAGAGGAAGACGAGCGGGCGCTCTCGTGCGACTTCGCAGGAGAGGCTCGCGAACGGCGCTGCCTGGCATATTTCTGTCCAATACCAACTCTCTCTCTAACAAGGTGGATGAACTGAGACTGCTGATGCGTTTTAAGGACCTCGCCTCCTCAGCTGTCCTCTGCTTTACTGAGACCTGGCTCCGGGAAAATATACCGGACAGCGCGCTGCGCCTCGACGGCTTCCAGCTCTTCCGTGCTGATCGTGACACAGAGCTTTCCGGCAAGACCACAGGAGGCGGAGTCTGCTTCTACATCAACTGCATCTGGTGCTCTGATGTAACGGTAATTTCCAAACACTGTTCTCCTGCCTTGGAATTTCTTGTTATCAATTGCAAGCCCTTCTATTCCCCGCGGGAGTTTGCTTCTTTTATAATGATCGCTGTGTACGCCCCTCCCGACGCGGACACGCGCGAAGCTCAGCGCGTGCTCGCGGATCACATTCAACACACAGAGCGGAGTTTTCCAGACTCGCTGATTATTGTGGCTGGCGACTTTAATCAGTGCAATCTGAGCCACGATCTCCCCCGCTACAAACAGTTTATTAAATGCCCCACCAGAGGATTAAACACACTGGATCACTGTTACACCACAGTGAAAGACGCATATCGCGCTGTCCCTCGAGCTGCGCTGGGATTATCTGATCACGTGATGGTTCACCTCATTCCCACATACAGACAGAGATTGAAGCTCACTAAACCTGTTGTGAGCACTACGAAGATACGGACCAGTGATGCTGAGGAGAAGCTGGAAACGTGCATGGAAATATCTGACTGGGGCATGCTTAAAGGAGCCACGCATGATCTGGATGAGTACACGGACACTGTGAACTCATATATCCACTTTTGTGAAGAGAACATTCTTCCATCACGCACCAGGGTGAGTTACTCTAATGACAAACCCTGGTTCACAGCTAAGCTCAGACAGATCAGGAAGGAGAAGGAAGCAGCGCTGAAAAGTGGAGACAGGGACTGCTACAGGGAGGTTAAATACCGGTTTAACAGAGAGCTGAAGAGGGCTAAATCTGTGTACTCAGAGAGACTCCAGCAGCAGTTCACTGCTAATGATTCGGCTTCCGTGTGGAGAGGACTGAGGCAGATCACCAACTATCGGCCTCAGGCTCCTAAAGGTCAGGATGACAAAGCCCTTTGTCAGAGACTGTCCCAACACTATGCCCGTTTTGACACCTCGTCATCTGTGTCCAACTCCCCCCCTCCCTCCAGCTCCACAGCCTCCACATTCCCTACTTCATTTAAGGCACCCCCCCCCCTCCTCCCCCCCTCCCCTTATCATCAGTGAGCAGGATGTGCTCAAACAGTTCTCCAGACTGAACCCGCGCAAGGCCCCCGGCCCAGACGGCGTGTCTCCCTCCACCCTAAGACTCTGTGCGAAACAGCTGGCTCCTGTATTCACAGACATTTTTAACACCTCCCTTAAGTTATGCCACGTGCCATCCTGCCTCAAATCCTCCACCATCATCCCTGTCCCCAAGAAGCCACGGATCACTGGACTTAATGACTACAGACCTGTAGCGCTCACCTCTGTAGTCATGAAGTCCTTTGAGCGCCTGGTCCTGTCCCACCTCAAGTCCATCACCACCCCTCTCCTGGACCCGCTGCAGTTTGCCTACCGAGCCAACAGGTCTGTAGACGATGCAGTCAACCTGGCCCTCCACTCCATCCTGCAGCACCTGGACTCCCCGGGAACCTACGCCAGGATCCTGTTTGTGGACTTCAGCTCCGCATTCAACACCATCCGCCCCGCTCTGCTCCGGGACAAGCTGTCCCTGCTCAACGTGCCTGACTCCCTCTGCAGGTGGATCATCGACTTCCTGACGGACCGGAGGCAGCATGTGCGGCTGGGAAAGACTGTCTCAGACTATACTAGCATCAGCACCGGATCACCCCAGGGCTGTGTACTTTCCCCCCTACTCTTCTCCCTTTACACCAACTCCTGCACCTCCAGCCACCAGTCTGTCAAGTTGATCAAGTTTGCGGACGACACCACCCTCATCGGGCTCATCTCCAACGGCGACGAGTCCGCCTACAGGAGAGAGGTGGCCCAGCTGGCGTCCTGGTGCAGCAATAACAACCTGCAGCTGAACGCTCTGAAGACAGTGGAGATGATTGTAGACTTCAGGAAAGTCACTACTCCTCTGCCCCCCCTCACCCTCTCAGGCTCTCCCAACACCACTGCTGATTCCTTCCGCTTCCTAGGCACTACCATCACCAGGGACCTCAAATGGGAGCTGACCATCAGCTCACTCATCAAAAAAGCCCAGCAGAGGATGTTCTTCCTGCGGCAGCTGAGGAAGCTCAAGCTACCCACCAAGATGTTAGTGCAGTTCTACACAGCCATCATCGAGTCCATCCTCACCACCTCCATAACCGTGTGGTACGCAGGAGCCACTGCCAGGGACAGACTAAGGCTGCAGCGCGTCGTGCGCACTGCTGAGAAGGTGATCGGCTGCAAGCTCCCATCTCTCCAGGATCTGTACATCTCCAGGACCCGGAGGCGTGCTGGCCGGATCATAGCCGATCCCTCACACCCTGGTCACGTACTGTTTGCCCCCCTCCCCTCTGGTAGAAGACTTCGGTCCATCCAGACTAAAACCTCCCGTCACATGAACAGCTTCTTCCCCTCTGCCATTAGACTGCTGAACACTAAGTGACTCTCGTGCACCATGTACAGCAGCTCAACCAGACTCATGTCAATCATCACTGTTTTCTTCCTGCATTACCGACTGCACTATATAGTTCTCCACAGTATCTGCTGCTGGCTAATATATATTTTAACTGTTGACCAGTATCACTTAATCTTATCCTACACTTTATTACATGTATAGTTTATTTCTCTTATCTTATCATGTTTAATGTTGCAGCATTGTACCGAGACAAATTCCTAGTTTGTGTACTACATGAACAATGGCAATAAACCTGATTCTGATTCTGATTCTGATTCTGAACAAGGTAGAAGAATTAAGACTGCTGATGCGATTTAAGGACCTCGCTTCCTCGTCTGTCATCTGTTTCTCTGAGACCTGGCTTAAAGGGAACATACCGGACAGCGCGATCAGCCTCGAGGGATTTCAGCTGTTTCGTGCTGATCGCGTCACAGAGCTCTCCGGTAAGTCTATTGGAGGTGGAGTCTGCTTCTACATTAACAGCAGCTGGTGCTCTGTTGTAACGGTGATTTCACAACACCGTTCTCCCGACCTAGAATTTCTCTCTATTAACTGCAAGCCATTTTATTCCCCGCGGGAGTTCGCTTCTTTCGTACTGATCGCTGTGTATGCCCCTCCCGACGCGGACGCGCACGAGGCTCAGCGCGCGCTCGCAGATCACGTCCAACATGTGGAGCGGACTTTCCCAGACTCCTTGGTTATTGTAGTAGGCGACTTTAACCAGAGCAATCTGAGTCACGAGCTCCCCCGATACAAACAGTTTATTAAATGCCCAACCAGAGGTGAGAACACACTAGATCACTGTTACACTACAGTGAAGGACGCGTATCGCGCTGTTCCCCGCGCTGCGCTCGGACTATCTGATCACGTGATGGTCCACCTCATTCCCACATACAGACAGAGACTGAAGCTCACTAAACCTGTTGTGACCACCACGAAGAAATGGACCAGTGAAGCTGGAGAGAAACTGAACACATGCATGGAAATAACTGACTGGGACATGTTTAAAGGAGCCACACATGATCTTAATGAGTACACAGACACTGTGAACTCATATATCAACTTTTGTGAGGAGAGCATTCTCCCATCGCGCACCAGGGTGAGGTACTCTAATGATAAGCCCTGGTTCACTGCCAAGCTCAGACAGATCAGGAAGGAGAAGGAAGCAGCATTGAAAAGTGGAGACAGGGACTGCTACAGGGAGGTTAAATATCGGTTTAACAGAGAGCTGAAGAGAGCTAAATCTGTATTCTGAGAGACTTCAGCAGCAGTTCACTGCTAATGACTCGGCTTCTGTGTGGAGAGGACTGAGACAAATCACCAACTATCGGCCTCAGGCTTCCAAAGGTCAGAATGACAAAGCCCTTTGTCAAAAACTGTCCCAACATTACGCCCGTTTTGACACCTCATCAGCTGTGTCCAACTCCCCCACTCCACCCAGCTCCACTGCCTCCTCGGCCCCTAATACATCAAAAGCGGTCCCCCCCTCCTCCTCCTCCCCCCCTGCCCTTGTCATCAGTGAGCAGGACGTGCACAGACAGTTCTCCAGACTGAACCCGCGCAAGGCCCCCAGTCCGGATGGCGTGTCTCCCTCCACCCTGAGACACTGTGCGAAAGAGCTGGCTCCTGTCTTCACAGGCATTTTTAACACCTCCCTTAAGCAATGCCACGTGCCGACCTGCCTCAAATCCTCCACCATCATCCCTGTCCCCAAGAAGCCACGGATTACTGGACTTAACGACTACAGACCTGTAGCACTCACCTCTGTAGTCATGAAGTCCTTTGAGTGCCTGGTCCTGTCCCACCTCAAGTCCATCACCACTCCCCTCCTGGACCCGCTGCAGTTTGCCTACCGTGCCAACAGGTCTGTGGACGACGCAGTCAACCTGGCCCTCCACTCCATCCTGCAGCACCTGGACTCCCCGGGAACCTACGCCAGGATCCTGTTTGTGGACTTCAGCTCTGCATTCAACACCATCCGCCCCGCTCTGCTCCGGGACAAGCTGTCCCTGCTCGGCGTGCCTGACTCCCTCTGCAGGTGGATCACCGACTTCCTGACGGACCGGAGGCAGCATGTGCGGCTGGGGAACTCTGTCTCGGACTCTGTTAGCATCAGCATCTGATCACCCCAGGGCTGTGTACTTTGCCCCCTACTCTTCTCCCTTTATACCAACTCCTGCACCTCCTCCCACCAGTCTGTTAAGCTGATCAAGTTTGCGGACGACACCACCCTCATCGGGCTCATCTCCAACGGCGACGAGTCCGTCTACAGGGAAGAGGTGGCCCAGCTGGTGTCCTGATGCAGCCACAACAACCTGCAGCTGAACGCTCTGAAGACAGCGGAGATGATTGTGGACTTCAGGAAAGTCACAACCCCCCTGCCCCCCCTCACCATCACAGGCTCTCCCATCACCATTGCAGATTCCTTCCGCTTCTTGGGCACCACCATCACCCAGGACCTCAAATGGGAGCCAACCATCAGCTCCCTCATCAAAAAGGCCCAGCAGAGGATGTTCTTTCTGCGGCAGCTGAGGAAGCTCAAGCTACCCACCAAGATGTTAATGCAGTTCTACACAGCCATCATCGAGTCCATCCTCACCTCCTCCATAACCGTGTGGTACGCAGGAGCCACTGCCAGGGACAGACTAAAGCTGCAGCGCGTCGTGCGCACTGCTGAGAAGGTGATCGGCTGCAAGCTCCCATCTCTCCAGGACCTGTACATCTCCAGGACCCGGAGGCGTGCAGGCCGGATCATAGCCGATCCTTCACACCCTGGTCACGTACTGTTTGCCCCCCTCCCCTGAGGTAGAAGACTTCGGTCCATCCAGACTAAAACCTCCCGGCACATGAACAGCTTTTTCCCCTCTGCCATCAGACTGCTGAACATTAAGTGACTTATTGACTCTCGTGCACTATATACAGCAGCTCAACCAGACTCATGTCATTCATCACTGTTTTTCTGTTGCATTATCGACTGCACTATGTGGTACTCCACATTATCTGCTACTTGCAAATTTATTTAAAACTGCTTTGACTAGTATTACTCATTATTATTATTATTATTATTATTATATTGGCAACGCGGTGGCGGAGTGGTTAGCACTGCGGCAGCACAGCAACTCGCCCTTGGCCGGGGGATCCTGGGTTCGATCCCAGCCCCCGACCAACAGTGATCTGTGTGGAGTTTGCATGTTCTCCCCGTGTCTGCGTGGGTTTACTCCGGGATTTCTCCGGTTTCCTCCCACATGCCAAAAACATGCAAGTTAGGTTAATTGGCATCAAAAAACTGGGGATTCTAAATTGTCCTTAGGTATGACTGTGAGAGTGAATGGTTGTCTGTCTCTCTGCGTTGGCCCTGCGATGGACTGGCGATCTGTCCAGGGTGTACCCTGCCTCTCGCCCAAAGATGCTGGGATAGGCTCCAGCCCCCCCGCGACCCGAAAAGGATTAAGCGGAAGAAGATGAATGAATGAATGAATATTATTATTATTATTACTTATTATTCTACACTTATTGCATGTTTTTAGTTTTTTAGTTTATCTCTATCTCATCATGTTTTCAATGTTGCAGCATTGCACTGAGACAAATTCTATTTTCTTGTTTTTTTTTAATTTTGCACAGTAATATTGCACAATGGAACTTACCATTTGAAGTATTGTACAACCAAGGCTTGAATATTGGAATATTGGGACAGTTGGGGTCCCACCCAGACGTCCTGTATTTGGACTTTCTACTGGTGTCATCCTTTGCTCCTCCCTCTGCTCTTACCTCTCCTGGACCCGCTGCCTGAACACTTTCATCTCCTTGGCTCCTCTCTTCTGTCTCATCTTTCCCTCTCTGAGCCCTGTCTAATTCAGGTTCTCTTTCTGTCTATGGTGGTATACAAACAGGCTCAAAAACACCAAGTGTCATCTTTTGTCCTGCAGGATTTTTTCATGGTTTACACAAATAACCAAAATGTGTATTTTTTGTATGACATGTAATACAGATGAACCTGAGATGGCTCGGACATGTTGAGAGGATGGACCACCAGCGTCTCCCTCGGCAGTTACTCTACTCACAGTTATGCGAGGGCAAACGCAATCAGGGTAGACCAAGGCTCAGATTTGAAGACACTGTAAAAAGAAACTTGAAGAAGTTGGACATAGACAGGAGTTCCTGGCAGTGGAAGGCTAAGGACAGAGCTGTGTGGAGGAATCTGATCAGACCTAAATGAAACAGTCATTGTCGCCCACAACAGACTGCTATGACGATAATGATTCTAGTGTTTCTTTTTTTCCATTGACGAAGTGTAGGGAAGGGAAGGGGGAAAAAAAACCCCATTTACAATAGCAATTTACTCATTCATATTTAAGTTAAATGATCAGAGGTGGGTATAGTAGCCAGAAATTCTACCCATGTAAAAGCAGTACTATGAAATTAATAACTAAAAGTAGACAACCAAAAATTTCTAGTTAAGAGTACAAAAAGTACCCACTTAAAAACTTGAGAACTGACTTCAGTCTTGAAGGTTTGAGGTTTTTTTTTTTTTTTTTTTTATAGTTTTCTACTTTTCTCTGTAAATTTATCTAAATTTGAAACCATTTTCCTCAAATTTGTAATTTCCTCTTGTAAAATTTACTTTTCTTGTACAATTGAAACTTTAATATAAATTTGTGGATTTTTTTATGCCTTATTTTTGTCTGTTTTTGTAAAAAATAAAATTACTGTGTTTTTTTTTTTTTTAAAGGTGACGGACAGACGAAAACTCAAAATCGCTAAATCATATCTCAAATTGTTGTCTGAGACGAGCTAATTGGAACCCCACATGTTTTGGTGTCAACGTATGTCGCATAAGGTGACAATGCGCTCTTGAAGTAAGTTGTTGTGGAGAGCTGTCTGACCCAGCCAAGATCAGCGGCTAAGATGGCCACTGACTGTGTGACGTCAATTCGGTGTGTCACACAGTCAGCGGACATTGCTTTTTTTAAAAAATTTTTTACATTTTAAAATCGGCGATTACGGATATTTCTTGGAATACTTTTGGATTACAAATAGATTATTTATTAACATTAGGATTTCAGGAATCGAATTAATTATGGTTTGTCGTTGTGTTGTGTACGGGTGCGACGTTATACCAGAGGAGCATGCTGTGAGTGTTTTTGAACGTCCCGTCCCTGTGAATATCAGAACGGCATGGGTGAAATTCGTTCAGAAAACGCAAAAAAAAAAGGACTTATGTCGGTAAAACACCAAAAATGTGCAGTAGAGATTTCCTTGATAGCGATTTCGAGAATAAGATGCATTTTGTGTCACGACTCGCCGCTCCTCAGCGGCGTCAGCTGGGCGCACACCTGCCCCTCGTCAGCACATCCCCATAAATCCATTCACACACACCTGCTTGTTGAATAAAGCTGTTAAATCTATCCTGAGCCTGCGTGCGTGTTTCCTGGGCCAGACATGTCAATTTGAAATGAAATTTGCCAAAAGATTTCTGATAAAGAAAACGGCTATTCCAACTATATATGCCTCGATTTCCAAGTGTGACTCTGAGAACGGGGTCAGTGACAGTTGCGATCAACTGTCAGAACACGAGAATTAAACAGGGTAAGTTTTTTTATTTTTAATATTCACTGCAAATGTTTACTAAACATCTTAAATGAATTCCAAGCCATGGTTTGCATTGCCTTACCAACTTATCAAATATTAGCATATTAGGGTGTTCATACTCATCAAATATGAAATATTCAGTGCTGTATAGGGAGGTGGTTGTGCCTGTTTGATCAATTTATATTTCTATGTATGTAACCCAATTTGAGACCTCTTGGATAAAATTATGATCTACTTTTTTTGCAGATTTTATCAACTGTCACTCAATGTTGATGTTTCTGACCAAGCAGAGGAAAATGATGAACAGGACTTTTATGTAAATCCAAATTTATACCATAAAATGGTAGAAAAATTATTGAAATGTATATGACATGCGACTTTGATGAATGCTGAGCTATGAGAACTATAACACTGACATGAACATTAAGATGTCATGATCCCATATATTTTAAAATTTTTCCACCTTATCCAACCTCAGATCATGTCACAAAGTAAAACTGTTGACATCGCTTTCATATAATAAAGTATTCAAGGGGCTTCATTTTCTGGAGACACATCTTTGCACACAGGGAGGATGGGGGATATATGATTTTACAAAACTTTATTTACATATCATTGTTCACAAATCTAATCTTGGTAGGCAAAATCCCTTGTAGTGATGAGATGGGAATGTTTCTCTGATGAGGCTCGCCGCACAGGCAGGCATCACCCTGGTCACTTCTCCAAAAAAAATCCCCAACACTATGAATCTGTATTGCCTGAAAAATATGGGGTTGGCATTGATTATTCTGTTTGCATTGATTATTGAATGTATTGAATGGTTTCTTCATAATTCATCTGGGAAATTAAATCAAATGAATAAATATTGTTTATAAACTCACTCGTGTGGACGATGACGCCGTCATCTGTCTCATCAGCTCCAGCTGCGCACAGACCAGCAGGTGCTAATCAGCGGCTGAGAAGATGATGATTAACAACATGTCATCAGGCAGCGAGTGACCAATGGGTAGTTTTATTTTTAAAATTAAGTGTGTGACCATGCATGTCGCCAAAGAAGAATATTTCTAAGCATCTTTTACCAAGAAATATCTTACAGCCGATCGTAAACGTGTTCTTTTCCCGTCCGTGTTGCGTCTTCCTCCTCTCCCTCTGCCTCGAACAAATAAGGCTGACAGGCCACACACCACCCAAAACGTCTTCATTGTCAATGTAATCATTTATATTGCGGTCGTCAAACTCCAGAAAATAATCGCTGTCCGAATCCCTTTGCTCTCTTTCTGCAATTTTTTTTTCATACTGAATTGACGTGAAGGCTGCACACACCTATCGGGAGATGGCGGTACTGCAGCATCACTGAGTGACAGATGAGCTATGACCAAATAATTTCATTTATGAAGGATGGTGACGCATATTAAATCAGGGGAATGTGAAGAATGGAATATTTTCATACAATCAGTTGATTGGTTCAATAAAAAAATGTCAATGTCCGTCGCCTTTAAATAAATTTTAAACAGACTGTGTTTTTTTTTTTTTTTTTTAACTTTTTCCTTATAACAATTTATATTTTTGACCATAACTTTGCAGTCAGAACAGAACAATAATTTAACTCTCTTTACAAACAGGGATGAGAATGGGGTTTGGGGAAAAAAAAAAAGAGGAAACTAAGCCGGGGGTCTTGGGATGCAGGCCCCCAAGCCGGATCCAAGGCAGAGCCTTGATGGGGGATCTAATGAAATCTGGTGTTTTAGAATGCTCAAATGTGGTCTTATATTTAAAGTTAGAAGTAAGTACAAATGCATTTATAGTTTACCTTTTTAATCTGCTGCTGCATCATATGTGTAAATTTATGATATCTGAATGGTATGTTGATGTAATAATACTAAATTATATTTTACTACTATTTAATATGTTTAGAACTGACACAGAATTACATTTACATAGTTCTAGAACAGACAAAATAATTTAACCAAGTAAAATAAATTATAAATATTAACAAAATTCTATCACCAAGTCCATCACCCATTTATTAAAATATACTGACATTCCGCAAACATTATGATTTATTAATGTGTGCATTTGTTAGTGTTACTAGGAATATAAAAAAGTTGCATATTAGTATATTTTAATATTTGAAAGATAATCTAAGAAAGTAAGTAAAACCTAAAAGATGTTTAATATTTTTATGCAATGACCATGAAGAAATTATGTTTACTAATAAAAGCAAAGATATCTTAGGAAAGGCAACCCATCACCACCCATGACAAAAAAAAAACTTACACATGCATTATGTAACTCCTCCTAGTGAAACAAAAAATGATAAATTATATTCAAAATTCTTAGAATGCATTTCAAATTGTGAGAAAATATGTAACTAGAAAATAGGGGTGGGTTCAAAAGATCAATATATCGATATGGATTGATACATGTTTGATTGAGCCAATATCGATCCACAAAATCCGTGGATCGATCTTTTAATATTAATATGTTTTAATATAATATTTTTACGTTTGTGAACGTCTGCTGAGTATAAACGGGTCGAAACCGGGTCAGTGAGCCTGGAACAACGGCCGAGAACCATAAACAACCAACGCGCTAACGGAGCTAGCAAGCTAACGCATATGCTAGTTCTTCTTCTGTGGTGTTAAAATGGTTCTCATCCGGCAAGAGTTTCCTGTCGCGCGTGCTCTTTCGTGTTTACACGAGCGGAGATAATAACGTGCGTCTCTTAATTTAGCAACAAAAGTCACCGTAAAGATTGTCCTCAACAGCTTCTGAATATTTTTCATAAATAAAACTTCTGTGTTCCCTGCGGCGCGTGCACACGTCTTTTGTGTTTACATGACGCGGAGTTAATAATGTGCGTCTCTTAATTTAGCAGCAAAAGTCACCGTATAGACTGTCCTCAACAGCTTCTTAATATTTTTCATAAAGCGGGGATAAACGGACTTTTACTCCATGCAGCGCTGTGTTGGAACATCAAGTTGACGACTGATAAAGGGAAAATGCGCGGAGACTGAAACCCGTGAAGCAGAGGGAGACTTGGAGCTGCTGAGACAATAAGTATAATATTTGTTTCTTTTAACGTTTGTGTCGTCAATTAATAATTTATCTGGCATGATGGTGGTTTCTTTTACAAACTATGGACACAGAGAGAACTGTTGGTTAAGCGCTGTGAATAAATGCAGAATTAAGGTATATTTTATGAGATTATGGACTTCTGCCACTTAAGTGATGTGAAGAAAATAAATCACAATAAAATTAATAAAGGCTGCAGTACAACAAGCTATTTTTACTCAGTAGAACTAAATTGAAATGAACAAACCTTCTCAGGAAATGAACTGAAACCCTTTTCCAACATTGAAAGTTAATTTGTAGTTAAAATATAAAAAACCCTAAATTATTAAACCCTACTGTGGTGTGGTGATCTAAAAATATGAATGTTAATTTTACTGTGAAATCTATTCTTTTTATCTGCCTTCAGATGTGTGAAGACTAGAAGCTTCATCCTCACTGAGACCTTCTGAAGGTCAGAGGTGGTCAGTGGAGGAGCATCCCTGCTTCATGTGGATTTCAGCACTGAAGAAGACCTTCAAATTCAAGATTCAAGGAGGTGCTGCCTTCATTTTCTCCACACTAACATGCATTCAATGCAATTTAGTTGTTGTAATGACAAATTCTTTTATTTCTTTTTTTAAAGTTCTCAGCAAGAACACAATATTGGTCTTTTTTTTTTTTTTTACAATTTTACTGAGCATTTAATTCGAAATAAATCACTGTTTAACAAGAAATTTTTGGCAATCCTGTACTTTTCTTGTGGTGTTACATAGAATAGCATCACTGTAAACTGTGGAAAAAGGAGCTGCTTTAAAATTTGTACTTCCTCACACAACTTTGAGTGCAAAAAAACTCTAAAAGTACCATAACTTTTTGAAAAAGCTCCCACAAATCCAGGCTTTTTGGGCCACAACAATCACAAAAACAGCTGACAAAATCCTGAAGGGACTGAAATACAATGAGATTATGAATGCATGGTTCATGCATTGAATTTGTTTACTTACTCTGGGTGGTGAACTTGACACGACACACCCTTTGCATTAAAGAAAGCACCTGTGAGCACTTTATGAAATGATAAGTTAAATAATAAAAAGTGCATTATTGTAACTGATTTTGGGTCAGTTCTATATGTGATAATTTATGTATTAACAAAGTTTGAAGATTCTTGGTACAATTTGCAGCATTAGGTCTCGAAGATTTTTGTTTCATGGGAAGTAAAATGGCTATTAAAATGGTAATTCCCCAGATCGAATCGGGATTGAATCGAATCGATTCAGAATCTCAAGAATCGGAATCGAATCGATTCTGGAAATTAGGGATCGTTCCCAGCCCTACTAGAAAAGCACTCGGAGAGCGCAGACCTCCGCCAAGCACCACAGTTCCCCCCATACAGTGTTTGTGTGTACGTTTTCAGATTCCTTGAACATGAAAACATATGACTAGCAATTGGATTCACAATGATAGGATTAGTGGTTCAGTAGTTATTCAAGAAAATCACATTTTGCGTAATGGCGGTTTTCTTGTGGACGGTGATCCGGATCACCACCAAAATCTAATCATCTGTAGGATACCCCATTTCTGACAATCTCTGAAAATTTCATGAAAATCTGTCCATAAGTTTTTGAGTTATCTTGCTAACAAACAAACAAACAAACAGACAGATAGACAGACCAACGCCGATGAAAACATAACCTCCTTGGCGGAGGTAATAATAACATTTATCTATTAACAATCGATAATCAGCATTCAAATGCAATTAGTGTTTCAAAACAGGCATGACGTCACAACTTACACATGCTATTTCATAACAAATTCATTACGCGGAAATTCTCAAGTACATTACTTATAATGAGAAAAAAATCTTACCTCGGAATGTGTCTTCCGATCACTAATTGCTGTAATCGGGGCCGATTGTGATGAACTTTGATTGACTGGCATCTGAATTTGACTGTGTCCATCGATTGTTTTGAATGCAGCACGAGCGAGTAGTTTGATCTCTTGAAGCCACAATTTTGAGATGTTTCTGTTTTGAACAGTGTTCAACTAAGGCAACACAACCATGAGATCCATAACTCAAGAAATCATTGCAGTAAACACACTGGGCTTTCCCTGGTACTCCGCATTTCGCTATGAAGTTGGACATTTTTTTCAACCACAACTTCGGTATTTTTACCGATCTTTACAGTCATTGACAGTTTTCTTGAGCCATTCCCAACTAAACTTGTTCCTTATCCCTTTGTCGATTTCTAAAATTCTTGCTTTGTTGTCTTTCATGAGTTTTAGGTTCACCATTTTCACGAAATCGGGAAAACTCAGTTGATTGAACTGTCCGCCATTTGCATTTCGCTCCGCCTGTTGGATATGACAAAGGAATAACAAAATCGCCGATTGGTTGCTTCAATAAGTATCAGCCAATCAGTGGCCTTGTTACATTACATTACTGATCTCGCTGGGTAGCGCGTTCGGCGAGGTGGATTTTAGCAGCCGATCGAAAATACGACTCGCCGCTCATAACATACCTCACCTCCCAAAAAAAATTTCTCCTTGAATTTAGACGATTCACGAGAATGACCCTAGACATGATCAAATCCGAGGAATTCCACGGATCCAAGGAGGATTCTCATCCCTGTACAAAGAAAAAATTATGAATAAAATTGTATTTAATGATTTAAATTAACTTAAATGACCAAGGATGCCGTTATTTCTGTGAAAATATTTATAGGTTTTTTTTTTGTTTTTTTTAAATCTCCTCACCGCCAAGAAAAACCTCCCTTATTTTGAAGTCCAAATGCTGGCACGTTCAGTTTGTCTGAAGGCTGCTGACGGATTAAAGTCATTGATTTGGTGAATTTCGGTCATCTTAACTTGTCAGGTACATAATTGGGAACATAATTTAATATTGTAGTGGCTGGTGAAATATATCCTCAGCAATTCAATAGTCCCCCTGGCCTTTCCCTTCATATGAAGCCGGCTGCATTTGAATTCTAACCACATCTCTTATGGCCCTTTTCCACTAGCACCCAGTCGGCCTTACTCTACACTACTCGGCTCGATTGTGTTTCCATTGCAGCTGGGTACGTCTGGGGTGGGTGGGATTTTTTTACAGCAAGGCGGCGCCACACTCCCATGACGTAAAACACACCACCCAAGCAAAACATAACATTGCGGCTATACAAGGTGACTCCTCGGCCTGTGGCTTTTTGTCACCGTAAAGGCCAAAAAGGACCACCAGACAAGGGGACAGGCAGCGAGACGAAACACTCTGGAAAAGTACTGGAGCGTCTGGGAAGCCATAGAGCCTAAGACAGGCATGCCCAAAGTCCGGCCCGTGTCCAAATTTCCACCGGCCCGAAGCGTCCTGTCATAAAATCAATAATATGTGGCCTGCCAGCACAGTTTCCCACAGTCAACAATACACACATACCAAAAACAGCAATTTTATATTTCACCAGAGGGTGGCAGTAGATCTGTGGCCGCATTCTCGTCGCGTGACCCCTGTGTGAACTTTCCGGCATCGGACAACCAATGCCGGAACTCTGCGATCCTGTTTGGTTGGCTGATTTTTGATTTTTAATTGACATAACACAATATCTGAACACCCTGAACACGAGCCTTCAGGGACAAAATGCAGTGGTGAGCCAACTGTATTCATACATAAAAGCTTTTCGGACAAAGCTGCTACTTTTCCAAAGGCACCTGTCACAAACACAGCCCAATACCACACATTTCCCATCACTGCAGGAAATGATGACCAGTTTTCCAGAAAACAATATTAGTGCGCAAATGAGGAGGTACGCAGGAAACATCTCATCTCTGACTGAGGAGTTTCAACAGCGTTCCGGGGATTTCGCAGCAATTGAAAAGGAGATCACACTTTTTTCCCCACTCCTTTTTCCGTGGATCCTAATGACACTGCAGACCACCTGCAGCTGGAGCTCATTGAGCTGCAGTGTGGCGCGGAGTGTCACAGTCGCCACCAACGACTCCCTCTCGTCGACTTTTACCGCCAGCTGGACCAAGACAGGTTCTAAGAGATTCGAACATTTGCTAAGAAAATGCTGAGTACGTTGGGCTCGACATACTTGCGCAAGAAGACGTTCTCGGTTATGAACATTAACAAGAACCGTGTAAGGACAAGACTAAGTGACTCTCACCTGCGTGACGTCTTGCGCATCAAAACCACTGCTTTTGAGCCAGACCTGGCCTGCTTACTGCAGTCAAAACACCAGTGTCACCCTTCACATTAATGCAGGTACATTTTTTTTATTCTTCTGAGGAGAATAAATTCCAAAGTCTCAGTGAATTGATTTTTTGTGATGATCAAACCACAGTTTTGTCAAATTTCTGTCATTTAATTTGACTATACCAGTGATTTTCCACCTATGTGCCACGGCACACTAGTGTGCCGTGAGAGATCGTTAGGTGTGCGGTGGGAAATTATCCAATTTAACTTAATTACTCGAGTGAGTGGCTATGTTTACATGGACACAAGTAACCGGATTAAAAGCCTGATCGGAATAAAAATGCTTCAAGTAAACACGGCAATCTGAATATTCTGACCCGATCACGCTCATTCGGATCAAAATTTCATTCCGATTGAGAGGGGTGGGTTATGCCGATTGTTAATCCGAATGGTGCGCATGAAAACACTTATTCCGAACGTAGGGCAGAAAATATGTTTACTGCGCATGTCTGTACACCAGCCGCACGTCGACGTGACGTATTTCCGCCTTAGCAGCAGCTAGCAGAAAACATAGCGGGAGTAAAACAAAACTGGTCTGTATCGTCCTGCTGTCTCCCTCTGTTCATCATATGCAGAAGTATGTACTTGTAGCTTCATTACGGAGACCAGCAGAAGCAAAAGTACAGTCTGAATAACACGATACACGTCAATTTCGACACAAAGCGGGGCTCACTAACACCGGAAGTTGCTTCTTCTTCTACTAGTTTTTGATTGTCGAAATGTCGACCTGCGCATGTCAAAATGACTTATTCCGTTCAAACCTGTGACACATGAAAACGCACATCCTAATCAGATCAGCTTTTTCAGGATCCATGAAAACAGTAAAATTCTGATCTGAATTGTAATCAGACTGAAGAAATTTTGCACATGTAACCGTGGCCCATACAGCTCAGCATCAGTTGTTGGAAACGATATGACTTTACAGGAGCAAGAAGAACTCATTGAACCGAAACAAGATCATGGTTTAAAGCTAAACTTTGCTGATCTTCCTTTGGACAGTTTTTTGTTGATTGCTGCCAAGGAGTTCCCCATTCTGGCCAACAAAGCTATTTCAACATTGCTCCCATTTTCCGCGACATATCTGTGTGAGCTGAGCTTTTCAAGCTTGACTGTGATAAACACTAAAAACAGAAAGAGACTGAGAGCTGTTGAGGAAGAGCTCTGTGTGTGTCTTTCTTCCATTCCTGCCAGGATATCAGCTTTGTGTTCATCTAAACAGGCCCAGGGTTCACACTGAGTGAGTATAAATACATTTAGAAACTGTATTGCTAACTATATTTTATTTTTACTGTGTTAGGCTATAGAGTGTCATTTTGGTTGGTGGTATGCCTCAGGATTTTGTCAATGTAAAAAATGTGCCGTGGCTTAAAAAAGGTTGAAAAACACTGGACTATACTATTCTTTGTCAAAATGCACTGGGATGTGATTTGTTGAAACAAAATCAATAAATACACGTTTCTAAAAATATTCAGAGTCAAATTTCATAAAATAGTTTATTTGTATGTAATTTATTATTATTTTAACTTTTAACTATCCTGGTAATGCAATTGACAACAGATTCTCATTTGCAATGTCAACCTAGCTGCAGACAGCAAAGTGATATAGTTACATATTTACATGGTAATTTACAATGGTAATGGTTCGAGGAATGTCAGGCTGAATGGTCGGCCCCCATACATTTTCACATGACCAAATCTGGCCCTCTTTGCAAAAAGTTTGGACACCCCTGGCCTAAGACATGAGGATACAAACATATGACGGTAAGCCAATGATTGCTAATGCTAGTTTGCTTTAAGTTCGTCGTACTACACTGTAATGTCTGCAAGTTATTGCTATTAGGTACTAAAATATGTATGCTGTGTGTGTGTTTCAGATGGCTCTGTTGTGGGAAAATTAACGTTTCAAACGGTCGGTCTGGGTATTCAACACAGCCTGTCACTGATGTCACCCCAGCTTCACAAACAATCAGTGGTTATAGAGCCTAAGCATGTCTGTAGAAACGTTCAGCTTCCTGTACAACAAATTGCTCTGATCTGTGTGAAAATCATGGAGAGACTGTTGAGACATCATGGGACGTACCTGCTCCAGCAGCACTGAGTCTGTGGTGGTGTCAGGGCAAAAAGTGATCAGCTGACAACTTGGATCGCCAGGTTGTAGTTATATTAGCCACAAAATATATATTCAAAAGGTAAACAGTACTGAGTTAGGTATAATAACATATATTTGACAATTACGATGCATTTTAGGCCAAAACAAAGTTGATCTAGGATTAAAAGCAATTAAAATAATGCAGTCACAAGGTTACATGGAGAAATACTTGATTTACAAGATACATGTACTGTAAAAATATATATTCTCTGCATCAACAATGTACTATACATGCATTCATGTAGTATTGAACTGGGAATTGCACTGACAATAAACCTTTGAAGTTTTTGACTGAACAACTTCCATTCCCCAAAGTGCAACATACAGTTATGAACATAACTCACAAAGGATCACACAAGTGATCTGACCAAAAAAAAACAAAAACATTAACAAGCGGTTTATTTTACAGTTGATGTGCCATTCATTTTCAATTATTCTGTAATTAATATTCACATAATCAAATAAATCTCAGTTCAGTCCCTTTAATATTAAGTGGAAATTGTGCTACTTTGGTTTTGGCACTTTATCTATAAAAGCAAAGGATTTCAGTGCTTTCCACAGTGGCAAGGTCCGTTGTGGGGCGGCTGCTTTTCCTTTCCTCTTGCCTAGACCAAAGACAGAAATGGGTAACAGACAAGATCAATATTCAACACTTTATTTTTATTAATCTCAGCAATTGTTCAGTTGATCACTTCTACATTTCATTGAGTATTGAGTACTCGTCAACAATTTATTAATGTGTGCATTTGTTAGTGTTACTAGGAATATAAAAAAGTTGCATATCAGTATATTTTAACCCCTTGAACTCTTGTGAATTCAGCGGGCGGTCACGTCTCTGCATCTCAGTGCGCACTGAAAAAAAAAAGCTGTATTTCCGGTCTTCCAGTACAGACACAGCCTTGTTACAACCTCAGAAAAAAGCTGTGTAATATACATTCATTTTTTGTGGTATTTTTACAAAATTTTGACCCGAGCTTGAAAACACTTGGTTCTACATTTCTGTTGTGTTTTCCAGCCAGTATCTGACAGCTGTATGTTATTTGCAAGCATTTGTATCTAAAAAAAACACACAGGCGAACTTTCCTGTTACTCAGTGGCAGGAGCACTTAGAGAGATTATGACTGTTTTGCCAAAAAATTCAGAGTATTTTCTTTTAAATGAGACCAACCCCATGAAGATGCTGCAAAGGGTTGAAGAACAGCTTTTGATTTACTTTGGGCATTTTATTTTTAGGCGTTTTTAGGGAAGTTGAACAGAGTTCAACAGGTTAATATTTGAAAGATAATCTAAGAAAGTAAGTAAAACCTAAAAGATGTTTAATATTTTTATGCAATGACCATAAAGAAATTATGTTTACGAATAAAAGCAAAGATATCTTAGGAAAGGCAACCCATCACCACATGACAAAAAAAAAAAAAACTTACACATGCATTATGCAACTCCTCCTATGAAACAAAAAATGATAAATTATATTCAAAATTCAAATTGTGAGAAAATTTGTAATAACATAACAATAGATAATCAGCATTCAAATGTAATTAGTGTTTCAAAACAGGCATGACGTCACAACTTACACATGCTATTTCATAACAAATTCATTACTCGAAAATTCTCAAGTACATTACTTAAACGAGAAAAAAAAAAAAATCTTACCTCGGAATGTGTCTTCCGATCATTAATTGCTGTAATCGGGGGCGATTGTGATGAACTTTGTTTAACTGGCATCTGAATTTGACCGTGTCCATCGATCGTTTTGAACGCAGCACCGAGTGAGTAGTTCGAGCTCCTTGTAGCCACAATTTTGAGACGTTTCTGTTTTGAACAGTGCTCAGCTAAGGCAACACAACCACGAGATCCATAACTCAAGAAATTGTTGCAATTAACACACTGGGCTTTCCCTGGTACTTCGCATTTCGCTATGAAGTCGGCCATTTTTTCAACCACAACTTCGGTATTTTTTCCGATCTTTACAGTCATTGACACAGTTTTTTCAAGCCATTCCCAACGAAACTTGTTCTTTATCCCTTTGTCGATTTCTAAAATTCTTGCTTTGTTGTCTTTCGTGAGTTTTAGGTTCACCATTTTGACGAAATCGGGAAAACACAGTTGAGTGAACTGATTGAACCATCCGCCACTTGCATTTCGTTCCCAGTGTTATCCGGATATGACATAGGAAAACAACATCGCCGATTGGTTGCTTCAGTAAGTATCAGCCTATCAGTGGCCTTGTTACATTACACATTACTGATCTCACTGGGTAGCGCGCTCTGTGCGGTGGATTTTCACAGCCGATCGAAAATACGACTCGCCACGAGCCCCCCCCAAAAAAACAAAAAAAATTTCTCCTCGAATTTAGACGATTCACGAGAATGACCCTAGACATGATCGAATCCGAGGAATTCCTCAGATCCGCGGAGGATTCTCATCCCTATTGTCACCGGACTGCAGAACAAATCTACCTACGGGTACAAAATAAGTCCAAAAAAAAAAAAAAAAAAGAGTGGGCAGCAGTTTCATGACGCGTAGTGAAGTGCCGCTCCACATAAAGTGGCGCTTCGCCGTCGCCCCGCAAATGAAACACACGCAGCTTTGAAAATGATAAATTTTCTCTTTTTTTTGCCATGTTTTTGGGCTAGGAAACAGCACTTTGCTCACCATCTTCACTGGCCGCTAGCTTACGCTCCACAAGCACAAGGTTTTGTCATGTGCACAATACTGACCTTTGAACTAGGTCAGAGTTCACCTTAACTTTACGTATAATAAACATATTTTCATTTTTTTTATTTTTTAAGACATTGTCATTTTAAAATCTATATAAATGCAAGTGTGATTTTAAAAAATAGCGGCAGAAAAAATTACATCTTAGACGCAGCTCACTTGCGAGTTGTGCTATTTTTAGAACAGGCCTGCGGGCGACTCATGTGGTCCTTGCGGGTGACATGGTGCCCGCGGGCACCGCGTTGGTGACCCCTGCTTTAAACGGTACGTTACACCATAGAGTTCCTTTTGCTAGCCGCTAGCATCCGCTAGCATACACGATAGCATCCAATGCTAACAGTGGTGGTTATATGTTCTTTGGTAATACAAGCATAATTAGCACAGCTGACTACATTCTATTCATCTTAATTTTAAATCTCAATCACGTACCTTGTCTCGAGTGCGCTGGCTGTGCATAATGTGGGATGTTTTTGCCAAGACACTGTAACATCCAACATTGTTGCATGCTAGTTTGCCGCTCAACTTTACCATCTACAGTATCTCACAAAAGTGAGTACACCCCTCACATTTTTGTAAATATTTGATTATATCTTTTCATCGGACAATATTGAAGATATGACACTTTGATACAATGTAAAGTAGTCAGTGTACAGGTTGTATAACAGTGTAAATGGGCTGTATCCTCAAAATAACTAAGCACACAGCGATTAATGTCTAAACCCCTGGCAACAAAAGTGAATACACCCCTAAGTGAAAATGTCCAAATTGTGCCCAATTAGCCATTTTCCCTCCCCGGTGTCATGTGACTTGTTAGTGTTCCAAGGCCTCAGGTGTGAATGGGGAGCAGGTGTGTTAAATTTGGTGTCATCGCTCTCACACTCTCATACTGGTCACTGGAAGTTCAACATGGCACCTCATTGCAAAGAACTCTCTTGAGGATGTGAAAAAAGAATTGTTGCTCTACATAAAGATGGCCTAGGCTATAAGATGATTGCCAACACCCTGAAACAGAGCTGCAGCACAGAGGTCAAGACCATACAGTGGTTTAACAGGACAGGTTCCACTCAGAACAGGCCTCGCCATGGTCGACCAAAGAAGTTGAGTGCACATGGTCAGCGTCATATCCAGAGGTTATCTTTTGAAAACCAATGTATATGAGTGCTGCCAGCACTGCTACAGAGGTTGAAGGGGTGGGAGGGTCAACCTGTAAGTGCTCAGACCATATGCCGCACACTACATCAAATTGGTCTGCTGGCTGTCGTTCCTGAAGGAAGCCCCTTTTAAAGATGATGCACAAGAAAGCCCACAAACAGTTTGCTGAAGACAAGCAGACTAAGGACATGGATTAGTGGAATCATGTCCTGTGGTCTGATGAGACCAAGATAAACTTTGGTTCAGATGGTGTCAACTGTGTGTGGTGGCAACAAGGTGAAGAATACAAAGACAGGGGTGTCTTGCCTACAGTCAAGCATGGTGGTGGAAGTGTCATGGTTTGGGGCTGCATGACTGCTGCCGGCACTGGGGAGCTACAGTTCATTGAGGGAACCATGAATGTTAACATGTACTGTGACATACTGAAGACATACTGCATGATCTCCTTTCAGAAATTGGGCCACAGGGCAGTATTCAAACATAATAACGACCCCAAACACACCTCCAAAATGACCACTGCCTTGCTAAAGAAACTGAGGGCAAAGGTGATTGACTGCCCAAGCATATCTCCGGACCGAAACACTATTGAGCATCTGTGGCACATCCTCAGACAAAAGCTCCATGATGTCATCGTGGAGGAGTGGAAGAGGATTCCAGCGCCAACCTGCGAAGCTCTAGTGAACTCCATGCCCAAGAGAGTTAATGGAGTGCTGGAAAATAATGGTGGCCACACAAAATATTGACACTTTGGGCACAATTTGGACATTTTCACTGAGGGGTGTACTCACTTTTGTTGCCAGCAGTTTAGACATTAATGGTTGTGTGTTGACTTATTTTGAGGGAACAGCAACTTTACACTGTTATACAAGATGTACACTGACGACAAGGTTCCAAGGTTGTCATAGCCAGGAGCGGCACTGGGGTTAAAGCGTACCTGTGGTGGTCGTGAAAAAAAAGATATTATATTGAGCCCCTGTCTCACGTTCTAGTTCAAGTTTAAGTTGAAATTCATGTTCAAAGCAATTTGATATAAATCCATTGCTGATGTGCTGGTTCAGCTATGTCAGCAAAACATGGGTGTAGCCATACTAGCGGCTACATGGCCTGCCAGGATGCTTCCTGTGACGTAATTTCGTTGACACCGCGATCTGGATCAATATTGGCTGAGCCTGGAGTGCCCGGATGAGCAGTGACTTTCGGGATATTCAAATTCAAACGTTTATTTCAAACTCGGGGTTCATATTAAATGCAGAACTAAAACGAGTAGAAAATAAATAAATAAATGCTTAAATTCAGCGGGTCGTCTCGTCTGATCTGAGCTCGTAACGGCCGCCAGATGGGCTGGGCTCCTCCCTCGCCGCTAAAACTATATACAGAGGAGCAGACACTCGGTGCGTTGCGTTGTGTGTGAGGACCAAAATTCAAACGTTTATTTCAAACTCAGGGTTCATATTAAATGCAGAACTAAAATGAGTAGAAAATAAATAAATAAATGCTTAAATTCAGCGGGTCGTCTCGTCTGATCTGAGCTCGCAACGGCCGCGAGACGGGCTGGGCTCCTCCCTCGCCGCTAAAACTATACACAGAGGAGCAGACACTCGGCGCATTGCGTTGTGTGTGAGGACAAAAATTCAAACGTTTATTTCAAACTCAGGGTTCATATTAAATGCAGAACTAAAACAAGTAGAAAATAAATAAATAAATGCTTAAATTCAGCGGGTCATCTCGTCTGATCTGAGCTCGTAACGGCCGCGAGACGGGCTGGGCTCCTCCTCGCCGCTAAAACTATATACAGAGGAGCAGACACTCGGCGCTCTTGTAAAAACAAAAACATACAATGCGATATGGATATTGCAACATGGCGGAATGTAAAGCCTTTGGATGTCTCAATAATAAGCGAAAAAACAAAGATAAACACTTCTTTTGTGTACCCAAACCCAGCTCACCTCGTCAGAAGATCGGAGCGGAAAAGTGATTGCGTAATCTCCGAACAGGGCACAGACGAATCCTTTCAGACGAAATTGCATTGTGTGTGAGGACCACTTCGCCACTTTAACCCTCAGAAGACCTTTCTGGCTCAAACCTGTAGCCATGTTGGACGAATTCTTCCTCAGAGTCCGACAATTCAGCCATAATAGAATAAAAACACTCACAACAGCACCCTAGTCTTTCATACAGGCGGAGCATTGACTGTTGAGTATCAACGAAGTGACGTCACATCCGCTTGTGTCATGGCTGCGCTCAGAGTTTTCATTGGCTGGCCATGCCTGCGGTTGTATTTGCATATTTCTCTGGTGGTATATGGCTGGCAATAATTATTTAACCAAATAAATACTTTGCCTAATGTTTTCAAGTTGAATGCGTTTAGACGACCACCACAGGTACCCTTTAAGCTCCCAGTGCTTATAAAATGCTCCTTATGGCGTGCGTCTCAAAAAGCCTCTGACAACTAAGTCCAACTCCTAGCCTGCCTGTGTGGTTTAGTTTCTAAGCCCGGCGGAACTGCTTTTACTAATAGGAGAAGGGGCGAGGGCGGATTTCTGGCGCCTTAAAACCAGATGCTTTGGGTAGATGTACAGCTATGTATGGGTACATAATCATACCATGTAGGATAACTAAGTAGACGGTTGTGCTGTTTCATTCCATCTAGCTACAATGCTCCGCACTGTGTGTGTTTATATATTTACATATTTATTCCATCTAGCTACAATGCTCCGCACTGTGTTTATATACTCATATTTATTCCATCCAGCTACAATGCTCCGCACTGTGTCTATATCTATTTATATTTATATGTACATATGTATACGTGCTGCTCTCGTTTTTTTCTCTTGCCTTCTGATTGTTGCTCTGAGTTGCTATCCCTGTGCTGTTGCAATCCTGGAATTTCCCCATTGTGGGACTAATAAAGGCTTATCTTATCTTATCTTAGATGGTGGCTCGTTAACCTGGGAAGGTAGCCCATCTAGGGGAAGGTAAACCCTGATTTCAAACCTCTGCTGCTTTGCAGCATACCCGGTTACCGGAAAGGCTTCGGGAGTCAACCCTGAGGAAAAATCCGGAGTTGGAGTCCCTAAGGCAGTTCTCGGTTGTGCTCAACATCGTTCTGGCAGCTCCTGCGACGGCGCTGGTGCCAAACTGGAGCAGCCCTGCTGTTCCTTTGGGTTCATCAGTGACGTGGAGAGGGGGGACATGCTGTATGGGCAACATCTTGTCTTCCATATCTTCCTGCCCAGGCCTGAATCCTACCAACGCCCAATGCTGGAAGGTAGAACACTGGATCACTGGAGAGGACACTCCAGCTTCGCCTTCGGCGTAGACAAAACACGGGGAATGACAGTTACCGGTTATAAGCCACCGCTCTATTGGCGTACCGTTCACGTACCTGGGGTCCACGATCAGCAGCAACCTCTCCCTTGATACAGAGATCAACAAGAGGATTGGAAAATCAGCCTCCACACTGAGCTCGCCTCACCACGCGAGTGTGGGAGAATCCCAAACTCTCTGTCAAGACGAAGATGGCAGTGTACAACGCCGCCCGGCAGGAAAAGAGACTGAATTCCTTCCACTTGTGCTGCATTCGCCGCATCCTGGACATATCCTGGCAGGACAAAGTGCCCAACACAGAAGTCCAGTCCCGCGTCGGCCTTCCCTCCATGTTCACTCTACTCAGGCAGCGCAGGCTCCGCTGGCTAGGCCACGTTCACCGTATGGAGGATGGCAGAATCCCCAAAGACGTCCTCTACGGAGAACTGGCGACAGGCAGGAGAGACGTTGGCCGCCCATAGCTGCGCTTTAGAGACGTCTGCAAGAGAGACATGAAGGCCCTGGAGATCAACACAGGGCACTGGGAGGACCTTGCAATGGACCGCTCCAAATGGAGAGGCACCCTGACCAGACAGCTCAAGGCGGGTGAGAAGAAACTGACTGCTGCAGCAGATGAAAAAAGGACCCGCAGGAAGAACCGCCACAGACCCAGCAGCACGGAGACCATCCACAAGTGCGACCTGTGTGACAGGGACTGCCATTTGCGCATCGGCCTGTTCAGCCACAGGCGGTGCTGTTCCAGCAGAGTAGACATCTAGGATTCTCTTCCATGGTCATCATAGACCGACGGAGGCCGAAGGCGAAGGTGACACTGACGACTTTACATTGTATCAAAGTGTTATATCTTCAGTGTTGTCCCATGAAAAGATACAATAAAATATTTACAAAAATGTGAGGGGTGTACTCACATTTGTAAGATACTGTACACACTGCACAATGTTTTCCTTTAATTTGAGCTTGAAATGACTCCAGACTTGACACTTTTGTCATTTTTTAAATTTTCTTAATCTTTGCCCACCCGTCACTCTGCCATGGCACCGTTAAACAAATCTGTGTTTTGTTTAGGTAGCGTGACCGGAAGAAGGTCACACCAGAAGAAGAAGGCCACATAGACCTGAAGTGCTAATTTAAATGACACGTCGACGCATAAATTTTGGATCGTGAATTTTTTTGTAACCAAATTAGTTGAGCAATCGTTGCAGCCCTACAATGCATTAAACTCAAAATCCTTAAACATGAAATTTAATATCAATCGTCTGAAATGCAACTCCCTTTTGTGAAAGAATTCGCTCGTTCAAACAAATCACGCTAGACTAATTTATCCCATACCAGCAAATGGGAATGGTTTAAATACAATGTTAGAAGAATAGGCATACAAGAAGGGAAAAAAATGGCCTACTTATGGAAAAAAATCCACGAGAAATCATTCATTCATTCATCTTCTTCTGCTTAATCCTTTTTCGGGTCGCGGGGGGGCTGGAGCCTATCCCAGCATTTTTGGGCGAGAGGCAGGGTACACCCTGGACAGATCGCCAGTCCATCGCAGGGCCAATACAGAGAGACAGACAACCATTCACTCTCACAGTCATACCTAAGGACAATTTAGAATCCCCAGTTTGATGCCAATTAACCTAACTTGCATGTTTTTTTGGCATGTGGGAGGAAACCGTAGAAATCCCGGAGTAAACCCACGCAGACACGGGGAGAACATGCAAACTCCACACAGACCACTGTTGGTCGGGGGCTGGGATCGACCCCAGGATCCCCCGGCCAAGGGTGAGTTACTGTGCTGCCGCAGTGCTAACCACTCCACCACCGTGCCGCCCCACTAGAAATCATATCTAAAAATCATATGTAAAATAAATGCAATATGTGACCAAACCCAACTAAATGATGTAAACAACCTTGAATTGCATCAATTACAGTCATAGTTAGATGACCTCTATACAGAAAAAGCCAAAGGTGCTTATATTCGTTCAAGGGCTAAATCAATCAAACTTTATTTGTATAGCACTTTCAAACATAAGATGCTGCGCAAAGTGCTTTACATAGATAAAAACAGCAGACACATTTAAGGGGCTTTTCCACTTGGAACTCAAAGGCCTCCTTTAGCCCCGTTCGGGCTCCATTGTCTGGTTTTCCTTTTGGAACCCAAAGGCCTCACAGTTCGCTTTTTCGGAACTGTTCCAGTTTTATCGACACTATTTTCGGCACCATTAAAAGCAGGTCCGACAGGTACCGGCACCGTTTCGCCACGCCCATGCTGGCCATTCACTGGTCTGTGCGTAGCGTCATCAGAGTGGGCGTTACGTGGGCGTTACGCTGACTTTCCAGAATCGCTTGCTGGTCGCCATTTGCAATTTTTCGTCAGTGAGCCCGCGAACAAGTGATATTATAAACCACAACGATAGAATGGCCTAACAGAAATCAGCAGAAATCTAACACCGCAGTCCAGTAGAGTTTCCTGTGCATTTCGGCTGATGAGAGAATGCAGAGGGAAGCAGACTGAGCTTGCAGTGGTGCGCACAAACAGACGCACCAGAAATTACACGGAGACGCACCGGGAATTAGACCCAGCCACCCGAATTGAATTGAATGTGCAGCCGCGACGCACCCAACTTCAGCAGTTGAAGCCGTGATATTGTGATATACAGGACGGTGAGTGATGTGATATTCATGCTTTATGTTATTTTTTCCAACAGTGGAAAGTTCACTTAGGACAGACGAAAACTTAATCGTGTTTAAACGATGACCTTGAGATTTATTTGTGTGAATATTAATTACAGAGTAATTGAAAATGAATGGCACATCCAATAGTAGCCACCATAAAATAAACCGCTTGTTTATTTATTTTTATCAGATCATTTCTGTGATCCTTTATGAGTTATAGTCATAATAGTGTATCTTGCACCTTGGGGAATGGGAGATGTTCAGTCACCATTAGAATTTAGTTTATATGTGTATAGTATTTCATCTCTAAACTCATTCAGTAATAGAACACATTACAAATATTTGAGACCCATTGTAGTTCTTCCTTTTATATTTTAGCAATACAAGCACAAAACACCACCCACACTTGAAACCAGGGCGACACAGCGGTGGCTAAAGTTTTTTCACACCATCACAACAACTCAGTAGTTAAACTCGGTATAAATGGTGTAGAGATTGAAAGGGTATCCAAAATTAAAATCCTTGGTGTAATAATTGATAATAACCTGTGTTGGAAGTCACATATTAATTATATTAAAGGTAAAATATGCAAATCAGTCACAATACTGCGCAGAGTGAAATATTTGCTGAATCAACCCATGCTATAGACTTTGTATCATTCATTAATGCTCCCATACATGACATCCATCCATCCATCTTCTACCACTTTTCCAGAGGTCCAGGTTGCAGAGGCAGCAGTTCAAGCAGAGAAGCCCAGACTTCCCTCTCCTCAGCCACCTGCTCCAGATCTTCAGAGAGGATACCAAGGTGTTCCCAGACCAACTGGGAGATGTTGTCTCTCCAGTGAGTTCTGGGTCTGCCCTGGGGTCTGAGAACTACTACCAAGCAACACTGGGTTTCAGTGCAAGGAGTCAGACTGTGGAACGCTTTTGGACCTGAATTAAAATCATGTACAAAGCTTGGACAATTTAAACAAAAACTAAAGGAATAAATACTCCAAACACACACACGTGGACAAAATTGTTGGTACCCCTCTGTTAATGAAAGAAAAGCCCACAATGGTCACAGCACAGTGACTACTTGGCACCCTTTAAATAGGCCGATTGATTACAAGTTTGTAGACACCTGTGATGTTAATTAGAGGACACATCTTGGCTGAATCTATGGTCATGTTCATGTCCCTATGGCCTATTTTCAATCTTTTCTAGGGGTACCATCATTTTTGTCCAGGTCTGTTTCATGAGTTTGTTTTTTAAAATAATTCTGTTGAACCACAATTCAAAAGCATTGTCTGATTTTCATTGGTTAATTTTCATAGACTTTTTATTTATTACCACTTTTGTCAGATTCAAGTTATTTCTGTGACCATTGTGGATTTTTCTTTCATTAACAGAGGGGTACCAACAATTTTGTCCACGGCTGTATATACAAAACGACACGTAAAATCACACACGGATTATCATATCCAGTCTGTGTTGTGCTGTTGCTTAGTTTTTGTCACATTTTGTCTTTTTTTTTTTTTTTTACAGTTTGAATTTTGCACATTCTAAATAATCTGTAATTTGCTGCTGATTGGAATAAACAATTTAGTGATTTATGTGTTTGCATCATGATTTTCTATTTTGTCTGTTCAGACACTGGTGGGAAAAGAGTCGACAGTACGAACCATTTATCAGTGACTTTGAAAATAATGGCTCATTTTAAGAAAAGTAACCAAAACAATTATTTGCTGAAGACTGTAAAACAAAATAGAGACATCTGCAAAAGTACAAAGGTTTATTGTCAAAATTCCCAGGGCAATACTACATGAATACAAGTATAGTTCACTGTTGATGCAGAGAATATACTGTATATTTATACAACATCTACATGTAGTCAGCAATACTCAATACCATATATTTCCAGTTAATCCACATATTTCTCCATGTAACCTTGGGACTGCTTTATTTTAATTACTTCTAATCCTAGATCCATTTGTTTTGGCTTAAAATGCATCATAATTGCTAAATATATCTTATGCCCAACTCAGTACTGTTTACCTGTCGAAATATATATTTAACGGCTCATATGGCACCTGATCCATGTTTTGCCACGACACCACTGGCTGGAGCAGATAAATTCCATGACGTCTCGACAGTCTCTCCATGATTTTGACATAGATCATGTATTTTTACCTAACCATCTATTTGTCGAGAAAAGTAATTTTTGATATTCATGCGCTGTGAGCCAATAAATGATTAAAATCTAACAATACTTCACTGTCTGATTAATGATTCTGTATAATATATGGGTCTCACTTTCTGACATGAGTGTCCAAAAATATTTAACTTTTGCATTATTTTTGGAGATGTATTGCTACTTGTTTTGATGTTGATTTTACTGAACAGGAATATGGCGCCGCCTCATGGGGAGCGTAGCTCCGCCTCCAACTCCCTCCAAATCCCGCCTCCAACTCCCTCCTTCTCCCACCCATGCTACAGTGAGCCTTGTGCTGTGGAAAAACATGGGTGCCGAACGGTACGGTTCCGTTCCAGGCCAAAAGAGGCCTTTGAGTTCCAAGTGGAAAAGTGCCTTTAGTTACATATACTTACACGATACATCCTCACCCCTTCCAACACTCCCATAAACATGCCCACTAAACAAACAGGCACATACAACCACCCCCTACTTCTCTTACACACATATAAAATAAAAGAGACATCGCTAGGCACTGAGGCACCATGTGAAAGAGCAACCATCCTGTGGAGCCCCCCAGTGCCGGGAGACCACACAGCCCATAACCAGAGAGTGCGCCACAGAGGCCGCCCCAACCAGGACAGGCCGGGGCCCACACCACAGCTGCAGGCAGGGGCATAAAGCCCCCACCCACCCAAGCTAGAGCGACCCACGAGACCAGCACCCCTGCAGATGGGCTAGGCAGCATCCGGCATGATGGTCTCCACTGAGGAAACAGTGGAGCTACAACACACAAAATACAAGCGCAAACTAAGAACACACAGAACAAAGAGAATTAAAAAACCATACTCCTATGGGTATGGGTTTTTAGCCTGCTCCTTCCATAATTGATAGCATGGTAGATAGTGTTACAGCCTCTCTGCATCAGACTCTAGATTTGGTGGCCCCTTTAAAAAAGACAAAGTCTAACCAGAGATTTCTAACCCCTTGGTTTAACTCAGAAACTCATAGCTTAAAACAGAAGACTCGTCAATTGGAAAGGAAATGGCCTTCTATTCATTTAGATGAATTCTACTTAGCGTGGAGAAATCATCTCTTAAATTATAAAAAATCTCTTAGAAAAGCTAGAATAAGCTATTATTCTGCATTAAGAGAAGTGAATAAGAATAACCCCAGGTTTCTTTTCAACACCATAGCCAGGCTGACAAAGTGTCAGGACTTGGTCAATCCTCGCATCCCCCCTGAGCTTTCTAGTCAGGACTTTTTGAACTTTTTCAATCATAAAATTTTATCTATTAGAGATAAAATCAGTCAGATTCTTCCTAGTGTAAACCCAAGTACATTAACTACTACAACTCCCTCAATTGATATCGGTTTAGATAAGTTTACGCCAATTGACCTCTTAGAGTTGGATAAAATAATCTCCTTATCTAAGCCTTCATCTTGACTTTTGGACCCTATTCCTACCAGGTTATTTAAAATTGCCTTCCCAATTATTGATAGCCGTTTTCTTCATATAATTAATTCTTCTTTAACTCTGGGTTATGTACCACTGGCTTTTAAAATTGCCGTAATTAAACCTTTACTCAAAAAGCCGACGCTCGATCCAGGAGTTCTGGCTAACTATCGACCAATCTCTAATCTGCCTTTCATTTCAAAAATCTCAGAGAGTTGTTGCTGCGCAATTGTTTGATCACTTGCAGGGAATTGGTTTATTTGAAGAGTTTCAACTGGGTTCAGAGTTCATCACAGCACTGAAACTGCCTTAGTGAAGGTCACTAATGACCTCCTTATCGCATTTGATAATGGACTTGTTTCTGTTCTTGTCCTTTTAGATATGAGTGCAGCCTTTGACATTATTGATCATGCCATTCTACTTGATAGATTAGAACACTATGTTGGACTAAATGGAACTCCACTGCAGTGGTTTAGATCTTATTTGTCCGATAGACTTTAGTTTGTTCACATCAATGATGAATTTTCTTCCCACTCTAAGCTCAGTCACGGAGTTCCACAGGGATCTGTGTTAGGCCCTACTCTTTTTAGTTTATATATGCTTCCGTTAGGCAATATCATTAGAAAGCACTGTATACATTTTCATTGTTACGCAGACGACACATAACTATACCCGTCAATGAAGCCTGATGATTGTAATCAATTAGCCAAGTTAGATGCCTGTCTTAAGGATATCAACAGGGATGAGAATGGGGTTTGGGAAAAGAAGAGGAAACTAAGCTGGGGGTCTTAGTTTGGCCTGCCTCCCCTAAGCCGGATCCAAGGCGGAGCCTTGGTGGGTGGTCTGGTGGGCAATGCCCCCCAGAAGCTAATGAAATCTGGTGTTTTAGAATGCTCAAATGTGGTCTTATATTTAAAGTTAGAAGTAAGTACAAATGCATTTATAGTTTACCTTTTTAACCTGCTGCCGCATCACGTGTAAATTTATGATATCTGAATGGTATGTTGATGTAATAATACTAAATTATATTTTACTACTATTTAATATGTTTAGAATGGTAAATGGCATTCACTTATATAGTGCTTTTTCTCATCTCTGGATGACCAAAGCGCTTTACAGATCCTGCTATCCACCCATTCACGCACACATTCACACACTGATGGCAGCAGAGATGCCATACACACACAGGCGCTAGCCTGGCCACCAGGAGCAAATGGGGGTTCAGTGTCTTGTTCAAGGACACTTTGACATGCAGACTTCAGACAGAGTAGGAATCGAACCCATGACCCTCTGATCAGTAGTCGGTCACACTACACCTGCGCCACAGCCGCCCCTAGAACTGACACAGAATTACATTTACATAGTTCTAGAACAGACAAAATAATTTAACCAAGTACAATAAATTATAAATATTAACAAAATTCCATCACCAAATCCATCACCCATTTATTAAAATATACTGACATTCTGCAGGCATTTTGATTTATTAATGTGTGCATTTGTTAGTGTTACTAGGAATATAAAAAAGTTGCATATTAGTATATTTTAATATTTGAAAGATAATCTAAGAAAGTAAGTAAAACCTAAAAGATGTTTAGTGTTTCAAATCATCAAGTGTTTCAAAACAGGCATGACGTCACAACTTACACATGCCATTTCATAAATGCATTACGCGAAAATTCTCAAGTACATTACTTATAACGAGAAAAAAATCTTACCTCGGAATGTGTCTTCCGATCACTAATTGCTGTAATCGGGGCCGATTGTGATGAACTTTGACTGGCATCTGAATTTAACAGTGTCCATCGATCGTTTTGAACGCAGCATGAGCGAGTAATTCGATCTCCTTGTAGCCACAATTTTGAGATGTTTCTGGTTTTTTTCGAGCCATTCCCAACAAAACTTGTTCCTTATCCCTTTGTCTTCTTGCTTTATCTTTCGTGAGTTTTAGGTTCACCATTTTCACGAAATCGGGAAAACTCGGTTGACTGAATTGTCCGCCATTTGCATTTCGCTCCGCGTGTGGGATATGACAAAGGAATAACAAAATCGTCGATTGGTTGCTTCAATAAGTATCAGCCAATCAGTGGCCTTGTTACATTACATTACTGATCTCGCTGGGTAGCGCGTTCTGCGCGGTGGATTTGAGCAGCCGATTGAAAATACGACTCGCCGAAAATAACAGACTCCCCCACCCCACCCCAAAATTTTCTCCTCGAATTTAGACGATTCATGAGAATGACCCTAGACATGATCAAATCCGAGGAATTCCTCAGATCCGCGGAGGATTCTCATCCCTGTATCAAAGCCTGGATGACTTGTAATTTTCTGCTATTGAACTCAGATAAGACTGAAGTTATTCTTGTTGGCCCAAAAAACCTTAGAAATTCCTTTCCAAATCATGCTTTTAATTTGGATGTCACAACTCTCACTCTGAATAGTTCTGTGAGGAACCTTGGAGTTATTTTTGATCAAGATCTGTCCTTTAATTCACATATTAAATTTGTTTCTAAGACTGCCTTCTATTATCTGTGCAATATTGCCAAGATTAGGAGCATCTCGTCTCTGAATGATGCTGAGAAACTGATCCACACCTTTGTCAGCTCTCGATTAGATTACTGTAACTCATTATTATCGGGTTGTCCTAAAATATCCTTAAAAAGTCTTCAGTTGATCCAAAATGCTGCTGCAAGAGTTTTAACTGGTTCTAGAAAAAGAGATCATATCTCTCCAGTTCTGTCCTCCTTTCACTGGCTTCCCATAGGGTTTAGAATTAAGTTTAAAATCCTTCTCCTCACTTTCAAAGCTCTTAATAATCAGGCCCCCTTATATATAAAAGATCTGATATTACCTTATCATCCTAATAGAGCACGACGCTCCCAAAATGCTGGATTACTTGTAATGCCCAGAATCTCCAAAAGTACATTGGGAGGCAGAGCCTTCTGCTATCAAGCTCCTTCTCTGTGGAACCAGTTACCACTCTGGGTCCAGCAGTCAGACTCGGTCTCTGTTTTTAAAGGCCAAATGTCACGTAATTTTTTTTTCTAAATGACAACGAATTTAGATAAAATACACATAGCTTAAACCAAATATTCATACCGGAGACCATATCACCCACCTGTATTTACATAATTGCACAAAATACACCAGGTGAAGGCCCCACCTTGCTTGCTGGCTTGTGACAGCCAGTCCAGACCACGCCCATGTTTTTGACATCACCAGTTGTACCCTGGCTGCCCTGCCTATCCACATTCACACTTATCAACATTGGACAATCATGACGGAAAGTGACAGCGATTGTGAACAAATTAGTTTAGTTTTGTCTTTTTTTTTTGTCAGTGGTTCAGTCAGTGACAGAGGCATAGAACCTGATGACAACAGTTCCAACGATGACCAGAGAGCAGAACCAGTGGAAAATGTCATTGAACTGGACATTAATCACCTCCAGAATTGCGAAGCCGGAGGGGGTCTGTCGAGGGCGCCCCATAAATATTGATTTTTCGGAAGCCATTATTATTACAGTGGAGGAGAGCCGCTGCTGTCAAGAAATTGACCAGATCAGTATGAAAATGGAGGCGCATACCTGTCAAGGGAGATGTTTTCGCCGTATTTTGGTGCCAAGCGCGGCTGTGGGAGACGGCAGAGTGGTTTGGGACACTTTTCTGGGAAATGTTTTAAATATAGTTCGTGTTGTTATTGTCAAATATTTTAAGGAAAATACGGGGAAAATGCAATTTTAGCAAAAACGGGCGTATTGCCATTTCTGTACGCCCAAAAGAAAAAATATACTGGAAAAAAAACTGAGTGTCTTGAGGAGCAGTCCTGTGTGTGATCACTCACAGCTGGGGCGGGCTGATCGCTCAGCGGGAGCTATTCTCGCTACTGTTCGAAGTGTGGAGTCACTCATTAGTTTAATTGTCTGGGCGGGCTGATCGCTCAGCGTCAGCTGTTGTCACTACCATGAGAAGTAATTAGGACAATGGTTTAACACGTTGAGCTGTGCAGCGGTTGCAGAACAGACAGAGATCCCAGAGAGGTGTGCCTTGTTGCTCCGCCGTTCCTTATAGCCGCTTTTTACGGTGTTGAAGTACGGCGAAAACGTCTCACTTGACAGGTATGAAAACATTTCCCAGAGAAGTGTCCCTTATTACCCAGCTGTCCCTGATAGTCCCGTTTTAAGGTATGGGTGAAATATCCAATTTTTTCTTTCTTGTTGCTCACTTCAACCTTCCAGTCTCCATATAAACAATCAATTGAAATACCCCAAGCATCAAACTAGGGTACAATCGATTTCGTCACTTCCGCCTTCTTCCCCAGGCGATTCCAGGGGCCGTGTCAGGCCAAGCGCGGCAGTTTTAAATTAACGAATATTCCTTTGTTACTGAAGCATATGCACCAAGACCCGAACGGATCGGTTCCCTTTTATATCTAGTTTCAAGATATTTAAAGTACCCTGTTACGTGACATTTGGCCTTTAAGAACAGGGTAAAATCCTTCCTTTTCAATATAGCCTATGATTAGGGAGGGATTTCGTGTCTCTTAACCCCGCTTCTGTTCTGCTGTTAATAGATCCATACTGCTGGGTGACCACCAATAATGTACTTGGCTTCCCACTGTTATGTTCTTTATGTCTGTCCTCTTTATCCTCTCTATCCCCTCACCCCCAGCCAGTCACAGCAGATGACTGCCCCTCCCTGAGCCTGGTTCTGCTAGAGGTTTCTTCCTGTTAAATGGGAGTTTTTCTTCTCCACTGTCGCTAAGTGCTTGCTCACAGGGGATTGTCTGATTGCTGGGTCTTTCTGAAATTGTGGGGTTTTCTCTGCATTTTGTAGTGCTATGAGGTGACTTTTGTTGTGATGTGGCGCTATATAAATAAAGTTGAATTGAATTCTTATAAACTGAGCTAAGAACATCAAAATAAGAGAATCTAAAAGCAAATGGAGCCAAGAAGAACATAAAACAATGGCAGATAAATGACTACAGGTGCATCTCAATGTTACACTATATGGGGAAGGAGAGAACATTTGGAACGCAGCAGAAATCTGGACGATCGGGGAAAAAAAATCTTCCAGAGCAGCTAGGCTATGCTAGGCTAGTTCAGTTAGCTGCTGTTAGCGCGGTTCAGGTGGTTTTAAATCCTCTTAAAGCAGAACCAGAACCTTCTCCGGGTCACATCAGTGTCGTCTCACAAACATTCCTCACATCCGTTGGTGACACACAAAAGTCTTTTCAACCGTTTTACTCACCAAATCTCGAATCCCCACGTGACAACCATTATCTGGAGGCAGAACAGACTCGGTTACAACGCATGCGCATTTCGACTTCACGGGCTGACGCTCGACACATATGCATGCGCAACGTGTGACGTATTTCCTGTTTACGACAATTTATAAAAGTTAAAACTTTGGAGTGTAGATTGATGTGGCTGAAGGCGGTAGATTTGGTTGACGTGATTTTGTAGATTTAGTTTAAAATGTCATCTTTCACTTTTTACCATTTGCTGCAAGACTCCTTCAAAAAGGAGAGATCAGGTCTGGTGTTGGACGCTCTGAGCGGAACAAACTGCATCGGCTGTCCAGGAAATTGACCCTGAAAGCTCAGTTTTAGTTCATATGCTCCTAAAGAAGTCGCAGCAATAGTTATGGATTTTTCATTGACAAATTTATTTTACAAATTCATAGACATGATTTTGAATAACCTTCAGATTTTCATGTCTGATTTTTGAACTTTTCTTTTTCTGATTTATCAAAATTTTGAAAAGTGATCATGTCTAACTTAGTTCTATCTCTATTCGACTTGCACTTGTATTTTGTTTTACATTTCTGATTTTTAGTAATTAGTATTATTATTATTATTGCACAGTAGGTTGCTCAAAAAAGACCTCGCCAAGATGGTTCAGAATTTCTCTGTAGTGCTACAATTGTAAAGAATGGGCAAAATCTCATTCAAACAATCATCAGTATTTCCAGTGACAAAAGGACTAATTGTATGGAACATCATGTGGTTTAGTCGACTTTTGACGTCCTTTGTTCCAACATACAAGCGCCTCTTCTCCACGGGCCCAAGCAGGAGGTTTCTGGGTCTTGTTGTGCTGTCTGAGGAGGAGAAGAGAGCTGTCCCGGTCCAGTGTCACAATGATCCTGGTACAGGAAATCCCAATGGCATTAGAACCACAAATGACAGGGTGACTGCGGGATACTACTGGCCAACACAAGTTGAAGATGTCAAGGAATGGACCAGTAACATCCCTGACACTTCTTTGTTTGAAAGGCCATTCTCATGACAAATGGCTCATCACTCCATTGTGACAGTTTACACTGTGGATGTTGTTGATACCTGCTTGTCTATAAGTTATTTGTTCTTGTCCAATCCCAAATATAAAACTGAGATTTACCTCTCCAAGAAATGACATTGATTCCTCTAATGTGACATTTTCTGCTAACTTATTTTTTAGGTCAGATGTTGTCATCACTCTCAACTGAATGATCCCATCAAAACTGTCCCCCCGTTTTACATTCCATTAAGGTAATAGTATAACTCCAGTGGCCGCACTTTGGGAAGAACCGAAGGTCTCTCGTCGGTGCTGCTCGCAGCCTTGAGCGCCTCGCCGTACCACCTAGCGCCCTCGTCCAAGGCGCATGGAGCTCCGGCACTAAGGCACTGCCTGACCTCCATGGTGCACAGCTGCTGCTCACTCCCCGTGTTCACCTCAACACCCTTGCCAATGTCGTTCTCCGACCCAGGCACCTCGCTGCTGCATCCAGCGCTCTCAGTCCCGGTGCTCAGCTGCGCTGTTACCGTGTCCAGCTGCGGCTGCTCTCCCTCGGGGATCTTGGTGACACTCCCGTTAGCACAATCCTCCGACCTGGGCATCTCATCACTGCTCTCAGCCCCCTCGTTCCAAGCACTCCGCTGCAAAGACTCCCTGTCCGGTTGTGGCTGTTCTCCCTCTGGGCTCTCAGCGTCGTTCTCGTTGGCTCCATTCTCCAACCCGGGCACCTCGTCACTGCTCTTGGCATCCTCGCTTAAGGTGCCCTGCTGCGTCGTCTCTGATCCCGGCTGTTGCTGCTCCACCCCGGGGCCCTCAGCCTGTATGGTCCCGCTCTCCCACTTTTTAGCCTCCAGCACCGGGGCTGACTCCTGCTGCCTCTCCCCTCTGCCGTCCTCGTGCACTGCGATGTCCGACCCGTCAGCGCTGTGGTCCTGCGTCAGGTTGGGCTCCACGGCAGGCTTGCCGTCCTCAGTGATCGGGGATGATAGCAAAGAGTGTGACTCAAATTCATAGCTCAAGCAATTTGACTGAAGAAGGTAAAAGAGGAAGAAGTAGGACGAGTGTAGCACACCCTGGGGCTCTGGGGGAAAGGTTTGATTTTAGTAGTTCTTTGGACTCTCCTTTCACTCTAGATGAATTGGAAAGAGCAGTAAACAAATCAGGATTAACGCCCCCTGGGAAAGACAATGTCTTTTTCATCATGGTGAAACATTTAGGGGCTTTGGCTATGAAGAAGCTATTGGAAGTCTACAACAAAGTGTGTGAAAAGGGAAAGCTCCCAACTGCATGGAAAGAGGCAGTGATTGTTCCTGTAAGGAAACCGGGAAAGGATCCCTCACACCCTGTGAGCTACAGACCTATAGCTCTAACGTCACATTTGCGGAAAATAATGGAGAGAATGATTACAGACAGAATTGTCTTTTATCTCGAAAGTAGAGGAATTTTGTCACCACATCAGAGCGGATTTAGAAAAGGAAGGGGAACTATGGATCCTGTTGTGTGTTTGGAGACAGAGATACGGAAGGCTCAAGTTAATTGAGAGTCAGTAATTGCAGTGTTCTTTGATGTGGAAAAGGCATGTGACATGTTGTGGAAGGAGGGGTTAATGATTAAGCTAAGTATGATAGGAATTTCTGGGAGAACATTCAACTGGATCAAAGACTTTTTGTTTAATAGGTACATTCAAGTTAGAGTGGGCAGAGCCTTGTCAGATAGGTACAGTGGGGGAAAAAAGTATTTAGTCAGCCACCAATTGTGCAAGTTCTCCCACTTAAAAGATGAGAGAGGTCTCCAATTTTCATCATAGGTATACCTCAACTATGAAAGACAAAATGAGAAAAAAAAATCCAGAAAATCACATTGAAGGATTTTTAATGAAGTAATTGGTAAATTCCTTGGTAAAATAAGTATTTGGTAACCTACAAACAAGCAAGTTTTCTGGCTCTCACAGACCTGTAACTTCTTCTTTAAGAGGCTCCTCTGTCCTCCACTCGTTACCTGTATTAATGGCACCTGTTTGAACTCATTATCAGTATAAAAGACACCTGTCCACAACCTCAAACAGTCAGACTCCAAACTCCACTATGGCCAAGACCAAAGAGCTGTCAAAGAACACCAGAAACAAAACTGTAGACCTGCACCAGGCTGGGAAGACTGAATCTGCAATAGGTAAGCAGCTTGGTATGAAGAAATCAACTGTGGGAGCAATTATTAGAAAATGGAAGACATACAAGACCACTGATAATCTCCCTCGATCTGGGGCTCCACGCAAGATCTCACCCCGTGAGGTCAAAATAATCACAAGAACGGTAACCAAAAATCCCAGAACCACACGTGGGGACCTAGTGAATGACCTGCAGAGAGCTGGGACCAAAGTAACAAAGGCTACATCAGTAACACATTACGCCGCCAGGGACTCAAATCCTGCAGTGCCAGACGTGTCCCCCTGCTTAAGCCAGTACATGTCCAGGCCTGTCTGAAGTTTCCTAGAGAGCATTTGGATGATCCAGAAGAGGATTGGGAGAATGTCATATGGTCAGATGAAACCAAAATAGACCTTTTTGGTAAAAACTCAACTTGTCGTGTTTGGAGGAGAAAGAACACCATACCTACTGTGAAGCATGGGGGTGAAAACATCATACTTTGGGGCTGTTTTTCTGCAAAGGGACCAGGACGACTGATCTGTGTAAAGGAAAGAATGAATGGGGCCATGTATCGTGAGATTTTGAGTGAAAAC
Organism: Pholidichthys leucotaenia; assembly: GCA_020510985.1. Taxonomy (NCBI): domain Eukaryota; kingdom Metazoa; phylum Chordata; class Actinopteri; order Cichliformes; family Pholidichthyidae; genus Pholidichthys; species Pholidichthys leucotaenia. The sequence continues at coordinate 23,353,407 of CM035836.1, read as the reverse complement.
CTCCTTCCATCAGCAAGGACATTGAAGATGAAATGTGGCTGGGTCTTTCAGCATGACAATGATCCCAAACACACTGCCCAGGCAATGAAGGAGTGGCTTCGTAAGAAGCATTTCAAGGTCCTGGAGTGGCCTAGCCAGTCTCCAGATCTCAACCCCATAGAAAATCTTTGGAGGGAGTTGAAAGTCCGTGTTGCCCAGCGATAGCCCCAAAACATCACTGCTCTAGAGGAGATCTGCATGGAGGAATGGGCCAAAATACCAGCAACAGTGTGTGAAAACCTTGTGAAGACTTACAGAAAACGTTTGACCTCTGTCATTGCCAACAAAGGGTATACAACAAAGTATTGAGATGAACTTTTGTTATTGACCAAATACTTATTTTACCGAGGAATTTACCAATTAATTCATTAAAAATCCTTCAATGTGATTTTCTGGATTTTTTTTTTCTCATTTTGTCTCTCATAGTTGAGGTATACGATGAAAATTGTGGACCTCTCTCATCTTTTAAGTGGGAGAACTTGCACAATTGGTGGCTGACTAAATACTTTTTTTCCCCACTGTACTTGGTGGAAAATGGCACCCCCCCCCCCCCCAGGGTAGTGTTATTAGCCCAGTACTTCTTTCCATTATGATAAATGATGTTTTTTCTGATGTGAAGAATGACATTGGCCGCACTTTATTTGCTGATGATGGGGCATTATGGAAAAGAGGGAGTAAAACTATATAAGAGGGAAAATACAAGAGGCAATATGTGCAGTGGAAGGGTGGTCATAGTCTTGGGGATTTAAATTTTCTGTTGAGAAAACTAAGGTTGTTGTATTCACAAGGAAAAGGGTAGCTGATGCCCAGTTAACAATGTATGCTCTGGAAATAGAGCAAGTCAAAGTTTTCAGATTTCTGGGTGTCTGGTTTGATGTTAATCTAACTTGGAGGGAACATATTCAAAATATGTCAGTAAAATGCAAAAAGGTACTGAATGTAACTGAGGTGCTTGATAGGGACAGAGTGGGGTGCTAGTAGAGAGGCTATGAAAAACATTTATGTTGTGTTAATTAGGTCTGTATTGGATTATGGGTGTACTGTATATGGATCTGCTTCCAAAACCATGTTGAACAAGTTAGATGTCATCCAGGCCCAAGCACTGAGGATCTGCTGTGGTGCACTTAACTCCTGTCACTGCTCTTCAGGTAGAAATGGGGGAAATGCCATTAAATGTCAGGCGTAAACAGGTGATGAAGAACTACTGGGTCAATCTGGAAGGGCACACTCAAGATAAACATCCTACAGTTAGAGTTTTGATGCCTTGTTGGGAAGGGGAAAGGGTCAAAAAGGAGAGTTTTGCATTTTATGCTGGGAGGATAGCCAGAGACATGAAATTATGTGACAGAACATACTGTATGTTCCATCAGTTCCTTTGCCAGTCACGCCTCCATGGTTTTTCTATCCAGTTTCTGTTGATTTGTATTTTTTGGAAAAGATACAAGGTTATAGAGAATTTGAAAACACTGCAGTTTTAGTGGAGGATCGTTTGGGAACAATGTATCATTCCTTTACCCCAGTATTCACTGATGGATCAAAAGATCCTGACACTGGTTGCATTGGCTTTGCTGAAATGTCTGTTAACAAAAGAACATCTTCCCATTTGTCTGTGTATACAGTTGAAATGTTGGCTTTGGTAACTGCATTACAGAGGACTGAGGAACTGCCGCTCAAAAATGTTATCCTTTGTTCGGACTCCAGTGCAGCTTTGTTGTCAATAAAATCAGGGTCATCTGACAGCAGGCAGGACATAGTCTATGAAATGTATGAGACTCTGTATAGACTTAGAAATAAAGAGGTGGCTGTATCATTTATGTGGATACCAGCTCACAAGTGGGTAAAGGGCAATGAGGCGGATGATAAAATAAGGCAGCGAACTGAGGGTTTTAAGTAGGTTTATAAAATCATACCGCCATCATAGGAACTCGCTCCAGCCTTTGTGCAAGAAGGCTGGAGCGGGTCCTCAGGCTCTCATCAGCAGTAGTAGAAGCAGTCGTCAGAGTGAGAGAATGAGTTCTTCTTCTTCTTCTTCTTCTTCTGATGATGTTTTATGGCGGTTGGCAAACAGCTTGTAGGTGCATTACCGCCAACTTCTGGAATGGAGTGTGATTCAGAATGGCATTACTCTCCTATATCCTTGAAATTAGTCCTGTTGCCCTCATAAACCTAAAAACTGCCTTATAGACCGCATCCCCTGAACTTCTCTGCAAAATATCTTTTATACTGAGCTGGGTTTTGTTCCTGTATAGACTGTCCACCAATGCTAACCGTGCAACCTCATACTTTGGACAGTGCTTAAATACATGTTCAACTGTTTCATCATTTCCACAATAATCACATTTTCCATTTGGGTGTTTTTCCATGATAACTAATGTACTATTCAGCCCTGTGTGACCTAATCTTAACCTGGATATGATGTCCTCCTCCTTTCTGCTCCTTTGTCCTTCTCTAGCTCCCCATACTTTCTTTTGTATGCCATACAGGCTTCGTCCTTTACTTCCTTTGTCCCACTCTTCTTGCCACTTCTTTTTAATTTGCCTTTTGATAATGCTCTTGACCTCTGCTTTGCTATGTTTCATATTCCAACTAACTTGACTCATCCTAGTTGCCCTTTTTGCATATTTATCTGCTAGCTCATTCCCCTCCACTCCAATGTGCGCCGGGATCCAAATGAATCTGATGTTCACTCCTGCCTTTGAGAGTGAACATCACTCTCAAAGTGTGATGTTCATCAGATGTGTGATGTTCATCACACATCTGATGTTCATCTTCATCTAAGGAAGAGCACGAGCAGCACCTCACTACCGTTTTTCAGAGGCTGGAAGAGCACGGACTAATAATTAATCCAGCCAAATGCAAATTCGGCGTATCGCAAATTGATTTTTTGGGACATAGAGTCTCCCCGAAAGGGGCAGTTCCGCTTCCAGACAAAGTTCATCCGATAGAAGGTTTTCCACGGCCCCAAACGGTCAAATCGCTACAGGAATTTTTGGGGATGGTTAATTTTTACAACCGTTTCCTCCCCCATGCAGCTCAGCTCATGCAGCCCCTGTATGACGCGCTCAGAAAAAAGAAAGCTTCCAACGCGGTCGAATGGACCCCGGAACGCGAACGCGCTTTCGCGGAAGTAAAAAACGCCCTAGCTAACGCCACAATGTTAGTCCACCCAGATCCCTCGGCCCGCATTGCTCTAACCACAGATGCTTCAGACCTGGCCATAGGGGCAGTTGTAGAACAACTTGTCAGCGGGGTCTGGCAACCTTTAGCATTCTTTAGCAAATCGCTAAACCCGACGGAACGCAAATACAGCACTTTTGACAGGGAGCTGCTGGCGCTCCATTTGTCCATCCGCCACTTCCAGTTTTGGTTAGAAGGGCGGAGTTTCACGGCTTTTGTGGATCATAAACCGCTCACTTTTGCTATGGCCAAAATTTCAGAACCATGGTCTGGCAGACAACAGAGACAGCTAGCTGCGATTTCAGAGTTCACCACAGACATTCGACATGTAGCAGGCAAACTTAACGTAGTAGCGGACTGTCTCTCTCGCGCTGTGGCACCACCAGAGCACGAGGAGACAGATTACACTGCCTCAGCAGCGGAACTCTTCACTAACGCAGACACATACGCAGCACCTATCCATGAAGGGATAGATTATGCAGCCATGGCGGAAGAACAAGGCAGTGATGCGGACGTGCGCGCGCTCCTGTCTGGACCAACAGGGTTAAGGATGGAGAAAAAAGGGTTGCGCGACGGCGTGCCCCCCCTAATATGCGATGTTTCAACCAGCCGACCTCGCCCGTTAGTACCAGCTGCTTGGCGCCGCCGCATTTTTGACGCAATTCACTCCCTCGCGCACCCAGGTGTGCACGCCTCGGTCAAAATGGTTGCCGAAAAGTTTGTGTGGCCAGGCCTGCGCAAAAACGTAAAAGAATGGGCAAAAACTTGCATTCCTTGTCAACGCGCCAAAATACACAGACACACAAAAGCCCCTCTGGAGCCTTTTCCAATTCCGGCTAGAAGGTTCGACCACATTCATGTCGACCTCGTGGGGCCACTACCTTCCTCCCAAGGTTTCACACACCTGCTAACAATGATAGACCGCACCACGCGCTGGCCAGAGGCAGTCCCTCTAGCGGCAACTACAGCGGAGGAAGTCGCTCGCGTTTTTCTAACAAATTGGGTGGCACGTTTCGGCGTCCCATCAGACATCACGTCAGATAGGGGGCCTCAATTTGTCTCAGAGCTCTGGTCAGCCATGTCCAACAGTTTAGGGGCAACAATTCATCGCACCACCGCTTATCACCCTCAGGCTAATGGGTTATGCGAGCGTTTTCACAGGTCCTTAAAGGCCGCCCTCAGAGCCTCATTAACGGACACAAATTGGGTAAATAAACTTCCCTGGGTTTTATTGGGGTTGCGTGCGGCACCTAAAGAGGATTTAGACGCTTCCCCTGCAGAATTAGTCTTTGCTCAGCCTATCAGACTCCCAGGCGAATTTTTACCGGAGAACCCGGAACCAGGGCACCTCCCAGTCCCAAGGTTTTTAGGCAGTAACGGACCGGACTCTCTCCACGGTCCAGCTCATCACTCCTTTCCACGAGTTTTTGTTCCTCAGACTTTAAAAAACGCTGAGTTTGTTTTTGTTAAGCATGAAGCTCTAAAACCAACGTTACGCCCAGTATACGATGGCCCGTACAGAGTGCTGGAAAATGGTGACAAACACTTTGTGCTTGATTATGGGGATAGAAATGAAACGGTCAGCATTGACAGACTCAAACCTGCCTTCTTGTTGAGAGACGAACCTGCACAGTTGGCTTGAGCACCTCGGCGAGGTAGACCCCCCAAGGGAAAAGTCTCAGCCCCCAGGCAGGGAACAAATAATCTCTCTCCTTCCCACACTACAGATTCCTCACAAGAAGGTCCCAGCAGGACGCCTAAACCAACCTACAGCAGTTTTGGGAGAAGATTAAAACCCAGACAGCACAGGGACTGATACCAACCACTCCGCAATTATTCATTAATTGTGCTGCAACAGTTTAGGACTGACTTATGATTGTACTATGCTGTTATGCTTACCACTGAACTCTCTTAGGAGCATGGCTACTTGAAAGTTTCTTCTGTGGCAACAGCTGTAACACGTAGTATGTCGTAGTAATTACCCTAGACTGTGAACCTTTCTGTGTCCTTTCCTAGTTGTTTGGGGGCCTGTGGTATATATTACTCATATATTCCATACCTACATATGTTAGAGCATGTGGAAATGTTTTAGACAGCATATGTAAGGAACTTCACACCTCAGAAAGGACAAAGGAATCTCACCCGCCGTGTGAAGAACAAAGACGTCCCAGGACGCGGCGGCTGAGACGGACTAGACACCTTTGCCCCCCAAGGCGAGGAGAGGAATTCCCAGCACCTCCCAAGACGAAGGGAGGAGATAACAGAACAATGGGGGATTAAGAGAACGGGGGATGTCGGCTTGTGAATGCATGTCTTTGATGTGTGCCTGTATTTAACCAGCGAGCTGGGCAGAAATCTTTCTCTTTGCCTTCTGCCAAGCTCTGCACCAGATGAGACAAGATAGAAGAGCTGTTCATTAAAGACTCTGTTTTTAATACAAAATCGCCTCATCATTTCCAGCTCCTCTACAGCTACCACACTTTCCTTATTCACTTGGGCCTTCCTAATCTCATGTTCCAAACAGACAGCAGAATCAGTAGTACTTCTCCCTTTTCTAAATCCGCTTTGGTAATTTTTTAATGCCTCTCTAGACTCCAGATAGTATGTTAACCTTTTATTAATCATTCTTTCCATAGTTTTACCAACATGGGATGTTAGAGCGATCGGTCTGTAACTCTCACCTAAGCCTGGATTTTTACCTGGCTTGCATATTGGGACAACAACCGCTTCTTTCCATGAAGTAGGCAATATCCCTTCTTCCCAAACCTTGTTGTACAACTTTAATAATGTCTTTTTACCAGCTTCACTCAGGTTTTTAATCATTTTATACGTCACTTGATCTTTCCCTGGAGTTGTCTTACATATTTTCCTTAACGTATGATTTAATTCAGCCATTGAAAACTCCCGATTTAGCCCATTCTCAAATTCTCCCTCAGCTTGCAACGCTTCCGCATTATTTAATTTTGTCTGCTCTCTTCCATTTTTTTCCTCAAAGCTCAAATTATCTGCACTACTTATTTTACTGAAAATTTTAACTAAATGCTCTGCCTTTTCATTGTCATCCACTATCAAACTGTCCCCGTTCTCCATAATTGGATACTTTAGCTCCCTCCTTATCCCAGACATCCTTTTAATTGTTCCCCATACCTTCTCCAAGGGGGTACTTCTTTCCAATGATTCACAGTATTTCCTCCAAAACTCTTTTTTGGTCTGTTTAATTATTCTCCGCACTTTAGCCTGCTCCCGTTTATAACTGATCAAGTTATCCATACTCAATACATTTTTTAAAACTTTAAAAGCTTTGTTCCGTTTTTTAACTGCTTCAGAACAATCTGGAGTCCACCAAGGAACTAGCTTTTTCCTTTTTCCCCAACCTCTTCTTGGGATGGTTTCCTTTGCTGCTTTAATGATTGCTGTTGTGATTCCTGCATTCATCTCTTCCACTGTCTGGTTTAGTTTTATTTCCTTCAGTTTCCTCTCACTTAAAATTGTAAATTTTCCCCAATCTGCCTTATCAAATGCCCACCTCTTGTCTCTTCCTTCTTGGTCAATATCATTTCCTACTCCAATATCAACCACTATTGGGAAGTGATCACTTCCTATAGTGCTTTCCCTTATTACCCTCCACCTGCACCTGCCGGCCAAGCTTTGTGAGATCAAAGTGAGAGCTATAGCAGATTCTGTCCCCCTCGCCAAATTCACCCTAGTACCTGAACCACCATTCAAACACACTAACTCCTTGTCCTCCATGATCTCTTCTATAACCTCTCCGCTAGTGTCATCTTGTTTCCCCCATAGTGTACTATGCGCATTGAAATCCCCGCACCAGACCACTCTCCCCCTCCAGTCCTGGAGAATTGTCTCCAACTCACTTTTGACTAATTGCTTACATGGATTGTAGAAATTGATTATTTTCATACTGCCCTCTTTAGTCCATATCTCGATGACAATTACTTCCAGCTCTTGTACTGTGATCAGTTGCCTATACTTCACCCCTTGTCTAACGAAAATTGCACAACCCCCACCTCCCCCATCCTTCCTATCTTTACGTATTCCAGAACATCCCTTAATTGTGAAATCTAGTGATGGTTTAAGCCATGTCTCCTGCACACAAATAATATCTGGTTTTGTTGTCAGTTTCTGAAGAAATCCTTTAAATTCCTGCCCATTTGCAATCAGACTCCTTGCGTTCCACTGGAGGATGGTTGTCATGAGTTAACCTGTTGGTCCCCCTCTACAGCTCCCTCTCCTTGACTCAGTTCTGTATGGATTTTTTCCCAGGATAGATCCTTGGTATTAAAGAATTTTGTTTCCGCTTTCACAATGATCTTTATCTTCTCAGTTCTAGTCTTAGCCTGCTCCGAGCAGTTGATGACATAGGCTAGAAAAAGAACAAGCTTATCTGTTGTGATATTAGTCTGACAATTTGGTGGTTCTACTTCCTTGTTATTGACAGTGTGTTCTTCTTTCTCCTGTTGATTCACGACCCTTGCTGCGTCTGCGTATGTCAACTTCTTCTCTACTCTTGCTTGCTGGATTTCTACTGCTTGTTTTCTCACTACACAGCCTCCATAAGCTGCTGTGTGATTCCCTCCACAATTACAGCATTTAATAATTATGCTGTCACTTCCACATTCTCCATAACTGTGCTCACCACCACATCTTCCACACCTCTGCTTTCCTTTGCACACACTAGCAATATGCCCATATCTCTGGCATTTAAAACACCTGAGAGGAGGGGGGATATAAGCCCTAACAGGAAAACTCAAGTATCCAATCAGCACTTTTTCTGGCAAGGTCTTGTCTCTAAATTCCAGCATTACAGATGGGCTATCCACCTTTTCCCCATTCCTGACTGCTTGTAGGCGTCTAATCCCCACAACTGTTCCTCCTTTAATCATTTTTTTTAGTTCTTCCAAGTTTTCCCCCACTGGGATTCCAGATATCACCCCCCTAACACCATCAAACCCTGTGACTTCTTTCCTTACTGCAATCTCTTTCTTGCACACTCTCTGCAGCTGGAGTGCTTTGTTCTTTTGTTCTACATTTTTACATTTCACTAGGAGATTTCCATCTCTCAACACTTTGGCCATTTCTATGTCTCCAATAGCATTTCTTAGTCCATTGGTTAGAGCTAGTGGGCTCAAAGCTGTAATTTCTTGTCCTGGTTTAAACCTCAAGATAACTTTGAATTCTTTCACTACTATTTTCCTCCTCACCTCGCTTCTTTCCTCGTCTCCTGATAGCTGCCGCTTGCCAGTCTGCTTTACGTCTCCTTCACTCTTGCCCTTTCCTAGTTTACTCTTCCTACTCCTTACTGAATTCCATCCCATCTCCATATCTTCGTCATCAGTCAGACCCCCGCTACTACTACATGCCATTCCGAATCAGTCTTAAGCAAAAATATGCCAGTACCGCTTTTTGTCGATTCGTTCTTCCACTCAGTCTAGACTCTAGTCCGTTCCGACATCCGTGAGGTGAAGAAAATGCTGCATGCCAATCGTGGGGCTCCGTGAGCTCGTTCGAATCAAAAGGATCATCCACTCTCGTAGTACTCAATCAATGAAAGATCCCGCGTCTCTCTCCGCCACACGCCTCCGTTTAAAATGGAAAGCCGAGAGAGAATGAGTTACAGAGCAATGCAGCTTATATACCCAACTACAGACAATACATGAAAGGCATTCACAGCAGTAGGTATGGGCATTTGCATTTAAGAGACACACATAACAATAAGGAGATTACTGGCCAGAATTCGCCTCTGCTCCGGAGCTGCAGGACAAAAGAGGTTACAAGGCACATCTACATATTGTTATCAGTGTATAGACACAGTAAGGGCAGGAAGCATGAACACAATGCATGAATGGCACATTAACATCACAGTACTGAGCCGGAAAAAGCCAGAAGAAGCGGGGCTGCCTGTTGACATTAATACACACATTTCACTGTTCTGTTAATTGCTCTAGCTGAGCGCTGTGCCTGTCCCAGTCTGTTGTGGGGGTTATTCCACACTGCAGATCAATTGGTTAAACAGGCTCTGGGGCACCAGGAGGTGTGGAATATTTCATTTAGTAAGTCTGAGGCAAAAGCATTGATTAAAGAGTATGCTGGGCAGAAGTGGCAGCGTAGGTGGGACACAGGAGGTACAGGACGACACTTGTATGCTATCCAGAGCGCGGTTGGAGTGAAGGGCAGGGTGGGAGCGAGAACTACAAAGGAAGAGAATATTTTATTGAGGCTAAGAATGGGTCATATTAGATTAGACAGAACTTTGCATATTGTAGGTAAGCACCAGACAGGGATGTGTGATTATTGTGAGAGAGAGGAAGAAACTGTGGAGCATGTCATTCTGCACTACCAAAAATACACTCAGGAGAGAGACATATTAGTGGGGGGAATTAGGGAACTAGGGGTGGGAGATGCTAACTTAAGCGTGATATTGGGGATTGGGGTAAGGAAGTTATTTGTTTACCTGAAAGATACAGGACTAATTAATAGGATATAGGGATGCTGTGGAGAGTGTGTAAATAACAAAAACAGATTTATGCAGCAGACAACTTTATTCACTCTCACATCAGTCATACACAGAAAAGCATGTCTCCATACACCGGGGGTTCTCCCTTTTATATTCACCGCCCATCTCACATCTCCATGACATCTCACATCACAATACATTCATCCCTTCTCCCCCCAACTCCTTCTTCCTGCTACCTCACCATAATCTCCATGCCTATTGTCCTTCTCTGTTTACCCTCTGCATCCAGTCTGAGATGATTAACCCCCTCTACAATGCCTCCTTTTTTTTTTTTTTTGAGGGTGTTTGGTTACAATGTCTGGTCCACACTCCAACGCTGGATGGCGGTAATGCGCCTTTACGTTGGGTTCCCCCCGCCAAAAAAAAAAAAAATAGAAGAAGAAGAAGAGGCGTTTTGAGGCCTGAACCGAGACTTTCTGGTAAAACTGTTCAAAAGACTTTTGTTGGTCGCCAACAGATGTGAGGAATATTTGTGAAACGACAACTAAGCTGACCCGGAGAAGGTTCTGGTTCCGTTTCTGCTTTCAAAGAGGATTTAAAAGAATGGTGAAGCAAGTTAAAACCAGCTAGCTTAACTAGCTTAGCCGCTGTGGTCTGGAGGACTGTTTCAGCTGTCCAACTGTTTTGGATATTAGCTCTGTGGCTCAGCACATGATTTGGGGTGCAAGTTTGCGGTGAGCACGCGCATGTGTGTCAGTTGAGGTGGTGCAGCCTGGAAGAGCCCAGGAGGTCAGAACACTCACAGGTCGGCTAGGCTGCATCTAAAGCAGGGGGTCCAATCATGTGCCATGGAGGGCCAAGACCCTGCAGGTTTTCCCTCCAACCAGCGTCTTCAGCAGCAGATTTCTCTGAACTTCTTCCCACTGATTGCTGGTCAGTGAAAACACCTGCTGAAGAGACTGGGTAGAAGAGAGAACCTGCAGGGTCTTGGCCCTCCATGGCTCATGATTGGGCACGCCTGATCTAAAGGCTGATTTATGGCTGCTTTGGTTGGGGTTTACCGTCAAGTCCCCCAATAACCAGCTCGCCCCAGCCAGTTACAGCCGCCCCATAACCAGCTCGCTCCATGGCCAACTCGCCCCACAACAATCTCTCCCCAAACTCGCCCCATCAAGTGACAGCCTGTGGTGCTGCACAGCCAACCAGTCTACTGCTTGTCCACCAAATGGGTTTTTGTCTCCCAACCGGCCTGAGCAGCTTTTTTTCAGCGCTTGTGCACTGCGCTCTGGAAAAAAAAAAATTCTGTGCCCTGTATCCCAATTACAGCTTTTCACTCACAGCTCAGCACTTCCTCTTTTCCTATGGTCAGACTTTCTACTTAGTTTTTAATAGCACTCTCTAAACATCAATGGACAAGAACCGTATTCTAGCATTGGTAGCAGCTCTGGATGCAAAATATTGTGACGTAGGCGAGGTTCACACAAAGAAGAGGAGCAGATGGTTGCGACACAAGAGGCTTTATTAAACACCACCTCTGAGCACAGACAGGAGGGGAGGTCATCTTCCCAGACCTTCGTTTCAATCATGGTTACACACACATCATACATCTTGCCCTAATCCTGCCTATAAACACTGCTGGGTCATTATAACGCAGTTATAATGACACAGCAGTATAATAATTCAGTAATCACATTAAATACACCGGGGACCGGAGGGTGTGCTCCAACTTTAGAGGGATCACACTCCTCAGCCTCCCTGGGAAGGTCTATGCCAAGGTACTGGAGAGGAGAGTCCGGCCGTTGGTCGAACCTCGGATTCAGGAGGAGCAATGTGGTTTTCGTCCTGGCCGTGGCACATCGGACCAGCTCTTTACCCTCTCGAGAATTCTTGAGGGTTCGTGGGAGTTTGCCCAACCAGTTTACATGTGTTTTGTGGATTTGGAGAAGGCATTTGACCGCGTCCCTCGTGGATTTTTGTGGGGGGTGCTTCGGGAGTATGGGGTATCGGGCTTGTTGTTACGAGCTATTCGGTCTCTGTACGACCGTTGTGAGAGTTTAGTTCGTATTGCCAACACTCGGTCGGAGTCATTCCCAGTGAGAGTTGGACTCCGCCAGGGCTGCCCTTTGTCACCGATCCTGTTCATAATTTTTATGGACAGGATTTCTAGGCGCAGCCAGGGAATGGAGGGTGTCATGCTTGGTGACCACAGGATCTCATCTCTGTTGTTTGCAGATGATGTTGTCCTGTTGGCTTCATCCAGCAATGACCTACAGCTCTTGCTGGGACGGTTTGCCGCTGAGTGTGAAGCGGCTGGGATGAGAATCAGCACCTCCAAGTCCGAGTCCATGGTTCTGAGCCGGAAAAAGGTGGATTGTCCTCTCCGGGTTGGGGACAGGCTCCTGCCCCAAGTGGAGGAGTTTAAGTATCTTGGGGTCTTGTTCACGAGTGAGGGGAAAATGGAGCGAGAGATCGACAGACGGATTGGAGCAGCATCTGCAGTGATGCGGACGTTGTACCGGTCTGTTGTGGTGAAGAGGGAGCTTAGTTCTAAGGCAAAACTGTCGATTTACCAGTCAATCTACGTTCCTACTCTCACCTATGGTCACGAGCTTTGGGTAATGACCGAAAGAACGAGATCGCGGATACAAGCGGCTGAAATGAGCTTTCTCCGTAGGATTGCTGGACTCACCCTCAGAGACAGGGTGAGGAGCTCAGTCATCCGGGAGAGGCTCAGAGTAGAACCGCTGCTCCTCCACATTGAAAGGAGTCAGTTGAGGTGGTATGGGCATCTGATTAGGATGCCTCCTGGACGCCTCCCACTTGAGGTGTTTCAGGCACGTCCCACTGGGAGGAGACCCCGGGGCAGACCCAGGACTCGGTGGAGAGACTATGTCTCCCAGCTGGTCTGGGAACGCCTTGGTATCCCCTCTGAAGAGCTGGAGCAGGTGGCTGGGGAGAGGGAAGTCTGGGCTTCTCTGCTTGAACTGCTGCCTCCGCGACCCGGACCTCCGGAAAAGCGGTAGAAGATGGATGGATGGATGGACATTAAATACACACACAAAGTAACGTTCTCTGCTGTGGTCTGCTGTAACTCCTCCTCCTCCCCCTTGCTCTCTGCACAGCGGTTTCCTCCGGTCATCAGTCATTCAGCGCGGCAGCCAGCTCGACCTGGGCCAGGTGGTCATCCAATAGGGTCTCGCCGTTGTAGTGGGGAATCTTGGCCCGCTGCCGCATGGATGGGACGGTCACCTCCCAGTCGATCGCCGCTCCTGATTGCCGTGGAATCGCCAGCCCATCCTGCCCTGAAAAGGGCAGGAAGCGGGACTGGTTTGCTCTGCTTGGCCCACTCTGCCTTGAAAAAGGCAGAAGGCAGGGTACGCTCGTCCCGTCAGGTCCGCTGCTCCGTCCATCGCGGCGAGCCACTCCGGGGGTTGGTGTCTCAGCTCTGCCATCCGTTCCCAGCTGAGCAATGAATCGCTCCAGCTGCTGGATCTCCACCCGGATCCTGCCTTCCATCTGCTTCCATCTCACTTCTGACACCAGTGTGACGTAGGCGAGGTTCATACAAAGAAGAGGAGCAGATGGTTGCGACACAAGAGGCTTTATTAAACACCACTTCTGAGCACAGACAGGAGGGGAGGTCGTCCTCCCAGACCTTCGTTTCAATCATGGTTACACACACATCATACATCTTGCCCTAATCCTGCCTATAAACACTGCTGGGTCATTATAACGCAGTTGTAATGACACAGCAGTATAATAACTCAGTAATCACATTAAATACACACACAAAGTAACGTTCTCTGCTGGCAAAGCATGCTGGGAAATCCCTGCCCCCCTTAACACGGCCCCGACGTTACAATATAATGAGACAGAAAACAGGAGTTCCCTCAGTACAGTCTATCTTTAACATAAAAAGTTATTTACTGTTTTTGATATACTGAATAAAACATGAGCAAATGCCAAATGACGCGCTGCAGACATGTCTCATGCGCGCGCTTTGAGCGATATTGTGCTATTATCACAGCGTGATTAATACATATGTCAGCTTTATCAGGCATGCGTTACAGCGCGTGATCACAGACAGAGTGACGGAAATGTGGCTGCCAATCCACGCCAACAGCCTCTCCGGCCACCACCGAGCATTTAAACATTTTTACACATTCATACCCAGTGTTATGGGCACGGGAGGCAATGCGGGTGAAGTGTCTTGCCCAGGGACACAACGGCAGGATATCTGGGGAGAGCGTGATGCGAACCGCCAACCATGGGGTTATTAGACTGCCTGCTGAGCCGCTGCCGCCCCACTTTTTCCTCCACTTTCCCTCTTTAGGAAAGCTATGGAGGCTTACCCCGCTCTCTTTATTTCCCTTTGATTGGAAATTACATCCAAAAGCCGCGCAATGTGGCATTTTCACTGACAAATGGCAGTAGTTCATAGCTTCGCTTCTTGGCTTGTATAAGACAGAAAAAATGGCTGCAACCATTCTACGTCACTACCCAGAATGCATTGCGACGTAAACAAAAATCGTAATAAAGTTTTTTAAAAATATATAAAACTGGGAATTATTTTCAAAAAAATTAAATTATAGTTATGTTACTAACATCAAAATAAAGCATATAGAGCTAACATGCCAATATAATCAGAGTTTATTTTAAAGAAAAAGAAAAAAGTTTGCACAGAGTATAGCTCTGGGCCTGCTTAAAAAAAATGGAAGAGCAGGAACTGCTTCTTCAGCAGTCACTCCAACCTTGAAACTTGACTGCAACTGTGACAAAGGAAAGTTTTTTTCCCCCCACTACATTCAAAGATCAGGGTTGGATCTGCCCATTAATGTAAACTTTTTGCCAATTACACTGAGTTTCTTTGTCCAGCAGAGATTGTAATCTGACTAAAAAGGAGATGCATGGAGACTTGGAAGCTGCCTATTAAAGCATAAATTCTTAAAAACTTCAGTGACTAACATATTTTACTTAATAAAGGAATAATGTGTCTACATTGTAAATGTGATGATTTCTTTATGGTAGGCATGCAAAATTAATTCTTCCTTAAAGTAAAGAAACACACATCAAATCGTATCCATAAAAGCATTTCAAACCATAATTGTCCATCACAGGGTCCCGCCATTATCTTCAAAAGTGGACACTATGTGTGGAGGAAAAGATAAGTTATTTCATTGTTCACAATTAATAGTTTAACTTCAGAGAGAAATATTCTTGTGTTATCCATTGGAGGGCGATGTTGGACTCTTGAGTTTGGAGAGAACAGGGAGTACAGATCTGGAAAATTTCAGACGGCTATTAAAACGTCAAACTGTCTCATGGGAATGTACTCCATCAAATTTACGATAGGGGGTTCCAAACCGTTCCTGGCATGGAGGGGAGATTTGAGGGTCAATTTACCAATGGAATGTGACTTCAAAGCTGTGGTCTTTAGGTGAAGGGTAAGAAAGGGGATCTTAGCTCTTCTCCAAGAAAGGATGAATCTTTTTCTTATTTCAAACCAACTGGTAATGCTATACAGTGTGATCCTGGACTAGGGCGATGAGGTCAGCCAGAGATCTTATCATTGCAATCTTGATCATCTAGGACAGTCTGGGCTGACTTTGGGGGCAATGCCAGCCTTGGGGGGTGAATGAGCGCTCGTGAAGTGGGCCTGCTTTGCTGGTGTCCCATCTTTCAGCCTGGCCACGTGACCGAGGATATGCAGCCTCCCTCTTCTGATGACGGTAGATGGAGATAGGACAGCCAGCCCTCCTATTGACCTCACCATTTGTGGTGTGGTGGAACCATTGGATGCCGGGGATGTTACGGAGGCAGGTCTGATGGAATATATCCAGATGGTGGGTGGTAACGCATCCCTGCTGGACTCTAGACGTGGTGACAAAAGGGTCTGACATATCACTCTTTGCACGTACCCTGCACATGGTGTTGGTATAGAGATTCTGGAAAATGTTGATACTTGGGCGGGACTCTAATGCCACAAAGGAGTTGCCAGAGGATGTTCCTGTCTAGGGAGCTTTGAGGTCAACACAGGACACATATAGAGGTTGGCAGTACTCCCTTTGTTGCTGTGCCAGGACACTCGTGGCAAGGATGCAGTCCGCTGTGGATTGGCGAGGGGTGATGCCAGCCTTCTGGCGGCAGTGCTTGGCAAGGAGCAGGGGGTGGATGCGGCTCAGGATGTCAGCGGTGATTACCTTGTCAGGGATGGACAGCAGCATGATGGGATGATAGCTGACTGTGCTCTGATGGTCACCCTTGTTCTTATAGAAGGACAGAATGACCTCATCCCTGCACTCCCCAGGGATGCATTCTTCTGCTGAGATGAAGTGGCACAGATGTTCCAGCCGAGGGATGACGGAGGTGAGGGCGGCTTTCATCATTCATTCATTCATTCATTCATTCATTCATTCATTCATCTTCTTCCGCTTAATCCTTTTTGGGTTGCGAGGGGGCTGGAGCCTATCCCAGCATCTTTGGGTGAGAGGCAGGGTACACCCTGGACAGATCGCCAGTCCATCGCAGGGCCAACACAGAGAGACAGACAACCATTCACTCTCACAGTCATACCTAAGGACAATTTAGAATCCCCAGTTTGATGCCAATTAACCTAACTTGCATGTTTTTGGCATGTGGGAGGAAACCGGAGAAATCCCGGAGTAAACCCAGGCAGACACAGGGAGAACATGCAAACTCCACACAGATCACTGTTGGTCGGGGGCTGGGATCGAACCCAGGATCCCCCGGTCAAGGGTGAGTTGCTGTGCTGCTGCAGTGCTAACCACTCTTCCACCACGCCACCCAATCTCTGCTGTAATTCCATCAATGCCGGGGGCTCAGCCCAGATGGGAGCTTCTTGACGGTATCTGACAACTCACTGATTGAGGGTGAGGCGAGGCTGATTGAGTTGTCTTCAACACCGGCATCAACATACTGCTGCAGTTTATCTGAGGTGGGAGGAGGGGTCTTGCAGAGGACGCTCATGTAGTGCTCTCTCCGTCGTTGGAGTTTGGTCGTCAGGTTCGTGACAAGGCTTATGCCATTGGCGGCTAGCAGGGGGGATGACGACTGCCGGTTTTCTTTTTGTTTTTTTTGGGGGGGGGGGGGGTTGGCACAGCTCCTCGATAGACTTTTAGGCAAACTGGAGGTTCCCTGCTTGAAAGCTGTTGTTGGCCTTGTTGGCGATACGGTGAAGCCAAACTTTATCAGAACATGAAATAATTCAATACACAGTACATGCAAAATAAAAGCATGATGTTTACAAAACTTCATTATAAGTCAATTTGGGACCTTTTTAACCGTTGTAAAATGACCCCAAATTATTTTCAACTCATTTTTCATTAAAAAAATCGATTTATTCTTGTAATTTATAGATGTGTTGATACAAATGATCTGATTGTGTGGAGAAAAATGTTTGTACATGTGACCCTGACCGTCACTGAAAGGATCAATTTAATCAACTACTTTACACTTATTATTATTAACATTACACTTATTTTAAGAATACACTTAAAATTCTGGGGATCAATAAAGTATACAAAATCAAATCAAAAATCAAAATATGTCTTCATATTGTCCATATGACTGAATAATTTATTACATTCCAGCTTACTTACATGATAACAATAAATAGAACAAATCATTTTTTGGATATCCCGTTATCACAGTGCTGCAGGAGCCATCAACAGGACTATATCCAGTAATGGGGCTGTCACCATAAATACAATGATGTAATACTGCGCTATGGACAAGCCTGCCACGGAGGATAACAGCAACCGCAACAACAGCAGTGTTGACTTTTTTGTGTTTTTGGCAAAATCTTGTTGTTCACTTACTGAATATTAAATAAATTGTTAAATGTTAAGTGTATTTTTTATTGACAGCAGCATGTTTGCAGGGCATAAAGTGTGTTATTTGATCTACTTTTGATGAGATCAGGTCAGATTGCTTATGGCAGACGTTGGGGGGGGGGATTTCCCAAATTTAATAAAATAATGGCTGGGTGGGTTCCTTCAGAGTCTCTGATCCTGACGATTAAGCTCTGCTACTGCATAGTGCATTGCTTGTTTGCTGTGTGAACGTGATTTTTCGGACTGCAGCATTAGACACAGAGACAAGAGCCACAGAGGGTCCTGCACAGAGTCTGTCCTGTTTAAATAAGCTGAATGTAGCAGCTGTCTCCAACCAGTCCACACACCCTGTAGTTGAAATGTTGGAGTTACTGCCACTGCTTTATGAAAATGATCAATTTTTTTTTTTTTAACAGAACCAGCAGTTCATGACTGTAGGAAGAGCTCAGTCACAAAAACACATAAATTGAGAGCAGAGCTGC
Source organism: Pholidichthys leucotaenia (assembly GCA_020510985.1). Classification (NCBI taxonomy): domain Eukaryota; kingdom Metazoa; phylum Chordata; class Actinopteri; order Cichliformes; family Pholidichthyidae; genus Pholidichthys; species Pholidichthys leucotaenia. The sequence goes on along the minus strand of CM035836.1, from coordinate 23,335,384 downwards.
AGCTGCAGTGATTCTCAACATAGCTTCCATCATTTGCCACATAAGTTATGAACCCTGTCTAAATTACGAGACCACTGGGTCCTAAAAACATTTGCAATGATACCGCATACTGCGCTGTTGAGCTATCCACCGTCACCACAGGGGAAAGTCCTCCACCGTGACAACCCTATCCAGTACCAATATGACACCTAAATTTGCCATCAAAATGTAGGCTGTGAGCACTCTAGTCTGTTATATTCCTGTAAGTTGAGCTGGAGGGGAACGGTCCACCACAGCAGGCAGGCTCCATCCAGAGGCTAATGCTAACTACGGAAAATATGGCAAAAACTGTGCTCCAGGGACATGCAGAGACATTTTCAGGCACTGTTGCTCTGAGCTGAAGTGAGAGCACCCACACACACTCTTACTCCTGTTACTTCTGCTTGAGTAATTAACAGCCTACTGTAAGGCTGCGTGTCCACCAAACGTGTTTTCTTTCTGCTGTGGGTGACTATTTTCTCTTCATTCTCCATGTAGTCCAGCACTGAGCCCCTCGGCGCTGAAGCGCTCTCTGCAGTGGCCGCTTTTTGCCACGGTGATCAGGGCTGAAAAACGTTCAACTTTTCAGAATACAGCTGAGCTCATCAATGTCAGACCTTTCTAAGCAGCCAATCAGAATTAAGAAAGGGCGGGACATAGGACACGGTGCAGTCTGTACCCAGACTCCCGTTTGCCGTGTCATCATATTTTGCATCCAGAGCTGCTACCAATTCTAGAATCTGTTTTCTGTCCATTGTTGTCCACTGGTGCGAAGCTCCCATCTGTGGGATTATGACTGAATGCCTCAAAGTCAGAATCCTGCCTAGACGTAGCGATACTGTAGTGCTGCAGATCTCAAGTCGGCCTTAGTTGTTCCAAGTAAGGGAGAAACGATATCATTTCAGAGGAACATGTATATTTCAAAAACCTTCAGTGAGAACTACCACCAAGCAACACTGTGTCTCAGTGCAAGGAGTCAGACTGTGGAACGCTTTTGGACCTGAATTAAAGTCATGTGCAATGCTTGGACAATTTAAACAAAAACTAAAGGAAGAAATACGCCAAACATATATACAAAACGACATGTAAAATCACATCAGGATTATCATATCCAGTCTGTGTTGTGCAGTTGCTTAGTTTTGTTTTGTAATGTTTTGTCTTAGCTTTGCTCTGATTTGTAATGACTTTTCTTTTCTTTTTGAATTCTTAGATGGAACATGGGTGGGCAATATAAGCTGCGGTTTCAAGCATCACCCATTTCGGATAACTTATGTTGAATTATATAATCTGAGGAGTTAATTTGATTTAAGCAAAAGCACTCAAAGCACTGGCACCAGCAGGACTTGATCCTGACCAGGCGCAACTCACTGAAGAACGTGCTAATCACCCGTTCGTTCCAGAGTGCAGATTGCGACACAGACCATTCATTGGTGTGTTACAAGGTCAAGCTGAAGCTGAAGAAATTCCATCGTGCTAGAAAGCCTGGAAAGGCACGGATTGACACCAGCAAGATGGCCCAACCAGAACTTGTTGAGCAGTTTGCCTCCACCTTTGAGAAGGAACTTGGTGTACCACAAGAAAGAAAATCTGCAAAGAAGAAGTGGGAAGAGCTGCGAAACACTGTCCACCACACAGCCTTGGCTACCTTTGGGAGGAAGGCCTCAAAGTCACAGGACTGGTTTGATGCCAAGTTGACCGAGATGACCCCCGTCATTGAAGCCAAGCGCTCAGCACTTGCTGAATACAAGAAGTACCCAAAACAAGAAGAATCTCCAGATTCTCAGGGCTGCGAGAAGCAAAGTTCAGCAGACTGTTCGGCGCTGTGCCAACGAGTACTGGACTCAGCTCAGCCAAGACATTCAAATCGCTGCCATAACAGAGAACATCCGTGGTATGTATGACGGCATCAAGAAAGCACTTGGTCCGGCTCAGAGCAAGACGGCCCTCCTCAAATCCTCCACTGGGGAGATGATCACAGAAAAGAACAAGCAGATAGAGAGATAGGTGGAACACTACTCCGACCTCTACTCCAGACAGAACACTGTGACACCGTCAGCCCTTGATGCCATCGACTGCCTGCCATCCATGGACGAACTTGACACCAAGCCAACCATCGACGAACTCAGCGAGGCCATTGATAGCTTGGCCGCTGGCAAGGCACCCGGCAACGACGGCATACCCCCTGACCTGATCAAGCACTGCAAGACCGCCCTACTGCTGCCATTGCATGACATCCTCTGCCAGTGCTGGAAGGAAGGTGCCGTACCACAGGACATGAGGGACGCCAAGATCATCACCCTCTACAAAAACAAAGGGGAGAGAAGCGACTGCAACAACTACAGGGGCATCTCCCTCCTCAGCATTGTTGGCAAAGTCTACGCACGAGTTCTTCTCGTTCATCTACAGAAGCTTGCCGAATATGTCTACCCCGAGTCTCAGTGTGGCTTCCGCGCTGAGCGATCAACGGTAGACATGGTATTCTCCATCCGCCAACTCCAGGAGAAATGCCGAGAACAGATCATGCCCCTGTACGTCGCCTTCATCGACCTCACCAAAGCGTTCGATCTGGTCAGCAGAGAGGGCCTTTTCAAGATCCTGCCAAAGATAGGATGCCCACCAAAGTTGCAAAGCCTCATCGAATCGTTTCACACCAACATGCAGGGGATAGTGCAGCACGACGGCAAAATCTCACAGCCATTCAACATACGCAGCGGAGTGAAACAGGGCTGTGTACTTGCGCCAACCCTCTTTGGGATTTTCTTTGCTATGCTCCTGAGGCATGCCTTCAGCACAGCAACAGAGGGAATCTACCTGCACACAAGATCTGACAGCAGGCATTTCAACCTCGCCCGCCTGAAAGCCAGAACCAAAGTACGCGAGGCTCTAATCAGAGACATCCTGTTCGCAGACGACACTGCAGTCGCATGCCACACACAGCAGGCGCTTCAGACCCTGATGGACCACTTATCCCAGGCATGCAAGGACTTCGGGCTTACCATCAGCCTGAAGAAAACTAACGTCTTGGCGCAAGGCATGGAAGCACCACCAACCATCACCATCGACGACTATGAGCTGGAGGTCGTGAATCAGTTCACGTACCTGGGGTCCACGATCAGCAGCAACCTCTCCCTTGATACAGAGATCGACAAGAGGATTGGAAAATCAGCCCTCACACTCGCTCGCCTCACCACACGAGTGTGGGAGAATCCCAAACTCTCTGTCAAGACGAAGATGGCAGTGTACAACGCCTGTGTCATCAGCACACTGCTCTATGGGAGTGAGACGTGGACAACATATGCCCGGAAGGAAAAGAGACTCATCTCCTTCCATTTGCGCTGCATTCGCCACATCCTGGACATATTCTGGCAGGACAAAGTGCCCAACACACAAGTTCTGTCCCACGCCGGCCTTCCCTCCATGTTCACTCTACTCAGGCAGCGCAGGCTCCGCTGGCTAGGCCACGTTCACCGTATGGAGGATGGCAGAATCCCCAAAGACGTCCTCTACGGAGAACTGGCGACTGGCAGGAGAGACGTTGGCTGCCCACAGCTGCGCTTTAGAGACGTCTGCAAGAGAGACATGAAGGCCCTGGAGATGAACACAGAGCGCTGGGAGGACCTTGCAACGGACCGCTCCAAATGGAGAGGCACCCTGACCAGACAGCTCAAGGCGGGTGAAGAGAGACTGACTGCTGCAGCAGATGAAAAAAGGACCCCCAGGAAGAACCGCCACAGACCCAGCAGCACGGAGACCACCCACAAGTGCGACTTGTGTGACAGGGACTGCCATTCGTGCATCGGCCTGTTCAGCCACAGGTGGTGCTGATCCAGCAGAGTAGACGTTTAGGATTCTCTTCCATGGTCATCATGGGCTGTACGGTGGCGCAGTGGTTAGCACTGCGGCAGCACACTTTACCCTCGGCCGGGGGATCGCGGGGATCATGAGATCGTGGGTTCGATCCCTGCCCCCGGCCAACAGTGATCTGTGTGGAGTTTGCATGTTCTCCCCGTGTTTGCGTGGGTTTACTCCGGGATTTCTCCGGTTTCCTCCCACATGCCAAAAACATGCAGGTTAGGGAGTTAAGGGGCGCTTGCACACGCAGCGACCGGCAGCTGGTGGCTTGTCACCGGACTGCAGAACAAATCTACCTACGGGTACAAAATAAGTAAAAAAAAAAATAGACCAACAGAGGCCGACGAATATGTTGAATTGTATAATCTGAGGAGTTAATTTGACCTTGTTGAATTTTTTCCCCTTGTTTTATTATTCTGTTCCTCTCTTTTAATCTAATCTATCTGAAATAAAGATTCATTCATTCATTCATTATTTAGAGACTGCAATTAAAAAATAAGTCTGACCACAGGAAAAGCCGAAGTGCTGAGCAGTGAGTGACAAGCTGTTGTTGGCGTACAGGGCACACAGTTTTTTTTCCAGAGCACAGTGCACAAGCACAAGAACACTCTGATGTCATCAGGCCAGAATGAGCTACTTCATCATTGATGGTCTGGTTTTTAAAGTTCTACTGAAAATATATCTGGGTGGTGGAGCAGCGGCTGGCTGGTGTTCCGGTGGGTCTGTCCTCTGATGTCCCTCCCTGTGGGGGGAATGCTGCTGGAGGGCTTTCCTCTGGCTCTTTCTTCCTGTGTCCCACTGGGGGTGGCCCTGCCAGTGCCGGGCCAGCTGGGGGTTTGGCCACCTCGGTCTTTGCTGGGGCTCCCTTGACTATGCGTCCCGTGATGGTGGGTGGTGTGCTGGTTGCCTCTGGCAGGGCCAGAGCTGGTTTCTACAGGATAGGGCCGATGGGGTGGGGGCTGTGCTCCCCTGGTGGGGTGATGGGGATTTGTGGACGATGGGTTTGGTTGTCGGTTGGGGTAGTCTTCTGGTTTCCCCCTGTGTTCTCCCCACATGCTGACATGGATTCACACATGCACACCCAAGCTGGGTGAGTTGAATGAGCTTCGTAGTATAGCCCTCAGGTGGGCTTGGAGATAGAGGGGTGAAGTTTCAGCTGAGACTCTCTCTCTCATGCCAGAGAAGAGAGAACTTATCTGCTGCTAGGAAGTATGATGTCATCTGTGTGTGTTTAACCCTCAGAATGACCCCAGAACAACATGAGGATCAACTCAAAAACAGGGTAGATCTTGATGTAAACAAGGTCTGTTGGTCCTGAGTTCTAAACCAAAGGGAAAAATTGTGGTAACTGGTTGGACTGACGTCAGACTAAAGGTTTAACAGAAAATTAATTGACAATTTATACTCTATGCTTTAAACCAAACCAGGCGGGGTTATTTTGGACTCCAGAGGACAAAAGGTGTGAGACAATCAGGAGACATTGTGAGGGTTAAATGCTGGTGTGCCGCTCTGTTAGGGGAGCTCCTCTCCATGACTTTGTGTTATGTGAGATTCTGTGGACCACTTGAATGAAGAGACGCTGATGTCAAGAACTTCATCATTTTGAACATGTGGTTTGTTTTCCACTCACATGAATATAGAAAATTAGAATGTTTTAATTTTTTAAAATTGGATTATATTCATAGTATTCTAAAGAATAAGGAAGCAGAAAGAAAATTGTCTCTTATACCTGCCAGGTGGATCATAGTGAAGAATGCATCTGTTTTCTGATTGTTGCAGGAACAGGTTGGTGAGAACATTTAGCTGGTCGGTGTCGGTGGTTCGGCTCCTGTTCTGCTCCTCATGGATGAATAGCTGATGTAGCTCTGTGGAGACCTGCCATTGATGGTCTGTGCTGAGTGCTGGAGAATAAAGAACCACGTAGAAGTCCACATTCTGAGTCTGAGGACTTTTATTGGGCCTTCAGGCTAACTGAACTAGCCTCATCCTGCTAGCTCTGACCGTCAGCAGCCACATCACAACATCTGGAGGAAGGAAACAAACCATAAAGATGTTTTCAGGTGGACGTCTGAGAGAGTTGGCGAGAGAGCGACTGGCTGCTGCTGCTGAAGAAATAATAACAGAGTTTGAACTAATCACCAACCAGTGCGAGGAAGAGATCGATCGTCAGCGCAGACTACTGAATATGCGCTGGTGCTCCCAGATAAAAATCCACAGAATAGGTATGTGTATGGCTGTGTTGTGAGACATGTATATGTTGGACACTGCATACGTGATTTAACCACGATGAAGGAGAGCCAGCCCCCTGCGGTGCGGAGCCACAGAGCCTGGACCCCCTGCGGAGGACAGGGGACAGAAGACTTCCTGACCACTGAGGCTCGAGAGGAGAGAAGGGGGAGTTATGTAAATAAAAGGCTAATGAATGTGAATAAAGAGATTTTGAGAGAGATGTGTGATTTCCCCCGCGAGGGAAATGGTTTGATGTCAGAATGTTTAAATGAGAGAACTTTGGTGTGTTCACCCTCTTCGTTCGCTGCTCAGGAATGAGAGCAGACAGTGGAATGATTACTTGAATAAACTGGAATGAAAGGCAATTCGGTTTCGTTATTCAAGTCTCCCCACAATGTGGGACTATAATGGTCTGAATGACGTTTTAGAAAACTCTGGATCTGTTTTTCAATCACGGTTGTGTCTTGAATGTGCAATCTCTTGTTTTTAAATCCTAAATTTGACACTGAGGCGGCATGAAAAAATAAGCAGCAGTGCTGTGGTTTTAAGCAGGTTTTATTAATCATACCGCCGTCACGGGAACTCGGCTCCAGCCATAGCGTGAGCAGGCTGAAGCCGAATTCCTCAGGCTCTCAGTGAAGAGGGGACACAAAATCTGTGTCCTGCAGCAGGGTTGAAGTCAGATTGAGAGAGGGAGATTGCGTTACAGAGTTGCACCTTAAATACTTGATCATAACAATACATCAAAGAGACGTACCCCACAGTTTAGAATGATCAAAGGGACAACAGAACAGGCAGGAGGTATTTGCATTTGTAAGACATACATCACAATGGGCAGATTAGCTAGACCTCGCTCCAAGTGTCAGACAAAGAGGCTAACCAGCACATCTACATATTGATCTGAGTCTCTAGGTCACAGTAAGGGCAAAATGCATGAACACTTTAACTTCAAGGCTGTAAACTCAGCGTGCAGCGGAACAAACCCCAGGAGTGCGAGCTGACTGTCTCTGTGTTCTGTTTGTGTGTTGTGGGGGGTTTAATCAAACCGCTACAACACATTTTTTTTTTATTCATTTGTATAGTGAAATTCTCTTTTTCTGACTTTTTTGTCTTTGTTCCTCCAGATTTCTCAAAGCAACCTGAATGTAAAGCGGAGGAAGTTCTGACTGAGCAGCAGCTCTGGAACCAGGAGAGGAACTCTGTCCTGGACCAGGAGGAACAAGAAGCTCCACAGGTTGAAGAGGAACAGGAGGAACTGTGCATCAGTCAGGAGGGAGAAGAACTGATAGTGAAGTTGGAGGCCGATCCCTTCATGGGGACTCTTGTTTGTGAGGAAAAGCAGCAGAGTGAAGCAGAACCAAACAGTGAGCAGCTCCTTTCTCACAATTCTGCTGGAACTGAGATCCAAGATGAGGAAGGAAGCCGGCATGTAGATTCAGGATCCACTAAAGAAGAAGAAGAACCCAAACCAAAGAGGAGACGACTGAAAACAGGAAGTCACAGTAACAGTGACGACGACTCTCTGACCTCAGAGACTCTCTGTGAGAACGAAACAGGTAAAAAGTTAGAAAATGTTCAGGTTGAGTCTTTGACAAACAGTCCTAAAATAAAATAATATTAAATTAATATTTTCGGCTTCCGGTTATGGCGGCCACGTAGGAAGACGTGTTTCACTCTGCTCTGCTCCTAAAAATAAAAAGTAGGCTAAAACTCTCTCAATTGGAACAAAAACCTATCCCAGCGTTTAGGCGCGGATATGGTCAAGACTAAGGCTGGGAAATTAGTCGGAGGAAAAAGTGATTCATCGAAACAATCCAAGCTAACAGACTTCCACGCTTGTGACGAAGCAGAAAAATCTCCAAAGACAATGACGGAGGAGAGAGCTAGCGGCGGAGCGGTGTCTGCTGAGGAGGCCACGAGTACGGTGCTTGCTGCCATCAGCTCCATGAGAGCAGACTTTTCGTCTAAATTTGATGGGATTATAGCAGCGATAGAAGGAATGGAAAAAGAAATAAGTGACTGTATGGAACGAGTATGGCAGGCAGAGCTCCGAATCTCCAGCGCTGAAGATGACGTCACCAGCCTACAATTAAAGGTGCAAACATTGGAATTAAAAAATAAACGTTTGGAAGATAATGTCCTGGACTTAGAATCCCGGTCACGACGGAATAATTTAAGGCTGGTGGGCCTTCCGGAGGGAGCGGAGGGACGGGATACATGTTCCTTTTTGGAAAAGTGGATTCCAGAAGCGCTGAACAACGCGGATCTGCAGTCATCGGTCGTCTTAGAGAGCGCTCACCAAATCGGCCCACCGAGAGATAATAAGACACCACCGAGGACGCTGATTATGAAGTTCCTCAGCTACAGAGACACGATAACGATCACCTACGCGGCGCGAGCTAAAGGAGAAATTAAATACCAGGATCAACAGGTGCGGTTCTACCCAGATTTGGCCACAGGAATTCAACAATTAAGGAAACAGTTTGACCCCACCCGTAAAGAGCTGCACAATGTCGGGATTCGTCACGGAGTGATTCATCCAGTAAGACTGCTGGTCACATATAAAGGGAGAACCCATATCTTCAAGACCCCCCAGGAGGCGCAGGAGCTTATCAAGCAGATCCAAGAGGAGACTGGTGGGAGCTAAGCATGAAGCATGAACAAGATATAAAGGTAGAATATTTAAGCATTTGCACAGGCATGTCTACAAAATATAGATTGTACTATATATATATATATATAAAGCTATGATGTGCAAAGTTGCTATAAAATTTTGGAGTTAAGTTGGAAAAACTACAGAAGAGAGTTAATGTCATGTCATTAAAAAGTAGTAGAGTCAGGGTGATTGAGAGGAGAAAAGAGTGAGTGGTTTGACTGATCCTCGCGGGTGTGGAACAGTCACTGGCTATAGCGGGAGACGGAATTTTTTTTTTTTTTTTGATTTTGGGGGGATTACCACGAATGTAGGGAGGGGGAATTTGTTTTTGTGTAGTTTGTGGGATGAAAGTTCAACCATCCATGTTTTTGCTTCTCTGTATGAGCATGTTTATATTGCGAGGTAATCTCAAACTCCTTATTGATCATAGACCAAAGCGTTAATCTTAATTTAACTTCATGGAATTGCAGAGGTCTACAAAATCTAAAAAAACTTAAACAAATTATGAATAAAATAACAGACATAGGTTCAAAAATTGTGTTTTTACAAGAAACTCATCTAATAGAGGAGGATGTAAAAAGAATTGGGAGAAGATGGCAGGGAAATGTGTTCATCTCATCATTTTCATCCCGAGCCAGGGGAGTTATGACTCTCATACATAAAACAGTCCCATTTCAAGTGAAAAATGTAATTGGAGACAAATTAGGAAGATATCTAATCATCCAAGGATCTTTGTTATTAGAAAATATAAATCTGGTGAACTTATATGGTCCCAATATAGATGATCAAAACTTCTTCGCTAATTTATTTCTTATTTTATCATCAATTACAGGGCAACATATAATAGCAGGGGATTTTAATTGTACATTGAATCCAAGTATAGATAGATCAACAGGACTGGACTGTACGCACAATGGATGCAGGATGACCATTGAGGCGATTGATAAAATAAAGGCGACGTGAAGGTTTTAAATAGGTTTATTAAATCATACCGCCATCATAGGAACTCCACCCCAGCCCTTGTGCAAGCAGGCTGGTGTGTGTCCTCAGGCTCTCCAGCAAAGAGACACAGAGTGTGTGTCAGCAGCAGCAGTCAAAGAGAGAACGAGTTACAGAATATGTGCGGTATTTATACCAGTTACAGACAATGCATGAAAGGCATTCACAGCAGTGGGTATGGCATTTGCATTTGAGAGACACAGTGAGAACAGGAAGCATGAACACAATGCATGAATGGGACATTAACATCACAATACTGAGCCGGAACAAGCCAGAAGGAGCGGGGCTGCCTGTAGACATTAATACACACATTTCACTGTTCTGTTATTTGCTCTAGCCGAGCGCTGTGTCTGTCTCAGTCTGTTGTGGGGGTTATCTCAAACCGCCACACGCTCTCCCCCAGAGGGCTCGGCAGGGGGCTGAGACCTCGATAGTTCAGCTTTGGCAGCAAGCAGGAAAAGCTCTGTGCAGGCGAAGGTGGAGGGGGGTGGGGGGTAGTAAATGCCGGCCGGGGATGGTGAAATCGTCCGGGCCGTGCAAAAATTGCTTGTTGTTCCGCGATGTTGAAGGGCTGTCCTGTTGAACGTGCGGAGATCACAAGAAGAAAAATTAGTCACTGGCTCCTCTCGCGATTAAGTCCTGCAAGGATTAATAGTGGCCGTGAAGAAAAGCAGGGGCGGCTGTAAGAAAAAAACAAAGGCAAAGGGACTTGGCGTGTTGACTTAAGGTGCGGGCACAACCTTACAGCCCTCGGGAACCGCAAACTGTCGAATTCCCTCTGTGTGCCGTGGCTGAGACCATTAGCAAATCCTTCCAGCATGCTGCGTGCGCACCTCAGGTGCCTCAGAGCCGTATGCGTCCCGTGCGTGGTGCGCCGTCCTCGTAACTCCCCGGTGCGTGTGCCGGGGCTCCGTACATGGGTGGGCCAGCTGGAGAGGAAGAGCCAGGGTCAGGGAGCTTAATCATCCCTGTTCAATGCGTTGGAGCGGTGAGAGGAAGTAGACGATCTTTGTCCCTCGAGCTCATGCAGATGCGTTGGAGCGGTGAGAGGGAGGAGATGATCTTTGTCACTCGCTCAGCCATGGTGCGTTCAGGTCCACGCGCTGCATTCTCCGTCGGCCATGGAGGTCGCCGTCGTGGAGAGGGGACGAGGTGCATGCGCTCTCGTGTGGGGGAGCTGTGAGCGCGGCCGGTCCAGCGTGGATGTGCGGATTTAGGCGTGCAGATCCCACCATGAAGTTTGCTGCGGCTTTCCCGGTCATGGGTGATGTCCGGAGAGTTCCCTGAAGCAGAAGGGAGCTGCTGTGTTCGCTTGTTGTTGGAGCATCACCGCCGGGTGCTGCGTTTGCCGGCAGCGTGGCTGTCTAAGCCAGAAGGTTGCGATGCACAAAGCGTGTGCATCCTCGGGGTCACCAGTGAGGCGGATGATAAAATAAAGGTGACGTGAAGGTTTTAAGCAGGTTTATTAAATCATACTGCCATCACGGAGCTCGCCCCGGCGCCATGCATGCGTGCCGGGAGCGAGCCCGGAGGCTCTCAGCAGCAGTAGTCAGATGAGCAGTGGCAAAGAAAGAACGAGTTACAGAATATGTGCAGTATTTATACCAGTTACAGAAAATGCATGAAAGGCATTCACAGCAGTGGGTATGGCATTTGCATTTGAGAGACACAGTGAGAACAGGAAGCATGAACACAATGCATGAATGGGACATTAATGTCACAATACTGAGCCGGAACAAGCCAGAAGGAGCGGGGCTGCCTGTAGACATTAATACACACATTTCACTGTTCTGTTATTTGCTCTAGCCGAGCGCTGTGTCTGTCTCAGTCTGTTGTGGGGGTTATCTCAAACCGCCACACCATTAATCATTTTATGAAAGAATTGAGATTGCTAGATATATGGAGAGAAATGAAACCACAAGTCAAAGCCTATTCTTGTTATTCTAATACCTACAAGACATTCTCATGTATTGACTATTTTTTGATCTCCACAGAATTAAGGTCCAAGATTCAAAACTGTTTCTATGATAACATCGTGATATCTGATCATGCACCCTGCTGTCTAATATATGTAGATAAGAAATTGACAAAGGATCCAGGTAGGTGGCAATTTCAGCATAAATGGCTTCAGGATGAGGAATTTGTTAAGTGCGTAGAAAAACAGATAGATGAGTTCTTTGATATCAATACTACATAAACATCAGCATGTATAAAGTGGGAGGCTTTCAAAGCTTTTATTAGGGGGCATATTATTAGTTATACAGGTTCAAAATATAAGAAGACTCGAGAGGAGAGAGTCCAATTGGAACGTAAAATAAAAATTCTTCAAGAAAAAGTGTATGCAGGAAGTAACCCAAAATTAGAGAACGAATTACTGATTCTGAGAGCTGAATATGATAAAAAAAAAAAATCAGCGAATAGAGCTGCCTCGAGTCTTCTAAGATTGAAGCAAACTTTTTATGAACAAGGTGAAAAATCAGGGAAATTATTGGCATGGCAGATTAAACAATTAGAATTTAAAACACCAATTACCAGTATTATAAATAACGGACAGGCAGTTGTAGATCCTTTAGAAATTAATAGTGCCTTTAGAGATTATTATGAAAAACTATATGATACAAAAAATTAAACTGACTTAACAAAACTGAATGGGTTTTTGGACGGATTATCTATACCACAAGTGTCAAACTCATTCCATGGAGGGCCAAGACCCTGCAGGTTTTACCTCCACCCAGTGTCTTCAACAGGTGATTTCTCTGAATTTCTTCCTACTGATTGCTGATCAGTGAAAACACCTGCTGAAGAGACTGGGTGGAAGTAAAACCTGCAGGGTCTTGGCCCTCCATGGAATGAGTTTGACACCCCTGATCTATACCGTGTATTCCAAATGAAAACAGGGGAGATACTGGAGTCTAAAATTAGTCAAGAAGAAGTTGGGCTAGCCATTGATAATATGAAATCAGGAAAAAGTGCAGGACCAGATGGTCTTCCAGTTGACCTCTATAAAAAGTTTAAGAATAAATTAATAAAACCACTTTTGGAAATAGTTTTAGAAGCATTTCAAAATAGTAATTTACCACCATACATGAATAATGCCTTAATTATACTGTTGCCAAAACCAGGTAAACCCTCTAATAAATGTGAAAACATGAGACCAATAAGCCTATTAAATGCTGACCTTAAGAAATCTGTAAAATTTTAGCAAGACGACTACAAGAAATATTACCAAATATTATTAACCAAGATCAGATTGGCTTTATAATGGGAAGACAAGGCTTCCATAATGTAAGAAGACTATTTAATATTATTTATTCTAATAAAGAAGCACCAGATACAGCTCTCCTATCACTGGACGCCGAAAAGGCCTTTGATAGGGTCAAAAGGCCCTTTCTTTTTGAAGTCCTACAAAGGTTTGGACTTGGAAATAATTTCATAAAATGGGTTCAGATAATATACAATAATGCTACAGCAGAAATCCTAATGAACAGCAATATCTCAAAATCAATAAAAATCAATAGAGGATGTCGACAAGGCTGTCCACTTTCACCTTTATTGTTTACTATGGCAATTGAACCTTTAGCGATGGCAGTACGTTTACATCCACAAATATATGGAATTAAAGTAGGAGCAACAGAACATAAAATCTCCCTGTATGCCGATGACATAATTTTGTTTATGTCGAATCTTAAAAAATCAATTCCGACCTTGTTAAATTTAATTAAGAACTTTGGGGAAATATCAGGATATAAAATAAATAAAACTAAATCTTCAATATTAATGCTAAATGAGACCCAGAGAAATCACCCAGCTCCTGAGGTAAATCAATTCAGTGTTGTAAATCAGTTTAAATATTTAGGAATTCAAATTGTGCCTAAGCTTGAAGCAGTCACCAGCGCCAACTATGAAGCCTTAATGACAGATATTAATGAGTTACGGTACTTCAGAGATGGATGTCACTACCAATGTCGATGATCGGGAGAATTAATATACTTAATAGTAATATCTTACCCAAAATACTTTATTTCAATACATTCCTTTATCACCACCTTCAGATCTATTCTCAAGAATTAAAAAAAGTTAGTGGAATTTATATGGAACAATAGGAAGGCTAGATTACGTCTGTCCTTACTATATTTACCATTTGATCGTGGAAGTCTGAAATGTCCAAACTTTATGTTGTATTACTGGTCAGCACAACTGAGGTCTATGACATATTATTTTTCATCAAATGATCTCCCTCACTGGACTGAAATGGAATCATACAATTTACCTTTACCTGTTTCCTTATTCATATACTCAGACTCGGCTAAAAAAATTACAGAAACAAGTTAAAAATCCAATTGTAAAGCATGTGATCAAAATATGGTGTGAAACCAAAAAATATTTAAAAGAACCTGTGGAAGAGCTTGGAAATGAAGAGGCGATTTGGTTTATAAGCAAAGTTTAATATTCAGCTCTTCTAACAAGTCTCATCTGGTGCAGAGTGGTAGAAGGGAAAAGAGGCAGAATGTCTCCGGCTCACTAGCTTTATACTTGCACACAACAAAAGACATGCATAACAAAGGCTGACATCCCTCATTATCTTAATCCCCCCATTGTCTTGGTATTTCCTCTCCTCGCCTTAGGGGGTGAGGGTGGCTCCTCCGGTCTCCTCCACCGTGTCTGGGAACGTCTTTGTTCTTCACTCGGCGGTTGAGAGCCTTTGTCCTTTCAGAGGTGTGAAGTCCTTTACATATGTAATTACTAAACATTTCCACATGCTTCAACATATGTAGGTTATGGAATATATGATTAATATAGACCACAGGCCCCCCAAACAACTAAGAAAGGACAATAGAAAGGTTCACAGTCTAAGATAGTTACTATGACATACTAAGTGTTACATCTCTTGCCACGGAAGAAACTTTCCAGCAGCCATGCTCCTAAGAGAGTTCAGTGGTAATCATAACAGCACAGTAAAATCATAAGTCAGTCCTAAACTGTTGCAGCACAATTAGTGAACAATTGTGGAGTGGTTTGTATCAGTCCCTGTGCTGTCTGGGTTTTAATCTTCTCCCAAAACTGCTGTAGGTTGGTTTAGGCACCCTGCTGGGACCTTCTTGTGAGGAATCTGCAGTGTGGGAAGGAGAGAGGTTAACTGTTCCCTGCCGGGGGGCTGAGTCTTTTCTCTTGGGGGGTCTACCCCGCCGAGGTGCTCTCGCCAACTGTGCAGGCTCGTCTTTCAACAAGAAGGCAGGTTTAAGTCTGTCAATGCTGACTGTTTCTTTTCTATCCCCCAAATCAAGCACAAAGTGTTTATCACCATGTTCCAGCACTCTGAATGGCCCATCGTACGCTGGCCGGAAAGTTGGTTTTAAGGCTTCATGCTTAACAAAAACGAACTCAGCGTTTTTTAAAGCTTGAGGGACAAAAACCCGTGGGAAGGAGTGATGAGCTGGACCGGGGAGAGAGCCCGATCCGTTGCTGCCTAAAAACCTTGGGACTGGAAGGTGCCCTGGCTCTGGGTTCTCTGGTAAAAATTCACCTGGAAGCCTGAGAGGTTGTGCAAAGACTAATTCTGGGGGAGAGGCATCTAGATCCTCTTTAGGTGCAGCACGCAACCCCAATAAAACCCAGGGACGTTTATTTACCCAATTTGTGTCCGTTAGTGAGGCTCTGAGGGCAGCCTTTAAAGACCTGTGAAAACGCTCGCATAACCCATTAGCCTGAGGGTGATAAGCGGTGGTGCGATGAATTGTTGCCCCCAAGCTGTTGGACATGGCTGACCAGAGCTCTGAGACAAATTGAGGCCCCCTATCGGACGTGATGTCCGATGGGACGCCGAAACGTGCCACCCAGTTTGTCAAAAAAACGCGAGCGACTTCCTCCGCTGTGGTTGCCGCTAGAGGGACTGCCTCTGGCCAGCGCATGGTGCGGTCTATCATTGTTAACAGGTGTGTGAAACCTTGGGAGGAAGGTAGTGGCCCCACGAGGTCGACATGAACGTGGTCGAACCTTCTAGCAGGGATTGGAAAAGGCTCCAGAGGGGCTTTTGTGTGTCTGTGTATTTTGGCGCGTTGACAAGAAATGCAAGTTTTTGCCCATTCTTTTACGTTTTTGCGCAGGCCTGGCCACACAAACTTTTCGGCGACCATTTTAACCGAGGCGCGCACACCTGGGTGCGCGAGGGAGTGAATTGCGTCGAAAATACGGCGGCACCATGTAGCTGGTACTAACGGGCGAGGTCGGCCGGTTGAAACATCGCATATTAGGGGGGGTACGCCGTCGCGTAAACCCTTTTTCTCCAGCCTTAACCCTGTTGGTCCAGACAGGAGTGCGCGCACGTCCGCGTCACCGCTTTGTTCCTCCGCCATGGCTGCATAATCTATCCCTGCATGGATAGGTGCTGCGTATATGTCTGCGTTAGTGAAGAGTTCTGCTGCTGAGGCAGTATAATCTGTCTCCCCATGCTCTGGTGGTGTCACAGTGCGAGAGAGACAGTCCGCTACTACGTTAAGTTTGCCTGCCACGTGTCGAATGTCTGTGGTGAACTCTGAGATCGCAGCTAGCTGTCTTTGTTGCCTGCCTGACCATGGTTCTGAAATTTTAGCCATAGCAAAGGTGAGCGGTTTATGGTCTACAAAAGCCATGAAACTCCGCCCTTCTAACCAGAACTGGAAGTGGCGGATGGATAAATGAAGCGCCAGCAGCTCTCTGTCAAAAGTGCTGTATTTACGCTCAGTTTGGTTAAGCGATTTGCTAAAGAATGCTAAAGGTTGCCAGACCCCGCTGACAAGTTGTTCTACAACTGCCCCTATAGCTAGGTCTGAAGCGTCTGTGGTTAGCGCGATGCGGGCCAAGGGATCTGGGTGAACTAACAATGTGGCGTTAGCTAGGGCGCTTTTTACTTCCGCGAAAGCGCGTTCGCGCTCCGGGGTCCATTCGACCGCGTTGGAAGCTTTCTTTTTTTTGAGCGCGTCATATAGGGGCTGCATGAGCTGAGCTGCGTGGGGGAGGAAGCAGTTGTAAAAATTAACCATCCCTAAAAATTCCTGTAGCGATTTGACCGTTTGTGGCCGTGGGAAACTTTCTATCGCGTGAACTTTGTCTGGGAGTGGAACTGCCCCCTTCGGAGAGACTTTGTGTCCTAAAAAATCAATTTGTGACACGCCGAATTTGCATTTGGCTGGATTGATTATTAGCCCGTGCTCTTCTAGCCTCTGAAAAACCATAGTGAGGTGCTGCTCGTGTTCTTCCTCAGACGAGCTGGCTACCAGCATGTCGTCGAGGTAGACGAAGACAAAAGGAAGGTCGCGTAGGACCGCGTCCATCATCCGTTGAAAAGTTTGAGCAGCGCCTTTGAGGCCGAAAGGCATTCGCAGAAATTCAAAAAGGCCGAAAGGGGTTATTACCGCTGTTTTAGGAATGTCTTCTGCTCGGACTGGGACTTGGTGATAACCGCGGACTAAGTCTATTTTTGAAAAAATGCGCGCACCCGCCAGATGTAGTGAAAAATCTTGAATGTGAGGGATTGGGTAATGGTCATGCGCTGTAGCGTTGTTTAATCTGCGGTAATCTCCGCACGGTCTCCAAGAACCGTCGGATTTCGGAACCATGTGAAGTGGTGAGGCCCAGGGGCTCTTCGAGCATCTAACAATGCCCAATTTTTCAAGAGTTGTAAACTCGTCCCGTGCTATGTTGAGCTTGGCCGCGTCTAAGCGGTGAGCTTTGGCAAAACGGGTGGTCCCGTTGTGGGAATGAAGTGTTCAACCCCGTGTTTAGCCACAGTGGCTGAGAATTTGGGAATTATGAGTGCTGGAAATTGGGTGAGGAGTTGCTCAAACTTACCTCCTGCCGTGGTGACGTTGGCCTGCACAGGTGGTGGAGAAACTCGGGCTGAGCATGGAATAGAAGCAAAGGACAGTGCATTAACCAGGCGCCTATTTGCTAGATCCACTAATAACCCATGTGCACACAAAAAATCTGCGCCTAATAAGTTAAAACTCACCGCCGCTACAACAAATGTCCATCCATAGCTGCGGCCGTGGATGAGGAGGTGCAGGCTCTTTTCGCCGAACGTGTCGATGCTAGAGCCGTTGGCTGCCACGGCTCCGTTGCCCCGGGTGCCTGTGGCTTGATCTGCGTGGGAGGGCATGACGAAACTCAGCTGGGCTCCTGTGTCGATGAGGAACTGCTTGCCTGAGTGTCCATCCGTCACGTACAACAGCTTATTCTTCTCGCCGAGAACTGCTGCCGTTAACGGCTCTCGGCTTTGGCGTTTTCCTGAAATCGCAAATTTGCAGGGGGGAACACATTTGTGGGCCTTCTCAGCGAAGCGGTGGTGATAATAACAGGCGTCGCTCCGTCTGCTAAGTTTTGGCCGTGTTGCTGTCACCGTGGGCTGGGTCTGCTCAGTGGGTTGTGGCTACTCGTGGCTCGGGGCGTCAGCTTTGAGGTCTGCGGATGCTGCTGTGGGTGTCAGCTCCTTGCAGGCATTGACGAGCCGATGAGCTTCGTTGGCCAGTGCGCGGAAGTCTTGGTGGTTGTTGCATTTCATGCTGGCGAGTGTCCCTCTCATGTGTGGCGGCAGCGTGCTGAGGAATATAAACTGGAAGAGGAAGTTGTCATTGTCCTCTTCTTTGAGCTGTAGCAAATCCTCCATGAGGGCCTTCGGTTTGCACCCTCTGTGGCCGTAGACCGCCAGGATCTTCTCGGCTCTCTCTTCCGCTGATGGGACGTAGTTCGCCACGATGGTTGCTTTGAGCGTCTCATATTTGTCCTGGGCCGGTGGTCGCCGGATCATGCTCCGCACACACTTCGAAGTGGCGGCGTCGAGTTTGGAGACGATATGGTAAAATTTGGTATCGTCAGCCGTGATGCCCGCCAGTGTAAACTGGGTTTCAGCCTGCTGAAACCAAGAGGCGGGGTCTTCTTGCCAGAAGTCTGGCAGCTTGACAGCGACGGCATTCGTGCATACCATCACTGCTGTGCCCGCCGGGTGAGAGTGCCTTGCCTCGGCTCTCACGGCGGTGCTGGTGCTCGGTTGAGCCCTCTCAATCTCTTCTGCCGGGGGGAACAGTTGTCCATCTGTTCCCTCGTCTGCGTGGTCGCTGGCGTCTGCCTGGGTCGCCACGGATGAGTCGATTGCGGGGGAACGCCTCAGGTCCATACTCGCGTCAAGGTTACCAGTGTGGAAGAGCTTGGAAATGAAGAGGCGATTTGGTTTATAAGCAAAGTTTAATATTCAGCTCTTCTAACAAGTCTCATCTGGTGCAGAGTGGCAGAAGGGAAAAGAGGCAGAATGTCTCTGGCTCACTAGCTTTATACTTGCACACAACAAAAGACATGCATAACAAAGGCTGACATCCCTCATTATCTTAATCCCCCCCATTGTCTTGGTATTTCCTCTCCTCGCCTTAGGGGGTGAGGGTGGCTCCTCCGGTCTCCTCCACCGTGTCTGGGAACGTCTTTGTTCTTCACTCGGCGGTTGAGAGCCTTTGTCCTTTCAGAGGTGTGAAGTCCTTTACATATGTAATTACTAAACATTTCCACATGCTTCAACATATGTAGGTTATGGAATATATGATTAATATAGACCACAGAACCACACTTATTGTCACAATTTAGCCCAATATGGGGTAATCAATATTTTACACCAGGGAGAGCGGATGCTGTATTTAAAGTATGGAATTTAAAAGGGATTCAAAAGATTCAAGACTTATATTTGTCACGTTCAGATAACATAATGTCTTTTGAAGAACTGAGGATCAAATTTAATCTTAATAGAACACATTTTTTGAAATATCTTCAGCTTAGGAATTTTATTCGATCAAATCAAAATAATGCTCTCACCCGACCTACTTATTCATCCTTGGAAAAATTTTTGCCTAAAGATAGTAAGAGAAAGGGTATTATTTCAGAGTTTTGTAACTCATTGACACTATCCTCAAGTGAAAACTCACAGAAAAGACTGAATTATTGGAAAGAAGACCTGCAAACTGAAATTTCAGAGGAACAATGGGAATTGGCTTGTACAGAAGCTCAAACCAAATCAGTAAATGTACGTCTTAAATTGATACATTTTAACTGGTTAATGCGGATGTATGTTACACCGGTGGAGTTAAATAGATATAACAAAAACATACCAGATACGTGAACAAAATGTATGGAAAGTAAAGGAACCCTATTTCATTGTTTATGGGAATGTAGAAAAATTAGAATGTTTAGGGAAGAGGTGAGGGTAACAATTGAAAAAATAATTTCAAAACAATTCATATTGACTAAATTGTTTTTGTTTGGTCTGTATCCAGAAAAGCATAACTTTAATAAGAGTGAAAGAGCATTCATAGACCTCAGTTTGCTTAATGCCAAAAAATGTATTGCACTACTGTGGAAAAAGACTCATAGACCAGATGTGACTCAGTGGTTAAGACAGATGTGAACAAACCTTCCGCTAGAAAGAATAACATACATACTGAAATCAAAGGAAAATGTGTTTGAGAATATATGGAGACCTTTCATTGATTATGTCAAGAATTTAAACATAACTTCTGAAGAAGAAGGTGAATGATGTGTGTGGACCTTGTAAATTCCAAACTGGTGATTGTATAATATGTATACTTATGTAATGGATTACCTAGACTAAACAGAGGAGAACTGTTGATGACTTGCTTTTGTTAGTGGTTGTTGGTGTTTTTAGTACATTTTTTAAGTTACTTTAGTGTTAGTGTTTGATTGTTTGTGTTATGTTTGTTAAAAAAGGTTCAATAAAAAATATTGTGGAAAAAAAAATAATATTTTCAGTAACTACATGAATCTGACATACTTGTACTGGTCTTGGTTTGTGTTTGACTTTGACTGATCTAACCCAGTGGAAAAATAATTTAAACTCTTTGGCTATACAGTTGTACAGTGAATCTGGAAAGTCTTCACAGTGCGTCACTTTTTCCACATTTTGTAATGTTGCAGCCTTATTCCAAATAAATTAATTTTTCCTCAAAATTCTACACACAATACCCCGTAATGACAACCTGAAAAACTTTTTTTTTTTTTTTTAGATTTTTTCAGATTTATTAAAAATAAAAAAAAAACTAAGAAATGACATGTACATAAGTATTCACATTTGCCATGAATCTCAAAATTGAGCTCAGGTTCATCCTGCTCAAAAAAAAAAAAAAAAAAAAATCCTGTTTCCACTGATCATCCTTGAGATGTTTCTACAGCTTCATTGGAGTCCATCTGTGGTAAAGTCAGTTGATTGGACATGATTTGGAAAGGCACACACCTGTCTATATAAGGTCCCGCCGCTGAGAGTGCATGTCAGAGCACAAACCAAGCATGAAGTCAAAGGAATTGTCTGTAGACCTCCGAGACAGGATTATCTCGAGGCACAAATCTGGGGAAGGGTACAGAAAAAATTCTGCTGCTTTGAAGGTCCCAATGAGCACAGTGGCCTCCATCATCTGTAAATGGAAGAAGTTTAGAACCACCAACACCCTTCATATACCTTTCCGGATGTCTAATCTGAGCCATAGGGGGAGAAGGGCCCTAGTCAGGGAGGTGACCAAGAAACCGATGGTCACTCTGTCAGAGCACCAACGTTCTTCTGTGGAGAGAGGAGAACCTTCCAGATGGACAACCCTCTCTGCAGCAATCCACAAATAAGCCCTGTAAGGTAGAGGGGCCAGACGGAAGCCACTCGTTAATAAAAAACTCATGGCAGCCCATCTGGAGTTTGCCAAAAGGTACCTGAAGGACTCTCAGACCATGAGAAACAAAATTCTCTTGTCTGATGAGACAAAGATTGAACTCTTTGGCATGAATGCCATGCATCATGTTTGGAGGAAACCAGGCACCGTTCATCACCAGGCCAATACCATCCCTACAGTGAAGCATGGTGGTGGCAGTATCATGCTGTGGGGATGCTTTTCAGCTGCAGGAACTGGGAGACTAGTCAGGATAGAAGGAAAGATGAATGCAGCAATGTACAGAGACATCCTGGATGAAAACCTGCTCCAGAGCGCTCTTGAGCTCAGACTGGGGTGACGGTTCATCTTTCAGCAGGACAACGACCCTAAGCACACAGCCAAGATATCAAAGGAGTGGCTTCAGGACAACTCTGTGAATGTCCTTGAGTCTTCCAGCCAGGGCCCAGACTTGAATCTAATTGAACATCTCTGGAGAGATCTGAAAATGGCTGTGCACCGACACTTGCCATCCAACCTGATGGAGCTTGAGAGGTGCTGCAAAAAGGAATGGGTGAAACTGCCCAAAGAGAGGTGTGCCAAGCTTGTAACATCATATTCAAATGACTTGAGGCTGTGATAGCTGCCAAAGGTGCATCAACAAAGTACTGAACAAAGGCTGTGAATACTGATGTACATGTGAGTTATTTGTTTTTTATTTAAAAATCTCAACAAAAAAACGTTTTCATGTCTTTATGGAGTATTGTGTGTAGAATATTGAGGAAAAAATGAATTTAATCTATTTCAGAAAAAGGCTGTAACATAACAAAATGTGGAAAAAGTGAAGTGCTGTGAATTCTTTGCAGATGCACTGCAGTTTGCACTTCAAATGAGTTTTCTTTTGCTTCAGTGTACCAGGTGGAATAATTGTCTGCTCTAGCCTGTTAGCCATTAGCCCCTGCTGGCAACTCCAACAGGAATCAATGCAGTATGTGGTGATTTGTGTATAAAAACACCATAGTGACATGTTCAGAAAGAGAAGTTGGACCGACTAGAAGCGACATATAAAACAGGCAGATAAAACAGAATTACTAATAGTACATTTTATACTACTGTTGATGTGCTGGGAACGGGCTCACCGTCACGTCACAACTGGTGACATATCACAAATGTTAGTGAGATCACGCTAGTGAGATCATGGTGGACCCTAACAAAGCAAGGGGGTTGGTTTTTGGAATATTTTTTATTGATAGCCACTTCAGATAGAAAAATTAATGTGTAAAAACACTTTAAAACTTAAAGTTTTCATCCTGTGTCCATTTTTAGACCTCAGGGAGCCATGTTAGCAGTTGGAAAGATAATTTTGTCCCCTTTGAATTACTTGTTAAATCTGAAACAGATTAATCACTGCTGATTAATGGTGTGGTTGCTGCTGTGGTTCCAAGGTTGTCATAGCCAGGAGCGGCACTGGGGTTAAGCTCCCAGTGCTCATAAAATGCTCCTTATGGCGTGCGTCTTGAAAAGCCTCTGACAACTAAGTCCAACTCCTAGCCTGCCCGTGTGGTTTAGTCTCTAAACCCAGCGGAACTGCTTTTACTAATAGGAGAAGGGGCAAGGGCGGATCTCTGGCGCCTTAAAACCAGATGCTTTGGGTTGATGGTGGCTCATCAACCTGGGAAGGTAGCCCATCTAGGGGAAGGTAAACCCTGATTTCAAACCTCCGCTGCCTTGCGGCACACCCGGTCACGGGAAAGGCTTCGGGAGTCAACCCTGAGGAAAAATCCGGAGTCGGAGTCCCTAAGGCAGTTCTATGTTGTGCTCAACATTGTTCTGGCAGCTCCTGCGATGGTGCTGGTGCCAAACTGTAGCAGTCCTGCTGTTCCTTTGGATTCATCAGTGACTTGGAGAGGGGGGACATGCTGCACGGGCAACATCTTGTCCTCCATATCTTCCTGCCCGGGCTTGAATCCTACCAATGCCCAACGCTTGAAGGTAGAACACCGGATCACTGGAGAAGACACTCCAGCTTTGCCTTTGGCGTAGACAAAACATGGGGAATGACAGTTACCGGTTATAAGCCACCGCTCAACTGGCGTAGAGCGCGGCACCAGGGGTTGTTCCCGACGGTGGGAGGGATCATCGGATCTCACTGGACAGCTACCACCCGCCTCAAGCTGGGCAGCCCCCAGCCAATAAGGTGTTGTCCCGCCACAGCTTGCTTTCCTCATTTAGGTGCATGGGGATGAGGAGAAGTCCGAACGGCAGGCTGAGAACCTTCGCACCAGGCAAGACAAAAAAACAAAAGAGACCAACTCTAAAACTGGGAACTTGGAACGTCCGCACTATGATGACAGGACTCGCTGCTAACCTCAAGGACATCAACGACACCAGGAAGACTGCCATCATCAATAATGAGCTGAAGAGACTGGGAGTGGATATCCCCACTCTCCAGGAAACACGGTTGGCTAACGCAAGCACACTGAGAGAGAAGGACTACACATTCTACTGGCAGGGAAAGAGCAGTGATGAACACAGGGAACACGGAGTGGGCTTCGCAGTGAAGAACACTTTGCTGAAGATGGTGGAACCGGGCAGCAATGCCTCTGCACGACTCCTCACCCTCCGCCTCAACACCACTCAAGGCACAGTCACCCTCGTCAGTGTGTATGCCCCAACACTGACAGCCACACCAGAGGCAAAAGACAAGTTCTACGAGAATCTCGCAACAACTGTCAGGATCAACCCCAACTCTGAACAACTCATTCTCTTTGGAGACTTCAATGCCAGAGTGGATGCTGACCACGACTCCTAGCCCTCCTGTCTTGGACCTTTTGGCGTGGGCAGAATGAACGACAACGGACAGCGGCTGCTCGATTTCTGCACATATCACGATCTGTGCATCACAAACTCATTCTTCAAGACCAAGCCCCAACACAAGGTTTCCTGGCGACATCCGCGCTCAAAGCACTGGCAGCAGCTGGACTTGATCCTGACCAGGCGCACCTCACTGAAGAACGTGCTAATCACCCGTTTGTTCCAGAGTGCAGATTGCGACACAGACCATTCATTGGTGTGTTACAAGGTCAAGCTGCAGCTGAAGAAATTCCATCATGCTAGACAGCCTGGAAAGGCACGTATTGACACCAGCAAGATGGCCCAACCAGAACTTGTTGAGCAGTTTGCCTCCACCTTTGAGAAGGAACTTGGTGTACCACAAGAAGGAGAATCAGCAAAGCAGAAGTAGAAAGAGCTGCGAAACACCATCCACCGCACAGCCTTGGTTACCTTTGGGAGGGAGACCTCTAAGTCACAGGACTGGTTTGATGCCAAGTTGACTGAGATGACCCCCGTCATTGAAGCCAAGCGCTCAGCACTTGCTGAGTACAAGAAGTACCCAAACGAGAAGAATCTCCAGATTCTCAGGGCTGCGAGAAGCAAAGTTCAGCAGACTGCTCGGCGCTGTGCCAACGAGTACTGGACTAAGCTCAGCCAAGACATTCAAACCACTGCCATAACAGGGAACATCCGTGGTATGTACGATGGCATCAAGAAAGCACTTGGTCCGGCTCAGAGCAAGACGGCCCCCCTCAAATCCTCCACTGGGGAGATGATCACAGAAAAGAACAAGCAGATGGAGAGATGGGTGGAACACTACTCCGACTTCTACTCCAGACAGAACACCGTGACACCGTCAGCCCTTGATGCCATCGACTGCCTGCCATCCATGGATTAACTTGATGCCGAGCCAACCATCGACGAACTCAGCAAGGCCATTGATAGCTTGGCTGCTGGCAAGGCACCCGGCAACAACGGCATACCCCCTGACCTGATCAAGCACTGCAAGACCGCAGTGACGTCCTCTGCCAGTGCTGGAAGGAAGGTGCCGTACCACAGGACATGAGGGACGCCAAGATCATCACCCTCTACAAAAACAAAGGGGAGAGAAGCGACTGCAACAACTACAGGGGCATTTCCCTCCTCAGTGTTGTTGGCAAAGTCTACGCACGAGTTGTTCTCGTTCGTCTACAGAAGCTTGCCGAACGTGTCTACCCCGAGTCTCAGTGTGGCTTCCGCGCTGAGCGATCAACGGTAGACATGATATTCTCCATCCGCCAACTCCAGGAGAAATGCAGAGAACAGAACATGCCCCTGTACGTCGCCTTCATCGACCTCACCAAAGCGTTCGATCTGGTCAGCAGAGAGGGCCTTTTCAAGATCCTGCCAAAGATAGGATGCCCACCAAAGTTGCAAAGCCTCATCGAATCGTTTCACACCAACTTGCAGGGGATAGTGCAGCATGACGGCAACGTCTCAGAGCCATTCAACATACGCAGCGGAGTGAAACAGGGCTGTGTACTTGCGCCAACCCTCTTTGGGATTTTCTTTGCTATGCTCCTGAGGCATGCCTTCAGCACAGCAACAGAGGGAATCTACCTGCACACAAGAACTGATGGCAGGCATTTCAACCTCGCCCGCCTGAAAGCCAGACCCAAAGTACGCGAGGCTCTAATCAGAGACATGCTGTTCGCAGACGACGCTGCAGTTGCAACCCACACACAGCAGGAGCTTCAGACCCTGATGGACCGCTTATCCCAGGCATGCAAGGACTTCGGGCTTACCATCAGCCTGAAGAAGACTAACGTCTTGGCGCAAGGCACGGAAGCGCCACCAACCATCACCGTCGACGACTATGAGCTGGAGGTCGTGAATCAGTTCACGTACCTGGGGTCCACGATCAGCAACAACCTCTCCCTTGATACAGAGATTGACAAGAGGATTGGAAAATCAGCCTTCACACTCGCTCGCCTCACCACATGAGTGTGGGAGAATCCCAAACTCTCTGTCAAGACGAAGATGGCAGTGTACAACTCCTGCGTCATCAGCACACTGCTCTATGGGAGTGAGACGTGGACAACATACGCCCGGCAGGAAAAGAGACTGAACTCCTTCCACTTCCGCTGCATTCGCCACATCCTGGACATATCCTGGCAGGACAAAGTGCCCAACACACAAGTTCTGTCCCGCGTCGGCCTTCCCTCCATGTTCACTCTACTCATGCAGCGCAGGCTCCGCTGGCTAGGCCACGTTCACCATATGGAGGATGGCAGAATCCCCAAAGACGTCCTCTACGGAGAACTGGCGACTGGTAGGAGAGATGTTGGCCGCCCACAGCTGCTCTTTAGAGACGTCTGCAAGAGAGACATGAAGGCCCTGGAGATCAACACAGAGCGCTGGGAGGACCTTGCAAAGGACCGCTCCAAATGGAGAGGCACCCTGACCAGACAGCTCAAGGCGGGTGAAGAGAGACTGACTGCTGCAGCAGATGATAAAAGGACCCGCAGGAAGAACCGCCACAGACCCAGCAGCACGGAGACCACCCACAAGTGCGACCTGTATGACAGGGACTGCCATTCGTGCATCGGCCTGTTCAGCCACAGGCGGTGCTGTTCCAGCAGAGTAGACGTTTAGGATTCTCTTCCATGGTCATCATAGACCGACGGAGGCCACCGCCGCCGCCACCAAATGATCACATGCAAGGATAAGAACTATTGGTTACCAGGTGGTGACTTCTTGGCCAGTCAGTGTATTTATTCTTTCCGGTTTTTCTACTCCTAGCATTTTCTGTGTCTTGTTGTCCCTCCAGATGCTCCACAGCTACATGACTGTAAGGAGGAGGAGGTTCTCACTGTCCAGCAGCTCTGTAACCAGAACAGGAACTCCAGTCTGGACCAGGAGGAACAAGATGCTGCACAGATTAAAGAGGAAGAAGAAGAACTCCGTAGCAGTCAGGAGGAAGAAGACTTTGGACTGAAACAAGAGACTGATTCCTTCATGGTGACTCCTACTGATGAGGACAATGACAAGAGTGAAACTGAAGCAAACAGTGAGCAGCTCCTCTCTCACAACTCAGCTGACACTTAGAGCCAAGACCAGGGAGCAGGTAAGAATGTAAAGCCAGGATCAAGTAAACATAAAGAGCCACACAAGAGACTTGACAGAAACAGAAGTGACCGTAACAATGTAGACAACTCCTCCATGTCAGAGAATCAGTGCGATATTGACACCGGTGAAAAATCTGTAAAATGTTCTGATAATGACAAAGACTGTAGAAATGAGTCCTAGAAGAAGAAACATCACACTGTTAAGTCACATGTTTGCAGCACACATGGGAAAAGATTTGGGAGTAAGAGTGAATTATCACGTCATGAGAGAATTCACACAGGTGAGAAGCCATTTTCTTGTGAAACATGTGGGCAGAGATTTAATCATCGTGGTAATTTGAAAACTCACATGAGAACTCACACAGGTGGCCAAGAAACAGTCAAGAAAAAATCAGGAAATATCTTAACTTCAAATCCCCTGGAATAGATAAAATACCAAACTTCTTGCTCAAAAAGATGACAGCACTGCACAAACACTACGCAGAGGAATTTAGCCAACTTGTTAGGGGAGAAGAAGAAGCACCAGAGTGGCTCACATATGGAAACACCATACTCCTGCCCAAGAGCCCTGAAACTCAACAAGTCAATAAATACAGACCCATCTGTTGCCTCCCAACCACATACAAATGGCTGACAGGACTCATTACTGAGGCCATCTCTGAACATCTGGATGCAGAAAACTACTTGCAAAATAAGCTGGGAGCCAAAGAACAACTGCTCATAAACAAAACCATCCTGGAAGACTGCAAGAGGCGTGAGAGAAATTTAAGCATGGCGTGGATAGATTACAAAAAGGCATTCGACAGCGTCCCCCATTCCTGGATAATACACTGTCTGGAGCTGTATAACATCAACCCAGAGGTTAAAACTTTTCTGGAGGTCCAGATGGCTAAGTGGAAAACCACAATTACACTTAACCATAAAGAAGGGCAAATAACAATCCCAGACATCAGGATCCAGCCAGGAATATTCCAGGGGGACAGCCTCTCACCATTGCTCTTCTGTCTGTGTATCGACCCCTTAAGCAAAATCTTATCAGATCTTGACATCGGATATGATTTAAGCAAAGGTAGAACAAGAAAAAGGAACAAGAGAGTGAATCATCTGCTCTACATGGACGACCTCAAGCTCTACGCAGAATCTGAACAGAAACTGAATCAACTTGTCAGTACCGTTCACATGTTCTCAAAGGACATCTGCATGGGAATTTGGACTTGACAAATGTGCAAAATGTACAATAAAAAAACGAAAGAAAACAGCATCAGAGAATATCCAAATAGAAGACAATAAGCACACCAAAGACCTGGCAGGGGAATCAGCATATAAATATCTGGGCATAGAAGAAAAAACAACTATTGAACACAGAAAAATGAGGGAAATAATCAAAAAAGAATACCAACATCGCCTAAAGAAAATCTGTAAATCAAACTTAACACCTAAAAATAAAATCACTGCAATAAACCAGTTGGCAGTACCAGTTGCCACATATGGATTTGGGGTGATAGACTGGCCACAGGGGGAACTGGACAAGCTGGATGTTCAGACCAGGAAGACCCTGACCCTTCATAAGGTAACATACAGAAACCAATGTTTAGATAGGATATATATGCCCCGTAAAGAGGGAGGGCTGGACCTAATTGAAATAAACCAAGCCTACAGGGCGACAATAATAAGCATTGGGAAATACAGTGGGGAAAAAAGTATTTAGTCAGCCACCAATTGTGGAAGTTCTCTCACTTAAAAGATGAGAGAGGTCTCCAATTTTCATCATAGGTATACCTCAACTATGAGAGACAAAATGAGAGAAAAAAAAATCCAGAAAATCACATTGAAGGATTTTTAATGAATTAATTGGTAAATTCCTCGGTAAAATAAGTATTTGGTCAATAACAAAAGTTCATCTCAATACTTTGTTATATACCCTTTGTTGGCAATGACGGAGGTCAAACGTTTTCTGTAAGTCTTCACAAGGTTTTCACACACTGTTGCTGGTATTTTGGCCCATTCCTCCATGCAGATCTCCTCTAGAGCAGTGATGTTTTGGGGCTGTCGCTGGGCAACACGGACTTTCAACTCCCTCCAAAGATTTTCTATGGGGTTGAGATCTGGAGACTGGCTAGGCCACTCCGGGACCTTGAAATGCTTCTTACGAAGCCACTCCTTCGTTGCCCGGGCAGTGTGTTTGGGATCATTGTCATGCTGAAAGACCCACCCACGTTTCATCTTCAATGCCCTTGCTGATGGAAGGAGGTTTTCACTCAAAATCTCATGATACATGGCCCCATTCATTCTTTCCTTTACACTGATCAGTCGTCCTGGTCCCTTTCCAGAAAAACAGCCCCAAAGTATAATGTTTTCACCCCCATGCTTCACAGTAGGTATGGTGTTCTTTCTCCTCCAAACACGACAAGTTGAGTTTTTACCAAAAAGTTGTATTTTGGTTTCATCTGACCATATGACATTCTCCCAATCCTCTTCTGGATCATCCAAATGCTCTCTAGCAAACTTCAGACGGACCTGGACATGTACTGGCTTAAGCAGGGGGACACGTCAGGCACTGCAGGATTTGAGTCCCTGGCGGCGTAGTGTGTTACTGATGTAGCCTCTGTTACTTTGGTCCCAGCTCTCTGCAGGTCATTCACTAGGTCCCCCCATGTGGTTCTGGGATTTTTGCTCACCGTTCTCGTGATCATTTTGGCCTCACGGGGTGAGATCTTGCGTGGAGCCCCAGATCGAGGGAGATTATCAGTGGTCTTGTATAGGGATGGGCATAATTAACCGATTAACCGATAATTGATCATTAAGAATTTCACCGAGGAAGTTCATTTTCGTCGACAAACCGTTTTTTTTTTTTTAAACAATCCGAATGTAGGTTATTAGGCCTAGTGCACGGCCGTCCTCAAACAATGCAATGCATTTAACTGTGCCACTGGCAAAATTTGGGCACCAGGGGGCAACATTACACCATCGCCGTACCCTGGCGTGCCTCAGTTGATACATGCGAGCTTCCGTAGGGCAATCGCCAAATCATGAAGAGGTTGCGGCGAAGTGTTGCGTGGGACCATTTTAATTTAAAAAATGACCAGGTGTACTGCAATCACTGCAATGCAGCATACAAAAGAAAAAAGTAAAAGAAAGAAATATATGTTCCGTTACGTGTCCTGTATGTGTCTCCCGTTATTGTCTGGCTCGCAACTTGAAGCCTCCCTCGTTTGCGCAATGCGCATGTGTTCACGTTTTACTGCAAACTTGTCTTGTTAATAAATTCATCCTCGAAGAAAAACACTCTGTATTTTTTTTATTATTATTCTCAATACATAAGAGTACAGTGATCCCTCACTTATCGCGTCACCCATAAATAATACGTACGTTCATTCTCTCACGCTCTCTCATATGATACGTGTGTGTGTGTGTGTAAGTGTACATACATACGTAGATGTAAATAAAGTGTACATAAATATGTTTTTAGAACTCTTTTATTCTTATAACAAGATACGTAACTCAAGATAAAGATGATTTACTGCACAGGTTAATGAGAGCTTTACTGCTCTTCAGGTGCTAGAGGCGCAGGATCGTCGAGGGAAGCTGCAGGAGACGGCGTAGTGGCTCGACGGGAAGACTATTTCGCACAAAATGGCACAAGAGAACAACAAAAAGTTCCACGCGGCTAGACTAAGCAACACGAGCGATAAACAGCAATGAATGCGGTCTTCGTTTGCTGGGTGGCCGCTCGGCAGGGAGAGAAGCTGGGTAAAACGTCTCGGCCAATCAGCTTGCGGGGTGAAACGTCTCGGCCAATCAGCTTGCGAGATTCCCGAGCCGAGCCAACACGAGAACAGCGAACAGAGAGGTGGATTTGAGTTGTGCGGCTCTCCGTGTTGATACCTGATGTTCTAATGTAGTCTACCTGCCTTGTTACCTACCTAAAAATGTTAATGATTAACCGATTATTAATCATTAATTCTCCCGACGATCGGTGAAGAAAATTTCACCGAATGCCCATCCCTAGTCTTGTATGTCTTCCATTTTCTAATAATTGCTCCCACAGTTGATTTCTTCACACCAAGCTGCTTACCTATTGCAGATTCAGTCTTCCCAGCCTGGTGCAGGTCTACAATTTTGTTTCTGGTGTCCTTTGACAGCTCTTTGGTCTTGGCCATAATGGAGTTTGGAGTCTGACTGTTTGAGGTTGTGGACAGGTGTCTTTTATACTGATAATGAGTTCAAACAGGTGCCATTAATACAGGTAACGAGTGGAGGACAGAGGAGCCCCTTAAAGAAGAAGTTACAGGTCTGTGAGAGCCAGAAATCTTGCTTGTTTGTAGGTGACCAAATACTTATTTTACCAAGGAATTTACCAATTAATTCATTAAAAATCCTTCAATGTGATTTTCTTGAGTTTTTTTTCTCATTTTGTCTCTCATAGTTGAGGTATACCTATGATGAAAATTGGAGACCTCTCTCATCTTTTAAGTGGGAGAACTTGCACAATTGGTGGCTGACTAAATACTTTTTTGCCCCACTGTACCTAAAAAGCGCCAATGATGAGACGGTGGAAAAAGTCACCTAACATCATGAAGCCCTCAGTCTTTACGCATCCATAACTAAACAAGCCGAGACCTTTGCAGGAGATTTATTAGATAACATGAAAGCCAGTCAACAAAACCCAGTCACAAAAATAGCTAGAAAGACGAGGGAAAAATACAGCAAAAGGACACAGGAGGAAAGGAAAGAAAGATGGAAACAACATAAGCGAGCAGGGCGTTTCAAGGAGGAACTCAGTAGGGACTATATTGATAGGGAAGAGACATTGCGCTGGACCAGGAATGGAGATCTGGGGTGCGATGAGGAGAGACTAGTGGTGGGAGCACAAGACCAGGGACTTCTAACCAACTGCTTTAAAAAAATGGCAGGACTGTCACAGAGTGACAAATGTCGATTCTATCATGCAGCGGTGGAGAGTGCAAGCCACCTACTCTCCAGTTGCCAGGTCCTCATGGCCGATGGACACTGCACTGCTCACCACAACAAGATCTGCTGTTACATACACTGTAAAATATGCAAAGAATTCAAAATAGAAGTAAAAGGACCAGTGTGGGAACACGATCCAGAGCCAGTCAGCTCCAACGGAGATATTACCATCTTTTATGACAAGGAAATCCAAACTGGAAGACACATTGAAGGAGGAGCAATAAAACCGGACATAGTTTTCTTGAACAAAAAGGACAAACCTGCCAAACTAATAGATGTAACCATACCGAATGACTATGGCCTCAACACAGCAGAAAGAGAAAAAATAACAAAATATCAAGACCTCAAAAATGACCTAAGGAGCATCTGGAATCTGCAGGAAGCAGATATAATACCTGTGGTGGTGGGAGCAACTGAGATGGTGAAGAAAAACCTAAAAAAATATCTACAGGCGATCCCCGGCTGCCCTAGCATCTGTGAAATACAGATCTCAGCAATCAGGGGAACAGTCTCAGTCTTGAAGAGAGCCCTCGGACATAAAGCTTTTTGATTTAAAGTGTAACCATAGACCCCTGGTTGGGGCCCATTGCACTTGTAATGAAATGTGATGCAAATAAATAAAACAGTGAGAAGGCTGGTGGCCTTTTTCCTCAGGCTAGCCAGCGCGTCCCCCGGGTCGCGGATGGGGGCACCCCCTCACTATTGAGTAATTATGGCGAGGGTAGTTTTGAATAACCAATAAGAAGCCGTGGACGATGAGGAACCCAATATGAAAAATGAATAAAACAGGAAAAAGATGCTGGAAAGGTAATGACCAGGATAAAACGGTCCCCTCAGCTCCAGGCGGGCTGTTGAGAGCGATGGTGCAGCTTCATCTTCGAGTGTCACAAACACTCAGCCGGGATCCCCACAAGACCAGCACAGATCTGGGCCTGGGCCCCAACAAGATCCAAAAAGGACTAAAAGGTATACAAGAAAAGAAGAAACTGTAAAATGGTCCCTTGAGGAGAAGACAACTATTCTGTCATGCTTCTCCTATTCAAGGTATGAGAAGTAGGGCAGAAGAAAAAAGCAAATATTTGAGGAGAAGATCAGAGACTCCAAGCTACCACCAGAAAAGAAAGCAGCCACCACCACTTCCAAATTAACATCTATTGTCCCTCAGGTCTCAAAATACCTAGGACAAGAGGAAATAGAAAAGATCAAGTCTGAAGCTCAAGTCCAAGCAATAAAAGACTATCAATACACCAACCCACATGAACAACAAGAATACAAGCAGTCAGTGGAGCATGGAGGAAAGATGGGTTTTAATATGGGCAATTGAGTACGCCAAGATGAAATGCAGCAACCAGCTGGAACGATGCAGTGAGTGGCGACGAATCTTCTTCCATCACTGCCCGGATAAAACTGGCGTACCGCGAGTCAAACTCACAACCCAGAGACACAACTTCCTCACCCAAAGGTACTTCACAGAACAACAACTGGAGCACATGCACACAGAAATAGAAAAAATGGCACAGAACAACATCTGCCCAATTGAGTGTCCGCTGCCACTAACTGAAAAACCTCTGATGGAACAACCTTTTCAAACACCAACCTACAGAGGTGCCACCAGACCACCCAGGTGATTCCCCTGCAACCCTGAGCTCAGAATCAGAACATCTTGATGAAGCAACAAGGGGAAGTGCAGACCAGGAACCAATAAGGAAGCAGATCAACCCCCAAATAGAACTGAGCTAAGATCAACTAGAAATAGAAGAGGATCTTGCCAACAAAATAGAAGAAACAAAAAAAAATGACAATGAAAGAGCTTCCTAAATTAATTAAGCTTAAAGAGAATAACAAATTCAAATTATTACTGCAAAAGGTCAACAGAGGCCTAAGTGAACTTGTACCTCAGGGGGTCAGTCTGACAGATTTGAACTGCATAAACTTCGGCACAGCGTGGTATATGCAGAGTAAGCTAGCTCCGGAGTATAAAGAAAATAATGAAAGTCAAACCAAGACTAAAATCTCCACACCGATTTGGAAAAATAAACTTCATGGGCAAATTAATCAATTTAGGGCTAAAATTTCTCAAATGACTAATTACTTACAGAACCAAAACTGCACTGCTAAATTACTGAGAGTAATCAACAGAATCCAAAAAAAAAAAATAAATAAAAAAATACAACATTAGGAAAGAGCAAATTATAGGAAAAATAGCAGAGCACCAGGTGCAAGTCGAGGCCCTAGCAGCCCAAATTAGAAACAGGCAAAGGAGAGAGAACTCAAAATTGATAAATAAATTATTTGCAGAAAACCCAAAACAAGTCTACAGGAGGCTCACACGTGAAACCATAGAAGTAGAGGCACCTACTGAAAAAACTCAGCTGGAAACATTCTGGAGAAACTTGTTTGAGGACCCAGTACAACATCAAAGTAATAACTTGATTCAAACCATTGCTGATAAAAATAAAGGAGAATGACAGATGTCATCATTAAAAATCACAGAAGAAACTGCTGAAGAAAAAAAGCAGGAAATATCTCAACTTCAAATCCCCTGGAATAGATAAAATACCAAACTTCTTGCTCAAAAAGATGACAGCACTGCACAAACACTACGCAGAGGAATTTAGCCAACTTGTTAGGGGAGAAGAAGAAGCACCAGAGTGGCTCACATATGGAAACACCATACTCCTGCCCAAGAGCCCTGAAACTCAACAAGTCAATAAATACAGACCCATTTGTTGCCTCCCAACCACATACAAATGGCTGACAGGACTCATTACTGAGGCCATCTCTGAACATCTGGATGCAGAAAACTACTTGCAACCACAGCAAAAAGGTTGCGAAAGAAATAAGCTGGGAGCCAAAGAACAACTGCTCATTAACAAAACCATCCTGGAAGACTGCAAGAGGCGTGAGAGAAATTTAAGCATGGCGTGGATAGATTACAAAAAGGCATTCGACAGCGTCCCCCACTCCTGGATAATACACTGTCTGGAGCTGTATAACATCAACCCAGAGGTTAAGACTTTTCTGGAGGTCCAGATGGCTAAGTGGAAAACCACAATTACACTTAACCATAAAGAAGGGCAAATAACAATCCCACACATTAGGATCCAGTGAGGAATATTCCAGGGGGACAGCCTCTCCCCATTGCTCTTCTGTCTGTGTATCGACCCCTTAAGCAAAATCTTATCAGATCTTGACATCGGGTATGATTTAAGCAAAGGTAGAACAAGAAAAGGAACAAGAGAGTGAATCATCTGCTCTACATGGACGACCTCAAGCTCTACGCAGAATCTGAACAGAAACTGAATCAACTTGTCAATACCGTTCACATGTTCTCAAAGGACATCTGCATGGAATTTGGACTTGACAAATGTGCAAAATGTACAATAAAAAAGGAAAGAAAACAGCATCAGAAAACATCCAAATAGAAGACAATAAGCACACCAAAGACCTGGCAGGGGAATCAGCGTATAAATATCTGGGCATAGAAGAAAACACAACTATTGAACACAGGAAAATGAGGGAAATAATCCAAAAAGAATACCATCGCCTAAAGAAAATCTGTAAATCAAACTTAACACCTAAAAATAAAATCACTGCAATAAACCAGTTGGCAGTACCAGTTGCCACATATGGATTTGGGGTGATAGACTGGCCACAGGGGGAACTGGACAAGTTGAATGTTCAGACCAGGAAGACCCTGACCCTTCACAAGGTAGCATGTAAAAATCAATGTTTAGATAGGATGTATATACCCCGTAAAGAGGGAGGGCTGGGCCTAATTGAAATAAACCAGGCCTACAGGGCGACAATAATAAGCATTGGTCAATACCTTTAAAGCACCAATGATGAGACAGCGGAAAAAGTCACCCAACACCATGAAACCCTCAGTCATTCCACATCCATAACTAAACAAGCCGAGACCTTTGCAGGAGATTTATTAGATAACATTAAAGCCAGTCAACAAAACCCAGCAACAAAAATAGCTAGAAAGACGAGGGAAAAATACAGCAAAAGGACACAGGAGGAAAGAAAAGAAAGATGGAAACAACATAAGCGAGCAGGGCGTTTCCAGGAGGAACTCAATAGGGATTATATTGATAGGGAAGAGACATTGCGCTGGATCAGGAACGGAGATCTGGGGTATGACAAGGTGAGACTAGTGGTGGGAGCACAAGACCAGGGACTTCTGACCAATGACTTTTAAAAAAATGGCAGGATTGTCACAGAGTCACAAATGTCGATTCTGTCATGCAGTGGTGGAGAGTTCAAGCCACCTACTCTCCGGCTGCCAGGTCCTCATGGCCGATGGACACTACACTGCTCGCCACAATAAGATCTGCTGTTATATACATTGGAAAATATGCAAAAAATTCAAAATGGAAGTAAAAGGACCAGTATGGGAGCACGATCCAGAGCCAGTCAGCTCCAGTGGAGGTATCACCATCTTTTATGACAAGGAAATCCCAACTGGAAGACACATTTAAGGAGGAGCAATAAAACCGGACATTGTTATCTTGGACAAAAAGGACAAAAGTGCCAAATTAATAGATGTAACCATACCAAACGACTACGGCCTCAACAGAGCAGAAAGAGAAAAAAATAACAAAATATCAAGACCTCAAAAACGACCTAAGGAGCATCTGGAATCTGCAGGAAGCAGATATTATACCTGTGGTGGTGGGAGCAACTGGGATGGTGAAAAAGAACCTGAAAAAATATCTATAGGCGATACCTGGCTGCCCTAGCATCTGTGAAATACAGATCTCAGCAATCAGAGAAACAGTCTCCATCTTGAAGAGAGCCCTCGGATACAAAGCTTTTTGATTTAAAGAGTAACCATCCACCCCTGGTTGGGGCCCATTGCACTTGTAATGAAATGTGATTCAAATAAATAAAACAGTGAGAAGGCATTTTCTTGTGAAACATGTGAGCAGAGATTTAAAGTATGTGCTAATTTGAAAACTCGCATGAGAATTCACTCAGGTGAGAAGCTTTAGTCTTGTAAAACTTGTGGGAAATGCTTCTTTCAGTGTTCTGGTTTATCACATGAGAACTCACAGTTGAGGTGCTGTAGTCCAGTAATGTCTGTAAATCTTTATTTACAGGATTAAGTTTCTTTTGTGTGAATGAATTATTTAAATTTCTGAGGCCTTCATGCAAATATAAATTTTGTATAACAGTCTGTTATCAGATAATCTGCTTCTTCACTCTGCTTTGGACCCTCAGACCTCTCATCTTTAATGTGCTGGATGCATGGACATCATGAGCATTTTTGATGAGGGGGGCATTGTTGTCTGGGTCTGGAGTGTCCTCCCCACCATAAAAATTAAATGGAGTAGGTGGCATTTCCTCCATTTGTGTATTTTAGTAGCTTATTAATTGATTGATTACTTTATTGTGAACATGTGAATAATCCATTAAAATGGTAAACAACAAAGGTTCATTGTGAACTGATGAACAAAGGACAAAAAGACACTGAAATGCCTTTCATACGTCCACACAGTAAATGTGTGCTTGGATCAAATTTTCTTTAAGATCAAGAAGTTTTTTAGATCAAGAAATACTCCAACCATCAATGTCTTTTTATCTGTGGAATGAAGGATTTCTTCTCTGAGTTCTGTTTATGCTCATGATGGAGACCAGTTTGCTCTAAATCCATACTGACTGTCAGACAGTGGTTTGTGTTGCTCTATAAACTTCTCTAATCCTTCACAGAAGTTTTTCTAGAATTTTTGACAACTGTCAGAAGAGCAGCTCGTCACGGGATCGATCCCACCCCCTGACCATCGTGACCCTTCTGTGGGGAGTTTGCATGTTCTCCTGTGTCTGCGTGGGTTTACCCCGGGTACTCAGGTTTCCTCCCACAGGCCATAAACATGCAAGTTAGGTTAAATGGAGACTCTAAAGTGGCCCTAGGTGTGAATGTGTGTGTGAATGGTGAAGGGATTGGTGCTGCACCGTGGCTGCCTCATCCATCCAGGTGGATGGCCTGTAATTTCTCTCTGGGATTAATACAGTACACCAAAAAAAGAGAGAAAACTGTACTGTAACGGTACGCCTAAAATCACGGTTAGATACGTATCTTGGTTTTTAGGTCACAGTTCGATTCATTTTCAGTACAGTAAGGAAACAAAATGCAAAACATAAAACTGCTTATCTTTTGTATAAGTGAGAACAGCTTTACTGACAAAAACCTGCAAACTGTCAGCAGTAAATTCTCCAATAAAAAAAATTCTCAAACAAAATTAAAATGTGTACAATAAATAAATTCTCTTTTTAGGAAATGAACGATGCAGACAAGTGCAACAATAGAAGTTTGAACAGCCTATTATAAAAAGTTGCCACAGCTAAATAAAATAATGACCCATGAAACAAGAGTTGGAAACTTGAACTTAACAGCTTCATCAAAAGTGTTTGTAACAACACAGTTAAATAACCGATATTAAAGTTTGGCCTTTGAATCCAAAAACTAAAGAAATAAAACTCAAATATCAGCTTCTACTGCACCATACAGGGCTGCTGTAACTCGACTGTTCAAAACAAACTGCAGTAATAGTCTTCAACTCATTACCCGAAGCGATTGCTAAGCTAACGCTAGTTAGCTTAATGCTGGCACCAGTCATTCCACCTTACACCAGCCTGAATCGAAGCCCAGCTGCGAGGCCCAGCGGAGATACTA
Organism: Pholidichthys leucotaenia; assembly: GCA_020510985.1. NCBI lineage: Eukaryota > Metazoa > Chordata > Actinopteri > Cichliformes > Pholidichthyidae > Pholidichthys > Pholidichthys leucotaenia. Next base: position 23,296,375 of record CM035836.1, on the reverse strand, counting down.
CCAGACAAGCGGCTATTTGTTGACGGGGCTCAGCAGAGATTTCACCCAGGCAGACAACGGTAGGTGGCGGTGCCTAGCGGAGGACTTACCGTGACCTCAGCGGAGCTCGGTGGCAGCGGCGGTGTGCGACGAGACTCGGTTGGAGGAGCGGGACGGGAGACCAGTTACGGCGACTATGAGCAACGAGACCAGCAACGGAAGGGGCTAGTTGGCTAGCTGAGGCCCAGCTGGATTCGAGGACGATCGGATCAGATTCTGGCGATATAAGCAGAATTTATTTTACTATCCACAGATTTTCTTTTTCCTTTTTTCCAAGGAAGACTGAAGATGGCTGCCACCGGATTAAAAAGTGGGCTGATGGGCACCACTAATAAGCCTTCTCTACTTATCTACTTCCTCTTCGTTTTGTCTTTGTGTGTCTGGACCTGCAACAAGAAGGATTTTCCGACAAACTCAACCAAAGGTGAAGTTAAAAAGTTTTATCTGTATGGATTTGGGCTTGGACATCTCACCCTACACTCTATGTGGTCTTTAAAAGCCCTGAGCAAAAACTTCCAAATTAAGGCAAACATGGCTGTTAAGCAAAAATCACAATATGGCAGAGGATATACAGTTAAAGTTCTGTTAGTTCTGCTACTTCTGGCAGGAGATATTCACCTTAACCCTGGACCTGCCACTATTAAACAGCAGACCACTGGGTTAGCACAAAACCGAGCTGTACAAAAGCAAAAACAACATTTATTTTTCCAAACTGTTAATCATGCACGAGTTCTTTGGGACACCAAGGCTAAACCAAAGGGGATCCTCGGTGGTCATTTAAACATTCGGAGCATAATCCCCAAAAGAGATGAGATTTCGGTGTTGCTGTTGGACTCAAATCTGGACTACCTTTGTCTCTCAGAAAGCTGGCTACACAGGAACATAGACACTAATATGATCGATATTGTGGGCTACCAGTGTTTTAGAAAAGACAGGCAGGTAGGGAGGGGAGGAGGTGTTTTAATTTACATCAAAGAGAAATATAAATGTCAACTGGTTGATTTGAATACTTCACTTGAATGTTTAGCTGTTAATGTATGTCTCTCTCCGGTAATGAATTTCAACATTGCAGTAGTGTACAACCCACCATCACACAACTCTTCCTTTTATAATGAATTAAGTGATCTGGTTAAACAACTTGAGAAGAACAGAGAAACAATAATTCATGGTGACTTTAATATCAACTGGTCTGATAAAAAAGACAAACAAAAACTGAAAAGCCTCATGACTAAATTTAATTACCAGCAAATCATCAAAGGACCCACCAGGATAACCAAACAATCCAGAACACTTATTGACATGGTATTTAGTAATAAACCAGAACGAATAACCAGAACCTATAATCTTGTAACTGGTCTCTCAGATCATAACATGGTTCTTGCTGTCAGGAAACTTACTAAAAAGCGACTACAGTATTTTGGGGGAGTCGATATTGACAAATCAAATTTTATTATCCCCAAATCAAAAAATGAGGAGTTTGAACATTACTTAGAGAATCAAAATTGGGAGCAGCTCATGTCAACATGTGAAGTAGATGATTGTTGTAATTTTATAACTGCAACAATCACAAAGTCTATAGAAAAATTTTCAAAGCAAATCAAAAGTAGACAACAGAAGATTAGCCTACCATGGTTAAATAATGAAATAAGAAAACTTATGAAGAGGCGAGACTATGCACTGAAAACATCACTAACCTCCAAACTACAAAATGATCACCTTGTGTACAAAAGTTTAAGAAATAAAGTGGTACATGAGCTGCGAAAATCAAAAATATCTTATTACAATAAACTGATAGATCATGCAAAGGGTAACAACAGTTCCCTATGGAGGCATTTAAATAACTTAACTAATAAAAAAAACGATCAGAAGGGGGTAAAGGAACTTAGAATCAATGGCAAGACCGTCAGTGACAAGGCTACTTTGGCAAATGAATTTAATTCACACTTTGTGGGCTCTGTGGAAGACTTAACAAAAATTTTTGTGCTGCCAAATGTGCTCAACAACACAAATTCCATACTTCCAACAGATACTTTTCACATCAATGAGGTAAATGAGAAGTTAATTGCTGGTATTGTTAAAACACTGTCAAACTCAAAAACTAATGATATCTACAATATGAGCACCTCCTTTCTCAAAATGCACAGCAAAATATTAATCAAACCACTGACCCATCTCATTAATCTCTCCATTAGGTCTAGTACATTTCCATCTGGCTGGAAAAAAGCTGTCGTCATACCAGTTCATAAATCAGGCAGTAAAGACGATATATGCAATTACCGCCCAATCTCTATCTTACCAGTCCTATCTAAGGTTCTTGAAAAAGTTGTAGCTACACAGCTGATAGACTACTTACAAGACAGTCAACTTCTTCATCCACATCAATTTGGTTTTAGACCAGGATACTCAACAGAAACAGCAAATTGTTGCCTTATTGAAAACGTCAAACAGTCCTTGGACAGGGGTAATGTGGTAGGAGCTGTTTTTCTAGATCTCAAAAAGGCTTTCGATACTGTAAACCACAGTTTGCTTTTATCCAAAATGGTATCTTTTAACTTCTCCCCAAATACATTAGAATGGTTTGCATCTTATCTCCAGAATAGAGAACAGTGTGTAAAAGTTCACCAGGATAAATCCTCATTTTTAAACAACCGCATGGGTATCCCACAAGGGTCCATTCTTGGTCCTTTACTTTTCAGCATTTTTATTAATGACTTGCCGTTACACTGCTCAGCTGCAACATGTCAACTTTATGCAGATGATGCAGTTATTTACACAGCTACCAAGACTCCAGCACAGGCTGCAGATGTACTGTCTACAAGTATGGTTGATGTCCAAGAGTGGCTCCTCAAGAACCATCTATTGCTGAACCTTCAGAAAACAGTCTCAATGTGCTTTTCAATCAAAAAATGTAACCTGCAACATTTTAAAGTTAATATACATGATCATGACATCAGTTTAGCTACAGAATTCAAATACCTTGGCATTGTACTAGATCCTCAACTCAAATTTAATCTTCATATAAAGAAAATTTCAAAAACAGTAAAAAAAAATCTGAACTGCTTTAAATTAATTAGATATTACATACCTTACGAAGCAGCTGCACTGTATATGCATTCTATGGTTTTTTCTCATATATCATACTGTTTGACAGTCTGGGCTCAAGCAGCCCCTTCCACAATAAGACATATAGGTTCATTATATAATCAAACCCTAAAAATCTTGGACAAAAAGCCCATTAGGTGGCATCACTGTAATGTTTTAAAAAAATACAACCTATTGAGTTTTGAGAGTTTCATTGACCTCTGTCTTCTGAAATTAACGTTCAAATGTTTCCATAAATCAGCACCCGAGCCACTTGCTGGTTTCATCCAAAGACAGGACAGCAGCAGAGCCACCAGGAGTTCTGTTAACAATAACTGTAAAATATTCCACCGCAGAACCACATTTGGACAAACAGCTTTCTCTATAAAGGGCAGTCACATCTGGAACACAATGCCAAATGAAATTAAAATAATAACGGACTTTAAAACATTCACTAAAAATGTTAAAAACTGGCTGAAAAATAAACAAGAATGTACTCATGTATGAATTAATTGTCTGCAAAGTGAGAGTGAATGAAGGGAAGGAATAAATGTGTTTGTTTATAGTGAGTGACGGAGGGAGGAAGGCCTGAAATGGGGAAGTGTGAGTTATGTTATATGTGTTGAATGTGAGTCGGGCTGTTATATTTGTGTATTTATAATGTTTATAATATTTATGTTAAATGTGAGTCAGGCTGTTATATTTGTGTATTTATAATATTTATAATATTTATAATTGTGTATTTATGGTTTTTCTGCATTGATGTATGTGGTTATTGTGTATATATATTTTTTTTTTTTCCCATCTTTACTTGATTCTTTTTTCTAAAGCCCATCCAGGGACAAGAGTTGCAAATTAGCTAATAGCTATACACTCTATGTGCAACACATCAGATTGATTGTCTTTGATTAATTGTCTATGTTTATTGCACTGTCCCTGTCAAATAAACTAATCTACTACTACTACTGTTAAAAAGAAAATAACAAACTAGTCCATCCTGTTTGAAACCTTGCTGAGTCTAGAAGCTTAAATGTGTAATAGCTAGGCTTCAGATGAAAATTAATCTTTTTCCAGTCCAAAATAACAGTTTATAAATTATTTAAGTTACAGTAGAAGCATGTGAGCCTTTACTACACATCCAGTAGTGTGAAAAAGTGTTTGCCCCCCCTCCTGATTTCTCATTATTTTCGTATGTTTGTCACGCTTAAATGTTTCAGATAATCAAATTTAAATATAAAACAAAGATAACACAAGTAAACACAAAATGCAGCTTTTAAAAGAAGGTGTTTATTATTAAGGGTAAAGACAAAATGCAAACCTGCATCATGGCCCTGTGTGAAAAAATGACACCCCCCCTCCCCCATTAAAACACAAATTACATGTGGTTTATCACATCTTTGGAAAGCTGAGTTCAATTTCTCTAGCCGCACCCAGGCCTGATTACTGTCACACCTGCTCTCAATCAAGAAATCACTTAAATAGGACCTTCCTGACAAAGTGAAGTAAACCAAAAGATCCTCAAAAGCTAGACGTCATGCCGCAATCCAAAGAAATTCAGCAACAAATGAGAAACAAAGTAATTGAGATCTATCAGTCTGGAAAAAGGTTAAAACGCCATTTCTAAAGCTTTGGAACACCAGCGAACCACCGTGAGAGCCATTATCCACAAATGGCGAAAACATGGAACAGTGGTGAACCTTCCCAGGAGTTGCCAACTGACCAAAATTACCCCACGAGCACAGCGCCGACTCATGCAAGTGGTCACAAGACTCCACGACAGCATCCAAAGAACTGCAGGCCTCACTTGCCTCAGTTAACGTCAGCATTCATAACTCCATCATAAGAAAGAGACTGGGCAAAAATGGCCTGCATGGCAGAGTTCCAAGACAAAAACCACTGCAGAGCAAAAAGAACGTTTAGGCTCGTCTCAGTTTTGCCAGAAAACATCTTGATGATCCCCAAAATTTTCAGGAAAATACTCTGTGGACTGACGAGACAAAAGTTGAACATTTTGGAAGGTGTTTGTCCCATTACATCTGGTGTAAAAGTAACACTGCATTTGAGAAAAGGAACATCATACCAACAGTAAAATATAGTGTTGGTAGTGTGATGGTCTGGGGCTGTTTTGCTGCTTCAGAACCTGGAAGACTTTCTGTGGTAAATGGAATCATGAATTCTGCCGTCTCCCAAAAAATCCTGAAGGAGAATGTCTGGCCATCTGTTCGTGACTTCAAGCTGAAGCATTTGGGTTCTGCAGCAGGACAATAATCCAAAACACAGCAGCAAGTCCACCTCTGAATGGCTTAAGGAAAACAAAATGAAGACTTTGGAGTGGCCTCGTCAAAGTCTTGACCTGAATCTGATTGAGATGCTGTGGCATGACCTTAAAAAGGCGGTTCATGCTCGAAAACCCTCCAATGTGGCTGAATTACAACAATTTGGCAAAGATGAGTGGGCCAAAATTCCTCCACAATGCTGTAAAAGACTCATTGCCAGTTATCGCAAATGCTTGATTGCAGTTGTTGCTGGTAAGGGTGGCCCAACCAGTTATTAGGTTGAGGGGGCAATCACTTTTTCACACAAGGCTGTGTAGGTTTGGATTTTTTTTCCCCCTTAATAATAAACACCTTCATTTAAAAACTCCATTTTGTCGACTTCCAGTCTGGACACCATGGTGATAGCAGCTTAACACTGAAGCTCCCAGACCCGATCCAGGAAAATACCTTGAAAATCAGATTTAACGGATTTTTGGAAGAGTGAAAATCAAAAGACAAAGATAATCAAAAAAATAATCAAATAAATAATCAAAAAAATAATCAAAAGATAAAGTCATCATGCCTAAAGGAAAACAGAAGAAATCGACATTTACCAGGCCAGGACACGCATCGGCCAGAGAATCTGATCCGGAGGATTTCCATTTAGAAGACGAGGAGCTGAATGAAGCTAGCAAAAAGGTTAGCTTAAAAATGGTACTTAAAGAATTAAGACGATTTTGCTGAGAGTGTTGGGCCGAATTTCGTGAAATCAAAGAAGAAATAAAAAGGACAAACAGCAGAGTGGACCAGGCCGAGGACCGAATCTTGGAAGCAGAGGAAAGAATAAAAGGGCTGGAAGATACCGTGCTGGATCTACACAATAGACAGTCAAGACTGGAGGCTAAGCTAACCGACCAAGAAGGAAGACTAAGAAGGGACAACATAAGAATTCATGGTGCAATGGCGGCATGCGTGGAATCCTTACTGAGAGAGAAGTTGGATATTCCCCAAACCACCGACTTGAAGATAGAAAGAGCGCACCGTACATTAGCCCCTAGGCCGGCGGCGGAAGCGCCTCCACGATCAGTGGTGGTGAAGTTTTCCAACTCCAAAATAAAAGAAGAGGTTGTAAGACTTGCTTGGCAGAAAAAAATGATTTATGCTCCAAGAGAGAAAAGTTTTCGTGGAACACGATTACGCCCCGGAGTGTCTTTAAAAAGTGTCGGGAATACAACGCCGCTAAAAAGGTATTACGAGAGAAAAAAACTGCGCTTCCAGACACCATTTCTGGCGAAGCTGCGGGTTTTCTACGGGGACGAGACGTGTCTCTACAATTCGGCGGAAGAAGCAACCACAGATATGGCGAGAAGAGGGCTCCTGGTAACGGTGTATAAACCCGCAGCAGACCCGATCGAAAGAATCAAGGCTCAAACGTGGTCCACACAGAGACCCTCAAAATCTACGGGCCAGCAGCGGGAAACCCAGCGCCAGAGCTACAAGGAAAAACTGGCCGTTTACAGGAGGGAATAATGATATTTTTAGTCAATCTGCACATCCAACCCCCCTCCTACAAGGTAACAAACATTAAAGGAGATGCAGAATCTGCAAGTGGTAAAACATTTCTTGGAACAGACATAATATTAGAAACAAATAAGTCTTTAAAACAAAACAAAACAAACAAAAAAAACTTGTTAAAATAGAAATGTGACAATGATCCACATGATCTCTCCACACTAACAAATACTGTACTAACATGAATGTTTGCTGTGATGGTGGTGGGAGGGTGCACACAATTTCAAAGGGTATAGGCATAAAAAAAAAAAATCATTACAAGTTCAGATTGGGATCTGAAATTCACGTTAAAAACATGGGACAACTTACAGGGGTAAGAGAGGGCCCTCAGCATGTAACGGAATCTGAGGAATTTCCCTCAGAGCCAACACACCACCATGGCTCTTCTAAGGCCACTAAAAAGACCTCAGCTCAGGAAGTTCTTTTGTCAGTTTTTTGTTTTAAAGTTTTATACACTATGTTCTTAATGTTTTTTATGTTCTTAATGTTCTTTCAGTTTCTGAGTAGCATAAAAGAGGGCCACCACACTGTTATACTAAATAAGACAACACAATGGAGAAACAGGATGTAACCAAAATAATCTCATATAATGTAAAAGGGATCCTGAATCCAGTTAAAAGATCCAAGATTCTAGGCAAAATGAAAAAAAACAAAGCAGGAATAATATTTTTACAAGAAATCCACCTAACAGACGTGGAACACACTAAACTCAATAGACAAGGGTTTAAAATGATCTCTTCATTTTCATATAAGTCAGGGAGGAGGAGGGGAGTAGCGACATTGATCTCAACCAAAATTACATTTGAAAAAAAAAATCAGAACACAAAGATAAAGAAGGGAGATATAGTTTGGTACTTGGGCAGCTAGAGGGAGAAGATATCACCCTGCTGAATGTATATGCACCTCCAGGGGCTAACTGGAAATTTTATAAAAATATATTTGACCTAATGATAACTAAAGCCCAAGGTTTAGTGATATGTGGTGGAGACTTCAGTCTAAGACTGAATCCATACTGGGATGCATCAGGTAATTCTCCACATCAAAATAACACTCAAAGTAGGAAAACTCGGATGCTACTAAAAGAAATGGGAATCTGTGATGTGTGGAGGGAATTCAACCCCAGTGTAAAAGATTATACATTTTACTCAGCACCACATTCATCATACTCAAGGACTGACTATTTTTTTATGTTTAATAGAGACATTGGAAGAGTAAAAACATGTAAAATATGACTGATGGATCTCTCTGACCACAGTCCGATCTATATGGACTTAAGTATCCAAAAATACACAAATAATACATTTCTTGGAGGTTAAATTCAAATGTCCTGAAAGGACCACTGAAAGATGAATTGGAATCAGATATTCTCAGATATTTGGAAGAAAATGATAATGGAGAAGTATCCCCTTTAATACTGTGGGACGCATGCAAAGCTGTAATAAGGGGAAAGATTATTGCAAAACTGGCAATCCAAAAGAAACTGAGACAAGAAAAACTAACCACATTAGAGTCAGAACTTAAGAACCTAGAAAAAGAGCACAAAGACAACACTCATTCTAATGACTCGCTCAAAATTAAGGAAATTAAAAAACAAATAAATGAGATCTACACAATAGAAATCCAGAAGAAATTTACATTTCTGAAACAAAAATATTATGAAGCAGGCAGCAAATTGGCAAAATTACTAGCCTATAAATTGAGGAAACAACAAACGGAGAGAGCAATCTACACAATCAGAGACCCAGTATCAAAGGAAATAAAATTTAGAATCCAGGATATTCTTAAAAGCTTCGAGAACTACAACAAGAACTTGTTCTCCCTCAAAAAACATAAAAACACGTCCGAAGCATTCCTAAACACATTAAACCTTCCCCAACTTACTGAGTCACAAAATAAAACACTACTGTCAGAAATACAACCTAAAGAATTAGAAAAAGCAATTATGAAACTTAAAGCTAACAAATCCCCAGGAGCAGATGGCTATATAGCAGAGTGGTACAAAACCTTTAAACAGCAACTATCTCCTCTCCTCCTGAAAACATTTAACTATGTCCTCCACACAGGGGAAATCCCCCCCTCCTGGAGAGAAGGGGTCATTGCAGTCATACCTAAACCTGAAGAACACTTATTGACATGGTATTCTCTAATAAACCAGAACGAATAACCAAAACCTATAATCTTGTAACTGGTCTCTCAGATCATAACATGGTTCTTGCTGTCAGAAAACTCACTAAAAAGCGACTACAGTATTTTGGAGGAGTCGATATTGACAAATCAAATTTTATTATTCCCAAATCAAAAAATGAGGAGTTTGAACATTACTTAGAGAATCAAAATTGGGAGCAGCTCATGTCTATATATGAGGTAGATGATTGTTGTAATTTTATAACTGCAACAATTACTAAGTCCATAGAAAAATTTACAAAGCAAATTAAAAGTAGACAACAGAAGATTAACCTACCATGGTTAAATAATGAAATAAGAAAACTTATGAAGAGGCGAGACTCTGCATTGAAAACATCATTAACCTCTAAACTGCAAAATGATCACCTTGTGTACAAAAGTTTAAGAAATAAAGTGATACACGAGCTGCGAAAATCAAAAATATCTTATTACAATAAACTGATAGATCATGCAAAGGGTAACAACAGTTCCCTATGGAGGCATTTAAATAACTTAACTAATAAAAAAAATGTTCAGAAGGGGGTAAAGGAACTTAGAATCAATGGCAAGACCATCAGTGACAAGGCTACATTGGCAAATGAATTTAATTCATATTTTGTGGAGTCAGTGGAAGACTTAACAAAAAACTTTGTGCCGCCAAATGTGCTCAACAACACAAATTCAATACTTCCAACAGATTCTTTTCACATCGATGAGGTAAATGAGGAGTTAATTGCTGGTATTGTCAAAACACTGTCAAACTCAAAAACTAATGATATCTACAACATGAGCACCTCCTTTCTCAAAACGCACAGCAAAATATTAATCAAACCACTGACTCATCTCATTAATCTCTCCATTAGGTCTAGTACATTTCCTTCTGGCTGGAAAAAAGCTGTCGTCATACCAGTTCATAAATCAGGCAGTAAAGACGATATATGCAATTACCGCCCAATCTCTATTTTACCAGTCCTGTCTAAGGTTCTTGAAAAAGTTGTAGCTACACAGCTGATAGACTACTTACAAGACAGTTAACTTCTTCATCCACATCAGTTTGGTTTTAGACCAGGATACTCAACAGAAACAGCAAATTGTTGCCTTATTGAAAATGTCAAACAGTCCTTGGACAGGGGTAATGTGGTAGGAGTTGTTTTTCTAGATCTCAAAAAGGCTTTCGATACTGTAAACCACAGTTTGCTTTTATCCAAAATGGTATCTTTTAACTTCTCTCCAGACACATTAGACTGGTTTGCATCTTATCTCCAGAATAGAGAACAGTGTGTAAAAGTTCACCAGGATAAATCCTCACTTTTAAACAACCGTATGGGTATCCCACAAGGGTCCATTCTTGGTCCTTTACTTTTCAGCATTTTTATTAATGACTTGCCGCTACACTGCTCTGCTGCAACATGCCAACTTTATGCAGATGATGCAGTTGTTTACACAGCTACCAAGACTCCAGCACAGGCTGCAGATGTGCTGTCTACAAGTATGGTTGATGTCCAAGAGTGGCTCCTCCAGAACCATCTATTGCTGAACCTTCAGAAAACAGTTTCAATGTGCTTTTCAATCAAAAAATATAACCTGCAATGTTTTAAAGTTAATATACATGATCATGACATCAGTTTAGTTACAGAATTCAAATACCTTGGCGTTGTACTAGATCCTCAACTCAAATTTAATCTTCATATAAAGAAAATTTCAAAAACAGTAAAAAAAAAATCTGAACTGCTTTAAATTAATTAGATATTACATACCTTACTTACCTGCTGTACTGTATATGCATTCTATGTTTTTTTCTCATATATCATACTGTTTGACAGTCTGGGCTCAAGCAGCCCCTTCCACAATAAGACATATAGGTTCATTATATAATCAAACCCTAAAAATCTTGGACAAAAAGCCCATTAGGTGGCATCACTGTAATATTTTAAAAAAATACAACCTATTGAGTTTTGAGAGTTTCATTGACCTCTGTTTACTGAAATTAACTTTCAAATGTTTCCATAAATCAGCACCTGAGCCACTTGCTGGTTTCATCCAAAGACAGAACAGCAGCAGAGCCACCAGGAGTTCTGTTAACAATAACTGTAAAATATTCCACCGCAGAACCACATTTGGACAAACAGCTTTCTCTATAAAGGGCAGTCACATCTGGAACACAATGCCAAATGAAATTAAAATAAAAACAGACTTTAAAACATTCACTAAAAAGGTTAAAAACAGGCTGAAAAATAAACAAGAATGTACCCATGTATGAAATGATTGTCTGCAGGGTGAGAGTGAATGAAGGGAAGGAATGAATGTGTTTGTTTATAGTGAGTGACGAAGGGAGGGAGACCTGAAATAGGCAAATGTGTGTGAGGTTGTTATATTTGTGTATTTATAATATTTATAATATTTATAATTGTGTATTTATAATGTATTTATGTTTTTTGCATTGATGTATGTGGTTATTGTGTATTCCTTTTCTTTCCTTTTTTTTTTCTTTTCTTTTTACTTGTTTCTCCTTTCTAAAGCCCATCCAGGGACAAGAGTTGCAAATTAGCTAATAGCTATACACTCTGTGCAACACATCAGATTGATTGTCATTGATTAATTGTCTATGTTTATTGCACTGTCCCTGTCAAATAAACAAATCTATCTATCTATCTATGAAAAGGATAAACTAGACTGCTCCAACTACAGACCAATCAGTGTTTTAAATCAGGACTATAAGCTTTTTACCACTATCCTTGCCAAAAGGTTAGAAAATATACTGACAGACTTAATTCGTTTAGACCAAAACGGTTTTATAAGACAAAGACAGACACAAGACAACGTTAGACGCACTTTACACATAATTCATCATATAAAAAATATAACTTAAATGCAGTCATACTGGGATTAGATGCTGAAAAAGCATTTGATTCGGTTGACTGGTCTTTCCTATATAGAATCTTATCCAGTTTCAATTTTCATAACAACTTCATTGTTATGACCCAAGCACTATGTTATTTGTGCTCGGGCTAATAAAAAACTCTTGCACAACTCTCTGGTGATGGTGTGGCGTCTTATGGTGGCTGCGCGAGAGCCACCGCATGACAGTACACTGCTGCCAAAAAACGGTGTTTACGGTGACGCCAACCCGAGACGCCTTTCACCAGTGAGTTAGTGTTTTTTGGACATTTGCTTTTCCTGTCTGGGTATGGTGTGTGTGAGGAATGCCGTCGCGGAGGGGCCACGCTCGGAGTCCGAGCCACGAGCTGACGGGCGTCCTTGAATTCGTGGATGAGATGCTCATCTCCGCTTCCCTCCTGGATTACGATCACGGCATACACTGGTACCTGGACTCTGCTGAAGATGCTCTTCGTCATCTCTCTCCCCGCTACGCCGACCACCCGGAAGTCGATGCGAGGAGGGTAGATATCGCCACGCAACGCGAGATATTCCTTATGCTGGAGGAGGAGCACGGCATGAAGCAGAGGAGGAGGCACCCCTGCTCTTTGCCTATGGATCCCGATCCTGTCCTCGATCCATTTCTGGAGTTCGCACCATCTGAGGGCCGGCGTAGGCGTCGGCGCCGCGGCCGAGTACATCTTCAGCAAGCTCCTGTTCTGGATCCAGTTCCGGGCCGCCGGAATGACCCAGTCAACCAGTCAACTGTCCCTTCGGTGTCACATCAGGAAGGAACTCCTGCAGCCCTTTTTTTCGGGCCACCACCCCCTGCTGTACGGTCAGCATGCTGTGCCCGGCCCACTTCAGCTGCCACTCCCTCGTCCTCAACGCCCTCTCCAGCTGCTGTGAATGATCAGAGTCCTGCGCTGGCGAGCTCCGTCCATGGGTCCTTTCCTACCACCCAGCGAGCGAGGGAAGGAGTAATGTCCTCTACAGCTGGCACCATCCTCCCTCCGGGAGACAGGCAAGTTCAAATTCACTCCCCTACTTATCTTGGTGATCTGTCTTGTCTGACTCCTGGGGGTGAAGCTCGGGGTTTGCAGCCCCCCGAGTTTCCTCCTCCAGCTGTAGTTATCTGTACTGAACCTGCTGCCTCTGTGTTTCCTCCTGCTGAGCGGACCTCGGCGTTAGATCCACGCTGTCGAACGGGGGGGGGGGGGGGGGGGCCTGCGGCTCTGGGAATTATCCAGGCCCCGCAGCCTTGTTTTGGACAGAGGAGGAGAGCGGACTGCGGTGTGGAGCCTGAGCCGACCAGCGAGCGTCCCCAGGTCTCCACAGAGGAGCAGCCCGAGCCAGCGGGTTGAGGGTCCCCTGCCACCACGCCGTGCGGGTTATTGGTGTGGACATCAGCGCGAGAGGATCCAGCTGCAGAAACCATCAGGCCAGCTGTGGAACCCGATGCAGCTGAGTGGGAGCCCGACGACAAGCTTCTACCTGAACCTGGATCGACGAAGTCCTGGACGGCTCCAGAGCCCGAGTGCAGGCAAGTGCTCTTCTTTGTTTTTCTTTGTGGGGTGTTAGAGCATTTTTGCCTGCCTCGTGGGGAGGCGAGCGAGGGGCAGCCGTCTGCTGCGCCCGAGCTCGTCTCGCTGGGCTCTGGCGCTGCCAGTGATACTGATCCCGGTCCTCTCCTGTCCTCTGAGCCTCTCCACAGTGTAACCCGTTTGGAGTCTGTCGAGGTCGCAGGGCTGGAGGTCCCAAATTCGGGGATGGAGGTCGTCGCCAGTGCAGTACCGACCCAGTCGGGGTCCGTCCAGACCCAGTCAGGGTCCGACGTGGGGGCTGAGGTGACCCAATCAGGGTCCGACGCGGGTGCAGCGGTGACCCAATCGGGGCCTGCCGAGATCCAGTGGGGGACCAACGCAGGTGCTGCTGTGATCCAATCGGGGTCCGACGCGGGTGCAGCGGTGACCCAATCAGGGCCTGACGAGATCCAGCGGGGGTCCAGGGCAGGTGTGGCTGTGACCCAATCGGGGTCCGACGCGGTCCAGTGGCGGTCCAACGCAGGTGCAGCTGCGACCCAATCGGGGTCCGACGAGGTCCAATCGGGGTCTGACGCAGGTGCGACTGGGACCCAGTCGGGATCCGACGAGGTCCAGTGGAGGTCCAACGTTGGCGCTTCTGTGACACAATCGGGGTAGGACGTGGGTGCAGCTGTGATCCAATCGGGATCCGATACAGGCGGAGCTGCGACGATCGCATCGGTCTGGACCGAGATCAGTGGAGGAGCCACAGACCCTTCACCACCTGATGTGATGTGGACCCATTGTCTTGATTATTCCCCTCTCAGGAGCCACCAGCTGGGGTCGTTAGCGCTGGGGGTCGTTGGAGGTTTTTGTCTTGCAGGCTCGCACTCTCATGTAGTTTTTCCGTCTGGCAGGCCGCCGCACGCTATTTCTCCATGGTTCTGGTGGCTGAGGGATGCGGGTCGGCCACCCGAGGAACTGCTCCACTGGTTTGGCGCCTTGGGTCGGTCACCCGATAAACTGTGTTTGCTACTGGGTGGCCTGGTACGGCCACTGGAGGACTTGTCTCTTGGGGCCTGGGACTGGGGCAGGCCGCCTGACCATGTACTGTTTTTGTGACTATCCGTGGGCCATCGGATGCAGGGAGGTCGCCGGAGCTCTGCCTGGGGCGTTTGATCTCCGCTGATCGTCTTCTGTTTGGGACCATATGGTGTAAGGTTATTTGGAGCAATTGAGATTGCCTCATGTATGTTTGCAGCATGCTTTTTTTTTTGTTTTTTTTTGTTTTTTTTTTTTGTTTTTTTTCCCTCCCCTCTTCTACTTGAGGGGCTATAGCATGTATTTCTTGTTTTGTTTTTTTTTCATAGATACCGTAGTGTTTGGGGATATTGTTTTGGGTATAATTGTGGCTGGGGTTCATGTACATGGGTGATTTGGGAGTATAATTGTGGCATTTCAAAGTTTGTGTGTGAAAAGATCTTTACTCTGAGTTCTACACCACGTGGGGTTATGTACTCTGGAGTTAGACAGGTTGTCTGTGGTCTCTGTGGGAAAGCTTTCGGTGTCAGGTAATTATGCTCTGTATGGTTTGTACCCCTTGTATTGTAGTTCTTGCCTTGTTTTTTTTTTTCTCTTCATTGTTCTGGGGGAATTTGATGGATATGTCGGGGGATGTGTTCTTTTTCCTTTTTGTCTGGGGCCTTGTTGGGTTTTGTTTGGCTCCCTCCTTGCTTATTTCTCCATTCACTCGCCCTGTGGTTGGGGGGGGGGGGGGCTGGGTGTTACAAGATGTTCGGAGCCCGCCTTTTGAGGGGGGGGGGGTGCTACTGTTATGACCCGAGCACTATGTTATTTGTGCTCGGGCTATTCCTGTCAGGGCTTCACTGCGGCATTGTTATTCTGGCTCTCCGAGCTCTTATTGTGACAGCGCTCGGGGAGGCTTCCGCTCAGCTGTCAAGTCCTGAACAGCTGTTCTGCATTTGCGGTCATTAGCGACGGACTTCTTAAACCGATGCTAGCGGCCACATCCCTGCAGCAGTGTCCATCTCTCTTTGTCAGAGCTATGGATGCTTTGGACTGTTTTCTACCTTGTCTGTCTGTGGTATGACCGTCGCCTCCTGTGGACCTGTAAGGGAGCTGTTTAGCCTTACGCCTCCCGGTGTGTGTAGACTTGTGTGTGTCTCTGCCTCAGCAGCTTGTATTATCACTATTTCACCGTTAATAAAAAAAAAACTCTTGCACAACTCTCTGGTGACCTTGTGGCGTCTTATGGTGGCTCGCGAGAGCCACCGCATGACATTCATTAGAACTATCCATACATTATATAAAAAACCAACAGCTAAAATAAGGATTAACGGTAAATTATCATCATCTTTTGAGCTGGAAAGAGGATGTCGTCAGGGCTGCCCCTTGTCTCCACTGCTCTTTGCAATCTTCATAGAACCTCTGAGCCAATGGATAAGACAGAATCAAAAAATTCAAGGTATTACACTTGGTCAGAAGGAACATAAAATAGCACTCTTTGCTGATGACATTTTAATATACCTGGGGCAGCCAGACACTTCTTTACCAGAACTAATCTCAGTTTTTTCAGAGTATGGAGATTTATCGGGGTACGAATTAAACATGCATAAAACCCAAGCTTTAACATTCAACTATGACCCAAATCAATATTTACTAAGCAAACTCAAAACTAACTGGGAGATGGAATCTATGAAATATCTGGGGGTCAATATCCCAAAACAACTCAACAAAATTATAACACTAAACTATGATCCACTGGTGGCAAAAATAAAATCTGATCTAGCAAGATGGAATATGATACCATTCTTGGGTACTGCACAAAGAATTAAAGCAGTCAAAATGAATATACTTCCACGTCTTCTATACCTTTTCCAAGCAATACCGGTAGAACCTCCCAAAAAAACATGGCAAGAACTGGACAGAAGGATCTCAAGATTCATATGGCAGGGCAAGAGACCTAGAATCAGGTATAGAACCCTACAGCTAAACAAAGACAAAGGTGGGCTCGCGCTGCCAAATATCAGGGACTATTTTAAAGCCGCACAAATTAAAACTTTAGTAGAGATATGTAGCCCAGTCTACACTGCACAATGGAAGGAGATGGAATGCCAAATAACAAGTGACATCCCCCTACAGGCGATAATAGGGAACAATGCCTTACCTAAATTTTTGAATAACACTAACGCATGGATAGAGACCCCGCTAAAAATTTGGTTTAAGATAGAGAGAATCAAACTAAAGAACCCTATCGATTTCTGCAATGGATTTTTTTTTTTTTTTTTTTTTGTTACTTATTTGTACCCGTAGGTAGATTTGGTTTGCAGTCTGGTGACAAGCCACCGGCTGCTGGTCGCTGCGTGCGCGAGCGCCCTAAACCTACATGTTTTTTGGTATGCGGGAGGAAACCGGAGAAATCCCGGAGTAAACCCGCGCAACACGGGGAGAACATGCAAACTCCACACAGCTCACTGTTGGTCGGGGGCTGGGATCGAACCCACAATCTCATGATCCCCGCGATCCCCCGGCCGAGGGTAAAACTGTGCTGCCACAGTGCTAAGCCACTGCGCCACCGTGCAGCCAAAATGGATTGCCTATGATCAAGACTTTACTCCTAATAAAACAGACACTAGATTTAAAAAGTGGAAAGAGAACGGACTGATAAAATATTATGACTTTTTTAAAGGGCAAATTTTAAGAAGTTTTGAAGATTTGAAAAAACAAGGCCTAATAAATCAAGACCTTTACAGGTTCTTTCAGCTTAGACACCACATAAACAATATACTTAAAAAGGAGGATTTGGAAAGGGCCTAGTCAGGTGTTCTGAAGGTCTTCTTAATGGCATATAAAGGGATCCCAGGGATCAGATACATTTCTAAAATATACCAAGGTCTTCAAGACTTAAAAGGAGACAACACGTCATATATAAAAGAGAGATGGGAAAAAGAGGGGAATTTCACTTTACAATTGGAAATATGGGAAAAGCTAAATAAACAACAATGGAAAAGTACCTCATCCCTGCAGTGGAGAGAATTTGGATGGAAAAATTTGGTAAGATTTTTCAGAACACCTGCACAAAACAAATTTACTCGTAAGGGGTTGAATTGTTGGCGCTTGTGTGGTGAAGAGACTGCAAATCATTTTCATGTGTTTTGGTCATGCCCAGTTATCCATCAATATTGGACCAATGTACAGACAATATTGGGGAAAATATTCAAAATAACAGTCCCCTTTTCTTTTGTAACTTTGTATTTGGGTTTACTACTGGACTCACTGGAAAGACGAGGAGAAAAATACTTATTCACTGTTTTAATATTGGCAAGTAAAAAAGCCCTAACTAAAAAATGGATGTTGAAGGACTGTCTTACACCTGAAGATTGGACTAACGTGATCCAAGACATTTACTCGATGGAAAAGTTGACATTCGCACTTAGACAGGACATGGATGGGTTCATGAACTTTTGGCAACCCTGGAACGCATATGTGTCTTCCATTAGATCTAATCTTTGACAAACACCATTTCAATAATGGCACCTCTCTTTGTTCCAACGCTACTCAGATGCCCTTTTAATTTTATTTATTTATTTTTATTTTTTATTATTTTTTTGTTTTTTGCTCTTTTGTTTTGTTTTTGATTTTTTGTTTTTCCTTGGTTTTTTTTGTTCTTTCTTTAATTTCTCCTTTTCTTTCACTTAAAAACAAGGGGTGTTGTAATAATTATTCTTCCAATGTTGTCAAAAAACAAAAAAAAAGGAACGTGATGAAAATGTAAACAATGCAATGCTGTAATGACGTGTATACCCTTTACAAAAACTTAAATAAAAAAAACAAAAAAAACCCTCCATTTTGTGTTAACTTGTGTTTTCTTTGTCTAATATTTAAATTTTTTTGATGATCTTAAACATTTAAGTGTGACAAATACTTTTTCACACCACTGTACATTGAAATATTTAATCTTTTTTTGTGATGATTATGGTTCTTTTATTTAAATTAAATTACAAATCATTGTATTCTATTTTACTGGGATGCACCAATATTCACAGTGATAGAGACGATGATAAAGAGTCAGCTACTCATGTAATTCACTCATTTACTGGCAGTTAACATGTTACCAGCTGAAGTGAAACAGCTCAGCTGTCAGTAAACATCATTCAAAAGAGATTATTGTCTGACAAGTAATGTTAGCACATGCTAACAGTTTAATCAGTTTTCTAAAACTTAGACAGTCGCTCATTGAAAATAAGAAGAACTAACATTACTCGCTAAAAACTCATTAACCTTACCAGTGTTGTGTTTAGATGTCGCCCACTTTCGGTCACTCTTCACTGGGGCGGAACGCTGCAGAAGTCCGCTGACAGCCGGCCGGAGAGAAACAGAGAGGAGGAGGGGGCGTGACATGACAGTTACACTTTCTCTCCGTCACTCAATGAAGTCCGTGTCGTACCTCGGTATGCGTCTGAACTGTACCGATAAATCTCAATTCAAGTACTGTGACACCCCTACTTTTGCAGTTTTTATTAGGAAATTGTCCCATTTGGAATGATAAGTTGAAGATGTGAGTTAGTGGCTTGGAAATTCCCTCAATGACCTATTTCACTGTTTTCATGTCTTAATCGTCACATTCACTTAAAGTGTGGAGAAAGGAAGCAGGCGAGGCAATGAGCTGAACGACACAGAAACTTTATTCCATCTCCAACATACAGCACAGTAAAAGAGCTCCCGGGTCTCTGTGCATTCCTCTTTTATATCTTTAATACCATGCATTGAGACCCGGAACTTCCAACCGTAATACATTGTTGTTTAGAACAAAGCCTTTGTGGCACATTCACATGACATAACGCCGGCACCGCGATCACATTCTTCTTCTTCCAGTGGCTCCAGCAGTTACTCCTCTCCCCAGGGGCCACATAGTTCTTACTGTCCCATCTGAGACCCCCTGGTGACACTTCCTCTTTCGGTCCATTGTTCCCCCCTTCCCCAGCTGCCTTCTCTGTGTGGAGAAATCCCACACCGTGCCCTCACACAGCCCCTCCCCCGAACACCCAGAAAGGACACTAATCGCCTCATCCTTTGGGCTTGAGCCGGCACCCGTAGCGGCTGTAGCGGGGAGTTGCCGATCCAGTCGAACCGCCCTGCTGGAAGGGTGTACAACAGGGCACGTCAGTCTTTGAAGGGAAGAGGGGAGGGGGAGAGAACACATCAGCTTCGCGAACGCAGGTCCCTGCCAAGGGATCACCAACTTGCGGAGCCACCAAAGGTGGGTGGCCACGCTGGGGAGCTTGGGCCAATGCCACCTGCTCATCTACCAACACAAAAGTGGGCTTCAGCCTGTTGATGCAGACAGTCTCCCTGCATTGCCTCAAGTCTAACATAAAATGCTTTGCCCCAGGTTCCAACACCCTGACTGGTCCGTCGTACGGTGCGCACAGCAGGGTCCGATGTGCATTGTGCCTAACAAAAAGTAAAACTGGCATGTTGCAAGCTTTTTAGGATGAAGGTGTGGGGAAAAAAATGGTGGACTGGGCCCGGTACATTGAAAGCCTCTGTACTGTGCAAAAATTGCGTGGGCGGATCAGCCTCGGGTGCGGGGTTTTCAGGTAAAAATTCTCCGGTGATCCGCAGCGGCTGAGAAAAAAACAAGTTCTGTCAGGGAGGCTGTCAAATCCTCCTTAGGTGTGGAGCACAACCCTAAAAGAACCTCGGGCAGGCAGTCAACCCAATTTGTATCCGTGAGCGAAGCTCTGAGCGCTGCTTTAAGTGACCTATGAAAACGCTCGCATTACCTGTTAGCCTGGGGGTTGTACGCGGTAGTATGGTGAATTTTGACCCCCAGGCTCTGGGCTATCACGGACCAGAGTTCCAAAACAAATTGTGGATCCCTGTCGGAAGTGATGTCCAACGGGGATCGAAATTGTGCAACCCAAGTCGACAAAAAAGCACGAGCCACTTATGCAGATGTGGTAGAAGCCAGCGGGACCACTTCAGACCAGCGTGTGGTGCAGTCCACGATTGTTAAAAGGTGCATGAAACCTTGCGACGGCGGGAGGGGTCCCACTAAATCAATATTGGCATGGTTGAGCCTCCTGGCCAGGACTTTGAAAGGCTCGAGGGGGGCTCTGGTGTGCTTATGCACTTTGGCCCACTGGCACGTGATGCAAGCTGCATCCCACTCTTTCCCGTCCTTGCGCAAGTGTGGCCAGATGAATTTCACTCCCACTAGCTTCACCGAAGCGCGCACTCCTTGATGCAAAAGGGGGTGGACCGACTCAAAAAATGTGACAGTGCCAAGAGCTTGGAACCTCCAGGCGCAGGTGGCCGGTAGAGACGTTGCAGAGCAAGGGAGGGCACCCCTCTTGCACCACCCTGCTTTCTAGCCATAACCCAGTAGGTGCAGACTAGAGCATGCAAATGTCCACGTCCCCGGCTTACTCCGCGGCCATCACAGGGAAATCTATTCCCGTGTAGACCAGGGAGACTAACGCACGCGACAGACAACCGGCCCCGATGTTGAGCTTAACAGTGACGTGTTGAATGTCAGTAGTAAACTCCGAAATCGCAGCCAAATTCTGTCGCTGCCAGGCCGACCACAGTTCCAAGACCTTGGACATCGCGTACATCAGTGGCCTATGGTCCACGAACACGGTGAATTTGCGAAAATCTAGCCACAACTGGAAATGTCACATCGCTAGGTGGAGAGGCAGCAATTCTCTTATCGAGCATGCTGTATTTGTATTCACTGTTGTGCAAAGTTTGGCTGAAAAATGCAAGCGGCTGCCACGAACCTCAGACGTACTGCTCCACCACTTCCCCAATGGCAACATCAGACGCGTCCGTAGTCAGTGCTATCCATGCAGACGGATCTGGGTGGGCTAGCAACGCGGCATCTGCAAGTGCTGTTTTGGTGTTTGTAAAAGCCTGGACTCGCTCGGGAGTCCAGTCGATGGTTTCCGCGGGCTTCTCTTTTTGAAGCATGGCATACAATGGCTGCATCAGCTGAGCTTCCCGGGGAAGGAAACAGTTATAAAAGTCAGTCCCTCCATGATGGTGCAGAATTTTTTTTTTCTATTGTTGCGGCAAGTTGCGGGGCTCTCCTTGGGGATTGCCTGAATCACGCATTGGCTCATGTCCAACCTGGAGAGTCCCAACTTTAAAACTCACTGACAAGATGTAGTAGTGACTTTTAACTCTAAAGACATATAAACTGTTAAAACACTTGCTGTAATATTAGATTCACTTGTTTTTTTGTGTGGTTTTACGGCGTGTCTGGGCGCACATGCTCCCGAGACGGAGGTGCTTTCAGGCAGGCGGACGTTTTTCAACACAAACCCGGCACTTCATACAGGAGGTCATTACGGAAACTCGAGGAGACGTTCACCGGTGGGCCGGGGGGGACGGATGAAGGAACGATGTGGGACAACTCACAGGTGAGTGTTTTTTGGTTTTTTTGAATCACACAGTGTTTTTTGCTGATGTGTTTGGTATATATTCAATGTAAACCCAGAAGTGAGTGCGGTGCAGCGCCGCATTTGATTGGTCAGACTGATGATGTACACAGCTGCGCGCTACTGAGAGACAAATTTGATTGGTGAAATTGGTGGAAGTTGACAGCAATTGGGCAAAATTGCGGTAAAGTTGCGGTGATTGGACAAAATTCAAATTATGCAGGACCTACTGAAGTCATGGGAATTGGTAGAATCGCAACTTCGCGAAATCCTGGAGGGTCTGAAAAATTAACCATTAACAAAAACTCCTGTAGTGCTCTCATGGTCTGCAAACGAGGAAAGTCCAACAGCGTGCACCTTATCCAGTAACGGAATCGCGCCCACTGGCGAAATGCAGTGGCCCAAAAAACAAATCACTGGCATACTGAACTGGCACTGAACTATCAGCCCGTGCACCTCCAACCTCTGATTAACTGTCTTGTGAAGGTCGATGTGCTCCTCCTTGGACGTGCTAGCTACCAGAGTGTTGTCTAAGTAGACAAAAACGAAGGACAAGTCACGACGCACTGCATCCATTATCCTCTGGAAAGTCTGTGCTGCACCTTTTAATCCAAATGGCATGCATAAAAACTCTAAAAGTCCGAACAAAGTTATTACTGCTGTTTTTTGAACGTCTTCCGTGCGCACCGGGACCTGATGGTATCCACGGACCAGATCCACTTTCAAAAAAACATGCGCCCTGGCCAGGCACACGGAAAAATCCTGGCTGTTTGGAATGGGGTAACGATCCTGTTCCATGGCATTATTCAAGAGCCGGAAATCGCTGCATGGTCACCCTGACCCATCGGCTTTAGCCACCATGTGTCGCAGTGATGCCCATGGGCTGTTGGAGCACCTGACGATACCCACCTGCTTGAAGTCGGCAAACTCCTCTCACGCACTAACCAGTTTAGCTGCCTCCAAGCGGCAAGGTCGCGCGAACACTGACAGGCCTTTTGTCGCTATAAAGTGATAAAGTGTTTGACCCCGTGTTTCGTTAAGATAGCCGAAAAAATCTGGACCGTGAGTGCTGGGAACTGAGAGAGCAAATGTTGGTACTTACCCTCTGGAGCTATAACGTTAGCCAGTGTTGTTGACCCAGCTCCCTGAGCTGTACAGGACAGTGAAGTAAAAGAGACAGCATCCACTAATCTCAGATGAGCAACATTGACTAACAACCCATAACCACATAAAAATTCTGCACCTAAAATGGGGCTGGAACCTGCAGCTACCACAAAGTCCCACTGAAAGTTGCGTCCATGTAAGCATATCGTCAGTGTCCGCTCACCAAATGTCCTGATGGTGGATCCATTGGTGGCTGTGAGCTTGGGACCGCTGCCTCCAGCCACCCTGTCTGTGTTGACTGGCAGGTAGAGGCTCTTCTGGGATCTGGAGTCCACCAAAAACCGTCTCCCCGAACATGTGTCTGTGACGTAAAGCAGTCTTTTCCTGTTGCCATCGATTGC
Source organism: Pholidichthys leucotaenia (assembly GCA_020510985.1). Taxonomy (NCBI): domain Eukaryota; kingdom Metazoa; phylum Chordata; class Actinopteri; order Cichliformes; family Pholidichthyidae; genus Pholidichthys; species Pholidichthys leucotaenia. The sequence goes on along the minus strand of CM035836.1, from coordinate 23,272,895 downwards.
AGCTGCCACTGAATTCCAAACGTGCTGTCTTCCCGGCTTCTTGAATTGGCATAGCGACAGGCAGCATTGGGCATTCGAGCCGACACAGCAGTGATAAAAACAGATCACCCCGTTCCTTCATCTTCTGGTGTCCGTCCCAGCTACCATGAACGGCTTCTCAACCTCGCTGGAGTCCCTCATGGATGCCGGTGCAACTGTCTTCACACTGAGAGTTTTGGTTGGACTACCTGCGCCAGGGCGCGGTAGTCCTTCACAACCAGCTGTGGTGAGTTTTCCAGAATCGCCCTTGCTGTAGCTGGTAGGTTCCTGAGGAAAAAGTGGGCCAACAGGAAAGATTCTTCATCCTTCCCCCTCAGTGCCAACATGCTCTCCATGAGCTCCACTGCTGATTTGTCCCCTAACTCCGAATGTGTTAGGAGTCTCTCTGCCCTCTCACTGTCAGAAAGGGTATAGCACTGGAGAAGCGTCCTCTTGAGCGCTTCATATTTTCCTTGGGTCTGACATGTTTGGTTGACCCAGAAGCAGATGCAGAATAGACACAATTATCTTTTATTATAAAGTGTGTGTGTGTGTGTGTGTGTGTGTGTGTGTGTGTGTGTGTGTGTGTGTGCAGGAATGAGGCAGCTGGGCAAGCAGAGAACAGTCAGACTAGCAACCCTAGAAGAGAACACAAACAGGCGGATGAGTGCACAGAGGTTAGGAGGGATGCACCAGTTAATGTACAGTCTTACGAGTTGGCTGGAGGGCTGAAGTGCTGAAGAACTCCAAAGGTCTCCGGGCCAGCTGCTCTGTGTCTAGGCTGCTGCTGCTGACAAGGTGAAGCTGTGCAGGTGAATTTAGAGTGCCGGTGGAGTGCAGGTTGCGGGTTGCGTCCAGGTCTGCCGCCAGGAGGCTTCCACCTGTGCACAGGGGAGTAGGAGTAAAGCGTAGAAGTGAAGGTGACACGAAGGCTTACTTGTCGTTGGGGAGCACTGACTCCCAGGAGATTCAATGGCAGGAAGGAGCTGTGGAGACGGAACTCTAGAGGAGGAAGAGTTGAGTAGGCGAGGAGGTCTTACCAGACCGTTGGAGCGTTGACGTCTCTGTACAGACCAGAGGGCAGCGCGGCTTAAGTAGGCTGCTTGATGTGGTGATCAGGTGTGTACGCAGCTGGGGAGGGAATTAGGGCAGCAGGCACGCAGAGGGGATCATTACAGGATCTGCGGCTCCTGGAGCAGACTTGTCGCCTTTTGCGTGCCACGCGCATCCAGCGCAGCGACCACGTAGTAATACTTGGTATCGTCACTGTTATTCTGCGGAGGGCGAACTGGGCTCCTTGTTGCAAGAACCACGTGGTCAGGCTGTAAAGCCAGAAGTCTAGGAGCTTGACTGAGACGGTGCACGTGGCGCTGGTGCTCTCTCTCCAGGTAGCCTCCAGGGTGGTGCTCGGCTCGCTTTCCATGGCACGTCTTAGAGTCACCAATGTGGAGAAAGGAAGCAGGTGAGGCAACGAGCTAGACAACACAGAAACTTTATTCCATTTCCAACATACAGTACAGCAAAAGAGATCCCAGGTCTCTGTGCATTCCTCTTTTATATCTTTAATTCCATGCATTGAGACCCGGAACTTCCGACCATCATACATTGTGTTTAGAACAAAGTCTTTGTTGCACCTTAACATGACATAATGCCGGCGCCGCTGTCACACCCTTCTTCCTCCAGCAGCTCCGGCAGTTACTTCTCTCCCTGAGGAGCGCATAGTCCTTACTTTCCCGTCTGATACCCCCCCGGTGACACTTCCTCTTTCAGTCCATTGTTCCCCCCTTCCCCAGTGACTTTCTTCTCTGGGTGGAGAAGTCCCACACCATGCCCCCACAACATGTTTTGTTTTAACATTTATTAACAAGATCTCTGTTTTATTGTTCTTCAGTTGTTTTAATAAAGACTGAACTAAGATTTCTTTCTATAAAATCAATGTCATTGTTTTCTGTAAAACTTACCATCACATTCACTTGTTAATATTGTAACGTCGGGGCCATGTTGAGGGGGGGCAGGGATTTCCCAGCATGCTTTGCCAGCAGAGAACGTTACTGTGTGTGTGTATTAAATGTTATTACTGAGTTATTATACTGCTGTGTAATTATAACTGCGTTATAATGACCCAGCAGTATTTCATAGGCAAGATTTATTATGTGTGTGTAACCGTGATATAAACGGAGGTCTGGGAGAATGACCTCCCCTCCTGCCTGTGCTCAGAGTGAGTGTGTGAATAAAGCCTGTTCGTCACTACCATCTGCTCCTCTTCTTTGTGTGAACCTTGCATACGTCACACTGGTGTCAGGAGTGGGATATGGAGCAAGATGGTAGCCAGGACCCGGGCGGAGGTCTAGCGGCCGGGGCGGTTCATCGCTCGGCTGGGAACGGAGCGCAGAGCTGAGACGCCGACCTCCGGAGTGGCTCGCCGCGATGGACGGAGCAGCGGACCCGAGGGGAATGCTCTGCCTTTTTCAAGGCAGAGCGGGCCAAGCAGAGCAAACCAGCCCCGTTTCCCACCCTTTTCAGGGCAGGATAGGCTGACGATTCCAGGGCGAGCAGGAGCGGTGATCGACCGGGACGTGACCGTCCCATTCATCCAGCAGCGGGCCAAGATTCCCCGCTACAACGGCGAGAACCTGTTGGATGACCACCTGTCCCAGGTCGAGCTGGCCGCCGCGCTGAACGGCTGGTCATCTGAGGAAACCGCCGTGCTGAGAGCGAGTGGGAGGAGGAGCTACGGCAGCGCGTGCACGAGGGAGACTGCAGTGGCAGAAGCAGAGCGGGTGGAGCCGCTGATGAATTGCACCATTGAAGCGTCAACGCCGAGACCAAGAACCTTCCAGGCCACGGCTGACAGCGAGGGGGAGGAGGAGGAGTTACGGCAGACCACGGCGGCGCGTCCACGGAGGAGACAGCCACAGCGACGCGAGGAAGGGTGCTTCCGCTGCGGAGAGCCGGGGCACATCGCACGGTACTGTCCCGCGCCCACCCCACGGGAAACTGGCCCCTCGCCAACGTTAAATTAGAGCGAGGTGGCATGGACGGGGAAAAACCGCCTCCTGCAGATGCTTCCCTGGCGGTGACGTCACAGAGGCCTTCGGCACGCAGCAGCAGCGGAGCGAGCAGGACAGATCCGGTCTTTTCCCGGGCCCGGCAGGGGCTGGACGCCTGGACGCGGGCCAGCAGCTGCCTGGGAGATCCTGGCAGCGGTGGGAGTCGTGACTCCCGCTGCCAGGGGAGGGGCTGTGCGTAATCCTGCTGAAGCTGCTGGATGTGCTGGTCGCCGGCATCGAAGCTGCTCCCAACACCTGGATTGATTCGCGTTGGACTTCTGGGTTGGACTTTGACTTTTCTGGGGACAGAAATCAGTCCAGCGGGGGGCAGTGTAACGTCGGGGCCATGTTGAGGGGGGCAGGGATTTCCCAGCATGCTTTGCCAGAAGACAACGTTACTGTGTGTGTGTGTATTAAATGTTATTACTGAGTTATTATACTGCTGTGTAATTATAACTGTGTTATAATGACCCAGCAGTATTTCATAGGCAAGATTTATTATGTGTGTGTAACCGTGATATAAATGGAGGTCTGGGAGAATGACCTCCCCTCCTGCCTGTGCTCAGAGTGAGTGTGTGAATAAAGCCTGTTCGTCACTACCATCTGCTCCTCTTCTTTGTGTGAACCTTGCATACGTCACAATATTGTTTCATTTTCAATAAAATGTTGAAGCTAATTCACTTGTCTAGGGAAATTTAGGATTATTCTTGTTATTCTGCATGTACCTTTAATGTTATTTTTACTGTTTTTTTTAATATTTTATTGTATTCTTTCTGACAAATATCCATATCACTTGATTTGTTTTAATATTTCTTCTGCTTTATTTTCTGCTTCTTCAGCTCTATATTGTATAAATTCTCTCTATAATGTATTTTTCTTTTTCGAGACATTTTATAATCTCTTAGACATCCACTCATAGAATGAGTGGATGTCTAAGACTATACTACTATATACTATACTATATACTACTATATACTATATACTACTGGACTATGATTCTATGACTATGATTCTCATAGTCCAGTATAATCCACTATATTATTGTCTAAACTGTTAGTAAATATCTGATGAATTAATGTTTCACACTCAGAGATCATGTGACTGGCTTTGATGATTTTAGGACAGAAACTTAGGATGAACAAAGTATTGATGACGTCATCTGTCAGCTTGTGCTGATTTGGATTGATCAAGTCTATATTAAAATCAGCACAGGTGAACATTGTTTTATTGGATTTTTGTTCAATGTTCTTCCATCCAGTTCTTCAGTGCATCGGTCACAGGCGTGCAGAAGAGCGTTTAGGTCAGTGGTGGAAACTGTTTCTCCACTGGTCACAGCCTCCAGATTGCAGCTGCTCCGTCCAGGATCCTCGGGTAAAACCACTGTCTGCTTTATGGAGATGGTGAGGTCATCAACGGTTTTCTCTGACCACCAGAGACATGGACTGTCACGTTGTTATATCTGTAGAAAGATAGAAATCAATTAGGCCAAAATATTTTTGAAACAAATGTTATCTTGTAGCAGACACAAAATGCATATTGTAGAGCAGGGGTCACCAACGCGGTGCCCGCGGGCACCATGTCACCCGCAGGGACCACATGTGTCACCCGCAGGCCTGTTCTAAAAATAGCACAACTCGCAAGTGAGCTGCGTCTAAGATGTAATTTTTTTCTGCCGCTATTTTTTATTTTATATTTTTTATATTTTTTAAAATCACACTTGCATTTATATAGATTTTAAAATGACAATATCTTAAAAATAAAAAAAATGAAAATATGTTTATTATACGTAAAGTTAAGGTGAACTCTGACCTAGTTCAAAGGTCAGTATTGTGCGCATGACAAAACCTTCGCGCTTGTGGAGCGTAAGCTTAGCTAGCGGGCAGTTAAGATGGTGAGCGCAGTGCGGTTTCCAAGCCCAAAAACATGGCAAAAAAAAGTGAGCGGGAGGAAGAGTTCTTTTTTACTACCGTGAAAGGAAGCTGCGTGTATTTCATTTGCGGGGCGATGGCGAAGCACCACTTCACTACCCACTCTTTTTTTTTTTTTTTTTTTGGACTTGTACCCGTAGGTAGATTTGTTCTGCAGTCCGGTGACAAGCCACCAGCCGCTGCGTGCGCAAGCGCCCCTTAACTCCCTAACCTGCATGTTTTTGCATGAAAAACGAGAACATGCACCACCAGAACATGCAAACTCCACACAGATCACTGTTGGCCGGGGGCAGGGATCGAACCCACAATCCCCGCGATCCCCCGGCCGAGGGTAAACTGCTGCCGCGGTGCTAACCACTGCGCCACCGTGCATATAAGCACTCTCAGTGCTTGTTTAGTTTCTTCTCATGAAAGGACAGTGCTGGTTATTACTGATTGAACAAGAACTGATACAGTTGGATATAATTCCAGTGAAGAAGAACACACAAAAGTGTGTTTATTAAATGTAACAGATTTTGAGCAGAATTGCAGCAGATTTGTTCAGTTAAAAATGTGATGATTTATTTAATATGAAAATTGATTTTTCTTAAATGTTGCATAACCTTTTCAAACATGGTTCAACATAGTTCATGAATTAAAAGGGTTTAGTTTTTTTATGGTTAAAAGGGACTGGTGAAAACTGGACATTTTTTTATGAAATGTAGAAGTGATCATCTGAACAACTGCTGAGATTAATAAAAATAAAGTGTTGAATATTGATCTTGTCTGTTACCCACTCTAAGTTATTGATAATTATTTATTTATGTATATATATATATATATATATATATATAGTATATATACAGTGGGGCAAAAAAGTATTTAGTCAGCTGTGGCGATGTTAAAATAAGACACGGCGTCTGGAGTTTTAATGAAGTTTATTGATCAAATCATCGCCATCACGGAGCTCACCCCAGCTGCTGTATAAGCATGCTGGGGATCGCTCTCAGGCTCTCATGAGCTGTAGTCAGAAGCAGTCAGAAGAAGAACAGAGGGTGAACATATGAATTCAGCCACTTAAATACCCAGCAACGGACAATACATCAAAGGCATTTTATCATCAAAGGAAATGCATTCAGACATGTGACATTTGTACCACAATACGAGCAGGAAGCATGAATGTTTGCATTTGCGTCATACATATCCACAGGATGCTGGTGCCTGAACTAAGCACAGGAAGGCTGCCTATTGATCTCAACACACACATCTCACTGTCCTGTTAATTGCTCTAGTCGCTGTGTTTGTCCGTGGCTGCTGTGGGGGGGTACCCCATACACTCCCCCCCCCAGAGGGCTTAGCGGGGAGCTGAGACCTCGGTAGTCCCGCTTTGGTGGCGAGCTGCGGGGAAAGTCTGTGCCGGGGAAGGGAGGAGGGTGGGGGTAGCAAGTGGCGGGGGATGTCCATGGCTGTGGGAAGAAAAGTTAGTCTCCGATTCCTCTCGCGATTCAGTCCGGCAATGAAGAAAAACAGGAGCTGAAGCTATGTGAGGGACTTGGCGTTTAGGCTTTAGGTGCGTTCGCGGCCCTAAAGCCCTCGGGGACAGCTGACAGCTGGATTCCCGTCGTGCGCCGTGGCTGAGACTTACACCAAATCCTGTGTGCGGGCTGCGTGTGTGCTTCAGGTGTGTGAGCAGTCCTGAAGAGCCGTGTGCAGCGGCGGAGGATGATGTATAAGTCTGTAGAGCCAGCTTGTCTCTGGTGCGTGGCACGCGCTGCGGCCACGTGCCTTCCAGCTGCGCTGTTCTGATGCGAGGCTTCTGTGCATGGCCGGTCCGCTGTCGCGAGGCGAATCAGGGTCAGGGGGCTTGATGGAGATCTGCGCAGTCGGCGCCGATTGTGTCCCCTGTTCGGGCTGTTGGTCGTCGCTCGTGCCGGGTCATGGTGCGTTCAGGTCCACGCGTTCTCCGTCGGCCATGGGCCGCCGTCGTGGAGAGAGGGCAAGGTGTGTGCGCTCTCGTATGGAGACACAGAATCGTGTGTCAGGAGCCGTGAGAGCGGCCGGTCCAGCGTGGATGTGCCGATCTAGGCGTGCAGACCTCACCATGAAATTTCCTCAGCTTTCCCGGTCGTGGGTGGTCTCCGAAGAGCGTCAAAGTCTCTCTGAAGCAGAAAGGAAGGGCAGATCAGTCGGGCTGCCGCGTTCGCTCGTCGTCGGAGAATCACTGCCGGGTGCTGCGTTTGCTGGCAGCGTGTTCTTTTCAGCGTCGGGTCGCCAGCGTGGTTGTCCAGACCAGAAGGTTGCGTCGCACAAAGCGTGTGCGTCTGCGGGGTCACCAGTGTGGCGATGTTAAAATAAGACACGGCGTCTGGAGTTTTAATGAAGTTTATTGATCAAATCATCGCCATCACGGAGCTCACCCCAGCTGCTGTATAAGCATGCTGGGGATCGCTCTCAGGCTCTCATGAGCTGTAGTCAGAAGCAGTCAGAAGAAGAACAGAGGGTGAACATATGAATTCAGCCACTTAAATACCCAGCAACGGACAATACATCAAAGGCATTTTATCATCAAAGGAAATGCATTCAGACATGTGACATTTGTACCACAATACGAGCAGGAAGCATGAATGTTTGCATTTGCGTCATACATATCCACAGGATGCTGGTGCCTGAACTAAGCACAGGAAGGCTGCCTATTGATCTCAACACACACATCTCACTGTCCTGTTAATTGCTCTAGTCGCTGTGTTTGTCCGTGGCTGCTGTGGGGGGGTACCCCATACAGCCACCAATTGTGCAAGTTCTCCCACTTAAAAGATGAGAGAAGTCTCCAATTTTCATCATAGGTAGACCTCAACTATGAGAGACAAAATGAGAAAAAAAAAATCCAGAAAATCACATTGAAGGATTTTTAATGAATTAATTGGTAAATTCCTCGGTAAAATAAGTATTTGGTCACCTACAAACAAGCAAGATTTCTGGCTCTCACAGACCTGCAACTTCTTCTTTAAGAGGCTCCTCTGTCCTCCACTCTTTACCTGTATTAATGGCACCTGTTTGAACTCGTTATCAGTATAAAAGACACCTGTCCACAACCTCAAACAGTCAGACTCCAAACTCCACTATGGCCAAGACCAAAGAGCTGTCAAAGGACACCAAGAAACAAAATTGTAGACCTGCACCAGGCTGGGAAGACTGAATCTGCAATAGGTAAGCAGCTTGGTGTGAAGAAATCAACTGTGGGAGCAATTATTAGAAAATGGAAGACATACAAGACCACTGATAATCTCCCTCGATATGGGGCTTCACACAAGATCTCACCCCGTGGGGTCAAAATGATCATGAGAACGGTGAGCAAAAATCCCAGAACCACACGGGGGGACCTAGTGAATGACCTGCAGAGAGCTGGGACCAAAGTAACAAAGGCTACCATCGGTAACACACTACACCTCCAGGGACTCAAATCCTGCAGTGCCAGACGTGTCCCCCTGCTTAAGCCAGTACATGTCCAGGCCCGTCTGAAGTTTGCTAAAGAGCATTTGGATGATCCAGAAGAGGATTGGGAGAATGTCATATGGTCAGATGAAACCAAAATAGAACTTTTTGGTAAAAACTCAACTTGTCGTGTTTGGAGGAGAAAGAATGCTGAGTTGCATCCAAAGAACACCATACCTACTGTGAAGCATGGGGGTGGAAACATCATACTTTGGGGCTGTTTTTCTGCAAAGGGACCAGGACGACTGATCCGTGTAAAGGAAAGAATGAATGGGGCCATGTATCGTGAGATTTTGAGTGAAAACCTCCTTCCATCAGCAAGGGCATTGAAGATGAAACGTGGCTGGGTCTTTCAGCATGACAATGATCCCAAACACACCGCCCGGGCAACGAAGGAGTGGCTTCGTAAGAAGCATTTCAAGGTCCTGGAGTGGCCTAGCCAGTCTCCAGATCTCAACCCCATAGAAAATCTTTGGAGGAAGTTGAAAGTCCGTGTTGCCCAGCGACAGCCCCAAAACATCACTGCTCTAGAGGAGATCTGCATGGAGGAATGGGCCAAAATACCAGCAACAGTGTGTGAAAACCTTGTGAAGACTTACAGAAAACGTTTGACCTCTGTCATTGCCAACAAAGGGTATATAACAAAGTACTGAGATGAACTTTTGGGATTGACCAAATACTTATTTTACCAAGGAATTTACCAATTAATTCATTAAAAATCCTTCAATGTGATTTTCTGGATTTTTTTTTTCTCATTTTGTCTCTCATAGTTGAGGTATACCTATGATGAAAATTGGAGACCTCTCTCATCTTTTACGTGGGAGAACTTGCACAATTGGTGGCTGACTAAATAATTTTTTGCCCCACTGTATATATGTATATATATACAGTATATATATATATACACACACACACACAATTTGTTATTTTAGAGGAGTGTGTCAAGCTGGTGCCCTTCACATGACTCGATACCCATGAAGTAGCTCTTGGTTTCAAAAAGGTTGGTGACCCCTGTTGTAGAGACTAGGGTGAGTCAGACAGCGTCTCAGCCAGGATGCAGTGGTTAAACATAAGAGGACAATAGTCAGGGGCATCATGGGGAGTTGGCAAGAAGAGGGAGACGGGGGTTCAAGGGGAATGTATTGTGTTGTTAGATGTCATGCAGTGCGATGTGAAATGTCATGCAGATGTGAGATGATCTGTTGGGATATAAGGAGAAACTGTGCTTGGCTGTCTCAGGCTTGTTATGTGTATGACTGATGAGAGAGTGTTAATAAACTTCGTCTGTTCGTAACCCTGTCTCCTCATTTCCAACACTCTCCACAATCTTAGTATTAAAATAATTGTGTAATTATCTGTGAACTGTTCTGAAACACGTATTTCTTTGTGCCTTCACCACTGTTCCATTTTGCAGACCTAATCTGTCAAGATAAATGCTGTTCTCCCCTTATTTTAGCCATTGTGAGAAAACCAAAATAATTAGTATGTGATAAAGCAGAACATGGTCGTCTATGTGCATTTGTGTAAATGTGGAACCCAGCTGGAGCTGCCTAATAAATGACTGAACCCAGAATTTAATGTTTCCAGGGACTCATCGGGGCAGGCAGTGCAAATTAGCGAGTGTGCAAATTAGACAGAGCGTTGAAGGGAGTGAGCAATTTTTGCCAGTGATCTACTAACAACACGCAAAATTATGATCGCAGACGCAGTCACTTCATTTCAATAATGACCTCCCATCCACCAAAGAGCACGCAAAATTGCACACAGGCACAGATGATGAGGGAGCGGGTCATCAACAAAGGCACAGCCAGTGTAGAGGAGCAGAAGAGTTTTTTAAGCGCAAACCCCAGTAAAACTGTGTCACGATCATCGGACATCATAGGACAGCCTATGATGTGCCTATGCTCGCCCTATGAAGTCTGCATCATAGGACAGCCTATAGGACACACTAAACCAGGATCCAATAAAAGCAAGTGACAAGCGACAAATCTGACAAGAAAGAATAGTGAAGATGTAATGCTTGAAAAATTACAATGTTGCTGTGATTGCATCCATCACTGGATAAATTTAAGAAATCTCTGTGTGTCTGTCTGTCACAATCATAGGACGGCCTATGATGTCCTATGATGTCTGCTTCTTAGGACATTGATGCAGGCCATGATGTCTTCATGATGTCCTAAAAACCATCACTCACCTAAGAAGAGGACAATTTCAAATCCCGTGGACATACTTTTCATTCGGCCAACATTTCTATTTAAAAAACTATTTTTTTAAATTAATTTTATGTAATATTCTAATTTTTTGAGAAAGTGAATTTGGGGTTTTCATGGGCTGTGAGCCATAATCCATCCATCCATCCATCCATCCATCTTCTTCCGCTTGCATCAAAATTAAAATAAACACTTGAAATATATCACTGTCTGTGTAATGAATCTATATAATATATGGGTTTCACTTTCTGAAATGAGTGACAAAAAATATTGAACTTTTAAGATAAGATAAGATAAGATAAGCCTTTATTAGTCCCACAATGGGGAAATTCCAGGAAATTCCATTTTTCATGATATTCTAATTTCTTGAGATTAAATCACCCTCTATTGTCATTCACCATACATGTACAGTAGAACGAAATTGTGCTTTTCCTATCTACAGTGTTAATCACACACACCAAGTGTAGAATCAGAGGGCCGCTGCCATGCAAGGCTCTGCCACAGATTTCCCTCCTCCATTCCATTATTGCAAGCTGGACGGCAGGAAGTTCCGCTTTTATATGGTCTTTGGCATGACCCCGGCCGGGATTTGAACCCCTGCCTCCCAGGTGTGGGGCAGATGCTTTACCAACATAGCCACCACTCCGGTAAGTGTACCTGTATATCATCCCTTCACTCTATATCATCACTCTACACATCTTGGCCATGGCAACTCTCGACCAGCTCTTGATAGCCTATAGATTCATAGGAAATGGTGATGTCCTATGAAGACTATATGATGTCATAGACATCCCATATGTCTTTGACATCCTATATGATGTCATAGACAGACCATTATATGCTGGAATCCTTTGATATTCTGATGAAGCAACAACCCCCTCTGAGGCAGACCCACCACAGGTTGATCAAGCCCAGGTCTGTGACTGGTTGGGCTCCATGCGAAGCTGAGTCTCATCTGAGGTGCTGATACCCTGAGGACTGTGGGGGTTCTCCTGCCTCTGGGCTTCACTCAACTGACTTGGCCTACTTCTGAAGAAGTATTGGTCAATACAAGGCCTCTTGCTGAGCTGGCCGTGGTATTTTCCTGCCCTGGTGGATTTTAGGGCCCCTCTCTGTTGTTAGTTTTGACCAGCCACATACGCAGCTCTGCAGCTTTGTCTTGCCAGTGTGAACGGTTCATCAGTTGTGGTGCTGGTTGTTGTCAGTTCCATACCATGGTCTGTTACTGTAAGATCCATCCATGATGGGTCATCTTGCATCCCCGCTCTCGCAGACCATAGGGGGGTGTTTCTTCCTCCATGAACTTTGTAGCAATCATGGGTGGATCCAAGTGGTCAAGTGGACCACTTGGATCCATCCAAGTGGACCCATCGCTAATCAGCGATGGGTCCTGCTAGTATGAGCCACAAACCCACACCAGTCCCGCTGGGGTCTATTCCCTCCTGTCAGCAGTCTCTCCAGGCCTTCATCAGGTCTTTCCCTGATTGTCAGCTGCCCTTTCGCAGCAGTCACTGGGTCACCCCAGAAATCGAGGTTCAATGAAAGGACAAGGTGTTACAATCCCTGCTGTTTGCACCACTTCTGAGTCCATGGGGAGTTCTTGAGAGATGGCTGTTAAAAGGCTTCACCACTGGGACACATCGTCCGTTGTATACCTCATAATAAAAGAGAAGGTTAACCCTTTGAGCAGGGGTGTCCAATCATGTGCCATGGAGGGCCAAGACCCTGCAGATTTTCTCTTCTACCCAGTCTCTTCAGCAGGTGTTTTCACTTATCAGCAATCAGTGGGAAGAAATTCAGTGAAATCTGTTGTTGAAGACGCTGGTTGGAGGTAAAGCCTGCAGGATCTTGGCCCTCCATGGCACATGATTGGACACCCCTGCCTTTGAGTGTGAGAATTTGCGTGTCCCTAGTGGCAGAGGACAGCACTGCACCTGCCTTCTCACTCTGACTTTGTCAAAAGTGAGAAATTTATTTTTTTTTTTTAAAAACGTACTGATTTCTTTTTCATGTACTTTGAAGATAAGATGATGAGGTACCTCTGTATAAAAAGATGGTGTCAAAAGACTGAACCATTTTTTGTGTAAATACGTCCAAAGTCCAATTTTGACTGAGTTATGGAATTTAAAGAGGTGCCCCAACATTATGCAAATTAGATGTGTAAATTTATTCCTATCTGAAGCTTTGGATCATATTTTACATCTTTCTGATTGACAGTAAGCCATTATCTCTTACCACTATCAAGTTATAGCCTTGGAAATCTGAACTATTTTATTGACAAAAAATATTTACCCCTCTTGACCACTAGGGGTTATGTCGCAGTTTGGCAACATAAACACTCATACGGTTAAAAGAGACAATAAAACAAGAATAAAACATTTTCATAAAAAAGTGTCAACATTAAAACTCCAAAGTTTACAATAAAAATACATGCGCTGGTGGGCCTTTGCACAAATAGCATCGACATTGTGGTAAAAAGAAAGTTTGTTGTCAATTAATGTTCCTAGATATTTGTACTGATCAACCACGTCAACAGTCTGACCATGGATACTGACAGGGTGGACAGGGGAAGGGTTTCTTTGAAAATCAATAATCATTTCTTTAGTTTTGGTCACATTAACATCCAAAAAGGAAAGTTTACACCACTCAGTAAAATCATCCACCACTGGACCAGGGACAAGATCTTCATCATTAAGCAAGGACACTATAACAGAATCATCTGCAAACTTAATGATGGATCTGCACTCATGTTGACTTCAGCAGTCATTTGTGTATAAAACAAATAAAAGTGGTGAAAGAACACATCCTTGGGGGGAGTCAATGGAAGATAAAAGAACACTGGATAAAACTGCATTGACTCTCACCTTCCGGGACCTAATGGTTAAAAAATCAATGAGTCAACAAACTAAACCAGGATTAATGTTATAAAAACAGGTAAGTCGATCTGCTAAAATATGAGGTTGGATACAATTAAAAGCAGAAGAAAAGTAATACAAAAGATTTCCCAACATCCAAATGCCCCAGGACTCAGTGGAGTAGGGTGCCTACAGCATCCTCCACACCTCTGCCTGTCCTAGAAGTAAATTGGAGGGGATCCAACTTTCCCTCAATTTCACACAAAATCTCATTCTTAACTATTTTTTCAAACACCTTCATAACAAGTGAAGTTAAGGCTACAGGCTGGAAGTCATTAAGAGATTTTGGAGTTCTAATTTTGGGCACAGGTACAAAAAGATAGATGGATAGATATACTTTATTGATCCCAAACTGGGAAATTACAGTGTAACAGCAGCATGACATTAGGCGACCAAAACGACAGAAATACACACAGCAAATAGACAAAGGGATTACACAGCCAGCATCACCCCCCGGATCTATGGAACTCCGAAAATACATAAAAAGGATATCCCACTGCGGCCAATAATAGACAGTATCGGATTAGTCACGTACAACTTATCAAAAGCCCTAGTTGAAATCATCAAACCCCTCCTTGGACTATCAGACTTCCACTGCAAAAATTCAAAAGAGCTGGCACAAGAACTCAGAGACATAAAAATAGAATCAGACGAGATCCTCATTTCACATGACGTCATCTCTTTATTCACCAAGACTCCTGTTGACGTCACACTGCATATAGTGCAAGAACGCCTCAACAATGACAGTACCCTAAAAAGACGCACCAATCTCACAGTTCATGACATATCCAAATTATTACAGTTTGTTGCAAAATCTACTTATTTTCAATTCAGAGGAAAAATTTTCAGACAAAAAGAAGGATTTGCAATGGGAGACCCACTATCAGCCATCATGAGCAGCTTTTTTATGGAGGATCTGGAAAACAAAGCAATCAACACAGCACCCACAAAATGCAAACCCACCCTTTGGAAGAGATACGTAGATGACATTCTGGAAAAAATAAGGAAAAGACATACACAAGAACTCACTGACCATCTGAACAGTACGGACAGCACTGGGAACATAAAATTCACACACGAAGAGGAGGAAAATGGCACCATAGCCTTTCTGGACATGAAAATCCACCACAACGAGGACGGCAGCATAAAAATCACAGTCTACAGGAAACCAACCCACACAGATCAATACCTACTATGGACATCGGAACACCCCACAGCACACAAGCTATCAGTCGTCAGGACATTATATGAACGAGCCACCATCATCACGGAACAAGAAGACAGACAGGAGGAGGAAAACCACATAAAACATGCACTTATACGCTGCCAATATCCAGTATGGGCTACAAACAAAAGGAAACAGCAAGTAAAAAACAAAGAAAATAAACAGGATATAAGACATAGAACAAAAGCCGAAATCAAAAACAAGGACACCATAACTATACCATTCATACGAGGGATCACGGAACCAATTCAAAGGATCATGAAAAAATACAAAATACACACAGCAGTCAAACCACACAAAAAATTAAGACAGTTGTTAGTACACCCCAAGGACAGAATAGAACAAGACAATAAATGCAATGTAATATATGAAATATCATGCAGATCATGCAACAAAACCTACATTGGAGAAACTGGAAGAACACCAGAAGGAATGTGAGAAGGAAACACAAGGACGACTCACAAGATCACAAAAAGAAAAGGCAGAACAAGAAACATTAAAATCAGCAATATCAGATCACTGCAAAAGAAATAATCACATCATGGACTGGGACAACACAAAAATTATTGGATCGGAGAGCAACAGACACAAACGCTGGATCAAGGAGGCCATAGAGATCAGGAAGCGGGGAAAAGACACCATGAACCGAGATGAGGGAGCCTTTATGCTTTCCCACACCTGGGACCATATTCTCCAGAGACCATCTGACAGCGGGAGGCGGGGCCGGCTCGGTGGATCCGACAGATCTGCTGAACTGGCCCCGCCTACGAAAATCATCTGATAAATGTCACCTGGCAGCTATCAGCTGACTCTTCTGACGAAAGCTGCAGTGCAGTTGAAACATGTAAAGAAGGTAAAGACATCTTTCTATTTTATTTTTTGTCTTTTATATGAACAAAAGATAAACTCTGGTCAATTTCCCTAAAAACGCCAAAAAATAACGTGCCCAAAGTAAATCAAAAGCTGTTCTTCAACCCTTTGTGGCATCTTCATAGGGTTGGTCTCCTTTAAAAGAAAACACTTTGAATTTTTTGGTAAAACAGTCATAGTGCTCCGGCCACTGAGTAACATTCATCTAAACATAGTGAACTTGAAGAAAATAAATTTCGCCTGGGTGTTTTTTTGGATACAAATGCTTGCAAATAACACACAGCTTCAGATCCGGGCTGGAAAATGCAAAAGAAATGTAGAACCAAGTGTTATCCAGCTAAGGTCAAAATTTTGTAACAATACCACAAAAAATGAATATATTACACAGCTTTGTTCTCAGGTTGTTCCCAGGCATTTTTGAACTGTGCCAAATTGTGCCAAATGGCACAGTTTGGAAAAATGTCTAACTTTTGAATGATTCAATATAGAAGCTTCATCTTGGGCTCTAATGAAAGGTGACACTCAGGGCTGTGTGTGTGAGGGGGGGTTGTCTCTTCCCCCCCGCTACAGAGGACGGACATCGCCCATTGCGCCGCGGTCACGGTGCGCCGCGGTCTACGATGCACAGCTGTAATTTACTGATCGGTCAAAAGTCATTTTTGATTACAATTTTCAGGGATAAAGAATAATTTAGCTTATAACACTTACCTGTTCACAACAGCAGCGTAGCTGGCGAACTTCTCTTCCTCATTGTCAGACGAACATGAAGCTGGTCCGCGTATTACGGACTCGTGGTTCTGGTCACGCGACCCGGTCAAAACATAATTCCATTATTGCGGTTTTGCGCTTCCATGATTGCGGTTTTGGCGAACGATTTTTCAAAACAAATAACAGTAGTAATAAAAAAAGACTGGCGAACGCGTGTGTGTCACCCAGCCTTTGTCGTCGGCGTCCGTCGGTCTATGATGACCATGGAAGAGAATCCTAAATGTCTACTCTGCTGGGACAGCACCGCCTGTGGCTGAACAGGCCGATGCGCGAATGGCAGTCCCTGTCACACAGGTCGCACTTGTGGGTGGTCTCCGTGCTGTTGGGTCTGTGGCAGTTCTTCCTGCGGGTCCTTTTTTCATCTGCTGCAGCAGTCAGTCTCTCTTCACCCAGCCTTACACAAAACAGCTTTCGAACTTCTGTGCTTCTATTGGCTCGCTGCATTCGCAGCCGTTGGGAGGCGGGTCCTTCTTGCTAGGTTTTCAGTCATTGGTTCTTCAAGGTTTCAGAAACCCAATTCAAGGCTCTTATTAGTCGAATGAGAGGTCAATCATATCTAATCTGTTCGCGGCTGTGTCTATAGTGGAAGAACGGAAATGCAGCTTTTTTTTTCAGTGCGCTCTAGGGCGCAGCGCCCTTGTGCGCCCTCGTGCGCTCTAGGACGCAGAGACGTGCCCGCCTGCGGTACACCAGAGTGCAAGAGGTTTTAATCTTTCTACATTAAAAAAAAAAGCCTATAAAAACCTTTTCAAACTGACTTTGAATCCTTTGGTTTTATGTGATTTTAGAAAAAAAAAACTCTTAAAAGGAGCATGAAACAATAATTTTGATTCTAGTCCAGTACTCAGCAACTTCTATGAAAGAAAAAAAAAATTTGAGCAATTTTGGTAAAAAAAAAAAAAAATATCTGCATGGAGCCACTAAAAATATTTGAGCCTTCAAATGAAGCTAAAACAGTAGAGTTAGAAAAACAAACTGGCCTACCAAAACTAGAATTGTTTGCACTAAAGGAACTATAGGTACAACTTAAGGGTCTCAATTGTGTTTTCAGTCCACTAGATGGTGCAAAGCAAGCACACAGTCAGGTGAAGTCATAGTTTGTCGCTGAGAATCACAGCCAGATGTTGCAAAAGCCCCCATTCTCAAGTGAAGTGAAATCTTGTCTAGCAAGATTTGCAGCCAGGTGTGAAAGTTAGGGCACAGTTGGATGTACCAGAAAGTTAGCTCAGGTGTTGGGTCTTTTGGGGATTTTATGACAAATATGGAAAGAAAGACTTTGACATGACACAAAACCGAAAAGGACTGCCATACAAAATGAAAAGAAAAAAGAAAAACATTCAGAGCACACGGGCCCGCACTCATCTCAGAGTCAACCAGCAACAGCACTGTTAGCAATGGCTAAGGCTAAAAACACTCCTGCATGAGCAGTGCTGACCAGCCCATTCCGGACATTTCCTGCACAACGAGGTGGCTACCTTCAAGTCAGCACCAAGTCCATCACAAACCCCACTCAGCAGTTTTACTGAAGTTCCTTTTCTGAGGCCGGGACTTCTTTTGGCCCGTGTGAGTTCTCGCAAATTTTCCTAAAGAGCACAGCTCATTTGATTGAAATTAAACCTAAACTTCAGTTGATCTTTTCATCTGCATTTTACTGTTGTACATTGAAGACATCATATTCAATGATCAAAATGTCGACAGGATCCCCTTAACCTTAAATTATTTAACAGGATTACAGTTTAATAAGGTCAACAGAATCCCAAAAAAGGAGATTTAATCAATCTAATTTAGCCTAGCTTGAAACAAAATAATCATAAAGAAGAATCAAGATAATTTTAGTGAGGAGAAATCTTTAAGAATTAAACTGGTACCTCCTCTGGTGAAGTCATGCTTCTTCTCCACGAGCTCCTCACTGAATGCGTCTCGTCCGCCACTGAACTCACCAGCTGTGACATCAACAAACACACAACAACATCATTATTATTGATGAGACAGAGATCTGGACCAGTTCTACGTTCAAAATGGCCCCATCTTACTGTCCAAGAGTTTTACAGGAGTGAGCAGCCTCTACTGTAGAAAGAGACATTTGGAGCCACTAAACGTTTGAATCTTAAAAAAGGTGCAAAAACAGCCAAGTTGGACAAATAAACTGGTCTGTAACACTGGTAATAGGAACATTCCTAATGGGTGAACAGGTCAAGTCAGACCCAGGATCCAATTTGTACATTTATAATCCAATGATTTACAAATGGATTCAGAGCTTTCTAAAGCCTGATTCAGAGCACTGTAGTCCCACAGACCTGGTGTGGATTTTCACCTGGGGGCAGCCAGCCGTGATGAAGGAAAGTTGTTTGACAGCAGAAACAGCCAAAAACTTCTCCAGGTCAGCTGACAAATATTCCTTACATTTGTTGGTGACCGAGAAAAGTCTTTTTAACAGTTTTACAGAAATTCTTCTTCTCCTTCGTGTTTTAAACACCCTCTGTTACGGTGTACTACCGCCGCCTGCTGGGGTGGTGAATTAATTCATTCCTTAAAAAAATCACGGACCACAGAGGGCAAACTCTTAAGTACTGGGCAAGTACAGTGGTGTGAAAAAGTGTTTGCCCCCTTCCTGATTTCTCATTTTTTTGTATGTTTATCACACTTAAATGTTTCAGATCATCAAACAAATTTAAATATGACACAAAAATAGCACAAGTAAACACATAATGCAGTTTTTAAATGAAGGTGCTTATTATTAAGGGTAAAAAAAATCCAAACTTACATGGTCCTGTGTGAAAAAGTGATTGTCCCTCCATGTTAAAACGTAAATTAACTGTGGTTTATCACATCTTTGGAAAGCTGAGTTCAATTTCTCGAGCCACACCCAGGCCTGATTACTGCCACACCTGCTTTCAATCAAGAAATCACTTAAATAGGACTTGTCTGACAGAGTCAAGGAGACCAAAAGATCCTCAAAAGCTAGACATCATGCTGCGATCCAAAGACATTCGGGACCAAATGAGAAGCAAAGTAACTGAGATCTATCAAACCTGGAAAAGGTTATAAAGCCATTTCTAAAGCTTTGGGACTCTAGTGAACCACAATGAGAGCCATTATCCACCAATGGTGAAAACATGGAACAGTGGTTAACCTTCCCAGGAGTGGCTGGCCGACCAAAATTACGCCAAGAGTGAAGCAACAACTCAGCAAAGCGGCCACAGAAGACCACAACAACATCCAAAGAACTGCAGACCTCACTTGCCTCAGTTGAGGTCAGTGTTCATGACTCCATCAAGAGATGGGGCAAAAATGGCCTGCATGGCAGAGTTCCAAGATGAAAACCAATGCTGAGCAAAAACAACACAAAAGCTTGTCTCAGTTTTGACAGAAAACATCTTGATGATCCCCAAGATTTTTGGGAAAATACTCTTTGGACTGACGAGACAAAGGTTGAACTTTCTGGAAGGCGTGTGTCTCATTACATCTGGTGTAAAAGTAACACAGCATTTCAGAAAAGGAGCATCATACCAACAGCAAAATATGGTGGTGGTAGTGTGATGGTCTGGGGCTGTTATGCTTCTTCAGAACCTGGAAGACTTGCTGTGGTAAATGGAACCATGAATTCTGTTGTCTACTAATAAATCCTGAAGGAGAATGTCCGGCCATCTGTTTGTGACCTCAAGCTGAAGGACATTTGGGTTCTGCAGAAGGACAATGATCCAAAACACACCAGCAAGTCCACCTCTGATTGGCTTAAGAAAAACAAAATGAAGACTTTGGAGTGGCCTAGTCAAAATCCTGACCTGAATACGATTGAGATGCTGTGGCATGACCTAAAAAAGGCGGTTCATGCTCCAAAACCCTCCAATGTGGCTGAATTACAACAATTCTGCAAAGATGAGTGGGCCAAAATTCCTCCACAGTGCTGTAAAAGACTCATTGCCAGTTATCACAAATGCATTTTGTGTTTACTTGTGTTATCTTTGTCTAATATTCAAATTTGTTTGAAGATCTGAAACATTTAAGTGTGACAAACATACAAAAAAATGAGAAACCAGGAACAGGAGAACAGCACATCATCACTGATCAGAAAGTGCAAGTTTGATGTATGTAATCAGATTACACAGAGTAAAGAGCTCATAACGGCTGGTTTATCAGAAGTAAAACATAAATTTGTGCTTTTATGTTTTATGCTGGATGACAATTTTAATATTGTGCTTCTGCTTCTTCTTGTAAAACTATTTTTGTAGATTTAGACCTAAAAATCTCATTAATTTTAGGATTTTTTTAAAAAATTGCAAACATTTTTTATACTTACTTTTGATGCCTCTGGTTTTAACACGTTTTGCTTTTTTTGCCTTGCTGTACATTTTTAAACTGACTTGATTTTTTTGTACTTTAATCGTTTTTTTTAAATCAAATTATATAAACTCTGCGTAACCAGGTAGGCAGCGGTAGTACACAGCAATTTTCATTTCAATTCAACTTTATCTATATAGTGCCATTTTACAAAAGCAGTCATCTCATAGCACTTTCAAACTGCAGCGGAAAACCTCACAATTGCAGAAAGACCCCAGAAATCAGGCGATCCCCTGTGAGCAGCACTTTGAGACAGTGGAGAGGAAAAACTCCTTTTAGCAGGAAGAAACCTCCAGCAGAACCAGGCTAGGGAGGGGCAAGAACATACATGTAGAGAGCAAACAGCACGACGGGGACTCTATCTGTGGGAGAAACCAAACAGATGTTCATGACCAGCAAAAATATTTCACTGAGAGTGAAGAAAGAAGTGAAGCCCGGTGCATTGTTGGAGGTCCCCTGGCTGTCTAAACCTATTAGCAGCCTAACGAAGGGAGGGTTCAGGGTCACCTGATCCCATCCTAACTATAGGCTATATCAAAAAGGAAGGTTTTAGCCCTGTTCTTAAAAACAGAGATTGAGTCTGACTCCCAAATACAGATTGGCAGCTGGTTCCAAAGGAGAGGAGCCTGATAACTGAAGGATCTGCCTTCCTTTGTACTTTTAGAGATTCTACGTATTACAGTAATTCTGCATTTTGGAAGCGTAGTGCTCTTTTAGGATGATAAGGTACTATCAGATCTTATAAATAACAAGGGGCCTGATTATTTAGAGCTTTGTAACTGAGAAGAAGGATTTTAAATTTAATTCTAGATTCTATGGGAAGCCAATGAAGGAAGACCAGAACTGGAGAGATGTGATCTCTCTTTGTAGTATCTGTTAAAACTCTAGCTGCTGCATTTTGGATCAAGTGAAGGCCCACAACAGTGACTGTAAACCATGAAGAAGAAGAATTTCTGTAAAAGTGTTAAGATTTTTTTCGGCCACCAACAAATGTAAGATCAGCTGACCAGGAGAAGGTTTTGGCTCGGTTTCTGCTTTCAAACAACTTTTCTTCATCACCACTGGCCCCCAGATGAAAATCCAAACAATAACCCCCCCCCCCCCCCCGTGTTCTCCATGCCGAATTATTAATCACAGCAACATTATGGTATATATTTTGATGGAGCAACTGCATAATCGGGGATGCACACAGCAGCAAAGCACTGATAAAATCTTTGTTTGTGAAGTGCTGTGGTGACTGACAGGTTGTGATGGTGTGTGTTATCCAATCAGTGTGGTCGTGATATCATGTATTGTCCAATCAGCACGGCCATGATGCAGCATATTATCAAATGAACACGAAGTCAATCCAAAACCCCGCCCACACTTCTTGAAGCCAGGACATGAAGATACAGAGACCAGTCACAGAGCAGTGGCTACAACATTTATTGATAAAAATAACATATTTTAACTCAGCAACTCCACATTCGGGGATGCACACCCTCGTAACCTAAGGAAACCACATTTAAAATCTGAGGCCAGTCTGACAAGCGGTTCGAGAGCTATGCGTGGAACAGACAAACAAACACACAGACAGAGATTTTGTGAATTTATAGATAAATATGCACATACTTAGCCTGCCAACAAACAGATTCATATTCTGGAAAATATGTGTTAGCATATCTGTGAAAATTAGCTACTCCCTGGATGGGGATCGATCAACTCAAAAACTATAGTAGATAGAGCCACTCGGCCCTCAATCTAATACGAGCATACTTGTAGAAGAGCTTGGACTAACGAGGCGATGTGACATATAAACCAAAGTTTATTATCAGCTTCGCTCCTCTAACAAGTCTCATCTCAGTGCAGAAGCAGAAGTAGAATAGAGGAAGAACACATTCAGCTCTACATACTTATACCTACACATAACAAAAGACATGCATATTAAAGCTGACATCCCGCATTATCTTAATCCCCCCTCCTTTATCTTCGTATCCCTCCACCTGGCCCTGGGAGGTCAGGGCGATCGATCTGGTCTCCACCGCAGCGCTTCGGATGCTCTTTGATCTCCGCTGACGGTTGAGACCTCTTTGTCCTATTCTGAGGTGTGAAGTCGCTTTACATATGTAATCACCAAACATTCTCACATGCTTATACATATGTAGGTTATGGGATATATGATTAATATAGACCACAGCCCCCCCCAAACGACTAAGAAAAGGACAATAGAAAAATTCACAGTTTAAGATAATTATTATGACATACTAACTGCTACACCTCTTGACAAGGAAGAAACTTTCCAGCAGCTATGCTCCTGTAGAGAATTCAGTGGTAATCATAACAGCGTAGTAATATCACAAGTCAGTCTTAAACTGTTACAGCACAATTAGTGAACAACTTTTGAGTAGTTTGCATCAGTCCCTGTGCCGTCTGGGTTTAAATCTTCTCCCGAATCTGCTGTGGGTCCGCTTGGGCGTCCTGGTGGGACCTTCCTGTAAGGAATCTGCAGCTTGGGGAGGAGAGTGATTATTTGTTCTCTGCAGGGGGGCTGAGTCTTTTCTCTTGGGGGGTCTACCCCGCCGAGGTGCTCTCGCCAACCGTGCAGGTTCGTCTCTCAACAAGAAGGCAGGTTTAAGACTGTCAATGCTGACTGTTTCTTTTCTGTCCCCTAAATCAAGCACAAAATGCTTATCACCAGGTTCCAGCACTCTGAAAGGTCCATCGTATGGTGGACGGAGGGTTGGTTTTAAAGCTTCATGCCTAACAAAAACAAATTCAGCGTTTTTTAAAGCTTGGGGGACAAAAACCCGTGGAAAAGAGTGATGTGCCGGTCCGGGGAGAGTGTCAGGACCGTTGCTGCCTAAAAGCCTCGAGGCTGGAAGATGCCCTGGCTCTGGGTTCTCTTGTAAAAATTCACCTGGGAGCCTGAGAGGTTGTGCAAAAACTAATTCTGCTGGGGAGGCGTCTAGATCCTCTTTAGGCGCAGCACGCAACCCCAATAAAACCCAGGGAAGTTTATTTACCCAATTTGTATCCGTTAGTGAGGCTCTGAGGGCGGCCTTTAAAGATCTGTGAAAACGCTCACATAACCCATTAGCCTGAGGGTGATAAGTGGTGGTGCGGTGAATTGTCGCTCCTAAGCTGCTGGCCATGGCTGACCAAAGCTCCGAGATGAATTGAGGCCCCCTATCGGACGTGATGTCCGATGGGATGCCAAAACGTGCCACCCAGTTTGTCAAAAAACCGCAAGCGACTTCCTCCGCTGTGGTTGACGCCAGAGAGACCGCCTCAGGCCAGCGCGTAGTACGGTCTATCATTGTTAACAGGTGTGTGAAACCTTGGGAGGAAGGTAGTGGTCCCACGAGGTCGACATGAACGTGGTCGAACCTTCTAGCTGGGATTCGAAAAGGCTCTAGAGGGGCTTGTGTGTTTATGTATTTTGGCGCGCTGACAAGACATGCAAGTTTTTGCCCATTCTTTTACGTTTTTGCGCAGGCCGGGCCACACAAACTTTTCGGCGACCATTTTAACCGAGGCGCGCACACCCGGGTGCGCGAGGGCGTAAATTGAGTCGAAAATACGGCGGCGCCATGCAGCTGGGACTACCGGGCGAGGACGGCCGGTTGAGATGTCGCATATTAGGGGGGGCACACCATCGCGTAAACCCCTTTCCTCCAGCCTTAACCCTGTTGGTCCAGACAGGAGTGGGCGCACGTCTGCGTCACTACTTTGCTCCTCCGCCATGGCTGCGTAATCTATCCCTACGTGGATTGGGGCCGCGTATGTGTCTGCGTTGGCGAAGAGTTCTGCGGCTGAAGTAGTATAATCTGTCTCTTCGCGCTCTGGCGATGTCACAGCGCGAGAGAGGCAGTCTGCTACCACGTTAAGTTTGCCTGCCACATGTCGGATGTCTGTGGTGAACTCTGAAATTGCAGCTAGCTGTCTTTGTTGCCTGCCTGACCATGGTTCTGAAATTTTAGCCATCGCAAAGGTGAGCGGTTTGTGGTCTACAAAAGCCGTGAAACGCCGCCCCTCTAACCAGAACTGGAAGTGGCGGATGGATAAATGAAGCACTAGCAGCTCCCTGTCAAAAGTGTTGTATTTACGCTCAGTTTGGTTTAACGATTTGCTGAAAAATGCCAAAGGTTGCCAGGTTCCGCCAACGTGTTGTTCTACAACCGCCCCTATGGCCAGGTCTGAAGCGTCTGTGGTTAGCGCAATGCGGGCCGAGGGATCAGGATGAACCAACAATGTGGCGTTAGCTAGGGCACTTTTTACTTCCGCGAAGGCGCGTTCGTGCTCCGGGGTCCATTCGACCGCGTTGGAAGGCTTTTGTTTTCTGAGCGCATCATATAGGGGCTGCATGAGTTGAGCTGCACGGGGGAGGAAACGGTTGTAAAAATTAACCATTCCCAAAAATTGTTGCAGCGATTTGACCGTTTGTGGCCGTGGAAAACTTTTTACTGCGCGAACTTTGTCTGGCAGTGGGACTGCCCCCTTTGGTGAAACTCTGTGTCCCAAAAAATCAATTTGTGGCACGCCAAATTTGCATTTGGCTGGATTGACTATAAACCCATGCTCTTCTAGTCTCTGAAAAACCATAGTGAGATGCTGTTCGTGTTCTTCCTCCGACGAGCTGGCTACCAGCATATCGTCGAGGTAGACGAACATGAAAGGGAGGTCGCGTAATACCGCGTCCATCATCCGCTGAAAGGTTTGAGCAGCGCCTTTGAGGCCAAAAGGCATCCGCAAAAATTCAAAAAGACCGAAGGGGGTTATTACAGCTGTTTTAGGAATGTCTTCCGCTCGAACGGGGACTTGGTGATAGCCACGGACCAGGTCTATTTTAGAAAAAATGCGCACACCCGCCAGATGTAGTGAAAAATCTTGGATGTGAGGAATTGGGTAGCGGTCATGCGCAGTCGCATTGTTTAATCTGCGGTAATCGCCGCACGGTCTCCAAGAACCGTCGGATTTCGGGACCATGTGTAGTGGTGATGCCCAGGGGCTTTTTGAGCGTCTGATAATGCCTAGTTTTTCAAGGGTGGTAAACTCGTCCCGAGCTATGGCGAGCTTGGTCGCGTCTAAGCGCCGAGCTTTGGCGAATACGGGTGGGCCCGTTGTGGGAATAAAGTGTTCAACCCCGTGCTTAGCCACTGTAGCTGAGAATTTGGGAATTGTGAGTGCTGGAAATTGGGTGAGGAGTTGATCAAACTTACCTCCTGCTGTAGTGACGCTGGCCTGCACGGGTGGTGGAGAAACTTGAGCTGAGCAGGGAATAGAAGCAAATGACAGTGCATTAACCAAGCGTCTATTTGCTAGATCGACTAATAGCCCATGTGCACACAAAAAATCCGCGCCCAACAAGTTAAAACTCACCACCGCTACAACAAATGTCCATCTGTAGTTGCGGCCATGAATGCAGAGGGGCAGGTTCCTTTCACCATAAGTGTCGATGATGGAGCCGTTGGCTGCCATCGCTCCATTGACCCGGGGGCCTATGGCCCGGTCTGCGTGGGAGGGCATGACAAAACTCAGTTGAGCTCCAGTGTCAATTAGGAACTGTTTATATAATAGCAGATGTCGTTCCGCCTGCTGCGTCTTGGTCGTGTTGCCGCCATGGTGGGCGGGCTCTGCTCGGTTGTCTGTGGTTCTCCGTTGCTCTGGGCATCTGCGGATGCTGCTGTGGCCACCTGTTCCCTGCAGGCGTTGGTGAGTCGCTGCACTTCTCGGGCCAGCGCGCGGAAGTCCTGCTGGGTGCTGCACCGCATGTTGATCAGCGTCCCTCTCATGTGTGGCGGCAGAGTGCTGAGGAAGATGTGTTGGAAGAGGAAGTTGTTGTTGTCCTCCTCCTTGAGCTGCAGCATGTCCTCCATGAGGGCCTTGGGTCTGCATCCTCTGTGGCCGTAGATCGCCAGGATCTTCTCTGCTCTCTCCTTGGCTGAGGGGACGAAGTTCTCGACGATGGTCGCCTTCACCTCTCTGTATTTATCATAGGCAGGCGGCTGTCGGATCATGCTCCGCGTGCATCTTGACGTGGCCGCGTCGAGTTTGGCGACGATGTGATAAAACTTTGTCTCGTCCGCCGTTATGCCCGCCAGTGCAAACTGAGCCTCAGCTTGCTGGAACCACGAGCTCGAGTCTTCTTGCCAGAATTCTGGCAGCTTGACGGTGACGGCGCTTGTGTGGGCCGTCCTTGATGTGTCCGCCGGGTGAGAGCGCCTTTCTTCTGCTCTCACGGCGGGGCTGGTGCTCGGTTGAGCCCTCTCCTCTGCCGTGGGGGAACGTCTTCCATCCGTTCCCCTGTCTGCATGGGCGCCGGCGTCTGCCTGGGTCGCCTCAGATGAGTCAATCACGGGGGAACGCCTCTGGTCCATCCTTGCGTCAGGGTCACCAGTGTAGAAGAGCTTGGAATAACGAGGCGATGTGACTTATAAACCAAAGTTTATTATCAGCTTCGCTCCTCTAACAAGTCTCATCTCAGTATAGAAGCAGAAGCAGAATAGAGGAAGAACACATTCAATTCTACATACTTATACTGACACATAACAAAAGACATGCATATTAAAGCTGACATCCCGCATTATCTTAATCCCCCTCCTTTATCTTCGTATCCCTCCACCTGGCCCTGGGAGGTCAGGGCGATCGATCTGGTCTCCACCGCAGCGCCTTGGATGCTCTTTGATCTCCGCTGACGGTTGAGACCTCTTTGTCCTGTTCTGAGGTGTGAAGTCGCTTTACATATGTAATCACCAAACATTCTCACATGCTTATACATATGTAGGTTTTGGGATATATGATTAATATAGACCACAATTCTGTACAATACAATAATCTTTAACCTGCCATCAGAATTTATATATTAAAATTTTAAAAATTATATAACTATATAGCCAGTGCACTGATGCGGCCCAGTTTTGTCCTCAAATAATCTCTAGATACTTTGCCCAACGCGTCACGAGCAGCTGCCATCATGCATTTGTGAAAAGGTCCATGGAAGCAGGTACTCTGCATACTGCTCTGATTGACTACTCTGGGTTTGTTTTGTTTTAATGCAAACCCCCTAATGCTGCCACTCATTTTTGCCACCCAGTATTTTTTAACTGTCATGAGTTGTGATTGATGACGTCATCTGCATCCCCTCTAACTAGAACATCAGGCAGTGAAACCAAAGGAAAACTCCGCTAATGTTGGCGCTCCAGTCACCGATGCAGCTGTCAAGCAGGACTGTTTCAGTAACACAATTCCTCATCAACTCACACTCACACACTTGAATTTCACAGAACGTGGAAAAGCCTGTTAGCCTTGTGGTTAACTAGCACCGAGCTAACGGTCTTCAGGAGCTGCTACCTCCACATCCAGACAGTTTTAAGGTTTAGCTGCAGCTCAAAACCTCCTTAAATCCACAAATATCTGAACTCACACGAGCAGGATTCCTGACAGCAGTTCAGCAACAAACCGCCTCTTTCTCCTTTTTCCCAGCAGTGCCTGTCGCCATGGAGGGCAGTGAGAGACTACCGTAAAGCAGATGCTACATTTAACAGTATTTTTTTAAAAGTTAAGTTATGACAAAAACATAAATCAGTTAAAAGCAAATGTTTTAAAATTTTTTTATTGAAAATGTAAATATCTCCCCACAAAATATTAGACATTTTCATTTCACCTCTAATTACAGCTAGTATATGACTGTATATGCACAAGACACAAAGCAATTAAAATAAAAAAATACAAAAAACTGAAGTTAAAACACTCAGCATAGGGCATCAGGTGTGCTGGCAATGGAGTAGGTGTGTGCGTTGCTGGCTCCTGCTATATTTTTTTTCTCCTTACTTTTTAAACCCTATTTTGCTGTAAGCTGTTAATGTTTGGACATTTAATACGCGCAGAATTTGTTTTGAGTTGTGAAATATGTCCAAAACAAGAAAGCAGACTGAAAAGGAGGCAGCAGGGAACAATACTAACACCAGCTTAGCTGAGGATGCTAATATCAGCCTTAACCCTGCACTTGTTGCCTTGCTTGAGCAACACAGAATGTCCATAGCTGCTGACTTCAAAGCTTCATTTGAACTTATTAATGGTAAGCTGGACAAAATTCAAGCAGATGTGGCGAACCAGGAGCAATGCATTGGCGACCTTGAAAACAACACGGAGGACATCAGCCAGCGCCTAGCGGCGCTTGAAGCTACATGTGAATCAATGCAGGAGGAGAACAAACTTTTGAAAAACAAACTTTCTGACCTGGAGGGAAGAAGCAGGAGGCTGAATATTCGTCTGGTGGGTCTGCCGGAGTCCTTTGATGTGGGTCCACGGCCATCTGAATTTTTTTCTCGGCTGTTGGTGGACGTCTTTGGCACACAAACTTTGTCATCTCCCCCAGAGCTGGATAGAGCCCACCGCAGCCTCATGCCCAAGCCAGGTCCGAACGGGAAGCCGCGCGCTGTCATTATTTGTTTCCACCGGTTTCGGACCAAAGACTTGGTGATGAGAGAAGCGCGGAGACGCCGTGGGACTTTGGAATATCGTGGACATAAACTTCAGTTCTACGAGGATTATAACGCCGACGTTCAGAAGCAACGAGCCGAATATAAGGAGGTTATGTCCGAGTTGTACAAGAGAGGTTTTCGTCCTTCTCTTCTTTTCCCCGCCAGGCTCCGGATAACTCTTCCAGACGGCAAAAACCAGTGGCTGGAGTCCGTCTCAGAGGCCACCCGCTTCATGCAAACCAGGGAGAGAAACCAGCAATTTTCGCCTTGAACTGGACATTTCTGGGTTGACCAGCTGCCGCGCTGGACTGCTTGATTGTAACTTCATTGAAGCTGCACTGACTGGACATTGATGCATTTTTAGATGTTCAAAAACAAGGTAAAATTGGCTCCCTATACGTTGTTGTTTACCTAATTTTTTTTAAATTTTATTTTAATTTTTTTTTTTTTTAGGGTAAAACGTTCATATTATGCAGGATTGAAGCCAGTTGTATGGGAGCATTCTGTTAGGATGAAAATAGAGCAGGAGATGGAGCGGTTGCTGTTTTTTTGCAACCGGCTGGAGTGTTGTTATAGGTTTGGTTGTTGGATTTTTTTTTTTTTGTTTTGTTTTGTTTTTTGTTATGGATTTATTTACACCCCCCTTACCCCCTCCTTTTTTTTTTTTACCCGTACCTCACTTTACTCTTCTTTGGGCTACACAACATAGTATATACATTTTACGCTTTGAATGAATAGTAATCTTACTTTGGTAAGCTGGAATGTGAAGGGGTTGAACCATCCAATTAAACGAAAGAGAGTCATGTCATGTCTAAAGCAGTTTAAGCCTGGGGTACTGTTTTTGCAGGAAACCCATTTGCAGGATTCCGACCACTTGCGTTTGTCAAAATGTTGGTCAGGACAATTTTTTCATTCAAATTTTAAAGCTAAGGCCAGGGGCGCTGCTATTCTTATTGATCGAAATATCCCATTTATTCCCTCTAATGTTGTATTAGATAAAAATGGACGATTTGTAATAGTATCAGGTAAACTTGGCAATAAACATGTCACCTTGGCTAATCTGTATGCACCGAATTTTGATGATGTGCACTTTTTTCGCAACCTTTTTTCGCAACTTCTAGATTTAAATACTCATTCTCTAATTCTTGGGGGTGACTTTAATTTGTATATGGATCCGATCTTAGATCGCTCATCCTCAAAACCTGCTAGTCTTAATAAATCTGAAACTTATGTTAAGTCTTTTCTTGAGGAATATAGCCTTACAGATCCTTGGCGTTTTTTACATCCTAACGGCAGGGACTATTCTTTTTTCTCTCACGTACACCATACTTATACCAGAATAGATTATTTTTTTGTTGACAATTTATTAATTAATAACCTTTGCTCTTGCAGTTATGATAGCATCTCGGTTTCTGATCATGCCCCTCTTGTACTTAAAATGATCCTCCATGGATGTGACTCCATGAGAAAGCATTGGAGATTGGATCCATTATTACTTACAGATGAAAAATTGGTTGCGAATATTTCTTCTAAAATTAATTTTTTTTGAAAGAAAATAAAACTCCTGGTATGCCAAATAAAACGATATGGGAGGCCATGAAGGCATTTCTTAGGGGGGAATTTATCTCATTGGCAGCATTTAAAAGACGATCCTTAATACAGGAACAGAAGGCTATTTTAGATCAAATCCTGGACATTGACAGACAATATGCTCAATCTCCATCACCCGCTCTGTACAAGGAACGTATGACATTACAAACTAAACTTAATTTACTTTCTACTCGACAAATTGAAGGTTGTTTAATAAGGAACAAGAGTGAATTTTATGAACATGGCGAAAAAACCAGTAAACTTCTAGCTAATCAACTGCGTGGTATTAGAGCTAAGCAAATTATTACTGGAGTTAGGACAGATAAAGGAGAGGTGACATCTGACCAACAAGTGATTAATGATATTTTCAGGTCATTTTATTCCAAATTATATACCTCAGAATATACAACAAACTTAAAGGATTTGGAAAATTTTTTTGATTCTATTGATATTCCTTCGATTTCTTCAGAATCTCGGCAAATTTTAGAAGCTCCCATCACAAAAGAAGAAATTCAGCTGGCAATATCATCCATGCAATCAGGGAAATCTCCAGGACCTGATGGGTTTTCCGCTGATTTTTTCAAAAAATTCTCTGACGACCTCGCCCCTTTCCTTTGTCAAGTTTTTACAGAGTCGCTTGACTCCGGTACACTTCCTCCTTCATGTTATCAGGCCTGTATCACTGTGTTGCTTAAAAAAGATAAGGATCCTGTTGATTGTGCTTCTTACAGGCCTATTTCCTTGTTAAATACCGATGTTAAAATGTTGTCAAAGTTGTTAGCTTCAAGGTTGGAAAAGATTCTTCCTTTTATAATTTCACAGGACCAAACCGGTTTCATTAAAAATCGCCATTCTTTTTTTAACTTGCGGCGGTTGTTTAATATTATTTATACTCCTCACCACAACATACCTGAATGTCTTATTAGTTTGGACGCTGAAAAGGCATTCGATAGGGTTGAGTGGGAGTATTTGTTTTTTACTTTGGAGAGGTTCGGTTTTGGTCCTTCCTTCTGTTCCTGGATTAAACTTCTCTATGCTAGTCCTTTAGCTTCAGTGTTAACTAATTGTCGCTATTCTGACTATTTTAGACTTTACCGTGGTACGAGGCAAGGCTGTCCTTTGAGCCCGTTGCTCTTTGCCTTGGCAGTTGAGCCGTTAGCTATTGCAATCCGCGGGAGCCGGGACTTTCTAGGCATTCGTAGGGGTGGCATTGAGCATAGGGTTTCACTCTATGCTGACGATCTTTTACTATTTCTCTCCAACCCACTTACTTCATTACCTGCTATACTCAACATTTTGGATAGTTTTAGTAGGTTTTCTGGTTATAAAATTAATCTTAATAAGAGTGAACTGTTTCTGATTAATGAAAAGATTCAAGTTCAGGATTTTGAAAATTTTCCTTTCAAGGTTGTTATTGATCATTTTAATTATCTTGGGATATGTGTCACTAAACAATTTAATTACTTGTTTAAAAATAATTTTCTCCCCTTACTTGACCAGTGCAAGCTAATACTTTCCAAATGGTCCCCATTATCCTTGTCTTTAATTGGCAGAATCAATTCTGTAAAAATGATGTTACTTCCAAAGTTTTTATATTTGTTTCAATGTCTCCCCATTTTTATTCCTAAATCCTTTTTTAAGTCTTTGGACTCTCTGATTACCTCATTTATTTGGAATGGTAAACATCCGAGATTGAGGAAAGTTTTTCTTCAAAGACCCAAATCAGTGGGTGGCATGGCTCTGCCTAACTTTCAATATTACTACTGGGCAGCAAATATCAGGTGCATGTTATATTGGAAACATTTTTATCTGGAACCCAAATCACCCATTTGGATCCTTATGGAGTCACATGTGGACAATCAAACCTCCCTACCGGCAATTTTAGGTTCACCACTTCCCCTTGCCTCGTCTACACTGGGTAATAATAAAGTAGTTCGTCAGTCTCTTAGAATTTGGTCTCAATTCAGGTAAAACTTCGGTCTTCAGTTTTTCTCCATTAGAAGTCCAATTGCCGCAAATCATTTATTTACCCCATCAGCTATTGATAGCGCATTTCATATATGGCACAGAAAAGGTTAAAAATCTTTTGCGGATTTATATTTTGATGGTCAATTTGCAAGTTTTTCTCAACTTTCCACTAAATTCGACATCACTTCTACACATTTTTTCCGCTTCCTCCAGGTCAGACATTATGTGCAAACCATGACAAAACAATTCCCTCAAAAACCTTCTGATAATCCTCTAGATGATTTTTTATTAGTTAAACCAACTTCTAAGGGGGTAATGTCAGTTTTATATAATTTAATTTCAAATTTACAATCTTCTTCTCTGGCCGTTATCAAATTGAATTGGGAACAAGATCTTAATTTTACTTTTACTGATGAACTGTGGGACTCTATTCTTGGCCAGGTTCACACTGTATCAATGTGTGCTCATCACGCTCTTATTCAATTTAAGATTGTACACCGGATGCACCTGTCCAAGGTTAAGTTAGCACGTATTTACTCGGATATAGACCCAACTTGTGAAAAGTGTGGTAGCGCTCCTGGCACCTTGCTTCACATGTATTGGTCCTGCCCTGCATTGATGAATTTTTGGCATTCTGTTTTTATCACTATGTCTGAAGTCCTGCAATATCAAATTAAACCTGATCCATTATGTGCCATTTTTGGTGTGGCTCCAGAACTTGTCTTGCCAAATTCCAAATTAAAAGTATTCAAATTTTCATTATTATTGGCCAGACGTGCTGTATTACTGAAGTGGAAAGACTCTTCGCCCCCTTCACATTTACAGTGGGTAAAAGATATAATGTCCTGTTTGGATTTAGAAAAAATCAGATATACAGTCTGTGGCTCTGAAAACAAATTCTATAAATTATGGCGCCCGTTTCTTGATTTCTTTGAAAGACCCACGATTATAGTTTCTGAGTAGCTCATATCCCCTTTACCCCACCCCCACTTCACACACACAATTTTTCTTTGTATTTTTTTATATATATATATATTTTTTTTTTTAATTATTGTTTATTTAAAGGTTTTTGTGCTTTGAAGCATTTACATTTGTTAGCTTTAAATTCTAGTTTTTCACTGTTTGGTTAAAACAAAAATGAAAATTTCTAATACTTTGTATTGTATTGATACTTCAATTAATAATAATAAAAAGACCTTTGAAAGAAAGAAAACACTCAGCATAAAAAGAAGGGAGTGTCTATTCATAGTTTCAAGACGACGTCACACGGCTGCCAGTTTCTATATGGGCGGCCATGTTGGCGGGAAGCTGCTGGGGAATTCTATTTCATTAAAGCTGAAAATTATATAAAACTGATTCAAAACTGATGTAACGTTATTTCCATATTCTGTATTGAAAGACCTTCAAAATGATATTTAATTTGTACGAAGTGCGCAACAACTGACCCAGAAAAAGACAATTTTGACTAGGTTGAAAACTCGTGTTTGATCGGTCGGGAGTTATGTCTTCAGCAACAACATAGGTATTTTTAAAAAGTGTGATTTCTAGGCTTTCCAATGACACCAGGCACTCATGGGGCTTTTTTCCGGGACTTGCCGCTAGCAAACAAAGAGTCATGATTTATGACTTCTCGTGCCTAATGACGTGGTGCACATTAAGCACCACACTTTCAAGCTACAGGATAATATGAAGATTCAAATTACTATTTAGCCCTCCTTGCCAACTTCTTACCTGTGAACACAGCTGTGTCCACAAAGGTGAGACAGAAAATGTCTCATGCTCAGCGACGCAGATGCTTCTAATCATTCTGGCTGATTAGGTCTCCGTACGGACCACACTTGGACCCTGCTCACTGTTATGTATGTAAATCGTGACCCAGTTATGAGACCGAGTAGTGAACTAAATAGGACTGTATTATAGACTCACATAAAATATAAGGTGCTCCTGCTAGGCTGTGAGGTGGTCAGAGAGACCGTCCCTCTTCCACACAGCCCTCTTATACTCTGGGTGATGTCACCACCCGTGTTACACCATAGTATGTCCTATGAACAAAACTTCACCCCCCCCCCCCTTCAAAATGGTCCAAAACACACATACAGTCGAGACCTTCCCCAATGTGGAACCTGAATCACGAACTAAAATAAACATAAGTATATCAAAGCCTATAACAGTCACACAAAACAACTAAAACTAGGGGGAAACAGGTGGACTACTGTTCCACCCCCACACGGCCAGATGGATTATTCTGCTGTCTTTGCTAAAACAGTCTTTTAAACCAAAAATTGCCATGCTCCTAAAATAAATAACATAAAACAATCCCCATAACAGAACATATATACAAACAGGTTAAACTTGCTTCTGCCCTTCAGAGAGAACAGACGCCTTTTTCTTTGCTCCCTCTTTTACCCTCCTTCCCTCCCTAACTGAGAATCCCAGCTTGCTGTCTTGTCTGCGTCGCTGTTCTTCTGGCTGAATCTTGATCCAAACGAAAAAAATGGATTTGGTGAGCGGCTTTAATAAAATTAACAACATTTTATATAAATTCGGGCCAGGGGGAGCCCCTATGGAGAGACCCATGGATTGGAACGCATGTGTCTGCATGATTCGACTGAGGATGTGGAAACATCTACCTGGTTTGGCTAGGATCACAGGATTTTCTGCTGATTGGCTCTGGAGTTTTTCCTGGTGTATCGAAAAATTAACTGGAAGAGCTAATTAAAAGCGGTCCCGGCATAGCTGCTTCTCAACAATTCGACTAGACGGGGGAGTGCACTAACTATCGGCAATGATTAACATGGAAATTACCATCTGTCATGCACTGTAGAGGGATGGACTCTACCGGACATGTTTACCCATGTTCTAGAAGGGAAACATCTGGAGTCGTTTTTGGTGCCTCCAAGGAATGGATTTAAAGCCTATGTATGGAAATTATGAACACAGGATTGCAAGAGATGAAAAATTCTATGCTCTGAGTGATCTGTGTCTGTCAGACCTTGAATTCGATGCCCTGTTGTCTATTTTCCTCCTGGATTAAGACAAAACAGAAGATTGTGCTTCTCTTTCATAAACATACTGGGACTGCATCTGAACTCTCATTGACATGTGACTGGCTCAGGAAATTTCCATCTGCCATGCCTCAAGGACATGCTTCCGAGTTTCAGACACTAAGACATAACATCTCGGCTGGGAGAGATTTTGCTGCTTCCAGTAACTGATAAACACCCACCTGCATTCAACATACACGAACACACTGATTCATATATACTGAATTACACCCATCCATTCACTGATCCTCTCTGACTTTTGGTCTTTTGGTTTTTTTGTGGTTGATTGTTGCTCTGTGCTATTGAGAGATTTTTTTTCATTGTAATCATAATCTGCTTAAATATTCATAAGCTGTATTCTGATAACGAAGTTTTTTTTTCTCTCCTCCCCCTTGTGTTGTTCCCTCCCCTCCCCTCCCTTTCTTATCTATCTCTGTTTGATGAGGCAGTGTAACGTCGGGGCCATTTTAAGGGAGCCAGGGATTTCCCAGCATGCTTTGCCAGTTTGAAACGTTACTGTGTGTGTTAAATGTGTTACTTCTGAGTTATACTGCTGTGTCATTATAACTGCATTATAATGACCCAGCAGTGTTTAGCAGGATTAGGGCAAGATGTATCATGTGTGTGTAACCATGATTGAAACGGAGGTCTGGGAGAATGACCTCCACTCCACTCTGTAGCACAGAAGCAGGTTGGGGGTCGGGGTGTGTGTAAAATAAATCTGGTTGATCACAGCCATCTGCTCCATTGTCTTTTTGTGTGAACCCCTGCAAACGTCACAATAAGCTGTATTCTGATAACGAAGTTTTTTTTTCTCTCCCCCCCCTTGTGTTGTTCCCTCCCCTCCCCTCCCTTTCTTATCTATCTCTGTTTGATGAGGCGCCTATTATGGCTGCCGTGTCGTTGTGTCGCGCGCATGCGCACCAATGTCAGGTCAAATTCCTCGTGTGTTTTTTACATGCTTGGCAATAAAGTTTATTCTGATTCTGATTCTAAACCATCATCAACAGATCCCATTAACAACTTAAAGCATAGAGTATAAATTGTCAGTTAATTCTCTGTTAAACCTTTAGTCTGACGTCAGTCCAACCGGTTACCACAATTTTTCCCTTTTGTTTAGAACTCAGGAACAACAGACCTTGTATACATCAAGATCTACCCTGTTTTTGAGTTGATCCTCATGTTGTTCTGGGGTCATTCTGACGGTTAAACACACAGATGACATCATACTTCCTAGCAACAGATAAGTTCTCTCTTCTCTAGCATGGGAGAGAGTCTCAGTTGAAACTTCACCCCTCTATCTCCAAGACAACCTGAGGGCTATACTACGAAGCTCAATCAACTTACCCAGCTTGGGTGTGCATGTGTGAATCCATGTCATCATGTGGGGAGAACACAGGGGGAAACCAGAAGACTACCCCAACCGACAACCAAACCCATCGTCCACAAATCCCCATCACCCCACCAGGGGAGCACGGCCCCCACTCCATTGGCCCCATCCTGTAGAAACCAGCCCTGGCCCTGCCAGAGGCAACCAGCACACCACCCACCATCACGGGACGCACGGTCAAGGGAGCCCCAGCAAAGACCGAGGTGGCCAAACCCCCAGCCGGCCCAGCACTGGCAGGGCCACCCCCAGTGGAACACAGGAAGAAAGAGCCAGAGGAAAGCCCTCCAGCAGCATTCCCCCCACAGGGAGGGACATCAGAGGACAGACCCACCAGAACACCAGCCAGCCGCTGCCCCACCACCCAGATATATTTTCAGTAGAACTTTAAAAACCAGACCATCAATGACGAAGTAGCTCATTCTGGCCTGATGACATCAGAGTGTTCTTGTGCTTGTGCACCGTGCTCTGGAAAATAAAACTGTGTGCCCTGTATGCCAACAACAGCTTGTCACTCACAGCTCAGCACTTCTGCTTTTCCTGTGGTCAGACTTATTTTTTAATTGCAGTCTCTAAATAACAAATGAATGAATGAATGAATCTTTATTTTGGATAGATTAGATTAAAAGATTAAAAGAAAGGAACAGAATAATATAACAAGGGGAAAAAAATCCAACAAGGTCAAATTAACTCCTCAGATTATACAATTCAACATAAGTTATCCGAAATGGGTGATGGCTGAAGCTGCAGCTTATATTGCCCACCCATGTTCCATCTAAGAATTCAAAAAGAAAAGAAAAGAAAAGTCATTACAAATCAGAGCAAAGCAAAGAGAAAACGTGACAAAAAAAACAACAACAACAAAAAAACAACTAAGCAACAGCACAACACAGACTGGATATGACAATTCTTATGTGATTTTACATGTCATCTTGTATATATGTTTGGAGTATTTCTTCCTTTAGTTTTTGTTTAAATTGTCCAAGAGTTGTACATGATTTTAATTCAGCTCCAAAAGCATTCCACAGTCTGACTCCTTGCACTGAAACACAGTGTTGCTTGATGGTAGTTCTCACTGAAGGTTTTTGAAATATACTTGTTCCTCTGAAATGATATTGTTTCTCCCTTATTTAGAACAACTTTTGGATATTTGCGGGTAGTGATAGATTCTTCACTTTAAACATTATTACTGCAGTTTTAAAGTCAACCAGATCTTTCAACTTGAGAGCTTTTAATTTAAGAAAAAGTGGGTTTGTTGGTTCCCTGTAAGCAGCTTTGTTTATTATTATAATAGCTCTCTTCTGAAGCATAAAGTCTGGATATGTTTGTTTTATATGTATTTCCCCATACTTCAGTACAATATGTCATGTATGGGAGTATTAATGAATGATACAAAATATATAATGTGGGTTGATTCAACAAATATTTCATTCTGTGTAGTATTGCAATTGATTTAGATATTTTACCTTTAATATAATTAATATGTGATTTCCAACACAGTTCATTGTGGCGGCATGAAATATTAAGCGGTGAACTGAGAGTTTTTGAGGGAGTTTATTAATCATACCGCCATCACAGAACTCACCCCAGCGCCGTGCAGGCGCGCCAGAGTGAGCTCTCAGGCTCTCGTGAGGAGACACAGAATGCGTGTCGTCAGAAGCAGTAGTCAGAGAGAGAGAGAGTTACAGAGCATATGCAGTTTTTATACCCCACTACAGACAATACATGAAAGGCACATTTGCATCACAGAACAGAACAGGAAGCATGAACACCTGCATTTGAGTCACACATATCAAAGCAGAATACTGGCGCCTGAACTAAACAAAGAGAGGCTGCCTATTGATCTCAATACACACATCTCATTGTTCTGCTATTTGCCCCAGCTGAGCGCTCTGCTTGTCCGTAGGCTGTGGGGGTCGCCCACATTTATTATCAATTATTACTCCAAGAAATTTAGTTTTGGATACCCTTTCAATCTCTACACCATTTACACTGAGTTTAGATACTAAGTGTCAGAATCTGAAAACTCAGAGTGACCGTATGTCAGTTCGTTACCTCAATTAAGATTCATGACACAGAATATTAGTTCTCAAATATACACTACCGTCCAAAAGTTTGGGGTCACATAGAAATTTCCTTATTTTTGAAAGAAAAGCACTTTTTTTCAATGAAGATAACTTTAAACTAATCTGAAATACACTCTATACATTGCTAATGTGGTAAATGACTATTCTAGCTGCAAATGTCTGGTTTTTGGTGCAATATCTACATAGGTGTATAGAGGCCCATTTCCAGAAACTATCACTCCAGTGTTCTAATGGTACAATGTGTTTGCTCATTGCGTCAGAAGGCTAATGGATGATTAGAAAACCCTTGTGCAATCATGTTAGGTCTGCAATGCTGTAATTGCTGCAAATGGAGGATTCTTTGACGAAAGCAAAGTTTGAAGGAAAAAATCATTATTTCAAATACAAATAATTAATTCTAACCTTGTCAATGTCTTGACTATATTTTCTATTCATTTTACAACTCATGGTGGCAAATAAGTGTGACTTTTCATGGAAAACACAAAATAATTGTCTGGGTGACCCCAAACTTTTGAACGGTAGTGTATATTTACTGCAGGAGTGCATACCTTTAACAGAATTTCCAGCACTGAAGGGTCTAACAATTCAGAGACTACTTATACATCGTCAGTCATATAATCACAAGAGAACATCTGCTGAATGCCATAATACCACATACAGTCATAATAGGAGCATGC
Source organism: Pholidichthys leucotaenia (assembly GCA_020510985.1). Lineage (NCBI taxonomy): Eukaryota > Metazoa > Chordata > Actinopteri > Cichliformes > Pholidichthyidae > Pholidichthys > Pholidichthys leucotaenia. The sequence continues at coordinate 23,232,884 of CM035836.1, read as the reverse complement.
AAACATCGGCCTGGAAGGAGAACAACATGGCCTTGCAGGTGTGTTCCAGACTCCAAGTTAATCATAGTCACAGCACTTCACAAGAAAACAAGATTAATTCTCCCTCATTCCCAGACCCCTTATCATATACACAGTTTTATTTGGGGAGACACTTTGACTTCTAAGCACATCTTAGATTTACACACGAAGGACACTCAGTAGGTCCACTTATAATCCAGAAATGAAACAGTGTGCAATGAACTCATAAAAGATGATAATATGCATGCAATATACATTTAATCCTATAAGATGGTTATGAAGTGATAATGATAATGATAAAATGATAATCATGTATATACAATTTTCTGGCATTCCATCCTGTTTTATCATTTTATCACAGTTTTTTATTTAGGGATGCCTTTATTCATCAGAAACATGTAACTTCTCTCGATTTTCTACATGCCTGTCATTTGCATTGTATTCCAATTACACAGGAGATTACTCACAGTCCTCTTTGTGGTCATAGTCATCATCAGTTTTTGAAAGAGCTGCATATTGTCCTTTACACTCAAGTTTCAGCATAGCAGTTTGCAATAGAAAAATATGGTGTGCAATGGCTTGTGTAATCATAGATCTCATGCAGGGAATAACACACATGAAGAGCACACTGAACAAGATTAATATCACAATCAATGGGGTTAACCACTTCAAAAGAATCTGCCACCAAGTTCCACCTTGAAACCAAACCCAGGGACTCCAACCTTTATCTTCATCCAAAGTATGTTGTAAGTGTAAAACATCATTTAAATGGCTAATAACGTGAGAGAGACAAATTCCCCACCAACCAATGATCAACATTATTGCTTGTATTAAGCAGACTGAGACGAGAGTTCATCGCTATTGTTGCTCTGGCCATTTCCTCTTCACTTAGTGGAACAGGGACCATGGGAATTGCAGTCTTGTGTGAATGGGGTAGCAATGAACACACATAACAAGAAGTATTGATTCCCAGTCCTCTCACCGAAACCACCATTGTCTGGTACCACAGGTTATGCGTATAATCCACGTGTTGTCCACTGTCCATGTTTCGTGGGCTCCTTATCCTGGAATCAGAAATGGTCCCCCACCTCACTGTTATGAAAAGTGCGGAACACAGAGTCATCAGTACTTTTGATGCCATGCTTCCACCTGAGAGAGTACCCATCCGGGCCCCTATCTTCACCAGATTGAGACGGCTTTGTCCTTAAAAGGACACGCCCCCTTTGTAACTGGACTTACTCAGGGAAACAAGTTAGTTATTTCACTTACAGGCACCCGTAGTCTTTTAACGTGTGAAAGGTGAATCCAAGATGGTTGTTCAACAATACGTATAGCAGTGGGAGTGGGAGTGTCCAGTGTTGTCGGTTGTGGTTCTTTATGAAGACATAGTCTCCAGGTTGCAACGGGTTATCCGCTTCTTTCTGTGGAGCAGAGAGAGCTCTGACAGAATCAATATATTCTCTCTTTTTCAAACATTCCCTGAGATGTTCACCAAGATCTGTGTATTTGTTAGGCGTGGTTAGTGGTGAGAGGTCAGGTAATACATAAGGACGGTGAAAAGCACATTCAAAGGGTGATAATCCTGTCTTTGGGTCTAGTATAGAGTTAATGGTTAGTCTGACTAATTTCAGGGCTTCTGGCCAAGTAATACCCTTTCCATGTGTGGTTTTTGCCAGCATTTGTTTGATTGTACCATTTTTCTTTTTAAAAAACCTGTACTTTGTGGGTGGTAGGCACTATGAAATTTGATCTTACTTCTTACAGCCTGGACCAAGTCTTGAACTGTTTGTGCTGTAAAATGAGTTCCATTATCTGCATACATTAGTTCGGGAACCCCAACGGCAGGAAAAACATGATTCGCTAGAGTTTTACACACAAATGCGGCATTTGCTGAGGATGTGGGATGAATTTCTGTCCACTTTGTGACGGTGTCAATCAACACCAAGCAATATTGTAGCTTTCCATTGCTCCTTGAGCATTATTTTATAAACAAATGATGCACTTTTGGCATGTTTTTGTTACTTCTTTCAAAATATTAGGACAATTTTCCCAACATCCTCATCATTCCCTCCTGTTGGCACATGGATAGTTCATGTGCCACCAGGGCAGCCCATTTGTATAACGTGGGTGGCAAAACAATTTTTCCATCAGGCAAGCCACATGTAACAGGAGGGAGGTCCATATTATTTTAACAGTCTTTTAAAACATCAACATCAACATTATTAAAAAACAGACGGTTCTTAAAAAATCAATAGCAGTATAATGAGCAGCGATATCAGCCAAGCGATTTTAAAGATGAGCCATCAGTAAATAGCCACAAGGAATTTGGTACAAGGTTAATGTGTGGCTGTGATAACAAGGTTATAGTGTACGACAACAGTCTAGCTGGTGACAATATGGAATGGTTGTCCTGCTGTGAAACCCCCTCCACGGCGTGGGGAATGTGTAGGATAACAGAGAGCCTGATCTTATTATTATCCCATGAATAATAAGAAAGTGGTCTGTATTGCCCAGCATGTATTTGAGTTATAACTGCAGCCATATGTTTATCCTGGGCACTACAGAAAAACAGAAAATGAAATAAAATAAAAGTCCTGTCCTAATTTAGCAAGGCTAACACACATAAGCTCTTTATGTTCAGTCCTCAGTTCTAAGTTGGAGGCTGGTGTAATGTTTGCATTTTTTTTCTCTTCTCAAAATGTCATACACTGTAGCAATTTTTCTTCATTTTCCCTCCTCTTTAGAGAAAATGACACTTCACTTATTTAGATGAAATCTATTTAACTTGAAGAAATGATCTTTTTTGTTTTTAAATCTTTTAGAAAAGATAAAACAAGTCATTAGTCTGTATTAATAGAAGAAAACAAAGATAATCTCAGGTTTCTTTTCAGCACTGTAGCTAGGCTGTCAGTTCTGCAAGTATGGGGGTGGAAATATGGGAGGTGCAAGTATGGGGGGTTCCCCCTATAGCTCAAAGTGCAATGAGGTATTGTGAAATAGCGCTCATGTAAATAAAGTTGAATTGAATTCATTATCAATCATCTATTGATAGTTTTTATGCATTATCTATTTTTCTGAGGACTACTAATTATTTGCTAATTAATTTCTTTGATACCCCCTGCTTTGATACATGGAGACGCACATGCAGCAAAGTTTCAGGGTATTTTTTTGATTCCTTTACTGAAAGAAAGTGTGCTATCATTTTTAATTTAGATGAAAATGTGTGGGTAGCCCAGTTCCTTCAAAAATAAGAGTTCAATAATCATAGCCTCTTTTGTGACTTCTCTTGAACTAGCTTACAGATTCCATTTAAGAGAAACAAATAACTATCTGTGCATTTTCGATATGCTTCAGCATTGATGAATAAGATCAGTTTGTCCAGTTGAATACAGATGGGTTGAATTTGAATAAATGAATAAAGAATGCGTCACACTTTTTCAGTCAATGGAAAGGTGGACCTTTTGCCTAATTAGAATTTGATTTAAATTTTACAAGGAATGCCTCATTTTATATATTCCTTGGTAAATTATGGGGTGAATGTAGTTTACCCTGACCGAGCTTGGCCACTGCCAAATCAGGAAAAATGCATTCCTCCTTACTGTCACATTTCTGAAATATGATGTTACCACACCATTTGTGGTGAGTAATATCAATATAAAAACCATATAAACATTACATTTGTAAAGCCGTATGTCTTGGACACCCGAGTAAAGAGAGGTGCAGAGCTGTCAACTGATCACCACCTGGTGGTGAGTTGGATCCGATGGCAGGGGAGGAAGCCATTCAGACCTGGTAGACCCAAACGTATAGTGAGGGTGTGCTGGGAGCATCTGGCTGAGGCCCCTGTCCGGGAGGTCTTCAACTCCCACCTCCGGAAGAATTTCAACCACATTCTGAGGGAGTCTGGAGACATAGAGTCTGAATGGGCCATGTTCTCCACCTCTGTTGTTGAAGCAGCGGCCCAGAGCTGCGGCCGCAAGGTGGTCGGTGCATCTCGTGGTGGCAACCCCCGAACCAAGTGGTGGACACCAGTGGTGAGGGGGTCCATTAAGCTGAAGGAGTCCTATCAAGCTTGGATGGCTTGTGGGACTCCCGAAGCAGCTGAGGTGTACCGGCAGGCCAAACGGAGTGCAGCTCAGGTGGTTGCTGAAGCAAAAACCCGGGTATGGGAGGAGTTCGGTGAGGCCATGGAACAAGACTTTCGGTCGGCTTCAAAGAGATTCTGGCAAACTGTTCGGCGGCTCAGGAGGGGAAAGCAGCTCCCCGTCCACACTGTGTATGGTGCGAATGGGACACTGTTGACTTCAACTGGGGATATCGTCGGGCGGTGGAAGGAATACTTCGAGGATCTCCTCAATCCCACTGATACGCCTTCCACAGAGGAAGCAGGGTTTGGTGACGAGGGGGATGACTCGCCTATCACAGGGGCTGAGGTCGCCAAGGTAGTTAAAAATCTCCTTGGTGGCCGGGCCCCAGGGGTGGACGAGATTCGCCCTGAGTACCTCAAGGCCCTGGGTGTTGTTGGGTTGTCATGGTTGACACGCCTCTGCAACACTGCGTGGAGGTCAGGGGCAGTGCCTTTGGCATGGCAAACCGGGGTGGTGGTTCCTCTCTTCAAAAAAGGGGACCGGAGGGTGTGCTCCAACTTTAGAGGGATCACACTCCTCAGCCTCCCTGGGAAGGTCTATACCAAGGTACTGGAGAGGAGAGTCCGGCCGTTGGTCGAACCTCGGATTCAGGAGGAGCAATGTGGTTTTCGTCCTGGCCGTGGCACATCGGACCAGCTCTTTACCCTCTCGAGAATTCTTGAGGGTTCGTGGGAGTTTGCCCAACCAGTTTACATGTGTTTTGTGGACTTGGAGAAGGCATTTGACCGCGTCCCTCATGGATTTTTGTGGGGGGTGCTTCGGGAGTATGGGGTATCGGGCTTGTTGTTACGAGCTATTCGGTCTCTGTACGACCGTTGTGAGAGTTTGGTTCGTATTGCCAACACTCGGTCGGAGTCATTCCCAGTGAGAGTTGGACTCCGCCAGGGCTGCCCGTTGTCACCGATCCTGTTCATCATTTTTATGGACAGGATTTCTAGGCGCAGCCAGGGAATGGAGGGTGTCATGCTTGGTGACCACAGGATCTCATCTCTGTTGTTTGCAGATGATGTTGTCCTGTTGGCTTCATCCAGCAATGACCTACAGCTCTTGCTGGGACGGTTTTCCGCTGAGTGTGAAGCGGCTGGGATGAGAATCAGCACCTCCAAGTCCGAGTCCATGGTCCTCAGCCGGAAAAAGGTGGATTGTCCTCTCCGGGTTGGGGACAGGCTCCTGCCCCAAGTGGAGGAGTTTAAGTATCTTGGGGTCTTGTTCACGAGTGAGGGGAAAATGGAGCAAGAGATCGACAGACGGATTGGAGCAGCATCTGCAGTGATGCGGACGTTGTACCGGTCTGTTGTGGTGAAGAGGGAACTTAGTTCTAAGGCAAAGCTGTTGATTTACCAGTCAATCTACGTTCCTACTCTCACCTATGGTCACAAGCTTTGGGTAATGACCAAAAGAACGAGATCGCGGATACAAGCGGCTGAAATGAGCTTTCTCCGTAGGATTGCTGGACTCACCCTCAGAGATAGGGTGAGGAGCTCAGTCATCCGGGAGAGGCTCAGAGTAGAACCCTGCTCCTCCACATTGAAAGGAGTCAGTTGAGGTGGTATGGGCATCTGATTAGGATGCCTCCTGGACGCCTCCCACTTGAGGTGTTTCAGGCACGTCCCACTGGGAGGAGACCCCGGGGCAGACCCAGGACTCGTTGGAGAGACTATGTCTCCCAGCTGGTCTGGGAACGCCTTGGTATCCTCTCTGAAGAGCTGGAGCAGGTGGCCGGGGAGAGGGAAGTCTGGGCTTCTCTGCTTGAACTGCTGCCTCCGCGACCCGGACCTCCGGAAAAGCGGTAGAAGATGGATGGATGGATGGATGGATTTGTAAAGTCGAAGTCATTTGAATCAGTACACCTTATGTTATCTACAATGTCATACAAAGTCATACTTGGCTTCAAAAAATGTTTATCAACTTAAGGATCCTTTCTCCAAGACCTTTGTCTGATAAACCATAGCCCCTGGCAGATCATATGTGTCACACGTCAGTCCTGCACTGTCATGTTTCAGTCAAAGGAAAAAAAGGTCAGTAATGCGTCAAAATTGCTTTTAAAAATATGTAAACAGTTTATTGTGGAGAATGTGTGGAAGGATGAGACTGAGTTTATTCCTGAGGTTCAGCTTTACTCACAATCACATCTCCAACATTCAAAAGCAGAAAAAAAGGATGAATCTTCTCACATCTGTCCTTTTATACCAGGACATCAAACATACAATCACATGGTACTTAATCAAACATACAGTCACATGGTACTTAATCCCAGTCACAATGTAACTCCCCCGATCTTTACACCATCCACCTCCTCGTCTCCGGTGGTCAGGAAATCCCTCAAAGCCATCTCCTTGAAACAAAAGGCTAGATCTCACACCTTCCCGTTACTTCTGGAAGGCTCAGTGCCTTTGTTCCCCTGAGACGTGAAGTATACAATAAGCATACAGTGATACATCTGTGGAGCATCTGAAACCAACATATGTGCATATATGTGTGCCACATGACCCCCCCCCCCCCAAACGTCTAAGATGGAACAAACGTAATACAGTTTGCAAGTCATGGTCACATTATTACACATCAGTCCAAATGTTGCTTGGGCCTCAGTCGCCTTCCATATCTGCTGTAAGCGGGCTTTACCACCCCCGTGGCGTCTTCCCGCTGTGGAGCTGCTGTTTGAGGATTAGAACTGTTAGTCAATCTCTGTGGGTGTTCTGGGGAATGCTCTCTAGGGGGTCTGCCGCGGCGAGGAGCCCTCGCAAACTGCAGCACTTCGTCAGCCAGCACAAAAACAGGTTTGAGCCTGTTTATACCAATAATTTCTTTCCTGCCCCCAAAATCTAGCAAAAAATGCTTGTCTCCAGTTTCCAGCACTCTGTATGGTCCGTCATAAGGTGGGCGTAAGGGCGGGCGGTGTGCATCATGTCTGACGCTTTAGGCACAAAAACGTGCGGGAAGCTGTGATGAACCGGGCCAGGAAGCGTGCTCGCTCCCGTGTCGCTCTGCCACTGCTGAGCGGGGGGGGCACTCTGGCGCAGGATTATCAGGGAGAAACTCCCCGGGCAGCTGGAGTGGCTGCGCAAAAACCAACTCAGCTGGGGAGGCTTTTAAATCCTCTTTAGGTGCAGAACGCAACCCCAATAAAACCCATGGTAGCCTGTCCACCCAATTTGCATCCGTAAGCGATGCTCTGAGGGCTGCTTTCAATGACCTATGGAAACGTTCGCATAAACCATTCGCCTGCGGGTTATACGCGGTAGTGCGGTGGATCGTTACCCCCAGGCTGCGGGCCATCGCTGACCAGAGCTCGGAAACAAATTGAGGACCTCTGTCGGACGTAATGTCCGACGGGACTCCAAAACGCGCTACCCATGCTGTTAAAAACGCGCACGCTACCTCCTCAGCTGTGGTTGATGCCAGTGGGACCACTTCCGGCCAACGCGTGGTGCGGTCCACCATTGTCAAAAGGTGTGTGCACCCCTGTGACGGCGGGAGGGGACCTACGAGCTCGACATGCACATGATCGAACCGCTTAGCCGGGATGTGAAAAGGCTCCAAGGGAGCTCTAGTGTGTTTGTGTATTTTGGCTCTCTGACAAGCCACGCAGGCTGTCGCCCACTCCTTGACTTGCTTGCGCAGGCACGGCCATACAAATTTCTCTCCTACCATTTTGACCGACGCGTGCACCCCCGGGTGCGCCAGAGAATGGATCGAGTCAAAAACGTGGTGGCGCCACACGGCTGGTACAACCGGACTCGGTTGTCCAGTGGAGACATCGCAGATTAGGGGGGGCATACCATATTGTAGCACCCTGTTCTCCAGCCTTAACCCTGTTGGTCCAGACTGGAGCGCGCACACGTCCGCATCGGCAACTTGATCCGCGGCCATGGCTGCATAATCTATCCCTACGCGGACTGGGGCCACGCGCACTTCCGCGTCGCTAACCTGGTCCGCGGCCATGGCTGCAAAATCTACCCCTGCGCGGGCTGGAGCCGCCACGGTGCGCGAGAGGCAGTCCGCCACTACATTAAGTTTACCCACTACATGCTGGATATCGGTAGTAAACTCCGAGATGGCGGCCAGCTGTCTCTGCTGCCGGCCCGACCACGGTTCTGAAATCTTGGCCATCGCGAAAGTCAGCGGCTTGTGATCCACGAACGCGGTGAAACTGCGTCCCTCCAGCCAAAACTGGAAATGGCGAATGGCCAAGTGGAGAGCCAACAACTCCCTGTCGAACGCGCTGTATTTTCGTTCACTATCGCGCAAGGTCCTGCTGAAAAAGGCGAGCGGTTGCCAAGCTCCTGCTACATACTGTTCCACGACTGCTCCTATGGCCACGTCTGATGCGTCAGTAGTGAGTGCTATGCGGGCCATTGGGTCTGGATGTGCTAACAACGCAGCATTTGCCAGGGCTACTTTGACTTCAGCGAATGCACGCTCCCGCTCCGGAGACCATTCGATTTTGTTTGTGGGTTTTTGTTTTTTTAGTGCAGCGTACAATGGTTGCATGAGCTGCGCTGCGTGCGGGAGGAAACGGTTATAAAAATTCACCATTCCCAAAAACTCCTGTAACGCTTTGACCGTTTGAGGTTGGGGAAAAATTTGTTATTGCGCGCACTTTGTCAGGCAGAGGGACCGCTCCTTCTGGAGAGATGCGATGCCCCAAAAAATCAATCTGCGCCACCCCGAACTGACACTTCGCTGGGTTGATTATTAACCCGTGCACTGCCAACCTCCGGAAAACTGCTGCAAGGTGGTTTTCGTGTTCATCTTCGGACGTGCTGGCTACCAATATGTCATCCAAGTAGATGAACACGAAGGGGAGGTCGCGCAGAACCGCGTCCATCATGCGTTGGAACGTCTGCACTGCGCCTTTAAGCCCAAACGGCATGCGCAAAAACTCAAAAAGCCCGAAAGGAGTTATTACCGCTGTTTTGGGTATGTTCTCAGCGCGCACTGGAACCTGATGGTAACTGCGTACCAAATCTATTTTAGAAAAAATGCGCGCCCCCGCCAAATGCACCGAAAAATCTTGGATGTGCGGGATCGGATAGCGGTCGTGTGCTGTAGCGTTATTCAACCTGCGGAAATCACTGCAAGGTCGCCACGAGCCGTCAGTCTTTTGGACCATATGGAGCGGCAAAGCCCATGGGCTCTTCGACCTCCTGATGATGCCCAGTCTTTCCAGGTTGGCGAACTCCTCGCGCGCTATGGTCAGTTTAGCTGAGTCCAAGTGCCGAGCTTTTGTAAAAACGGGTGGGCCGGTGGTAGTAATAAAATGTTCCACCCCATGTTTAGCCACTGTCGCCGAAAACGTTGGGACCATGAGTGCTGGGAACTGAGTGAGGAGTGTGTGGAACTTACCACCCGCAGCTGTGACGTTGGCTTGTGCAGTAGGTGGGACCACTTGAGCTGTGCAGGGAATAGAATAAAAGGAGAGTGCATTAACCGGGCGTCTGTTAGCAAGATCAACCAATAAACCATGTGAGCACAAAAAATCAGCCCCTAACATGTTGAAATTGACTGCCGCTACGACAAAAGTCCACTCGAATGTACAGCCCTGCAAAGACAGAAGCAGAGTCCTCTCACCGAAGGTCTTAATCGCTGAGCCGTTCGCTGCTGTCACCCGGGGACCACTGGAATGCGCCAGCCGGTCTGCGTAGGAAGGCGTGATGAAGCTCAGCTGGGAGCCTGTGTCCACGAGGAATTGCTTTCCTGAGCGTGCGTCTTTCAGGTAGAGCAGCTTGTTCTCCTCTCCGAGGGCTGCGGCTGCTACGACCCTCGGTCTTGGCGTTTCCCGAGCGCTTGAAATGGCATGGTGGGATGCACTTGCGTGCCCTCTCTGCGAAACGGCGATGGTAGAAGCAAAGGACGTTGTCCGCTCCGTGTCGCCTGGCCCTTGCTGCTGCCGTTGTTGGTGAGTCTGGTGCTGCAGCCTCTGGCCCCCTGTCGTCTCTGGGCATCGCGCCTAGCTCTGCTGCTGCGGCCGAAGCTGCACTCCGTTTGTGGGCGTCGACGAGTCGCTGCGCCTCCTGGCTCAGCTCGTGGTAGTCTCGTTGGGCCAACAGTGGTGAACCTGCCAGGGTCACTCTCACCACTGTCGGTAGGGTCCTGAGGAAAAGGTGGGTGAAGATAAAGCTGTCATCATCGGAGTCTCTCAACCTCAGCATCTTCCCCATCAGGTCTGCGGGTCTGCCGTTCTCAAACTCCGTCAACGCCAGGAGCCCCTCTGCTCGCTGTTGCACTGAGGGGGTGAAGTGGCTGATAAGCGCAGCCTTCAATGCGCTGTATTTGTCACTGTCCGGTGGGTGGTTGACCAGGTTCTCCACCCTCTGGACTGTGTGGCTGTCCAGCTTCGCCACCACATGGTAGAATTTTGTGTCATCTCTCGAGATTCTCCGGAGGTTGAACTGCCCCTCGACCGCGTTAAACCAGGAGCGCGGACTGTTTTGCCAGAGGTCCGGCAGCTGGAAAGTGGCGGCATTCGCCAGGATGGCTTCTGACGAGCCCGACTCGGGAGAATTACTTCTGCTCATTCTTCGTCGTAAGGTCACAAGTGTGGAGAATGTGCGGAAGGATGAGACTGAGTTTATTCCTCAGGTTCAGCTTTATTCACAATCACATCTCCAACATTCAAAAGCAGAAAAAAACGATGAATCTTCTCACATCTGTCCTTTTATACCAGGACATCAAACATACAATCACATGGTACTTAATCAAACATACAGTCACATGGTACTTAATCCCAGTCACAATGTAACTCCCCCGATCTTTACACCATCCACCTCCTCGTCTCCGGTGGTCAGGAAATCTCTCAAAGCCATCTCCTTGAAACAAAAGGCCAGATCTCACACCTTCCCGTTACTTCTGGAAGGCTCAGTGCCTTTGTTCCCCTGAGACGTGAAGTATACAATAAGCATACAGTGATACATCTGTGGAGCATCTGAAACCAACATATGTGCATATATGTGTGCCACATTATCACGTACGCAACATTAATCAAGACCCCACAAAGTTAGATTAAAAAGATAAAAATCCAAAACCTTGTAAAAATACCCATATTTAGACCACTTTTTCCACACAGATCAACCACACACACACAGAGGATTATTATTCCCACAAGGTCGAAGCAGCTCCTTCCATTCTCTCAACTCAGCCATAACACAAAACTAGTCAACTCCTTCTGCTCAAGGCCACCATTTTCAGATACCTATAATTTCAAACATTTCTCAGAAGAATAACAATTAGACAACCAATCCTTTTATACCAAAAATTACAACAGTTTAAAAACCTGCTCCTTCCGCCTTCGCAGAGAACTCTCATCCCTTTTCCTCACGCTGGAGCAGTTTACAGAAACAAAAACAATCCAAACTGCAGCTGCCTCTGCCCAAGGCTCACACACACAAAAAATAAAATAACTGTTTCTCATTGTCCATTTTAGCGTTATCCGGTTCTGTTGCCACTTAACCCGACCGTCTTTAGATCTTATAGTCTAGTATCAATATCTTATAACATAGAATAAAGTTATTATTATGATTTTATTTACTTCCACCTTCTCCCAACCTCTTGGGCTTCTTTTAATAATTTGCTGTATGGACCCTCCTCAGGATCGCGGCATTGATAAGCTGAGGGAGGATTATCTTTTTCATTTAATAATGATTAAATGCTCGGTTGGTTTTGATATTTATCTTATTTGTTTTTATCTTTATTTTAGTGCGCATTCATCCACATCCAGTGTGGGTTAAAAGGAATAATCTTCTTCCCATTTGTTTAGATACTTTTCAGGATCCTTTATCTGATCTTTTTCTTTTAACCGGTCATTGTAGTTTTTTACTGTTTGACGCGCTGTCTGTTCTCTTTTCTGCTGTTTGGTTTTTCGTTTTTTCTCTTTCTTCCCCACACAGTTACCCATTGTTCCCTTTTTTTAAAAAATTGTTTTTATTTTTAACCCTCGATAATTCCACAGGAATTAAAATGTTTTATCAGGAAAAGCGTGAAACGCCGTCACACTACCATTACATCACAAAACACGACCTGATATTCTATTTTGGTTCCAAACTCGGGTATTTCAACTACACTTTGTTTTTGTCCTCTGACCGGGGATTTCAACCCAAACTTATTTTTGTCCCAGACCGGGGATTTCAACCCAAACAAAACTTTTTATCTCGTTGCAACTACTCGTGGTCCGGGACCACTTCCGCGTGCTTCGTTTACTTATCGCGTTAGTCAGTCGTGGTTGGATTCGGAGGTTCTTGTAACATATTTAAGAATACATCCTGTTTTACATTACTCACTCAAGGCTGGATTAGGAGGATCTTCTAATGCACATATAGTATATACTATATCCCTTTTCTCTTTAATAATAAAAAAAGACCACTTACTTTTCTTTCTTTTTATCGAGGATAGACTTCACCGGGGACGGCCAGAGTCTTGCGCAGTCCGGATTCCTCAAAGGGGTTTCCAATGCTGACTGTATGCAGTCAGACCGTGCCCACGGATTTCAACCTGGAGAGCGCGTCGTCTCTAGTCGCCCCCTGGATGTTGTCCATCCGGGTCACGGCACCAAGTATGTCAGAATCTGAAAACTCAGAGTGATCGTATGTCAGTTCGTTACCTCAATTAAGATTCATGACACAGAATATTAGTTCTCAAATATATATTTACTGCAGGAGTGCATACCTTTAACAGAATTTCCAGCACTGAAGGGTCTAACAATTCAGAGACTACGTATACATCGTCAGTCATATAATCACAAGAGAACATCTGCTGAATGCCATAATACCACATACAGTCATAATAGGAGCATGCAAACATCGGCCTGGAAGGAGAACAACATGGCCTTGCAGGTGTGTTCCAGACTCCAAGTTAATCATAGTCACAGCACTTCACAAGAAAACAAGATTAATTCTCCCTCATTCCCAGACCCCTTATCATATACACAGTTTTATTTGGGGAGACACTTTGACTTCTAAGAACATCTTAGATTTACACACGAAGGACACTCAGTAGGTCCACTTATTATCCAGAAATGAAACAGTGTGCATTGAACTCGTAAAAGATGATAATATGCATGCAATATACATTTAATCATATAAGATGGTTATGAAGTGATAATGATAATGATAAAATGATAATCATGTATATACAATTTTCTGACACTAAGTTATTGTGATGGTTGTTAAAAACTATAAATTTTGTCTTACTTAAATTGAGCGTTAATTTGTTTGAATCAAACTACAGTTTAAAGCTTTCCTAATTCCTTTCCAAGTGTATCCAAAAGTTGCTCCAAATTGCTTCCACTGCCTAATAAATTAGGGTCATCGGCAAACAATATTAAATCCATTTTTCCGAAACTTTACATATATCATTTATATACATATTGAATAACAGTGGCCCCAAAACTGAACCCTGTGGAACTCCACAAGTAACCTTCAGTAACTGTGAGTTTTTGTTACCAACACATACATACTGATATCTATTCTTTAAGTAACTACAAAACCAGGACAGTGCTACCCCCCCTAATACCACAATTTTGTAGTTTCTTTAATAAAAAAAATTATGATCCACTGTATCAAATGCTTTTTTAAGATCCAGGAATACCCCAACTGAATACTCTTTATTTTCAACGGCAGTTAATATTTTTTCTATAAATTCCATTAGAGCAAATGCAGTTGTCCTCTTGTGTCTGAACCCATACTGCTGCTCACACAATAAATTATTCTTCGTGATGAAGTTGTCAATTCTCTAACAGAATATTGTCACGCGGTGGCCCTCGCGAGCCACCATAAGACGCCAATAGTCGCCAGTGAAGTTTGTATGATGTTTATTAATGAAGACGAACACAAGATAATACACAAAGGAACAGAAAGTAATGAGCCTCGGTGGGCTAAAACACACAACACTAGATACCGAAACCGCAAGGCTGAACAAGCTCACTTACGATACAAGATTAGAACGAAGGATGATCATAGATGTGGAATCAATAAGGAATATTGACGTCTGAGACGAGGAACGCTCGCTCGACGTCTGATGAGGAATCATCGACGAGACTGCTGCATTGTACCGCTCTTCAGCGCCTGCTTAAATGCCGGGCTGCTGATGAGCCGTAAATGCAGTACAGCTGTTCAGTTTTGACAGCAGGAAGCTCCTCCGAGCGCTGTCACAATAAGAGCTCGGGGAGCCAGAAGGTAACCCTGCTGTCAAACCTGGTGGAGAAGATGTATGGCCCGAGCGCAGACAAGATCGGCGCTCGGACCATGACACTACCCCCCCCCCCCCGAGGGTGGGCACTGAACGCCCAAAGACACCCAAGCCCCCCCCCCCCCCCCCCCCCCCCAGGGTGGGCGGATGGAGGAACAGGCCCGGAGGGAGAGGACCAGACATAGACCAAAAAAAAAACAACCCGTGACGATAACAGGAGCACACAGACAGTCAGAAAAAAAAAAAAAAATTCTCAAATGCACAAATCATAACTAAGGCAGAGCATAAATGAGATGATCACAGGGAAAAACTAGAAAAGCACTCGGAGAGCGCAGACCTCCGCCAAGCGCCACAATTCCCCCCATACAGTGTTTGTGTGTACGTTTTCAGATTCCTTGAGCATGTAAACATATGACTAGCAATTGGATTCACAATGATTATTTGTTTATTTGACAGGGACAGTGCAATAAACACACAATTAATCAATGACAATCAATCTGATAGTGATAGGATTAGTGGTTCAGTAGTAAAAGCATTGCCTCCTTGGCGGAGGTAATAAACTGAAGTGTTGCTGTTGCGTCCATCTCCTCCACTGACGGATGCAAATTGGGTAGACAGGTTGCCGTGGGTTTTATATTATATTGTAACGTGCTGCTCGACATGGCGACGTCCCACCGGGAGGTTCGAACTCACGCCTCCCGCTCCGGAGTCCCGCACTCTACCTGTGTCGCCAATAGGGTCAACCCACTTGGCAAGCCAAGTAGGGTGCTCATATTGAGTTCGCTACAATATTATTTTTTTGGGGGTTGCGCTCCGCGGCAAACGAGAATTTAGAAGCTTCGCCGGCAGAGAGCTCGTTTTTGCGCAGCGCCTATGGCTGGCCGGTGAATTTCTGCCAAATGCGCAGCTCCTATGGCTGGCCGGGGAATTTCTGCCAAAGAATCCGTGGGCGGACAGCTGCCCGTGTGAGGTTTTGCAGTTGCGCGCAAACACAGGCACGCTGGCGGGCCCAGGCCAGCAGTGTTTTCCGCGTCCTTTTGTGCCTAAAACGTTGAAGAACGCAGAGTTTGTGTTGCAGACACGACGACCAGCGCCCTCCATTGCGCCTGCGCACATGTTGAAAATGGCTGTATGTCACAGTGTTGAATGAAAAAAGCTTTAAAAAATTCCTGTATCCAGACGGTGAACCGGATCACCCCCAAAATTTAATCAGTTCTTCCTTGTACCATTTCCAACAATGCCTGAAAGTTTCATGGAAATCCGTCCAAGATTTTTTGAGTTATCTTGCTAACCAACAGACAAAGAGACAGACAGACAGACAAACAAACACACAGACAAACCCCGGCAAAAACATAACCTCCTCCTGGCCTTTTCGGCCTGGCGGAGGTAATAACAGAAAATACAATGTTTCCAAATGCGAAAACCGAGATTAAGGCAGACTACAAATGAAAAAATTACAGGGCACGATAACAGAAAATACAATATACCCAAATGCAAAAACCAAGATTAAGGCTGATTACGAATGAAACAATTACAGGGCAAGATAACAGAAAATACAACATTCCCCAAAGGTACAAAAACACACAGGACGACCAAGACAGAAGGAAAAAAAACACATTAACACGGGCAAAACATAGAGCAACATTATCCCCCCGCATGACCTTTAACCCAGACAATACAGGAAAAAGGGGGCAGGCAGAGACCAAAAACCCACGGGGACAGTTCTAGTGGTCTCCCTGCGTCCCAAGGCCAACAGGGGAATATGAGGATCAGTACGTGATCGGGCGGCCTACCCCAGTCCCAGTCCCGGAAGGTCCAATTCTCTGGCGGCCGAACCAGGTCGCCCTGCAGCAAACACAGAATGTCGGGTGGCCGACCCAAGGCACCGAACCGGTGAAACAGTTTCTTGGATGGCCGACCCACGTCCCTCATCCACCAGAACCGTGGAAAAATAGCCCACGGCGGCCTCCCTGGCGGGGAAAAAACATGGGAGGGCCGGGCCGAGCGTAGAAGGCTCCCAACGGCCCCCGGTGACAATGAGCAGGGGCGGTGACTTGGATGAGGGGAGAGAAGAAGATGACGAGCCCGTCCAGTGTCAGGTAGCAGGGGATCTGCAGCTCCCTCACCGACCTTGAACCTTACTGGCACTGCACCCGCGATGGACCCCGATTGGGTCACGGCTGCACCCGTGATGGACCCCGACTGGGTCGGCGCAGCTCCAGGACTGACCTCCAACCCCGAACCCGGAACCTCCAGCACAGCGATCGGCACCAGCTCCGCACCGGTGACCCTGGGAGAAGGCTCAGGAGAAAGAGATGAACCGGGATCAGGATTGCCGGTAGCAACAGAGCTTAGCGAGACAAGTTTGGGTGCAGCGGACGGCTGCCCCTAGCTCGTCTCTCCGAGAGACAGGCAAAAGTGCTCCAGAATAGAGAGGAGAAAAACAAAGTAGAGCACTTGCCTGTACTCGGGTTCTGTCGGTGTCCAGGACTCCGACGATCTGGGCTTAGATGGAAGGAGATCGTCTTCCGGCTCCCACTCAGCTATGTCGGGCTCCGCAGCTGGCATGATGGTTTCCGCAGCCTGAGGACCCTCCGGCACTGACGTCCACGCTGACAACCTGCACAGCGTGGTGGCAGGGAACCCCCGACCCGCTGACTCAAACTGTTCCAGCGTGGAGACCCGGGGACACTTTGTCATGGGCACAGGCTCCAGGCGACAGTCCGCTCTTCTCCTCTGCCCTCGACGTGTCTGCGGGTCTGGAACCAGGCTCTCCAGAACCGCAAGCCCCCTCCTCGTCTGGCGACATAGGCCTGGCGTCATGGACCACTCAGTGGAGGGGGACACAGAGGCAGCGGGATTAGCAATTAGTGCTACAGCAGGTGGTGGGAGCTCGGGGGACTGCAAAACCCGAACTCTGCCCCCAGGAGTCAAACAAGGCAAATCATAGCAACGAGGAGAAGAATGAACTTGCACTTGCCTGCTTCCTAGAGGTCCGATGGTGCCTGCTGTAGTGGACGTTGCTCCCCCCTTTCCCCGCCGGATGGTGACAGAGGGCCCCCTGGAAGGACGAGGGGGAGCCGCTCGCGATGGATCAGGAACGGGGCTCGCCGAAGCAGGACTCTTGGCACACACAGCAGCCGGGGAAGGCGTCGAGGAGGAAGGGCCGACAGCTGAGACAAACCGGGCATGGAACGCTGACGGAACAGCGGGAGAAGATGACCCGGGGGGAGAGGCTGCGGGGATTCCCTCCTGGCGAGACACCGAAAAGGCAGCTGGCTGTGAGGTAGAGTCTTTCTGGCGGCCAGGAACAGGATCCGGACAGGGTTCTTGCTGAGGTTGACCTTGGCTGTGGCGCCGACGTCTTCGATGGCCCCTGGATGGTGCGAACTCCTGGACTGGATCGAGGACAGGAACAGGATCCCGAAGCAGGGAGCGGGGATACCTCCTCCTCTGCTTCCTGCCGTAGTCCTCCTCCAACATACGGAGAATCTCGCGCTGTGCGGTGATGTCGGCCCTCCTAGTGTCGACTTCAGGATGATCGGCATAGCGAGGGAGATGATTAAGGACATCCTCAGCGCAGTCCAGGTACCAGTGTACGTCGCTGTGATAGTCGAGGAATCATCAACGAATTCCAAAGCGTCCGCCAGACTCCGAGCGGGGCCCCTCTGCAACGGCATTGATTCAGCATGCAGTTACCCAGACAGGGAAGAACAAATGTCCACTTAATGCAAACTCACCGGGAATGGTGTCTCGGTTTGACGCCTCTGTTTAGGCGCCCTGGCAGCAGTCTACTGTCACGCGGTGGCCCTTGTGAGCCACCATAAGAAGCCAACAGTCGCCAGTGAAGTTTGTATGATGTTTATTAATGAAGACGAACACAAAATAATACACAAAGGAACAGAAAGTAATGAGCCTCGGTGGGCTAAAACACACAACACTAGATACCGAAACCGCAAGGCTGAACAAGCTCACTTACGATACCGGATTAGCATGAAGGATGATCATAGACGTGGAATCAATAAGGAATATTGACGTCTGAGACGAGGAACGCTCGCTCGACGTCTGATGAGGAATCATCGACGAGACTGCTGCATTGTACCACTCTTCTGTGCCTGCTTAAATGCCGGGCTGCTGATGAGCCATAAATGCAGCACAGCTGTTCAGTTTTGACAGCAGGAAGCTCCTCCGAGCGCTGTCACAATAAGAGCTCGGGAAACCAGAAGGTAACCCTGCTGTCAAACCTGGTGGAGAAGATGTATGGCCCGAGCGCGGATGAGATCGGCGCTCGGACCATGACAAATATTTTTTCAAGTATCTTGGAAAACTGCGGCAATAGTGAAATTGGTCTATAGTTTGAAAAGTCCCCTCTGTCACCCGTCTTGTAGATCGGAATTACTTTAGCTATTTTCATTGCATTGGGAAATATACAGTACCTGTTTGGAGAGAAAGGTTACAAATATATGTCAGTGGTTTCACTAAGCATTCAATAATAGTTTTGACTAAGAGCATGTCAATACCATCACAGTCCGTAAATGTTTTACTTTTAAACGATTTAGCAATTTCAATGACCTCTCTCTCGTCTGTGTTCTTTATGAAAATGGAGTCTTTTACAGCAATGTTTTTGCTTATTGTATCACCTGTAGGTGCCGTAATAGGTATTTCTTGAGCCAAATTAGGACCAATGTTAACAAAAAAGTTATTAAATTCATCTGCAGGTGAGACTGCATTCACACTCTGAGTTGTTTTATTATTATTTTTTGAAAAATTGGTTGGGTAGCTTGTATTTCTGTTTTTATTTCCAAGAATATTGTTAAGTATTGTCCATGTATTTTTAATATTATCTCTGTATTTCTCCAGTTCTTTACTGTAATAGTCTCTTTTACTACATCTCATTATATATGTTAAATTATTTTTGTATGTTTTATACCGCTGCTCTGCTTCTTTTGTCCTTTTATTTAGAAAAGCTTTATATAATTTTTTTTTTCTTTTTACACGCCTTTTGTAATCCTTTTTTTCCCCAACTTTATTCTTTATTGCTACTGGACTAATTAAAAATGATTAGAAATCAAGTTACATTAAGAGCCAGTTTGTGTCATGTGTCTGAGCTCATGTTTTCACTGAGATGAGACCCTCACTTTATTCCTTTTTTTTTTTTTTCCTGTCCTGTCAGGCAGCTAGGCAAAGAGAAAAGGGATCTGTCACCCTACTGTGCCAAAACAGATTTACTTTGCCAAGAGGAGCCTATACAGTGCCTAACTTTGCACTGTACATTGTTGTAAACTCCTCCTGTAATAACTTTTAATACTTTATTTTAATTGTTTTACCCATGGAAGACCCAACAGGATGGGGAAGAGGGAAAGGAAGTGTGTGAAGGGGGGAAAGAAAAGGAAGGGGAACAGACCAAAAAAAAAAAAAAAGACAACTAAAACAAACAAAAGACAAACTGCTTCTTCCACCGGAGATGTCTCAACACGAATCTGGTTTCTGCACCTGTTAAAGGAGAGACACTTGTACATGTATGTCTGTGTGCCTATATATGAGAACGCGCGCAAAATAAGTGTGTGCATGTGAGTGGTTTGTCAGGAAACATACGAGCAGAGGGCCGGTCGCAGCAGCCCTCCCCCCGAGGACCCCGAGCAGGCAAGGCAGCGCCACCAACCCCCAGCCCCGAGGTCAGCAAGCCCCAGGAAAGCCAAGCATCCACCCCCGGAGAGACGATCAAGGGAGGCGCGGTGAGCCCACACCCCCGGCCTTTTGTAATCCTTTGGTTAACCATGGCTTGTCCACAAATTTATGTTAAAGCTTTTTCTTTACTAATGGACAATTTTTTTTTAATAAAGAGTGGTTATAATACAGTGATTCCTCACTTATCGCGTTTAATGGGGACCAGAACCAACCGCGAAAAGTGAAAAACCGCGAAGTAGCGTCACCCCCCCCCCCCCAAGGGTGTCACAAGCACTATTTTGCACAAAAAGGCACAAGAGAACAGCGAAAAGTGCCACTAAGCAACACGAGCGATAAAGAACAATGAATGCGGTCTTCCTTCACTGGGTATGGGCGCTCTGCAGGGAGAGAAGCTGGGTAAAACGTCTCGGCCAATCAGCTTGCGAGGTAAAATGTCTCGGCCAATCAGCTTGCGAGATTCCCGAGCGGTGAAGAGGTGGGCAGAGAGGAGTGGAGCGGTGGTCAGAGAGGTGGATTTTGAGTTGTGCGGGCTCTCCGTGTTGATACCTGATGTTCTAATGTACTCTCCCTGCCTTCTGCTAGCACCCGGGCAACTTTCGTGCCATTTTTTCTCAATTTTGAATTTTTGATGAATATTTTTGAAAAATCCGCGATGCACTGAGGGCGCGAAAGGTGAAACGCGAAGTAGCGAGGGATCACTGTATTCATAAATATGTCTTAGGCTTCATTTACATCCGATACATAGACTTTTGTCCGGTCTTGCTTCAGCAAGTCTTCTTTAAAAGAACTGATTGCATTCTGTGATTTGTATCTGAAAGATTTTTAAGTTTTTTCTGTATTGACCCCCGTGTGGCCATGGATTAGTGCAAAGACTGGCAAATGGTCACTTATATCATTTATCAATAATCCTCTTTCTATTTTCTTATCAATAATATTAACAAACAGGTTATCAATAAGTGTAGCAGTGTGAACTGTGACTCTACTGGGATGTGTTATTGTGGGATATAGACTCATACTGTACATAGAATTCATGAACTCTGTAATTACATTTTGTTGAAATGGATTTAGTAGATCAATATTGAAATCTCCACAAATTACAACCATTTTCTTACTAGTAATATTATTGTACAGCACGACTAATTTATCTCTGAATGTCTCAATGCAAGTTCCCAGCATTCTATATATACAACTTATAATTAGATTTTTTTGTTTTATCTTGGTCAATCTCAACAGTAACATATTCCAGAATCCCTGGTAGTGCAAAGGACATTCCATTTACAAGTTTTCACCTGTACAGGTCATCAATATACAGTGCAACACCACCACCCTTTTTTTTTGAGATCTGTTTATATGAAACACTTGATATCCCTCTATTGCCATCAGAGGAGCCCGTTCTTCATTAAGCCAAGTTTCAGAGACTGTGATAGCTGTAAATTTTCTGTCTAGCTGTTTTAAATAGTCCTGTATCTGTGGAAAGTTTTTGTTAAGACTTCTGCTGTTGAAGTGTATTATTGATAGTTTACCATCTAGTTGCACTTGACTTTTGAATTGCTTTTCAGTGTAATATTCACAATGATTATGAATATTATTGAAAAAGTGGTTATCAGGATCAATATCACTCTCCATCTCTTGTAGTTTATGTTCAGCATAATGGCATATTTTCAAAGTTTGAATTTCCTCACTGTGTCAAATGACTTCCTCCAACTGGGGGATAATTGATGTCTACTCAAGTCAGTCATAAGTTTTTTTGTTTGTTTGTTTGTTTTGTTTAGTTTTTTTTACGTACATTGACATGGTATGTCACAAAAGAACTATTCTTGCCGTGTGTGTGGATATGGATTATCATAGTCTCTGAATTTTCTTAATCAGTGTTCATCTATATTTATTTAAGTCAGTAACATCTCTGATTATTATGGTCTTTGCTTCCTCAGGTGTTCCATTTGGTTTGATCCAAACTTTACAATTTCTTGTCCATGTTGCCTGTATCTTATTTTGTCTTTCAGCATCTGTGCTTGCCGTGCTATTTCAGCATTAGTCTTTGTTAAATGTTCATTTAGGTAAACTTCTGTTCACCGTAGCTTTCTGGCCTGCCTCAGTATGTCATTCTTTACCCTTCTGTTCACAAAGCGCATCACAATTGATTTCTTTGTTTTATTATCTTTTCTGGGTAAAGTATGACAGGCTGAAATTGCATTTACTTCAACCTTTATATTTCTGCTTTCAAGGAACTGAAGCACCTGGTTTTCCAGGGAGACTGATTCACTCAGGGGAGCCTCCTCACCTCTCATTCCTGCTGTAACACTGGCATATGATTGGTATTTAATGTCTCGTCCACTTATAATTAGATCATCCATATGAGAATATTGTTCAAGATCCTCGATGCATCGCTCCAAGTCTGCAATTTTTTTGTCTTTTTCCTTAATTGTTAATTTTAATTCTCGAACAGCTTCCATTAGCCTTAATACTTTAAGCTCTTGACTGGCCACTTTGGTCAATTCTTCTGACAAGAAGTTAAGAGATTTTTTGATCTCTTCCATTTCCTCCTTCTTTGGTGGCATTTTTACTGACCTGTTGATAGTAAAACAATCTCTGCTGGTGTCGCCGGTATCCGAGCCAACCGACCTCGAATCCAGCTGGGGCCTCAGCTAGCCCCTTCCGCTGTTAGTCCCGCTGCTTACCGCCACTAAAATTGAGCTCCTGTCCAGCCGGGGTGCCGGCAGCTCCTCCACCGAACCCCGCCGCCCACCGCCGCTGTAGTTGAGCGGCGGTGAGCAGGATCCTGCTCCTGTCCAGCTGGGGTCCCGGTAGTTCCTCCACTGAGCCCCACCACCTACCGCCATCTTCCTCAGTAGTTCCTCCATTGAGCCCCACCACTGTAACTGGGCTCTGATTCCGGCTCTTATCCAGCTGGGGCCCTGGCTGCTCCTCCACTGGTCCCCGCCTCCTACCGCCGCTGTACTTGAACTCCGATCCTGCTCCCGTCCAACTGCTGCCTCGGTTAGTTCCTCTGGCGAGCCCCAATCACAAGATTCTAAGAATCTGCGTGAGACGCTCAGCCGTCATCTACCGGGTCGATGCTGGGTCAGTGAGACGAACCGGGGACAGAGTCGCTCCTTTCTATCGGTGTTAGGTGCTACGACTAGCTATGGCATTAGCTATGGTGTTAGCTATAGCAATAGCGTTAGCTTAGCAAACGCTTCAGGTAAAGCATAGCAGCGAACCACGAAGAGAAACGCTAATCAGTTTACTCACGAATGAGAGCAGTCCCAAAACAATGACGACAGCCATGGGCCAGGAGGACTCTCCACCCTGCTACCAGCTCTCTGGTCTCCTATATGCTGATGAACCCCAGACAGAGTATGATAATCCTGATGTGATTTTACATGTCGTTTTGTATATATGTTTGGAGTATTTCTTCCTTTAGTTTTTGTTTAAACTGTCCAAGCGTTGTACATGATTTTAATTCAGGTCCAAAAGCGTTCCACAGTCTGACTCCTTGCACTGAGACACAGTGTTGTTTGGTGGTAGTTCTCACTGAAGGTTTTTGAAATATACATGTTCCTCTGAAATGATATTGTTTCTCCCTTACTTGGAACAACTGAGGCCAACCGGAGATCTGCAGCACTACAGTATCGCTACGTCTAGGCAGGATTCTGACTTAGAGGTGTTCAGTCATAATCCCATAGATGGTAGCTTTGCACCAGTGGACAACAATGGACAGGAAACAGATTCTAGCATTGGTAGCAGCTCTGGATGCAAAATATGATGACATGGCAAACGGGAGTCTGGGTACAGACTGTACCAGTGTCCAATGTCCCTCCCTTCCTTAATTCTGATTGGCTGCTTCGAAAGATCTGACATTGATGAGCTCAGCTGTAGTCTGAACTTTTTTCAGCCCTGATCGCCACAGCAAAAAGCAGCCACTGCAGAGAGCGTTTCAGCGCCGAGGGTGCTCAGTGCTGGACTACATGGAGAATGAACAGAAAATAGTCACCCACAACGGAAAGAAAACACGTTTGGTGGACACGCAGCCTTACAGTAGGCTGTTAATTACACAAGCAGAAGTAACAGGAGTAACAGTGTGTGTGTGTGGGGGTGCCCTCACTTCAGGTCAGAGCAACAGTGCCTCAAAATGTCTCTGCACGTCCCTGGAGTGCAGTTTTCTCCACGTTTTTCATAGTTAACATTAGCCTCTGGATGGAGCCTGCCTGCTGTGGCGGACCTTCCCCTCCAGCTTCACCTACAGGAATATAACAGACTAGAGTGCTCACATCCTAATTTTAATGGTGAGTGGGCTTTTATTGAATGATATCATTGACCACCTGCCGATTTTTGTTGTCTATCAATGTGATTACAGGAAGAAAAAGTATACCAAAAATATTAAATATAAAAGAATAAGAACTGAAGAATATGTATTTAGTGGCAAAGGAATTATTAATGCAAGACTGGAAGATAGTTTGTTACAAAAGTGATATTCCGGCGCCACACGAGTAGGCTGCTTTTGCAACAGCGGATCAATTTCTGCCTATTTCTGTTACTATCTGGCTCTCTTGCCAATCTTTATGATACTGCGTCACCTTTATTCCATCCGAACACGTAGATCGACCAAATGTCTCCTGAGTCAGCGGACGGAGCCACTGTTTCTGGCAGGAGGCAGTATAACAGGGACCAACTGTTAGCACTCAACCGGCCCATGATGCTAACGAAAAAACTCGACATACCGGGAGAATTAAGACGAAAACGACGTGGGCGTCATGCTGGTGTAAGACAGCGGGCAAGGAATATAAGGTACAGACCCGCCCTCCCATCTGTCATTATGGGGAATGTACGATCGATACTCGGAAAGACAGATGAACTAGGGGCTATCTCCCGCTACGATAGCATATACCGGGAGTGTAGCCTGTTCCTATTCTCAGAGACGTGGCTAACAGGACTAGCAGCAGATGCTAACATTGAACTGGAGGGTTTCCACGCAATACGGGCAGACCGAACACCAGACAGTGGAAAGGCAAGGGGCGGAGGGGTGATGATGTACGTCAATAACAACTGGTGCAGACCGGGACATATCACGGTGAAGGAACAGCACTGTAACAAAGACATCGAGTTGCTAGCTGTTAGCATGCGGCCTACCTATCTCCCGAGGGAATACTCACACGTGATCTGCATTGTTATTTATGCAAATCCGACGGCGAACGCTGGGACAGTGCGTGATGTCATCCACTCAGTAACTGGCAGGCTGCAGACAGAACACCCAGATGCTCTTCTCCTCATCTCAGGCGATTTCAACCATATTTCACTGTCTCCCATTCTACCCACGTTTACCCAGTATGTCACATGCCACAATAGAGACAATAAAACACTGGACTTATTCTACGCAAACACTAAGGAGGCGTACACCTCATCACAACTCCTCCCACTTGGGAGATCGGATCACAACTTGGTTCATCTCCTGCCGGTGTACAAACCCCTAGTGCACAGACAACCTCCGGTCAAGCGCACAGTGAAGTTATGGTCTGAGGGGGCAGGGAGTGGGCGAACAATCTGAACCTGTTTTTTAATAGATTTGACCAACCGCCCTCCCCCCTGACTGCACAACAACCACTGCTGCCTCTAAAGACATCAAGTCCTGCTGCCCACACCCCACTCCACCAACACCCCCCTCACTCCCAACACACAGCCCCCCAACATGACCCTCACTAAAACCCAGGTGAGGGCGGAGCTGAGAAAGATCAAGGCAAGGAAGGCGTCTGGACCGGACGGCATCAGCGCAAAGCTCCTCAAGTCCTGTGCAGATCAGCTGTGTGGGATTGTGGAGTACATCTTCAACCTGAGCCTGAAGCTGGGGAGGGTACCACAGTTGTGGAAAACATCTTGTGTGGTACCTGTACCAAAGATCTCCCGCCCCAAAGACCTGAACAGCTACAGATCAGTGGCCCTGACGTCCCACATGATGAAGACCCTGGAGAGACTGCTCCATGCTCACCTCCGCCACTGGTGGGACCAGCGATGGATCCACTCCAGTTCGCCTACCAGCATGGCATTGGGGTGGAGGATGCAGTGATCTTCCTCCTTCACCGTTCTCTGTCCCACCTGGAGAAGACCGGGAATGCAGTGAGGATCATGTTCTTTGACTTCTCCAGTGCTTTCAACACCATCCAACCGATGATCCTGAAGGACAAGCTGCTGTGCGCAGGGGTGGACCAGCACCTGTCATCATGGATCCTGGACTACCTCACTAACCGCCCACAGTTTGTGAGAACCCGGGACTGTGTGTCCGACACGATCATCGGTAGCACGGGGGCCCCACAGGGAATGGTTTTGGCTCCCTTCCTGTTCACCCTTTATACTGCGGACTTCTCACACAACACAGCACACTGCAAGCTACACAAGTTCTCTGACGATTCTGCAATCATTGGCCTCATCTCCAACGGAGATGAAGCTGAGTACAGAGGACTTATCCAGGACTTCGTGGACTGGTGCCATAGGAACTGCCTCCAGATCAACGCAAGGAAAACTAAGGAGTTGGTGGTGGACTGCCGCAGGCAAGGACAACCCGTCACAGCACCAGTAAACATACAGGGAACCGACATCGAGATGGTGACATCCTAAAAGTACCTGGGTGTTCATTTGAACAATAAACTAGACTGGTCACACAATACCGACGCACTCTACAAGAAGGGACAGCGCAGGCTGTTCCTACTGAGGAGACTCAGGTCTTTTGGTGTACAAGGGGTGCTGCTGAAGACATTCTACGACACAGTGGTGGCATCAGCCATCACTTTTGGAGTGGTCTGCTGGGGCAGTGGCATTACAGCAGCCGATAGAAAGAGACTGAACAAACTGATCAAGAAAGCTAGCTCTGTCCTGGGGCAGCGCCCTGACCCAGTGGAGGAGATAGGAGAGAGAAGGATGGCGGCTAAACGGTCATCTCTGCTGGAGTCCGAGTCCCACCCTATGCAGGACATACTGAACGCACTGAGGAGCTCATTTAACAGCAGACTACATCATCCTAGGTGCACAACCGAGAGGTTTCGCAGGTCCTTCCTACCGACTGCTGTCAGACTGTATAACCTAAGCAGGGCTGCTCGCAGAGATACCAAAAAAACGTGACAAACTAATAGTATTGAATGCAAAAGACGCAAAAGACTTACACAATGGTCCCCTCCAGTATATACAACTAGGACAGTATTGGTCGCTATGGAGGGTGACAATATGTATGGGTACATATTCCTACTATGTAGGATAACTAAGTAGACGGTTATGCTGTTTGTTCCATCTTGCTACAATGCTCCACACTTTGTGTATATATTTATATATTTTTGGGTATGTATGTATATCCACTGCTCTTATTTATATCTGCCATATCTTCTTAATTATTGCTCTGAGAGTTGCTATCCCTGTGCTGTTGCAATCCTGGAATTTCCCCATTGTGGGACTAATAAAGGCTTATCTTATCTTATAAATAAAGCATATGATAAAATTTTACAAATATTTTAATCATTGTACAATAAAAACTGTATTATAAAATAACACAGTGACAGACAACAAAATAAAAATATTCCATGGGTCACCAAGGGCTTACTAAATGCATGTAAAAAGAATACATTATATAAACAATTCATTAAGTGTAGAATGGTAGAGGCTGAGATCAAATATAAAAGATATAAAAACAAGCTTACTAATATAATGAGGACTTGTAAGAAAGAATTCTACAATAGAATAAGATAAGATAAGATAAGATAAGATAAGCCTTTATTAGTCCCACAACGGGGAAATTCCAGGATTGCAACAGCACAGGGATAGCAACACTCAGAGCAACAATCAGAAGGCAAGAAAAAAAAAACAAAAACAAAAAACAAACAAGCAAGCAAGAGCAGCTAATATACATATGTACATATTACTATAAAATATATATATACACACACACACACACAGACACACAGTGCAGAGCATTGTAGCTGGATGGAATAAATATATGAATATATGAACACACAGTGCAGAGCATTGTAGCTAGATGGAATAAATATGCAAGTATATAAACACACAGTGCGGAGCAATGTAGCTAGATGGAATAATATGTAGATATATAAAAACACAGTGCGGAGCATTGTAGCTAGATGGAATAAATATATAGATATATAAATATAAACACACCCAGTGCTGAGCATTGTAGCTAGATGGAATAAATATATAGATATATAAATATAAACACACCCAGTGCAGAGCATTGTAGCTAGATGGAATAAATATGTAAATATATAAACACACACAGTGCAGAGCATTGTTGCTAGGTGGGATGAAACAGCATAACCGTCTATTTAGTTATCCTACATGGTATGATTATGTGCCCATACATATTCTCACCCTCCATAGCGACCGGTATGTTCCTAGTTGTATGCCGGAGAGGACCATTGTGTAAGTCTATTGCATCTTTTGCATTCAAAAAAAACTATTAGTTTGTTACGTCTTTTTGCTATCTCTGCGAGCAGCCCTGCTTAGGTTGTACAGTCTGACAGCCGCTGGTAGGAAGGACCTACGAAACCTCTCGGTTGTGCACCTGGGATGATGTAGTCTGCTGCTAAATGAGCTCCTCAGTGCATCCAGTATGTCCTGCATAGGGTGGAACTCGGACTCCAGCAGAGATGACAGTTTAGCCACCGTCCTTCTCTCTCCTATCTCCTCCATCGGATCAAGGCGTTGCCCCAGGACAGAGCTAGCTTTCTTAATCAGTTTGTTCAGTCTCTTCCTATCGGCTGCAGTAATGCCACTGCCCCAGCAGACCACTCCAAAAGTGATGGCTGATGCCACCACCGTGTCATAGAATGACTTCAGCAGCGCCCCTTGTACACCAAAAGACCTGAGTCTCCTCAGCAGGAACAGCCTGCGCTGTCCCTTCTTGTAGAGTGCGTCAGTGTTGTGTGACCAGTCTAGTTTATTGTTCAGATGAATACCCAGGTACTTGTAGGATGTCACCATCTCGATGTCTGTTCCCTGTATATTTACTGGTGCTGTGAGGGGCTGCCCATGCCTGCGGCAGTCCACCACCAGCTCCTTAGTTTTCCTCGCGTTGATCTGGAGGCAGTTCCGATGGCACCAGTCCACAAAGTCCTGGATAAGCCCTCTGTACTCAGCTTCATCTCCGCTGGAGATGAGACCAACGATCGCAGAGTCATCAGAGAACTTCTGTAGATGGCAATGTGTTGTGTTGTGTGAGAAGTCCGCAGTATAAAGAGTGAACAGGAAGGGAGCCAGCACCGTTCCCTGGGGGGGCCCCCGTGCTACTGATGATCGTGTCGGAAACACAGTCCCGGGTTCTCACAAACTGAGGCCGGTTCGTGAGGTAGTCCAGGATCCATGATGACAGGTGCTGGTCCACCCCTGCGCGCAGCAGCTTGTCCTTCAGGATCATCGGTTGGATGGTGTTGAAAGCACTGGAGAAGTCAAAGAACATGATCCTCACCATATTCCCGGGCTTCTCCAGGTGGGACAGAGAACGGTGAAGGAGGAAGATCACCGCATCCTCCACCCCAATGCCATGCTGGTAGGCGAACTGGAGTGGATCCATCGCTGGTTCCACCAGGGGGCGGAGATGAGCAAGGAGCAGTCTCTCCAGGGTCTTCATCAAGTGGGACGTCAAGGCCACCGGTCTGAAGCTGTTCAGGTCTTTGGGGTGGGAAGTTTTGGTACAGGTACCACACAAGATGTTTTCCACAGCTGTGGTACCCTCCCCAGTTTCAGGCTCATGTTGAAGATATACGTCACAATCCCACACAGCTGGTCTGCACAGGACTTGAGGAGCTTTGCGCTGATGCCGTCCAGTCCCGACGCCTTCCTCGCCTTGATCTTCCTCAGCTCCGTCCTCACCTGGGTCTTGGTCAGGGTCAGGATGGGGGGCTGTGTGTTGGGAGTGGGGGGGGGTGTCGGTGGAGTGGGGAGTGGGTAGCAGGACTTGATTTCTTAGAGGCAGCAGTGGTTGTTGTGCAGACAGGGGGGAGGGCGGTTGGTCAAATCTATTGAAAAACAGATTCAGGTTGTTCGCCCACTCCCTGCCCCCCGTGGCCTGGGGGGAGGTATTCTGGAGCCCCGAGATGGTTTTGAGGTTTCTCCAGACCCCGCTGATGTCGCTCTGTTGCAGCTTGTCCTCCATCTTCTTCCTGAAGCTGTCCTTGCCTTCTCTGATCTTTCTCCTCAGCTCCCTCTGTACGGACTTCAGCATCTCCCTGTTCCCCGACCTGAAGATCCTCTTCTTCTCTCTCAGAAGTGTCTTTATCTCAGGGTTGATCCAGAGTTTGTTGTTTGAGTGACGCCGTATGGTCTTGGTGGGAACGGATTTGTCCACACAGAAGCGAGGTAGCCCGTGAAGGTGTGAATGAGGCCATCGATGTCCTCACCATGTGGATCGCAGAGCTGCTTCCAGGCAGTGGCTTCAAAACAGTCCTTTAGAGTGTCCATTGTCTCCTCAGACCATAACTCCACAGTGTGCATGCCGGAGGTTGTCTGTGCACTAGGGGTTTGTACACCGGTCGGAGATGAACCAAGTTGTGATCCGATCTCCCAAGTGGGGGAGTTGTGATGAGGTGTACGCCTCCTTAGTGTTTGCGTAGAACAAATCCAGTGTTTTATTGTCTCTAGTGTGGCATGTGACATACTGGGTGAAAGTGGGCAGAATGGGAGACAGTGAAACGTGGTTGAAATCGCCTGAGATGAGGAGAAGAGCATCTGGGTGTTCTGTCTGCAGCCTGCTGGTTACTGAATGGATGACGTCACGCGCTGTCCCAGCGTTCGCCGTCGGATTTGCATAAACAACAATGCAGATCACGTATGAGTGTTCTCTCGGGAGATATGTAGGCCTCATGCTAACAGCTAGCAACTCAATGTCTTTGCTGCAGTGTCGTTGTTTAACAGTGATATGTCCCGGTCTGCACCAGTTGTTGTTAACATACATTATCACTCCACCGCCCCTAGTTTTTGCCACTCTCTGGTGTTCGGTCAGCTCGTATCATGTGAAAACCCTCCAGCTCAATTGTTAGCATCTGCTGCTAGTTCAGTTAGCCACGTCTCAGTAAACAAAAGGAGAGAGCACTCCCGTAAGTGCTATCATAACGGGAGATAGCCGCTAGCTCATCTAACTTTCCCAGTATCGACCGTACATTTCCCATGACAACAGATGGGAAGGGGAGGTCTGTACCTTATATTTTTTGTCCTCCGCCGTACTCCAGCCCGGCAGCCGCGGCGTTTTCCGCCTCAGTCTTCTTGGTATGTCGAGTTTTTCCAGTGGGACCGGGTGGCGGTTAAATGCTAGCAGCTCTTCCCTGTTGTATCGTATCCTGCTATAAACAGTGGCTCCGTCCACCGGCTCAGGAGACATTTGGGACGATCTGTGTGTCCGTGATATAAGTGGGGTGAAAAAAAAAAAGTGATCAAAAGAGAGAGGAAGGGAAAAAAAACTCGGAATCGAGCCGCTGTTGCAAAAGGCAGCCGACTGGTGTGGCGCCGAGAGGAGAGTCCATACAATAGCATACAATTATGCTATTGAATATTAGAGAATAATAAGAATAACTTCAGAGGAATATGGCAAGTGCTAAATAGGATTATTAGTAACCGATCAAAGAATGCTAATTATCCAGAATATTTTATTGAAAATGACAATTTGATAAATAATATGGAGGATGTGGTTAGTGGTTTCAATAAATATTTTGTAAACGTCGGTCCTGAATTAGCAAAATCAATAGTGAACCCAGAAACAAATGATAGTGGTTCTGTAAATGAAATAGAAGATAGAAATCCAAACACAATCTTTTTGGGTGCCGTTACTGAAAAGGAAATTATCGAGACTGTGAGTAAATTTAAGAACAAAAAATCAACTGACTGGAATGAAACTGACATGACAATAGTGAAAAAAGTAATTGAAGGAATTGTTAAACCCCTCACCCACATCTGTAACCTGTCATTTCGAACTGGTAAAGTTCCAAACAAAATGAAAATAGCAAAAGTAATACCACTATACAAAGCAGGAGACAGTCATCATTTCACAAATTACAGGCCGGTCTCTTTACTCTCACAATTCTCCAAAATACTTGAAAAAATCTTCACGAAGAGACTGGATGATTTCATTAAAAAAACAGCCTCCTTACAGTCAGTATGGTTTTAAAGCAGACAAATCTACATCTTTGGCACTGATCAAACTCATAGAAGAAATTACTTGTTGTACAGATTTAAAAAGAAGTTTGCTGTAGGAGTATTTATAGATTTAAAGAAAGCTTTTGACACCATAGACCACAGAATTTTACTGAGGAAATTGGAAAGGTATGGGATAAGAGGGGTCGGACTGAGTTGGGTGGAAAGTTATTTAAGTAACAGACAACAATTTGTACAAATTGCTAAGCACAGATCACCCTGCATGAACATCTCTCGTGGTGTGCCCCAGGGGTCAGTTTTGGGACCCAAACTTTTTATCTTATATATAAATGACATATGCCAAGTATCAAAAATTCTGAAATTTATTTTGTTTGCAGATGACACAAATTGTCATGAGCTCCCTGCGCGCTCTTCCATTAGCACACGGTGGAGAGAAGGAAGAATGAGGATTTAAATGCAGGCGTTCACCACACGCACATTTATTGACAACCAGTGTAGAGATACAGACAACAAATGAATAGTGATACAAAATGGCTGCACTCGGGAAAGCAGGGAAGACAGCGGGTAGCTCTACAAACTTGAGGGGAACATAAACTGGGCACAGCCTAAGTGTAACAATAGTGCAGTGGAGAGAAAACACTGCTAGAGGCGAAACAGGATTTAACCGGGAAAGAACGCTTCTGGCACAACCTAAAGGCAACACAAGGGAATGCAAACAGTTTACTCACAAGTTGGAGCAGTCCCAAAAAGTCCAGTACTCCTAGCGAGCGCAAATAATAGTCCTTCTAGACGTGGCGATCACTCCGTGGTGAGCAGAGGTGAATCACTCAATGAACCAGCGGTGTTTGTCCAGCTGAAGGCTGCCTTTATACAAACACCGCCGGCCTCACAAATAGGCAGCACCTGGATGAGGATAATTACCGGGATGGGGAGCACCTGGTGGAATTACTGAGAGCGAGGGGGCATGGTAGGATCGGCAGACTGTCAGCAGCGTGGGAAAAAGATCAGAGGCTGGCTAACGGCTGCCGGTCAAGCAGTGGCTAAGGATAGGGAAAAATACAAACGGCGAAGCCAAACCCACAAAGAGATCAGGACCGAGCCGGGGAAAGCCAAGCTAGATCTGCCCATGACAGAGCCCCCCCTTTAAGGGGTGGATTCCCAGAAACCCACAGTAACATCACCCCCCCCCCCCAAAAGAAGCAACAACAACACACAATATGAAGTCGGGTGGGAGGTTGGAGGAAACAGGAAGGAGGGAACGCAATACCCCTCCCAGGGTCCATGATAAACCTCCCCCAAGGCCACAGACGTTGGAGCGCAGGAGGCCTCCCAGAGTCCCAGGCCCAGCAGAAGGTCCGGTTAACGGCGTCCGGCAGCCTGCCGGGAAACATGGGCCACCTGACCCAGGGAGTCAACTCTTCTGGCAGGGGGCCAATGTTGCTCAGTCACCAGAACTGAAGGGGTGAAACAGGAGGTGGCCTGCCACTGGAAGGCCCATTGGTGGGCAACGGGACCGGGGACAGGAGACCTTCACAGCATAAAGCAGGGGTAAGGGAACCATGGCATCCTCAGGGAGGTCCATAGCGCCTTCAGTGGCCCCCGACAAGGCCGGCTCCGCTGCACCTACAATGAACTCCAGCGGGAGCCTTATGGTGGCACCCAACCAGGCTGGCTCCACTGCACACATGATGGACTCCAGCGAGAGCCTCGCTGCACCCGTGGTGACCTCTGGCTGAAGCTCAACTACACCCACGATGGCCCCCAACTGGGCCGACTCTGCTGCACCCACGATGGACTCCAGCGAGAGCCTCGCTGCACCCGTGGTGACCTCTGGCTGAAGCTCAACTACACCCAAAATGTCCCCCAACTGGGTCGGCTCTGCTGCACCCACGATGGACTCCAGTGGGAGCCTAACTGCACCTGTGGTGACCTCTGGCCGAGACACAACTACACCCATGACGGCCCCCATCTGGGCAGGCTCCGCTGCACCCACGATGGTCCCAGTCAGGGACGTGGCTGCACCCACGCTGTGACCCCCATCAGGGGCCTCATTGCTCCCGTGGTGACCTCCCCAGCGAGGGGGGTGGTGCTCCTAGCGCCTCCTGGCCCTGGACCCCAATCCCCGGTGGCTTTCGATGACTTGGAGTGTGCAGCCTCCATTGTCATGTCCTGTGCCCCCGCTGACCTCCTCTGGGACCGCCAACCTCTCCTCATCGGTTGGCAACCCGGCAGCAGCAGAGCCCAGCGAGGGAAGTCCAGGTGCAGCAAGGACCTGCACCCAGCTCTCCTCCCCAAGAGCCAGACAAGATCCTTCAATTACTGATAAATGAACTACAGGAGAGATTACTTGCCTGTGCTCAAACTCTACCGCCGTCCAGGACTTCGACGCTGTCGACGGTGATGGTTCTGATCCCGTCAGCTGGGGGTCAAGTCCAAGGGGTGGCTCTGCTGCGGCGGTCCCTGCAGCAGGCGTGATGGTGACAGCAGTCCTATTAACCTCCTACAGCAGCTCTAACGCAGGGAATTCCACTGACGTGGCTGCAGGGGGACCTCTCCGTGCTGGCTACAGGGAGGGAACGTCCGGAGCCACTGGCTCCGCCACCATCTGGCGGCTTGGTTCCCAAGACCGGCAGGCACTCAGGAATGAGGGGATTAGACACAGAGGGAGTAGGGAATGAGTTCACAGCTGCAGCTGGAGGAGAGGACCCTGCGGACTGCTGAAACTGGGCCTCACCCTCGGGAGACAGACAAGGTTTAGAATAATTAAGTTCAATTAGATCACAGGTGTCAAACTCATTCCATGGAGGGCCAAGACCCTGCAGGTTTTACCTCCACCCAGTGTCTTCAACAGGTGATTTCTCTGAATTTCTTCCCACTGATTGCTGATCAGTGAAAACACCTGCTGAAGAGACTGGATGGAAGTAAATCCTGCAGGGTCTTGGCCCTCCATGGAATGAGTTTGACACCCCTGAATTAGATGAAAGGACTCTTGCCTGTCATCCCGGTGTGTGACGTTTACAGCTGTAGCTGACTGGCCGTCACCGCTCTCTATATTCACGGCCATACTGGTCCTGTCCAACGGTGACCGGGAAGCACGATCCGGCGCCGGTGACTCCTCACACTCAAAAATCATAGGGGGAGATGTAACGGAGTTGAAAATGCACCTTAAACATTCCTTTTCTCAGTCATGTTTTCCTTTATATTATTGTGAATTTTATTTACTTGAGTGCTTTTATTTTGGCGGTACACTGCCCACATCCGCTCTTCCTGTACCTCCGAGGCTCCGGTAGTTTCTCCTTTCCCACGCAGTACCGCGTTGCTTTGCTGGGGGAGCCTGTGTGGGATCGAGGTGCAGACGAAGAGTGATGTATATTGTTTTATTTCTCCAACAGGAGTAAATAAATTGTGGGAAACATCAGTCTGGTGTCATCGTGATCACTATGCCGCCCACACGTATACGCTAGTGTCCCCGACCACAGCCGTTTAAGGGTGCCCAAAAAGGGGACCCGTTACACTGGTGACGTGACCCTTGGATCTTCAGATCAGCTCGACGCCGGTCACCGTGGATGCTGCATTACCTACTTAGGTCTATGCTGGGATATATATGTGGTCAGACATATAAAGGACTGTTGAAACGCATTTTAACTGATTACCCACAGTACATTTATGGTATTTGAAGTCGTGGTAATTGTGATCCTGTACTGTAATTTATGTCACTTTACTTTGGAGTTATTCACAACACAAGTACATTTCACTGTGTAAAGTAGTTCTATCAACCAAAAAAAAAAAAAGACATGGATAATTATACAACACCTGTTTTGTCAAAAGGAAGAGCTGTTTGGCGCAGTGATATTGCTAATAGTAGAGATGTGGGACATCCCAAATTCATGAACAGTGGTGGGGATACAGGGTTAGGTCAGAGCCCAGGTTGTATTCCTGTTGGTGAGTTCATGGGTGAAGGTCCTCATGTTTCCACACCCTGCAGTAATGTTGATGCCATTGAACAACTTACAGATATGGTGGGGCAGCTTGGTGCTCAAATTGGTGAGTCTATAGTTGCTAAGTTAATGTCTGCTGGTGTTGTGAATATGACCAATGACAACCAGACTTCTCCTACTGATCGAGCTGCACATTGTGAAGTTACCAAATATCACCCTCCACACGTGACTGTCCATGTTAAGTCAGACAGAGAACTACCCACATTTAGAGGTGACAGTACTGACAAATATTCAGTTCAGGACTGGATTGACTTGTCTAAGACTGACCTTAAGAAGAGAGAGATTCCTGTGTGTGAGCAAGCAGGAGAAATAATGAGTCATTTACTGGGCAAAGCCAGAGATGTTGTGAAATCAGAATCAGAATCAGAATCAGGTTTATTGCCATTGTTCATGTAGTACACAAAATAGGAATTTGTCTCGGTGCAATGCTGCAACATTAAACATGATAAAATAAAAGAAATAAACTATACATGCAATAAAGTGTAGAATAAGAGTAAGTGATACTGGTCAGCAGTTAAAATATATTAGCGAGCAGCAGATACTGTGGAGAACTATATAGTGCAGTCGGAAAGTTGCTCTGCGTAGTGACCTAGAGCTAGATGCTAAAAAGAAACCTGAGATAATCTATGATGTTCTTCTCCATTACTTTTGTGATGCCTCCTCATGTCTTCCGCTCGCAGATTTTTATGCAACCCTGCCTAAGCACAGAGAAAACCCAGTGGACTACTGGATAAGGCTGAACAAAGCAGCAGACCTGGCTCTCAAGGGCCTGCGTAGACAAGGCAAGCAGACTGAGGACATGAGCAAAGAGGTTGCTATCACGTTCGTCAAAAATTGTCCTGATCCTGATCTGTCTTGCACCTTGAAGTGGAAACCACCTCATGAATGGACCTCACGTGATGTTCAGTTGAGAATTGACGATTATCAGAGAGAGGTTAGAGCTAGTGCCAGAGCACCTGATGGTCCACAGCTAATGAGTCACACAGCTACTGTAACATCTGACAAACCCAGGTCGCCATCTTCAGCCATGACCATGCCAGAACAGTGCCACACCCCAGTCATTCCCTCTTCACTTTCTCAAACCCGACAGTTTACATGTCAGGGTCCCTCTCCATTCCCCATCTCTGCCCTACCCCAAATCCCCTCAACTCAGATTGTGCTAGTGTGCCAGTTGTTGCTCAAAATCTCCAACAGTCAGAGGAGAGGCTCCTTGGTCGCATGGTTAATATGCTTCAGGAAATGATGGAGAAGTTGCAGCAGTGTACAATTCCTCACCCGACTGAGAGCAACAGATTTAAACATGCCCCTCGTCAGAGACGCCCCAGAGAAGCAACTTGTAAGGTCTGTAATGACACACGTCACTTCACCATTTCACATTGCATGTCTGAGAAACTGTGTTTTACCTGTCTTTCTCCTGGTCATACCAGACTGGCCTGTCCCAACAACAACTGTCAGCCTCCTTCTCAGTCTCAGGGAAACTGACCTGTACTTGGAGGGAGGCAGTGCAGGTCTCACCTCAAGCTCCCACTGCAGTGACACATCTGATGCTGAGTCGATTTTTGCATCGGTGAGAAGCTCATGCTATGATGTAGTTGTTGTGTATCAGAACATTCACATAATTGGCAATAGTTCCAGCCTCTTCTACACACCAGTGGCTTTTGGTGGTGCAGTGATAACTGATGGCATGCTGGACAGTGGCTCCATGGCCTGCAGTATCAACGAGGATGCAGAGAAGAAACTGAGAACTGCTGGAGTGATAACAAATCAGAACCAGATTGAAGTGAATGTAATACTGGTTGGGTGTGGTGGACAGCGTGTCAGGCCAAAGAGTGCTTTTGACATTGTGATGGAGGTGTATGGTTGTAAAATGCTAGTCCCCACTCTGGTTGTCTGTGGTCAGCATGAGGAGTTGATTATTGGTACCAGTGTCATAAAGCACATCCTACACCATTCAAAACAATGCAAGTCCTATTGGAAAACAGTGTCTGGCCCCTGCCCAACTGCAGAACCAGAAGCTAAGCAGTTCTTGTCTATGCTCACTGGTTTGAACCCCTGGAAAGGAAATGACATTCCTGACAAAGTTGGTACTGTCAGATGTAACTCAGCCACCTACCTTGAACCTGGGCGTGAGTACCTTGCTTGGGGTAAATTGCCGAAAGAAACTGTTGTATCTCCAGGCAGTACAGTCATGACAGAGCCCACATCTTCTCGTTCAGCTCCTAGGGGTGTCCTAGTAGCTAAGATTGTAACTCCTATGTGGGGTGACAGGTGGGTCCCGCTCAAACTCATCAACACATCCAACAAGCCTGTGTTGTTACGGCACAATGCAAAGCTAGCTGACATCTACACATGTGTAGCCCTTGAAGACATGGAAGCAGCTGAGCAGTCTAGTGTACCAGTGACCTGCTACACACAGTCTACAACGGCATGTGATGCCGGTATGGAGTCTGTAAAAGAAAAACTCAAGTCAGTGGGGCTTTGTGACATAGACATTAATTCATGCCAAGTGTCAGAGGACTGCAAAAAGAGAATGGCTGACTTGGTACTTCAGTACGAGGATGTCTTTTCACGCCACCACCTAGACTGTGGAGAAGCTAAGGGCTTTGTATACCGCATACATTTATCTGATAATAAACCATTCAGACTCCCATACAGGCGTGTACCCCCTAGTCAGTATCAGAAATTAAGCCAGGTGCTGAATGAAATGGAGGAAAAAGACATTATCAGGAAATCGACTAGCGATTATGCATCTCCCTTGGTTCTTGTGTGGAAAAAGAATGGTGACCTCCGCATCTGCACGGATTTTCGCTGGCTGAATAAGAGGACTCTGAAAGACGCTCACCCTCTCCCTCACCAGGAAGATTGTCTGGCAGCACTGGGAGGTAACTGCCTCTTCAGCACAGTGGATTTAACGTCCGGCTTCTACAACATGCCGCTTCATGAGGATGACAGGAAGTATTCTGCTTTTACCACTCCGATGGGCTTGTATGAGTACAATCGCCTGCCCCAGGGATTATGCAATAGTCCTGCTAGTTTTATGCGCATGATGACTGCCATTTTTGGTGACCAGAATTACTTGACTTTGTTGTGCTATTTGGATGATCTGCTGATTTTTGCATCTGATGAGGAGAGTGTATTGCAGTGCCTTGAGATGCTGTTCAGCAGGCTGCGTAGGCACAACTTGAAGTTGGCACCCAAAAACTGTTTTTTCCTCAGGAGATCTGTGAGGTTTCTTGGTCACGTAATTGATGAGAATGGTGTTTCAACCGACACAAGTAAAGTTGAAAACATCGCAAAAATGACATGTGCTGACCTTATGGACACTGATGGTGTGACACCGTCCCAAAAAAGACTTAGATCCTTCTTAGGGATGGTTAATTACTATCAGCATTTTGTGCCAGGATATTCTGCCATTGCCAAGCCATTGTTCAGCCTGTTGAAAGGTGGAAAATTTAAAGGCAGATGTAAGAAAACCAAGGTGGCTTGCAGAAAGCTTTGTGTTTCTGACTGGACCCAAGAGCACATACATGCCTTTGAAAGTCTCAAATCTGCACTTGTTAACACTGTGGTCTTGGCTCATCCTAACTTTGACCGTCCCTTCATGCTTTCAACTGATGCATCTCTGGATGGGATAGGTGCCGTTCTGTCCCAAGTCCAGGAAGAAAGAAAGTCATGCCAGACCTATTGCTTTTGCCAGTAAGTCACTGACACAGTCTCAGAAAAACTATCCAGCGCACCGACTGGAATTTCTGGCTTTGAAATGGTCCATCACTGACAAGTTTAGTCATTGGCTAAAGGGTCACAAATTCACTGTTTGGACTGACAACAATCCTTTGACTCACATATTGACAACGCCCAAGTTAGACTGTTGTGAGCAACGCTGGGTAGCCAAGTTGGCTGCGTATGGCTTTGACATAAAGTATGTTCCAGGGCGGCAGAACATTGTGGCTGATGCATTAAGCCGTGTGCCTTTTGTCAAGGAAAATATTGGTCACAGACTGTTCAATGAGCCATATGTGAAACTCCTCAGTGAAGTCAAAAATGTGTCTACTGCCTCTGTTCAGGATGCTTTTCGTTCATCCAGTGGTCACGTGGATGCGATGTGTGACAATGCTCATACCACCCGGGTACACACTCAGATTGTGAATTCAGAAGAAGTGTCTGCTGTGATGCAGTCACACATTGAGTGGGATGCTGGTCCGAGGGCCAGGGCAATTGAAGCTTTGCAGTTTTTGCCCCAGTTAGTCCCACCAGGTCAAGACCCGTTGCCTGCCTATTCTGAAAAGGCTTTGCGTGACAAACAGTTGGAGGATGGAACTCTTTCTCGCGTCCTGTTTTATGTTGAAAGACATCGGAGACCCTCAAGGAGAGAAGGGGTGAAAGAATCATTTTCAGTGATTAAATATCTGAAACACTGGGATAAGCTATCTGTGAGCAATGGTGTTCTGTACAGAGTTTCAAGAGACCAGAGAACCAAGTCCAAACGGCTTCAGTATGTTGTCCCAGACTCACTTAAGGATGAGGTCTTGAAAGGCGTGCATGATTATGCTGGTCATCAAGCCCAGTCGCGAACCCTCAGTTTATCCAGACAGAAATTTTTCTGGCTGACCCTTGAGAGAGATGTTAGAGACCATGTCAGACACTGCCAGCATTGTGTCCTCAGCAAGTCAGCTGAACCTGAGGGACGAGCTCCCTTAGAGAGCATCTTGTCATCTAGACCGCTGGAGCTGGTCTGCATTGACTTTTGGTCAGCTGAAGACTCTAGGAACAAGTCTATTGATGTCCTAGTGATAACAGATCACTTTACCAGGATGGCTCAGGCCTTTCCTTGTAAGGATCAAACAGCTAAGCAAGTGGCAAATGTTCTGTGGAACAAGTACTTTTGTGTCTTTGGATTCCCAGAAAGAATCCACAGTGACCAAGGTCCTAATTTTGAAAGTCAATTAATCAGTGAACTCCTCAAAGTGTCCGGTGTCAGGAAATCTCACACTACCCCTTACCACCCAATGGGAAATGGGAGTGTTGAATGGTTTAACAGGACACTGGGTGGGTTGATTCGTGCACTGTCCCCTGAGGTGAAAGCTAACTGGCCACAATGGTTGCAGACTTTGACATTTATGTACAACTGTACAGCCCATGAGACGACTGGCTTTCCTCCTTTTTACCTCATGTATGGCCGTGTGCCCCGTTTGCCAGTAGATGTCATGTTTCGTTCTATTCTTCACGATGCTGATGTAACCAGTTATGACAAGTATGTGGCAACTCTCACCTGTGAGCTAAAAGAAGCAATGATGGTTGGTCAGGACTGTGCTCCTAAGGAGCAACACAGACATGCTAATCTTTACAACAGGAAAGTGACAGGATCCAAGATTGAGATTGGTGACAGGGTGCTTTTGGCCAACAGAAAGGAGAGAGGCAAAAAGAAAACTGCTGATAAGTGGGAATCAACTGTTTACACTGTAATGGATGTGAACCCGCAGACCCATACATACAGAATTTGTGACACTCTTACTGGACGGACAAAAGTGGTCCACAGGAATCTGCTGATGCTGGTAAATTTTCTTCCTGTGGTGGATGTGTGCGATGTGTCCAACCATGGTTCATCCGCCTTACTCCCAGAAACCTTAGCTACAGACATGGGTGATGAGGGAGATACATCTGTGGACCTCTTCGAGGGAGAGAGTGAGGCTGGTACAGGTGATCCGTCTTCATGTGGAGAAACACGTGAACCATTAGTAGATCCAGAACCTGTTGACTCTGAAAGGAGAACTGTTGAGTGGATCACGCAGCTCACTGAACCATCTGTGTCACAGGTAGACGTTTCTGATGTGACAAGTGTGTCCTCTGACCCCCAGAACTCTTCAGTTGCACCTGTTGCTCAAGGTGTAGATCATCCCATGTCCTCTGACTCTAGACCTGTGACTACAGCTGCAACTGACACTCATGGTGGACAAACACTTGACAGTCAACTAGTTTCTGTTCCTGACTCCGAGAGACAGACAGACACTCCCCTGGTTCGCTGTACTGTTGACCAGACGTCACGTACACATTGTGACCGTCCCAATGCACAATCTCAAATCAGGTCAAGATTTGGTCGCCTGATTAGACCTGTAAATAGACTAGTGCAGACAATGTCCAGGAAAGATGTAATTCAGGACAAGTTCAATGTTAAGGCTGTTTGTAGGTCTGTGTTTCAGACCCTGACTGACTAATTGCTACATGAGTGGACTATCCTTTTGTGGACTTGACCTTGAATTCTAGTGATCAGCTATTTTATTTTATTTTATTATACATGAGCTTTTACTACACTAATAGTTGGGGTTTTTGGTGGGGTGTACAAGGCACTCGATTACCAGTGGTTGGGTTGAGAGATAAGCGCTGCTCTCATGCCACTTCGTCCTTGTGTGGGACACTCTTTCTGATGGTGTTCTTTAACTAACCTCGGGTGTTTTGTATATTGTCATGAGTTCTGTGAAGCTGTGGCTCAAGTTTGATAAAATTCAGTGGGGTGGGTGTAACGGAATTGAAAATGAACCTTAAACATTCCTTTTCTCAGTCATGTTTTCCTTTATAATATTGTGAATTTTATTTACTTGAGTGCTTTTATTTTGGCGGTACACTGCCCACATCCGCTCTTCCTGTACCTCCGAGGCTCCGGTAGTTTCTCCTTTCCCACACAGTACCACGTTGCTTTGCTGGGGGAGCCTGTGTGGGATCGAGGTACAGACGAAGAGTGATGCATATTGTTTTATTTCTCCAACAGGAGTAAATAAATTGTGGGAAACATCAGTCTGGTGTCATCGTGATCCCTATGCCGCCCACACATATACACTAGTGTCCCCGATCACAGCCGTTTAAGGGTGCCCAAAAAGGGGACCCGTTACAGAGACACAGAAAGGACAAGAGAAGGGTTTACTTCCGCAACTGGGGCTAGAGAGCCCAGCTGGCTGCTGGAGCTGAGCCTCTCCTCTGGGAGACAGGCAACGTTTATCATCACTACATAGAACTGAATGAGAAAACACTTGCCGTTCTCCCGGTGCTCGATGTTGAAAGCTGTGGACAGTTGACAGTCTTTCTCCCCCATGTCACTGGCTGTTTTGGCCCCTTCACATGGTAGATGAGGAGCCGG
This sequence comes from Pholidichthys leucotaenia, assembly GCA_020510985.1. Taxonomy (NCBI): domain Eukaryota; kingdom Metazoa; phylum Chordata; class Actinopteri; order Cichliformes; family Pholidichthyidae; genus Pholidichthys; species Pholidichthys leucotaenia. Next base: position 23,189,583 of record CM035836.1, on the reverse strand, counting down.
CTCCGATGACATGGAGGTGGGCGTAGCAGATGGAGGATTAGCGAGGCCCTTATGGCAAGTCCTCCGGGAACAGCGGCGACGAGATTAAGCAGGCGACGTGTTCTCCGGTTCCTCCAGAGAGGGCCCCCCTTCCGTCCGGTATTCTCCTCCCGGGAAACACGAAGGCATGGGGGGAAATGGGAGAAACAAAGAGACAAACAAGATTGGCAGCTGACAATTCATCAGGAATCAGGCAAGCAGCTTCGGGTGTCATTAACAGTGACTGAATAAACACTTGCCCGAATTCCTGTGGGTCGATGACGTCAGCTGTTGTCTCTGTGGTTGGGGCATGCTCATCGTCCGGCTGAAGCTCCGATCTCCTCGGGGAATATTCCTCCAACCTCTCGGCCAACTCCGGAAGGAGCTACAGTTTTACCTCCAAGAGCAGTTCTGTCTCTGCCAGGAGAACCTGTCTTCATTCCTCCCGCTCCTCTGGGGGCGGAGCTGACCACAGCTCGGGACGAGGAGGCGGGGCTGTCGTCAGCGAGGCTAGATGCTTCCTCCGGCGGGGGTTCCTCTTCCTCACGGTCAGTTTGGGCATCAGATAATCGGGAATTCTGAGCACCCCATCTGGCCGCAAGTAATCAAGGCCGATGACCTCCGGAGAAACAGGGAGCAAAGGTAGTGTAGCCGCAGGGGGCTCGAGCACTGGGAGCTCCTCACCCAACCCCTTGGATGTCACAACGACAATCTCCCGGAAAATCTCGGCTGCCTCCGGGTGGTCCCACAGGCTATCCCGATTCATCACTTTAACAGCTGTGTCCCAAGCCCATTGAACTGCCTCGGGAGAACAGGGCTCCAGCGTCCGCGAGAGAATGTCCTCCAGCAGACAGAGCGAGTGTAGCTCCCGCCCCAGCAGCTCAGCAATTGTGCCCGGAAAGCAGAAGAGGGAAAATGAGACAGTCCAAAAAAAATGAAAAAATGATTTGTGTGGGTGTAACCCGCTAAATCCTATAATTCGGCTGGTTCATTCTGTCATGAGCTCTCGGTGCGCTCTTCCATTAGCACACGGTGGAGAAAAGGAAGAATGAGGATTTAAATGCAGGAGTTCACGACACGCACATTTATTGACAACCAGTGTAGAGATACAGACAACAAATGAGTAGTGATACAAAATGGCTGTGCTTGGGAGAGCAGGGAAGACAGTGGGTAGCTCTACAAACTTGAGGGGAACGTAAACTGGGCACAGCCTAAGTGTAACAATAGTACAGCGGAGAGAAAACGCTGCCAGAGGCAAGGCGGGATTTAACCGGGAAAGAACGCTTCTGGCACAACGTAAAGGCAACACAAGGGAATGCTAACAGTTTACTCACAAATTGGAGCAGTCCCAAAAAGTCCAGTACTCCTAGCAAGCGCAAATAATAGTCCTTCTAGACGTGACGATCACTCTGTGGGGAGCAGAGGTGAATCACTCAATGAACCAGTGGTGTTTGTCCAGCTGAAGGCTGCCTTTACACAAACACCGCCGGCCTCACAAATAGGCGGCACCTGGACGAGGATAATTACCGGAATGGGGAGCACCTGATGGAATTACTGAGAGCGAGGGGGCGTGGTAGGACCGGCAGACTGTCAGCAGCGTGGGAAAAAGATCAGAGGCTGACTAACAGCTGCCGGTCAGGCAGTGGATAAGGATAGAGAAAAATACAAACAGCGAAGCCAAACCCACAAAGAGATCAGGACCGAGCCGGGGAAAGCCAAGCCGGCTCGGCCCATGACACAAATATCTTTGCACTGGTGAGAATTTGCAGCAGGTTTTAGAGGTGGTCACAACTGAAATAAAAAGGTTAACACAGTGGTTTAACAAAAATAAAATATTGTAGCAATGTGTAGCATCTTGGGAGAGCCAGATTGTCTAGCATCTCAGACAGGAGACAGTGGATAAGCTTGGGAGAACAAAGAGCAGGGGATTCCTGGTGAGATAGCAGGAAGGAGTCAAGGATGAATGCAGTGTGATGCAAATGTCATGTTGTGTGTGATGTAAATGCCATGAAACTTAAGAGAGGAGTTTCTGCTTGAGAGTTCATTCTGTTCTGTGCCTGAAAGATGGAGTGTGTAATAAATCATCTGAAATGATTCCGCCTCTGATTTCACACACTCCACACTGGTAGCCCAAGACGTATTATGGAACACGAGGCAAGATCCCCGGAGCCGGCCCGGTCAGGAAGCTACAGCGAGGCGGCAGCCATCCCACAGACAGCCAGGACTGGAACCCCCAGCCACGCGTGTGCAGTTTCAGTCAAGCTACCGGATTTCTGGCAGCACAACCCGCGCTCTTGGTTCCACCTCACCGAGGCCCAGTTCGCCCTCCGGGGAGTAACGGTAGATGATACCAGATTCTACCATGTGGTTGCAGCGCTTGACGCCCGCACAGCTCAGCAGGTAGCGAGCGTGCTCGATCAGCCACCAGCCAGAAGCAAATTTGAAGCGCTCAAGGCTGCGCTCATCCAGCGCTACACACTCTCGGAATGTGAGAGAGCGGAGAGGCTCCTGACGCGGACCGAGTTAGGAGATGGTTCAGCCGTAGACCTGATGGAGAAGATGCTGGCATTAATGGGCAAGGACGATGGACACTTTCTGTTTGCCCACCTCTTCCTCCGGAACCTTCCAACAGCGGCGAGAGCAGTTCTGGCCAATTCGCCGTGGCAGGCCGCACGCGACTACCGTGCGCTAGCCCAGGAGGCAGACTGGATCATCATCACCACCAGGGTGATCACAGTCAACGCGGCAGCGGTGGAGCCCAGCGAGACGACCAGAGGAGGCGAGGAGCCACCGACGGTAGCGGCAGCGGGGCCCAAGGAGCGCCAGAGAGACACGCTCTGTTTCTACCACCGCCGCTTCGGAGAGAAGGCACGCAGATGTGCGCCACCATGCCAATTCAAGCACTCGGGAAAACGCCAAGGCCGGGGGTCAGTAGCAGCTGCGACCCTCGGTGAAGAGAACAAGCTGCTCTACTTAACGGATGCACGCTCGAGGAAGCGTTTCCTCGTGGACACCGGAGCCCAGAAGAGCTTCAACCGGCCGACCTACACTGACTGGCTGGCAGGATCTAGAGGCCCCGGGATGTTGGCAGCAAACAGCTCGGATATTAAGACCTTTGGTGAGAGGACACTGCTCTTATCTCTACACGGCCGTACATATGAGTGGACTTTTGTTGTAGCAGCACTGAATTACCACATACTGGGGCTGATTTTCTGTGTGCACATGATTTACCAGTTGATGTTGCTAACAGGCGCCTGGTTAATGCACTGTCCTTTGACTCTCTCCCCTGTATAGCTCGAGTGACCCAGCCAACAGCACAAGCCAACGTCACAGCTACAGGTGTTCCACACACTGCTCACTCAGTTCCCAGCACTCACGGTCCCGACGTTTCCGCAGCCATCGCTTAACACGGGGTGGAGCACTTTATCACCACCACCGGGCCGCCCGTTTTTGCAAGACCTCGGCACTTGGACGCAGTTAAACTCGCCATAGCGCGCGAGGAGTTCGCCAACCTGGAAAGGTTGGGCATCATCAGGCGCTCAAACAGCCCATGGGCTTCCCCGCTACACATGGTCCCTAAGGCTGAGGGATCGTGGCGACCGTGCTGGGATTTCCGCAGGTTGAACACCGCCACAGCGCACGACCGCTACCCAATTCCCCACATACAGGATTTTTCCATTCACCTCGCCGGAGCGCGCATTTTTTCCAAAATAGACCTGGTCCGCGGTTACCACTAAGTCCCAGTGCACTCTGAGGACATACCCAAAACAGCGGTAATAACTCCGTCCGGTCTATTCGAGTTCCTGCGCATGCCATTCAGGTTAAAAGGAGCGGCACAGACATTCCAGCGCATGATGGATGCAGTGCTGCGCGATCTCCCGTTTGTGTTCGTCTACCTGGACGATATCCTAGTAGCAGTGCGTCCGAAGACGAACACGAAACCCACCTCACAACGGTTTTCTGAAGGTTGGAGGAGCACGGGTTAATAATCAACCCGGCGAAATGCCAGTTCGGTGTGACGGGATTGATTTTTTGGGGCACCGCTTCTCTCCTGAAGGAGCGATCCCGCTGCCCGACAAAGTGCGCGCCGTGGCGGATCTTCCCCGGCCTCAGACGGTCAGGGCGCTGCAGGAATTTTGGGGAATGGTGAACTTTTATAACTGTTTCCTTCCCCGCGCGGCGCAGCTCATGCAACCTTAATACGCCACGCTCAAGAAACAGAAACCCGAGGATAGGGTCGAATGGACCCCGGAGCGAGAGCAGGCGTTCTCGGAAGTTAAAGCAGCCCTGGCAAACGCTGCACTGCTAGCGCATCCAGACCCGACGGCCAGCATAGCGCTCACCACCTTCAGACGTGGCCATAGGGGCTGTTGTGGAGCAGCACATTGCCGGGGCTTGGCAGCCGCTCGCTTTTTTCAGCAGAACTTTGCACGACAGCGAACGTAAATACAGCGCGTTCGACAGAGAGGTGCTGGCCCTTCACCTGGCCATACGCCACTTCCAGTTCTGGCTGGAAGGGCGCAGCTTCACCGCGTTCGTGGACCACAAGCCGCTAACATTCGTGATGGCCAAGGCTTCAGAACCATGGTCGGGCTGGCAGCAGAGACAGCTGGCCGCGATCTCACAGTTTACTACCGATATTCAGCATGTGTCTGGTAAACTGAATGTAGTGGCGGATTGCCTCTCGCGTGCCGTAATGGCCCCAGTCTGCGTGGGGATACATTGCGCAGCCATGGCCACGGAGCAGATTAGCGATGCAGACGTGCGCGCGCTCCAGTTTGGACCAACAGGGTTAAGGCTGGAGAGCAGGGTGCTGCAGGATGGCGCCCCTCCCCAATCTGCGATGGCTCCACGGGTCGCCTGCGTCCGGTGGTCCCGACTGCGTGGCGCCGCCGCGTGTTTGAGTCAGTTCACACTCTGGCGCACCCAGGAGTGCGCACGTCGGTCAAAATGGTGGGAGAGAAATTTTTGTGACCGAGCCTACGCAAACAAGTGAAAGAGTGGGCTGCAGCCTGCGTGGCGTGCCAACGAGCCAAGGTACACAGACACACGAAGGCTCCCTTGGAGCCGTTTCGTATTCCGGCTAAGAGGTTCGACCATGTTCACGTGGACCTCGTGGGCCCCCTCCCGCCATCACAGGGGGGCACGCACATCCTGACAACGGTGGACCGCACCACGCACTGGCCAGAAGCGATCCCGCTGGCGGCAACCGCGTCCGCGGATGTAGTGTGCGCTTTTTTAATGGCATGGGTGGCGCGTTTTGGAGTCCCGTCGGACATTACGTCCGACAGGGGCCCGCAATTTGTTTCCGAACTCTGGTCTGCGATGGCCCGCAGCCTGGGTGTTACAATTCACCGCACAACCGTGTACAACTCACAGGCCAATGGGTTATGCGAGCGTTTTCATAGATCACTGAAAGCAGCACTCAGGGCTTCATTGACGGATGCAAATTGGGTAGACAGGCTGCCATGGGTTTTATTGGGGTTGCGCTCCGCGCCGAAAGAGGATCTAGAAGCTTCCCTGGCAGAGCTTGTTTTTGCGCATTCATTATGGCTGACCGGGGAATTTCTACCAAATAATCCCGCGCCGGGCAGCTGCCCGTCTCAGCTTTTGCAGCTGCCCGTCTCAGCTTTTGCAGCGTAGCGCAAACACAGGCACGCTGCCGGGCCCTGCCCACCACAGTTTTCTGCGTGTTTTCGTGCCTAAAAGTTTGAAGAGCGCGGAGTTCATGTTCGTCAGACACGACGCCCACCGCCCTCCATTGCGCCCACCCTATGATGGACCGTTCAGAGTGCTGGAAACAGGGGATAAGCATTTTTTGCTAGACTTGGGGGGTAGGAGGGAAAAAATTGGCATAGACAGACTCAAACCCGCTTTCGTTGTGGCGGACGAGCAAGTGCTGTTGGCTAAGGCCCCTCGGCGTGGAAGACCCCCACGGAGAGCTCCCCAGGGAAACGATTCACCAGAGCAGCCACACGGACAGACCGAAGTGCCCCCCGCCCCCCAGCAACAGCTCACCCGTTCAGTCTGTTCTGTGCTTGAAAGATGGAGTGTGTAATAAATCGTCTGAAATGATTCCGCCTCTGATTTCACACACTCCACAATATCTCTAAATCTGAAAAAAAAAACAAAAAAACAAAGATTATGTTGCTTGGAAATTATAAAATAAATCATGAAATAATGATAATGATAGATGATACCAGAATAGAAACAATACAGGAAAATAAGTTTCTGGGGGTGACACTAGACAATAAAATCTGCTGGAAACCTCACATCAGTCACATCCGGGCCAAGTTGGCAAAATGTATAGGGATACTGGGGAAAACAAGACACATTTTGGACTATAAATCATTCTTCTTACTGTATAATTCACTGTTTCTACCATATCTTAACTACTGTGTAGAAGTCTGGGGAAACACCTACAGGACCAACCTACAGCCAATTTGCACATTACAAAAAAAAAAAAGCTATAAGGATAATAAATAATGTAGGAAATAGAGACCATACCAACTCAATGTTTTTAAAGTCACATGCCATAAAGTTCATGGATTTAGTTAAAATTAAGACAACACAAGTAATGTACAGGGCAATTAATAATCAACTCCCAACTAACATACAAAAAATATTCACAAAAAGAGACAATGATTATAATTTCAGAGGAGACAAACTTTACAAAACCTAAGGTACGAACAACTAAGAAAAGGCTGTGCATATCTGTCTATGGGGTGGATTTGTGGAACAGTCTGGAGCTGGAACTGAAACTATGTACAAACAGAAATCAATTCAAAAATAGGTTGTTGAAAAGATATATGCTAGAGGTTTAGTATTTATATGTATGACTCACTGTGCTCACTCTGGGACACTATGGTATGGTAGGTGGGACAGCACTGTGCATATCTGTGTTGTTTGGGGCTGGGTTTAAATGTATGGACTGTATGTATGTTGGGATGGATGGGTGTCAATGTTGATATGTACAAAATATAAGTAATTGTCTACTTGGGATCTTAAATGAGGTAATATGTATATATTTCACATGGGTTGTATTTAGGGAAAAGAGGAGTTGGAGTAAATGAGTGTTAACTTCTTCCTTCTTCCTTTCGAGCACTGTATAGTCACTTTTATTGCACTTGTCATTTGTTTTGTTTTTTACTTTTTTGTTTGAAATAAAGTATGTATGTATGTATGTATGTATCTATCTACATAGTGCTGACCAATGTTGCAAAGTTTAAATTTACAAAAAGCAGCAGCGTTGCTCAACTGAGTAAAATTTGTAAAATATTCTTTGACTTTTAAATTTATGTTTTTAATATGTATGCAAAATGCAACCAGTAATTACCAAAGTATTGTGACGTTGTGAGGGTTCACACAAGAAAGGAGAGATGACTGTAACGAAACACGCTTTATTTATACACAACACTCAACACAGACAGGAGGGGAGATCATTCACACAGACCCCCGTCTCACTGTGGGTGACACAAACGCATGATCAGTCACTGCTCTGACCCTTCTTATAACACTGCTGTGTCATTATAATGCAGCCACAATGACTGTCATTATAACACATTATAATGACACAGCAATACACTTAGAACACATGAATACTAACACTCTTTGAATCCTCTGCAGCCAAAGCATGCCAGGAGAATCCCCGCCCCCTTAACACAGCCCCAACGTTACACTATGTAGGGTGAATTGCCTATAAAAATATTTGTCATAAGGTACAGGAATTATTTATTTTATTTAATAGTGGGTGTGAAAGGGGGCGGAGCTGAACCATCACTTCTACACGCGCTAAATTTAATAAAAGCACTCGTAAAAGGGGCACCAGTCCTAACGGATAATAATATTAACTTTAATTTTAATTAACTTTGTACCTTAAATTACTTAATGAATCAGTCTCAAAGTTTCAGTGAGTTTTTTGTCCTGCCGTGATTAGGAAACCTGTATATGCAAAAGGAAAACGCTTCAACTGCTCTCATTCACTCTTTTATTAAACTCATTCAGGTTACATGGCATGGCGTTCAAATGATGAATAAACAGATTCAGATGACAACAGCGTAATATATCACATCAACTGATATTGGGTTCCTGAACATAAAATCCAGCGTTACACCTCTGCAGAACCACGGAGGAACTAGACTTATGTTTCAACGGTAAATGAGGCTGGAATGTTTTAACAAAACAACGCAATTTTATGGGGAAAATTCATAAGCTAATTATCTAAAAATGACTCCTGAATTAATCTACAAAAATTTAAGGGCAGTTACTTAAAAATGACTAAGAGTTTTCCTTCAGTTGATAGTTCTATCCTGTGGCTGAGAGACTAATTGAGCCCTGAAATACGGGCCATATTCAATTGTAATTTAATTGTTAGGACATCATGTTTTAACCCAGCAGATAGGAGAAGTAGGAGTTTCACTTACAAGACAGCTGTAGGTCCACGTTTCAGTGGGTCGATACCGGCCGAGTTGGGAGTTAGGATGTCGGAGGAAGCGGCTGCTGCGATGCCTCCTCACAGCCGTGGAAGTGTAAACTCAGCTGGGGGCTCTCCAGACAATGGCAGCAGGGGATGGTCTGTCACAGAGCGGCGTGACAAGTCCTTGGAAAAGTGTCCAAATTTGAGGTCTCTTGTAGCGGGATAGACCAAAAAAACTGAAGGAGAAACTTCTCAGTCTCTGTTCACTTTAAATTAGGCAAATTAAAGGTCCACTTTAATGGCGTGAAAAGTCATGAAAAAAAAATGTTAGAAAAACATTTACTAGGATAAGAATGGCTTCTGAGGTGAAGGAAAAAGTTTGAGAATTTGATTCTCTAAAAGGGACGAGCTCTAAAGAAAAATGGTTTCTCCTCAGTGACCAGAATATAACGAAAGACTTGACAAACACACAGAGAATAAAATAAAACTTCACAGGGCCTTGAAATGGTAGAATAAAATCTTCTTCTGAGATCTAGATTACTATTCTGCTTCTTTAATCTTAATTTAGTTCCTAATCCTTCTAAAAATCTCTTTCTTTCTTCTTTCTGTGTTTATAATTCTTAATTCTATCTTGCTACTTGTTACTTTATTTCTAGCTAATCTTCCTGCCTGTTCTTTGTCTGATCTGTTCTCTTTTCTCTACTTTTTCTTAACTAAACTCAAATCTAACTTCTCTCTTTTAAAGTTACCTTGCCGGGTCGTAAAACTGATGATGTCGGTCGCGAGACTGACCAATCGATTTTTTTAGAAGCAGTTTGAAATGGCTGCTATCCAATGTGAGAACACTTCTTTGTTTGAGAGCAGCCAATCAAATGAAGACACCATCCCATGAAATTTCAGAGGGAAAATCAACACTCAGTCAGTTCTTATAAAATAAATGCTCAATATAAAATCTAACTAAATTAAATGACTTAGCTAATATTTGGTGATCATGCATTTATGTCACTACTCCAATATGTGTTTGAACAACACTCATGAATATAACATTTCTTATACATAATTATAATACATGCATTCACATTTAGATCAAAATGCATCAAAACATGCAGCAAACCATGGTTGGTGATAAAAGAGGGATGATTTTCAGTGTCCTTAGGATCCAGAGGATAAGCTGAAAGAAACTTAATGTTTAGAACAAATTAAAAGTCATCCTACATGCTGAAAACACATTCCGTAGGTATTCGCTAGGGGGTACTGTTGAGCTGTAGATGATTTCCTTTAGTATCTGGGCGAAGAAACCTGGACAGCATCGGCTATAAACCCGTCAGATTAAGTGGTTTATGACTCTTAAGAACATTGGTTTCCTGTGAAAAGGTACGTTATCAAATGCAGTGTTCACGTTGAGAGGTCTGGTCTCCTGAGTTTTATGTTCCTATGAGCCTTTAAAAGCAAATTCTGATCCTTACAATCTCTGCAAGAGGCAATTGTTTACATTGGGGTCCTGGGAAAGCAAGCATCTTTGGTCAGGCCCGGAAGAGGCCTGGCATGAGTCGACATAAAAGCCAGTGATATTCCTGAAAAGGCAGAAAAGTGATATTCCTGTGTAATGAATAAAGTGAAATTCCTATAAAATGAAGAGAAGTGATCTTCTGTCTTGGTTTGAGGAGACGATGATGCTACAACTATGTTCTGTACTGTTGTTTTAAATAATAGAGACGGTATTGGGTTTGGATCGTATAGGCTGATATTCAAAGCCACAGTATCCGTATCGGTATTGGTCGTGAAAAAGTGGTATCGGCTCATCCCTACTCATCACCAATGAGCTTTGTCTTAAATTTCTTAAGTTGTGTTACCATTATTTTTGAATCACACTTACAATGATGTAGATTTTAAAATGAAAATATAAAAACAATTAAAAATAAAAATGTTTAAAATTCATATCCTCTGATTTACTTGGGTTCAAAGGTCAGTATCATGCACATGACAAATTTCAGCGTTTGGTGAGATAAGTTTGTGGGGAACGCGACGATGAGGAGTTCAATATGGATCCGACCTCCAAAAACATGGCAGAAAAAAGAAAGAAAACTTATCATTTTCATGGTGAATGTGAAGAAGAGTTCTTTTTTACTACGGTGAAAGAAAAATGTGTTTCTCATTTGCGGGGTGACTGTGGCAACAGCAAAGTGACACAACGTTGAAAGATGCTTCAGTACATGTCATGAAAGCTACCATACTAACTACCCACCGGGCAGCACACTGCGGCAAAGTCCGTGAGTTAAAAGCAAATTTGGGAAAACAGCAATCTTTTTCACAAGGCCACTGAAAAATTCGCAAAAAACAACCAAAGCCTCATTTAGAGCTACACAGTTTTTGATAAAGAATTAGAAGGCCTTTACAGACGGAGAGGTTTTAAAGAAGCAGTGATGATAGTTGCAAAGACTGTATTTAAAGACACAAAGAATGGAACTGATTCTTCTTCTTTTAGATTTGATTGGTGGTTGGCAACCAGCTTAAAGGTGCTTTACCATCACTGATTTGATTATCATCACTCTATATCTTTGTATAAGGAGTTCTTATAAGGAGTTCTGAAAACCGGTACTACCTGTTTCATGGGTTAGGCCGTGGGCGACTCAACTGGCATCCCCCCCCTTCCGAGGGTGTGGAGGGTGAAACAGGGCATCATGGCAGAACTAAAAACAACATCTGCTACAGGTCTGTGGTGGACCACTCCCAGTTACACAGGGTGAGAATGGACATCCTGGCAGATAAACACATCTGTCACAAGATCTGTAGTGGACTGTGACAGTCGGTGCATTGTGACATGCACTACACAAAGAGCAGAGATAAACAAACCTATCATCTGGTCAGTCACTGCAACAGATACTGGAGTCAGTTTGTCTCGGCTTGTCCTTGCCACTGATAATACCTTTATCTGCCAAGAATGTGCTGCTAGTCCACCAAAAGCTAGCAGTACTCAAATACTTTGCAAGCAGTTTCATGAAATGGTCATTCAGAAAGCAACTCATACTGGCTCGGACGTCGCCCGGGCTGACAAGGTCCGCGCTGATCTGTTCACACTCCGACAGGCGGTGAAAAGTAAACTAGGAGCAGGAAGACAAAAGAAGAGGAAAACAGCAGCCTTGTGTGTAGCAGAATAGAATGTATGCACTCTGTTGGACAGAACAACATCACAGCGCCCAGAAAGACAGACCGGACTTGTGGGCCTGGAAATGAACAGGTACAATGTAGACATAGCTACACTTAGTGAAACAAGATTGCCTGGATATGACAGCTTGGAAGACCATGGGTACATCTTCTTTTGGGGTGGGAGATCAACTTAAGAAAGGAGAGAAGAAGGAGTGGGCTTTGCAGTTAGAAAGGAGATAGCAGCAATGCTTGATGAGGAACCGGTGCCAATCAATGACAGGATAATGACTATGAGACTCCCACTACAGTGGAAGATGTAGTAGTAGTAGATTAGTTTATTTGACAGGGACAGTGCAATAAACATAGACAATTAATCAAAGACAATCAATCTGATGTGTTGCACATAGAGTGTATAGCTATTAGCTAATTTGCAACTCTTGTCCCTGGATGGACTTTAGAAAAAAGAATCAAGATAAAAATATACACAATAACCACATACATCAATGCAGAAGAATTATAAATACACAATTATAAATATTATAAATATTATAAATACACAAATATAACAGCCTGACTCACCTTTAACATAAATATTATAAATACACAAATATAACAGCCTGACTCACATTTAACACATATAACATAACTCACATTTGCCTATTTCAGGCCTTCCTCCCTCTGTCACTCACTATAAACAAACACATTTATTCCTTCCCTTCATTCACTCTCACTTTGCAGACAAATAATTCATACATGAGTACATTCTTGTTTATTTTTCAGCCAGTTTTTAACATTTTTAGTGAATGTTTTAAAGTCCGTTATTATTTTAATTTCATTTGGCATTGTGTTCCAGATGTGACTGCCCTTTATAGAGAAAGCTGTTTGTCCAAATGTGGTTCTGCGGTGGAATATTTTACAGTTATTGTTAACAGAACTCCTGGTGGCTCTGCTGCTGTCCTGTCTTTGGACGAAACCAGCAAGTGGCTCGGGTGCTGATTTATGGAAACATTTGAACGTTAATTTCAGAAGACAGAGGTCAATGAAGCTCTCAAAACTCAATAGGTTGTATTTTTTTAAAACATTACAGTGATGCCACCTAATGGGCTTTTTGTCCAAGATTTTTAGGGTTTGATTATATAATGAACCTATATGTCTTATTGTGGAAGGGGCTGCTTGAGCCCAGACTGTCAAACAGTATGATATATGAGAAAAAACCATAGAATGCATATACAGTGCAGCTGCTTCGTAAGGTATGTAATATCTAATTAATTTAAAGCAGTTCAGATTTTTTTTTACTGTTTTTGAAATTTTCTTTATATGAAGATTAAATTTGAGTTGAGGATCTAGTACAATGCCAAGGTATTTGAATTCTGTAGCTAAACTGATGTCATGATCATGTATATTAACTTTAAAATGTTGCAGGTTACATTTTTTGATTGAAAAGCACATTGAGACTGTTTTCTGAAGGTTCAGCAATAGATGGTTCTTGAGGAGCCACTCTTGGACATCAACCATACTTGTAGACAGTACATCTGCAGCCTGTGCTGGAGTCTTGGCAGCTGTGTAAATAACTGCATCATCTGCATAAAGTTGGCATGTTGCAGCTGAGCAGTGTAACGGCAAGTCATTAATAAAAATGCTGAAAAGTAAAGGACCAAGAATGGACCCTTGTGGGATACCCATGCGGTTGTTTAAAAATGAGGATTTATCCTGGTGAACTTTTACACACTGTTCTCTATTCTGGAGATAAGATGCAAACCATTCTAATGTATTTGGGGAGAAGTTAAAAGATACCATTTTGGATAAAAGCAAACTGTGGTTTACAGTATCGAAAGCCTTTTTGAGATCTAGAAAAACAGCTCCTACCACATTACCCCTGTCCAAGGACTGTTTGACGTTTTCAATAAGGCAACAATTTGCTGTTTCTGTTGAGTATCCTGGTCTAAAACCAAATTGATGTGGATGAAGAAGTTGACTGTCTTGTAAGTAGTCTATCAGCTGTGTAGCTACAACTTTTTCAAGAACCTTAGATAGGACTGGTAAGATAGAGATTGGGCGGTAATTGCATATATCGTCTTTACTGCCTGATTTATGAACTGGTATGACGACAGCTTTTTTCCAGCCAGATGGAAATGTACTAGACCTAATGGAGAGATTAATGAGATGAGTCAGTGGTTTGATTAATATTTTGCTGTGCATTTTGAGAAAGGAGGTGCTCATATTGTAGATATCACTAGTTTTTGAGTTTGACAGTGTTTTAACAATACCAGCAATTAACTTCTCATTTACCTCATCGATGTGAAAAGTATCTGTTGGGAGTATGGAATTTGTGTTGTTGAGCACATTTGGCAGCACAAAAATTTTTGTTAAGTCTTCCACAGAGCCCACAAAGTGTGAATTAAATTCATTTGCCAAAGTAGCCTTGTCACTGACGGTCTTGCCATTGATTCTAAGTTCCTTTACCCCCTTCTGATCATTTTTTTTATTAGTTAAGTTATTTAAATGCCTCCATAGGGAACTGTTGTTACCCTTTGCATGATCTATCAGTTTATTGTAATAAGATATTTTTGATTTTCGCAGCTCATGTACCACTTTATTTCTTAAACTTTTGTACACAAGGTGATCATTTTGTAGTTTGGAGGTTAGTGATGTTTTCAGTGCAGAGTCTCGCCTCTTCATAAGTTTTCTTATTTCATTATTTAACCATGGTAGGCTAATCTTCTGTTGTCTACTTTTAATTTGCTTTGAAAATTTTTCTATAGACTTTGTGATTGTTGCAGTTATAAAATTACAACAATCATCTACTTCACATGTTGACATGAGCTGCTCCCAATTTTGATTCTCTAAGTAATGTTCAAACTCCTCATTTTTTGATTTGGGGATAATAAAATTTGATTTGTCAATATCGACTCCCCCAAAATACTGTAGTCGCTTTTTAGTAAGTTTCCTGACAGCAAGAACCATGTTATGATCTGAGAGACCAGTTACAAGATTATAGGTTCTGGTTATTCGTTCTGGTTTATTAGTAAATACCATGTCAATAAGTGTTCTGGATTGTTTGGTTATCCTGGTGGGTCCTTTGATGATTTGCTGGTAATTAAATTTAGTCATGAGGCTTTTCAGTTTTTGTTTGTCTTTTTTATCAGACCAGTTGATATTAAAGTCACCATGAATTATTGTTTCTCTGTTCTTCTCAAGTTGTTTAACCAGATCACTTAATTCATTATAAAAGGAAGAGTTGTGTGACGGTGGGTTGTACACTACTGCAATGTTGAAATTCATTACCGGAGAGAGACATACATTAACAGCTAAACATTCAAGTGAAGTATTCAAATCAACCAGTTGACATTTATATTTCTCTTTGATGTAAATTAAAACACCTCCTCCCCTCCCTACCTGCCTGTCTTTTCTAAAACACTGGTAGCCCACAATATCGATCATATTAGTGTCTATGTTACTGTGTAGCCAGCTTTCTGAGAGACAAAGGTAGTCCAGATTTGAGTCCAACAGCAACACCGAAATCTCATCTCTTTTGGGGATTATGCTCCGTATGTTTAAATGACCGCCGAGGATCCCCTTTGGTTTAGCCTTGGTGTCCCAAAGAACTCGTGCATGATTAACAGTTTGGAAAAATAAATGTTGTTTTTGCTTTTGTACAGCTCGGTTTTGTGCTAACCCAGTGGTCTGCTGTTTAATAGTGGCAGGTCCAGGGTTAAGGTGAATATCTCCTGCCAGAAGTAGCAGAACTAACAGAACTTTAATTGTATATCCTCTGCCATATTGTGATTTTTGCTTAACAGCCATGTTTGCCTTAATTTGGAAGTTTTTGCTCAGGGCTTTTAAAGACCACATAGAGTGTAGGGTGAGATGTCCAAGCCCAAATCCATACAGATAAAACTTTTTAACTTCACCTTTGGTTGAGTTTGTCGGAAAATCCTTCTTGTTGCAGGTCCAGACACACAAAGACAAAACGAAGAGGAAGTAGAGAAGTAGAGAAGGCTTATTAGTGGTGCCCATCAGCCCACTTTTTAATCCGGTGGCAGCCATCTTCAGTCCTTCTTGGAAAGAAGGAAAAGGAAAATCTGTGGATAGTAAAATAAATTCTGCTTATATCGCCAGAATCTGATCCGATCGTCCTCGAATCCAGCTGGGCCTCAGCTAGCCAACTAGCCCCTTCCGTTGCTGGTCTCGTTGCTCATAGTCGCCGTAACTGGTCTCCCGTCCCGCTCCTCCAACCGAGTCTCGTCACACACCGCCGCTGCCACCGAGCTCCGCTGAGGTCACGGTAAATCCTCCGCTAGGCACCGCCACCTACCGTTGTCTGCCTGGGTGAAATCTCTGCTGAGCCCCGTCAACAAATAGCCGCTTGCCTGGTAGTATCTCCGCTGGGCCTCGCAGCTGGGCTTCGATTCAGGCTGGTGTAAGGTGGAATGACTGGCGCCAGCATTAAGCTAACTAGCGTTAGCTTAGCAATCGCTGATGTATGCCACACTCATCAGTGTATATGCCCCAACAATGACTAACATAGAGGAGGTGAAGGAAAAGTTCTACAGTGATTTACATGAGACTATAAGGCATGTACCGACTGATGACAGGCTGATACTTGTTGGAGATTTTAATGCCAGAGTTGGTTCGGACACTGAGAAATAGAAAGGAGAGCTAGGCAGTCATGGAGTAGGCAAGTGCAATGCTAATGGAGAACTTCTACTTCCACTATGTTCAGAGTACAACCTTGTGATAACCAACACTCTATTTAAGCACAAGGATACACACAAAAAGACATGGATGCACCCAAGATCCAAGCACTGGCACTTATTAGACAACATAATAGTCAGGCAGGGAGAGATAAGGGATGTACTGGACACCAGAGCAATGAGAGGCACAGACTGTGGTACTGATCAAGTTATGCTGAGATCTAGATTAAGGATTTGCAGAAAAAAACAGCCCTGCAGGACGGGTGCAAAGCCACCATGGAAGCTAAACACTAGTGCACTGAAAGGCCAAAAGAAGCAGGAAGAACTTACACAGGAAATGGATGAAAACTTGAAAGACTGGGACAGCAACAACTCAGAGAATGACATAGAAGAGAAATGGACAACACTGAAGGATACAGTGTATCAGACTGCGAGTGATGAATTAGGCTACCCTGAGAGGAAACATCAAGATTGGTTTGATGAGCATGATGGACACCTGAAGAAACTACTAGAAGCGAGGAATACAGCTCGGCAGGAAAACCTACAGTGTAACACAAGGTCGAAGAAGATGAAATACTCAAAGGCTCAGAGTGAGCTACAGAAGTACACCAGAGAGATGAAGTCCAACTGGTGGGATGAAAAAGCGGAGAAACTTCAAACTGCAGCAGACAGGAAGGACATGAAAACATTCTTCACAGGTTTGAGAGAAATCTACGGCCCTAAACCAAGAGGATTGATCCAACTAAAGGCTATGGATGGTGAAACGGTTTTGCAGGAGAAAGACAAGATCCTGGACAGATCTGCAGACCACTTTGACCAACTACTAAACAACCCTGGAGATCTCACTGAAGAGGCTAAAGAAGCTCTAGTGCAGTGACCAGCTGTATCAAGTCTGGATGAACCACCAAATTTTGATGAACTAATGTCAACTATCAGGACAACACAGGATGGTAAAGCTCCAGGAAGGGATGGAATTCCAGCAGAAGTGTGGAAATTTGGTGGTGTTCAGCTGACCAACTGCCTGCACAAGCTCATCCAAGAGATATGGGATGCCCAGAAAGTACCTCAAGACTGGAAAGATGCAAATATTGTGCCTTTGTTCAAGAAAGGTGACAGGAAAGATTGTGGAAATTACTGAGTTATATCACTGCTAGCCACTGTTGGTAAGATTCTCTCATGTGTACTACTTAACAGACTCAGTGAACACATCTCGCAGAATGTACTACCGGAAACCCAGTGCAGCTTTAGAAGTGGAAGAAGCACAATGGACATGATTTTCTGCTTGAAACAGGTTCAAGAAAAGTGTATCGAACAGAACATGCCGCTTTATGTAGTCTTCATAGACTTCAGTAAAGCCTTCGATACTGCTTCGCGACAAGGACTTTGGCAGGTACTCAAGAAATATGGTTGTACAGAGAAGTTTGTCAGCCTGATCGAGGCACTCCATACAGGTATGCAAGCAAACGTGGCAATGAGTGGTTCAGTATCTAAAGACTTTTCAGTAAGCAACAGGGTGAAACAAGGGTGTGTGCTGGCACCTAGACCAAGGCTCAGATTTAAAGACACTGTAAAAAGAAACTTGAAGAAGTTGGACATTGACAGGAGTTCCTGGCAGCAGAAGGCTAAGGACAGAGCTGTGTGGAGGAATCAGATCAGACCTAAATGAAACAGTCATTGTCGCCCACGACAGGCTGCTATGATGATAAGGAGTTCTGAACAACTCCTTATGTGTGAAAAAATTATCTGTCCTTGGACTGTGCGTCATCTCCACTCTCTCCGATGTGCAAATGGGAGCAAATACAATGGTTAGAAGAGAGTTAACAATGTCTGAGAATTTGACCGAGCAGCTGCATCGGGATCTGGCGAAGTGCTGGTAGTTCAGCATCAAGTGTAATGAATCCATGGACAGCAGCAGCACAGCGCGGCAGATGATCTTCATTCAGATGGTGTTTGATGATTTCTCCACAAAACAAGAACTCCTGACACTAATGCCTCTGAAAACAACTAGGGGAGTAGAAATCTATAATGCGGTGAAGAAGTTTTAGTGGAGAAAAAGGTACCACTGGAATAGCTGGTGTCAGTGACTACAGACAGGCTCCTGATGGGCCCACATGCAGGTTTCATAGCGCACTGTAAAAGTGATACAGACTTCCCACCATTCTTGCATTACCACTGCATCATTCATCAGCAGGCCATATGTGCAAAAGTGACTGGATCTGAGCATGTGATGACTCTGGTCATGAAAATCATAAACGACATCTGCTCCAAACCCAAAAGACACAGGATATTCAAGGTGCTACTGGAAGCGCTATCAGCCGAATATGGTGATCTTTTATTACACACAGAAATCCCATGGCTCAGCAGGGGAAGAGTTGATCAGCGTTTTTTGTCACTTTTATGTGAAATCAAAGAGTTCAAGCAATCCAAAGGTGAAGATGTCTCACTGCTGGACGACCCTGAGTGGATAATTGACCTTGCATTTTTAATGGACATCACCGTGAAACTAAACTTTTTGAGCTGTGAGCTGTAAGGCCAAGGTAAGACTGTTGCTGACATTCTTCTTCTTCTATATTTGATTGGTGGTTGGCAACCAGCTTACAAGTGGAATACCGCCATGATCACGCTATATATCTTGACCGTGGCAACTCCTATTCTAAAACGCCTGTTGCTGACATAAGTGCTGTAAATGCATCTAAAGCAAAAATTAGCATTTTCTCTGTGATGTTAGAGGAAAAAAAGTGCTGCACTGTTTGTATCTGTTTCCTTGCTTGTTAAATCATTTTAATAATTATTGCAGGAATTTATTAATGGGATCAGTGTCTTCACATAGATGAATATCACTCATCATTAATAATAACAAATTGAAACGGTGCAACCTTTTTTGTAAGTGTGTATCAAACTGGTAGCCCTTCATAGTAGTCGGTATCCTTGAAGTAGCTCCCAGTTTCAAAAAAGGTTGGTGACCCTTGCTCTAAATAACCAGGCCCCTTGCATTTAAAAGATCTGATAGTACCTGATTATCCAAACATAGCACTACACACCCAAAATGCAGGATTACTTGTAATACCAAGAATCTCCAATAGTACAACGGAAGGCAGAGCATTCAGTCATCAGGCTCCTCTCCTTTGGAACCAGCTACCAATCTGGATATGGGAGTCAAACTCGGTCTCTGCTAGTAAACGTAGCTATACCATAGTGCAACTGCAATGTTAACTTTGAACTTTGACCCCAAACCCATAGTTAGGTGAGGGTGTAAGTTGTTCCATCCCGTCCATGACTGGTGGCTGTAGGGTTTTCATTATTGCTTATTATTTCCAGCTGACAGATTGAGTCTTTTGAGGCAATCACTGCAATCAAACGATTTCTGTAACTGTCAATGAGACTTCTGCACCTCTCACCAGGTATTTTGGCCCACTCCTCATGAGCAAACTGCTCCAGTTGTCTCAGCTTTGAAGGGTGCCTTCTCCAGACAGTATGTTTCAGCTCCTTCCACAGATGTTCAATAGGATTTAGATCAGGGCTCATAGAAGGCCACTTTAGAATAGTCCAATGTTTCGCTCTTAGCTATTCTTGGGTGTTTTTAGCTGTGTGTTTTGGATCATTATCCTGTTGCAAGACCCATGACCTGCTACTGAGACCAAGCTGTCTGACACTGGGCAGCACATTTGTCTCTAGAATACCTTGATAGTCTTGAGATTTCATTGTACCCTGCACAGACTCAAGACACCCTGTGCCAGATCCAGCAAAGCAGCCCCAGAACATAACAGAACCTCCTCCATGTTTCACAGTAGGGACAGTGTTCTTTTCTTGATATGCTTCATTTTTGCGTCTGTGAACATACAGCTGATGTGCCTTGCCAAAAAGTTCCAGTTTTGTCTCATTCTCCCAGAAGCTTTGTGGCTTGTCAACATGCAGTTTGGCAAATTCCAGTTGGCTTTTTTATGATTTGTTTTCAACAGTGGTGTCCTCCTTGGTCGTCTCCCATGAAGTCCACTTTGGCTCAAACAATGATGGATGGTGCGATCTGACGCTGATGTACCTTGACCTTGGAGTTCACCTTGAATGCGTTTAGAGGTTGTTCTGGGCTCTTTTGTTACCATTCGTATTATCCGTCTCCTCCTGCAACCACGTCCAGGAAGGTTGGCTACAGTCCCGTGGAACTTAAATTTCTGAATAATATGTGCAACTGTAGTCACAGGAACATCAAGCTGCTGGGAAATGGTCTTATAGCCTTTACCTTTAACATGCTTGTCTATAATTTTCTTTTTGATCTCCTGAGATAACTCTCTCCCTTGCTTCCTCTGGTCCATGTTTAGTGTGGTACACACCATGTCACCAAACAGCACAGTGACTACTTGTCACCCTTTAAATAGGCCGACTGACTGATTACAAGTTGGTAGACACCTGTGATGTTAATTAGAGGACACATCTTGGTTGAACATGTCCCTATGGTCGCATTATTTTCAATCTTTTCTACCAGCATTTTTGTCCAGGCCTGTTTCATGAGTTTGTTTTTTAAAATAATTCTGTTGAACCAAAATTCAAAAGCATTGTCTGATTTTCATTGGTCAATTTTTATAGAATTTTTATTTATCACCACTTTTGTCAGATTCAAGTTATTTCTGTGACTATTGTGGGTTTTTCTTTCATTAACAGAGGGACACCAACAATTTTGTCCACGTCTGTACACACACACACATGCATACACACACATTTCCAAGTAATCATGCACCTGCTTGCCACACGGCTGTGTCCACTTGCCTTCATTAGTATTTTGAGTATTTATTGGGAGGCAGTGTGCTCAGCCAGTGTGGCAGCTTAAGTCTGCATTGGACATTCTGGCTCACTGAGTATTGGCTCCTTTCCTTTGGACTTCATCATGTTGTACTTCAGAGCCTTTCTGCTCCAACACATTTGAAAGTCTTTCTTTTGTGCCTTTTTTCTCCGCTCCTGTCTGCTTGGAGTGCGATTGGCATTTCCCCTCAGCCACCAAAGTTTGTAGCCAGCTATCTCATCCATTCTCACTGTGACTGTTATTTGGACACTTTTGTACATTTTTCCATTGTAAATAAACACGTTACTTACACTGCGTTTTGGACTCGCTGCTAATTCATTCTTCATTAACTTTAGGCCATGTACCGCAGGCTTTTAAAACGGCTGTAATTAAACCCTTACTCAAAAAGCCAACGCTAGATCCGGGAGCTTTAGCTAACTATAGACCAATCTCTAATCTCCCTTTCATTTCAAAAATCTTAGAAAGAGCTGTTGCTACGCGATTATTTGACCACCTGCAGGGAAATGGTTTACTTGAAGAGTTTCAATCTGGGTTTAGAATCCATCATAGTACTGAAACAGCCTTAGCAAAGGTCACTAACGACCTCCTCATTGCATCTGATAATGGACTAGTTTCTGTACTTGTCCTTTTAGACCTTAGTGCAGCTTTTGATACTATCGATCATAATATTCTACTTGATAGATTAGAACACTATGTTGGACTTAATGGAACTTCATTGCAGTGGTTTAGATCTTATTTATCTGATAGGTTCCAGTTTGTTCATGTAAATAATGAGTTTTCTTTCAACTCAAAGCTTAGTCATGGAGTTAAGATAAGATAAGATAAGCCTTTATTAGTCCCACAATGGGGAAATTCCAGGATTGCAACAGCACAGGGATAGCAACACTCAGAGCAACAATCAGAAGGCAAGAAAAAAAACAAGCAAGCAAGAGCAGCTAATATACATATGTACATATTACTATAAAATATATATATACACACACACACAGACACACAGTGCAGAGCATTGTAGCTGGATGGAATAAATATATGAATATATGAACACACAGTGCAGAGCATTGTAGCTAGATGGAATAAATATGTAAATATATAAACACCCACAGTACGGAGCATTGCAGCTAGGTGGAATAAATATGCAAGTATATAAACACACACAGTGCGGAGCAATGTAGCTAGATGGAATAATATGTAGATATATAAAAACACAGTGCGGAGCATTGTAGCTAGATGGAATAAATATATAGATATATAAATATAAACACACCCAGTGCTGAGCATTGTAGCTAGATGGAATAAATATATAGATATATAAATATAAACACACCCAGTGCAGAGCATTGTAGCTAGATGGAATAAATATGTAAATATATAAACACACACAGTGAAGAGCATTGTTGCTAGGTGGGATGAAACAGCATAACCGTCTATTTAGTTATCCTGCATGGTATGATTATGTGCCCATACATATTCTCACCCTCCATAGCGACCGGTATGTTCCTAGTTGTATGCCGGAGAGGACCATTGTGTAAGTCTATTGCATCTTTTGCATTCAAAAAAAACTATTAGTTTGTTACGTCTTTTTGCTATCTCTGCGAGCAGCCCTGCTTAGGTTGTACAGTCTGACAGCCGTTGGTAGGAAGGACCTACGAAACCTCTCGGTTGTGCACCTGGGATGATGTAGTCTGCTGCTAAATGAGCTCCTCAGTGCATCCAGTATGTCCTGCATAGGGTGGAACTCGGACTCCAGCAGAGATGACAGTTTAGCCACCGTCCTTCTCTCTCCTATCTCCTCCATCGGATCAAGGCGTTGCCCCAGGACAGAGCTAGCTTTCTTAATCAGTTTGTTCAGTCTCTTCCTATCGGCTGCAGTAATGCCACTGCCCCAGCAGACCACTCCAGAAGTGATGGCTGATGCCACCACCGTGTCATAAAATGACTTCAGCAGCGCCCCTTGTACACCAAAAGACCTGAGTCTCCTCAGCAGGAACAGCCTGCGCTGTCCCTTCTTGTAGAGTGCGTCAGTATTGTGTGACCAGTCTAGTTTATTGTTCAGATGAATACCCAGGTACTTGTAGGATGTCACCATCTCGATGTCTGTTCCCTGTATATTTACTGGTGCTGTGAGGGGCTGCCCATGCCTGCGGCAGTCCACCACCAGCTCCTTAGTTTTCCGCTCGTTGATCTGGAGGCAGTTCCGATGGCACGAGTCCACAAAGTCCTGGATAAGCCCTCTGTACTCAGCTTCATCTCCGCTGGAGATGAGACCAACGATCGCAGAGTCATCAGAGAACTTCTGTAGATGGCAATGTGTTGTGTTGTGTGAGAAGTCCGCAGTATAAAGAGTGAACAGGAAGGGAGCCAGCACCGTTCCCTGGAGGGCCCCCGTGCTACTGATGATCGTGTCGGAAACACAGTCCCGGGTTCTCACAAACTGAGGCCGGTTCGTGAGGTAGTCCAGGATCCATGATGACAGGTGCTGGTCCACCCCTGCGCGCAGCAGCTTGTCCTTCAGGATCATCGGTTGGATGGTGTTGAAAGCACTGGAGAAGTCAAAGAACATGATCCTCACCATATTCCCGGGCTTCTCCAGGTGGGACAGAGAACGGTGAAGGAGGAAGATCACCGCATCCTCCACCCCAATGCCATGCTGGTAGGCGAACTGGAGTGGATCCATCGCTGGTTCCACCAGGGGGCGGAGATGAGCAAGGAGCAGTCTCTCCAGGGTCTTCATCAAGTGGGACGTCAAGGCCACCGGTCTGAAGCTGTTCAGGTCTTTGGGGTGGGAAGTTTTTGGTACAGGTACCACACAAGATGTTTTCCACAGCTGTGGTACCCTCCCCAGTTTCAGGCTCATGTTGAAGATATACGTCACAATCCCACACAGCTGGTCTGCACAGGACTTGAGGAGCTTTGCGCTGATGCCGTCCGGTCCCGACGCCTTCCTCGCCTTGATCTTCCTCAGCTCCGTCCTCACCTGGGTCTTGGTCAGGGTCAGGATGGGGGGCTGTGTGTTGGGAGTGGGGGGGGTGTCGGTGGAGTGGAGTGGGTAGCAGGACTTGATTTCTTAGAGGCAGCAGTGGTTGTTGTGCAGACAGGGGGGAGGGCGGTTGGTCAAATCTATTGAAAAACAGATTCAGGTTGTTCGCCCACTCCCTGCCCCCCGTGGCCTGGGGGGAGGTATTCTGGAGCCCCGAGATGGTTTTGAGGTTTCTCCAGACCCCGCTGATGTCGCTCTGTTGCAGCTTGTCCTCCATCTTCTTCCTGAAGCTGTCCTTGCCTTCTCTGATCTTTCTCCTCAGCTCCCTCTGTACGGACTTCAGCATCTCCCTGTTCCCCGACCTGAAGATCCTCTTCTTCTCTCTCAGAAGTGTTTTTATCTCAGGGTTGATCCAGGGTTTGTTGTTTGAGTGACGCCGTATGGTCTTGGTGGGAACGGATTTGTCCACACAGAAGCTGAGGTAGCCCTTGAAGGTGTGAATGAGGCCATCGATGTCCTCACCATGTGGATCGCAGAGCTGCTTCTAGGCAGTGGCTTCAAAACAGTCCTTTAGAGTGTCCATTGTCTCCTCAGACCATAACTCCACAGTGTGCATGGCCGGAGGTTGTCTGTGCACTAGGGGTTTGTACACCGGTCGGAGATGAACCAAGTTGTGATCCGATCTCCCAAGTGGGGGGAGTTGTGATGAGGTGTACGCCTCCTTAGTGTTTGCGTAGAACAAATCCAGTGTTTTATTGTCTCTAGTGTGGCATGTGACATACTGGGTGAAAGTGGGCAGAATGGGAGACAGTGAAACGTGGTTGAAATCGCCTGAGATGAGGAGAAGAGCATCTGGGTGTTCTGTCTGCAGCCTGCTGGTTACTGAATGGATGACGTCACGCGCTGTCCCAGCGTTCGCCGTCGGATTTGCATAAACAACAATGCAGATCACGTGTGAGTGTTCTCTCGGGAGATATGTAGGCCTCATGCTAACAGCTAGCAACTCAATGTCTTTGCTGCAGTGTCGTTGTTTAACAGTGATATGTCCCGGTCTACACCAGTTGTTGTTAACATACATTATCACTCCACCGCCCCTAGTTTTGCCACTCTCTGGTGTTCGGTCAGCTCGTATCATGTGAAAACCCTCCAGCTCAATGTTAGCATCTGCTGCTAGTTCAGTTAGCCACGTCTCAGTAAACAAAAGGAGAGAGCACTCCCGGTAAGTGCTATCATAACGGGAGATAGCCGCTAGCTCATCTAACTTTCCCAGTATCGACCGTACATTTCCCATGACAACAGATGGAAGGGAGGGTCTGTACCTTATATTTTTTGTCCTCCGCCTTACTCCAGCCCGGCAGCCGCGGCGTTTTCGCCTCAGTTCTCTCGGTATGTCGAGTTTTTCCAGTGGGACCGGGTGGCGGTTAAATGCTAGCAGCTCTTCCCTGTTGTATCGTATCCTGCTATAAACAGTGGCTCCGTCCACCGGCTCAGGAGACATTTGGGACGATCTGTGTGTCCGTGATATAAGTGGGGTGAAAAAAAAAAAAAAAGTGATCAAAAGAGAGAGGAAGGGGAAAAAAAAAAACTCGGAATCGAGCCGCTGTTGCAAAAGGCAGCCGACTGGTGTGGCGCCGAGAGGAGGAGAAAAAAGTTCCACAGGGATCTGTGCTAGGCCCTACTCTTTTTAGTTTATATATGCTTCCATTAGGCAACATTATTAGAAAGCACTGTATACATTTTCATTGTTATGCAGATGACACACAATTATACCCGTCAATGAAGCCAGATGATAGTAATCAATTAGCCAAGTTAGAAGCCTGTCTTAAGAAAATCAAAGCTTGGATGACTTGTAATTTCCTGCTATTAAATTCAGATAAGACTGAAGTCATTCTTGTTGGTCCAAAAAACCTTAGAAATTCCTTTCCAAATCAAACTTTCAGTTTGGATGCAGTTACTCTTTCTCTTAATAGCTCTGTGAGGAACCTTGGAGTTATTTTTGATCAGGATTTGTCCTTCAATTCACATATTAAATTTGTTTCTAAGACTGCCTTCTATCATTTGCATAATATTGCCAAGATTAGGAGCATCTTGTCTCAGAGTGATGCTGAGAAGCTGATCCACGCTTTTGTTAGCTCGAGATTAGATTATTGTAATTCTTTATTATCAGGCTGTCCTAAAACATCTTTAAAAAGTCTTCAGCTGATCCAAAATGCTGCAGCAAGAGTTTTAACAGGTACTAGAAAGAGAGATCATATCTCTCCGGTTCTGGCCTCCCTTCATTGGCTTCCCATAGAGTTAAGAATTAAGTTTAAAATCCTTCTTCTTACTTACAAAGCTCTAAACAATCAGGCTCCTTTTTATTTAAAAGATCTGATACTACCGTATTATCCTAACAGAGCACTACGCTCCCAAAATGCAGGATTACTTGTAATACCTAGAATCTCCAAAAGTACAATGGGAGGCAGAGCCTTCAGTTATCAAGCTCCTCTCCTGTGGAATCAGCTGCCAATCTGGATTCAGGAGTCAGACTCGATCTCTGTTTTTAAGAATAGGGCTAAAACCTACCTTTTTGATATAGGCTACAATTAGGGAGGGATCATGTGTTTCTGAACCCTCCCTTAGTTATGCTGCTAATAGGTTTAGTCAGCCGGGGGACCTCCAGTAATGCACTGGGCCTCACTCCTTTCCTCACTATGAAATATTTTTTTTTTTGCTGGTCATTAACATTTGTTTGTTCTCTCCCACAGATTGAGTCCCCATCGTGCTGTTTGCTCTCTACATGTCTGTTCTTTTCTTCTTCTCTATCCCCTCACCCCCCAGCCAGTCGCAGCAGATGACTGCCCCTCCCTGAGCCTGGTTCTGCTGGAGGTTTCTTCCCGTTAAAAGGGAGTTTTTCCTCTCCACCGTCGCCAAGTGCTTGCTCACAGGGGATCGCCTGATTGCTGGGGTCTTTCTGCAACTGTGGGGGTACCCCCCTACAGTTGATAGTGCTATGAGATGACTGTTGTTGTGAAATGGCGCTATATAAATAAAGTTGAATTGAATTGAATTTATATGTTCACTGCAAAATTACGCAAGAGACGTGAAACCTACAGTTAGTCCCAAAAATATTTGGACAGTGACAAGTTTTGTTATTTTAGCTGTTTACGAAAATATATTCAGGATACAATTATATAATCAATATGGGCTTAAAGTGCAGACTCTCGGCTGTAATTTGAGAGTATTCACATCCAAATTGGAGCAAGGGTTTAGGAATTACAGCTCTTTAATTCATCATCAATTAAGCAGTTAAAAGGTCTGGAGTTGATTCCAGGTGTGGCGTTTGCATTTGGAAGCTGTTGCTGTGAACACACAACATGCTGTCAAAGGAGCTCTCAATGGAGGTGAAAGACCATCCTGAGGCTGAAAAAAAAAAAAAGAAGAAATTCATCAGAGACATAGCAGAAATGTGAGGAGTGGCCAAATCAACAGCTTGGTACATTCTGAGAAAAAAAAAGAAAAGAAAAAGAGTGCACTGGTGAGCTTGGGAACTCAAAAAGGCCTGGACGTCCGATCGCAGAATCCTTTCCATGGTGAAGAACAACCCCTTCACAACATCCACTCAAGTGAAGAACACTCTCCAGGAAGTAGGTGTATCAGTATCTAAGCCTACCATAAAGACTTCATGAGAGTAAATACAAAGGATTCACCACAAGGTGCAAACCATTAATCAGCCTCAAAAACAGAAAGGCCAGAATTGACTTTGCCAAAAAACACCTGAAGAAGCCAGCCCAGTTCTGGAACAGCATTCTTTGGACAGATGAGACCAAGATCAACCTGTACCAGAATAATGGGAAGAAGAAAGTTTCGAGAAGAATTGGAACAGCTCATGATCCAAAGCACACCACATCTTCTGTAAAACATTGTGGAGGCAGTGTGATGCATGGGCATGCATGGCTTCCAATGGTATTGGGTCACTTGTGTTTATTGATGACGTGACAAAAGACAAAAGCAGCCGGATGAATTCTGAAGTGTATAGGGATATACTTTCTGCTCAGATTCAGCCAAATGCAGCAAAGTTGATTGGACGACGCTTCACAGTACAGATGGACAATGATCCAAAACATACTGCAAAAGCAACCCAGGAGTTTTTTAAAGCAAAGAAGTGGAATATTCTGCAATGGCTGAGTCAATCACCAGCTCTCAACCCAATCGAGCATGCATTTCACTTGCTCAAGACAAAACTTGAAAGACCCACAAACAAGCAACAACTGAAGACAGCTGCAGTAAAGGCCTAGCAAAGCATCACAAAGGAGGAAACCCAGCGTTTGGTGATGTCCATGGGTTCCAGACTTCAGGCAGTCATTGCCTGCAAAGGATTCTCAACAAAATATTGAGAAGTAACATTTTACTTAGGGTTACGTTTATTTGTCCAATTACTTTTGAGCCCCTGAAATGAGGAGCGTTTGTATAAAAATAGCTACAATTCCTACATATTTAATCATATTTTTGTTCAACCCCTTGAATTAAACCTTAAAAGTTTGCACTTCAATTCCATTGTAGTCGTTTTATTTCAAATCCAATGTGGTAGCATGCAGAGCCCAAATCATGAAGATTGTGTCACTGTCCAAATATTTCTGGGCCTAACTGTGTCCATCATTCCTTTCAATAGTTATTGTGTTTACAAGATTTAGGGAAGATCTGACTTCAAGGTCATCCAATGAGAGTGAAATTGTAATTTGCGCATCATCAAAGTATATCAAACCATGGTACCAAGTTTCAAAGTAATCAGAACAAAACTGCTGGAGGAGTTGACTTCACAAAAGGGGGGCAGACGGCCAGACCCATAATATAATCCCCCTTTGCTCAAAGGGCTCTTCAACCCCTTTGAGCTTTGACCGGTGGGGGATAAAAAGCATCACTTAATGTTGATGCAAATAGAGATAAAAGTCTCAATATTTTACAAAGATGAAAAACTTTGAGAAAAAGACACAAGGGCAAAAAAAAGCCACAAACATTTAGACAATAAGAGCTTCAAATTTTCTTGAAAGACAACAAATTTATAGGGAAAAAATGATAATTTATTTAAAAGAAGGAATAAATTCATCAGAAAAAAATTGACAAAATGACAAGAAAAGCAAACCCGCATTTATAAGCTACACAAGTCACAAATTCATCACGAAAGGTGAAAATTAGAGGAAAAAATGTGATCACATGTGAACAATATCAGTCATTGAAAATGTCTCAGAAAACAGGAAATTATGAAGACTTACTACATTTGTTCAAAAGGTTTGACATTCTTGAGGAAAATGTCTCAAAATTACAAGAGAGAAGCAGCACATTCACAAGGAAAAAAAAATCTAATTTTTAATTACAAAAGGATGTAAAGACATAAGACATTAAATTATTGAGACAAAAGTGCAACATAGGAAGAAAAAAGATGTAGAGGGAAAGGAAAGGACGCAAGGTGAGGTATGAACTCGGGACGACACAGAATCTTTATTTCCCTCCAACATGTGCAGCCGTGACCCCACCGCAGCCGCTCTGGGGCTAAGAAGACTTCTCCCAGTGTCTCTGCACTCTGCTTTTATACCTTTATTACTCATGCATAAAGACTGGAGCTGCTGACATTATGCATAGGTGCAGAATGTGAGCACCCCCTACATCTTCACATGCCTGCTTGGTGCAGCAGGAGGCAAAAGGCACATCTTTGTCTGGTTGGTTCCATGTTAATTTTCTTCTCCCAGGGAGATGTATAGACTAACTGTCCAGTCTGAACCTCCCGGTGACCTTCCTCCTCAGTCCATTGTTCTCGTGCTTCCTCCTGCCTCTCTGGGTGTGAGGGTAAAATCCCCCACACACGGTATATTGTGTCCACCACAATGTGAATTTATGACACAAGTCACAAATTCAGAAAAAAAGTAAATTCATGAGTGAAAAGTGGAACATTTTTTAATAAAGTTTGAACATTGTGTGAAAAAGCCTTGAATTTTCAACAAAAAAGAAAAATTAGAAAAAGTCACCAGTTAATGAGAATTGCCAAATTGATGTAAAAAATGCACATTTGCAATCAAAGATCTGTCCAATTTAAGTGGTAGAGTAGCTGAAACTGTACATGAGTAAAAGGATGTTGTCTTTATATTAGTGGTGTTTGCATTATAGCATTAATC
This sequence comes from Pholidichthys leucotaenia, assembly GCA_020510985.1. Taxonomy (NCBI): domain Eukaryota; kingdom Metazoa; phylum Chordata; class Actinopteri; order Cichliformes; family Pholidichthyidae; genus Pholidichthys; species Pholidichthys leucotaenia. The sequence goes on along the minus strand of CM035836.1, from coordinate 23,159,387 downwards.
ATCCATTAATAGCGACAAATTTTGTGATTGCTTTTTGGCCGAGCAGCTCTCCGTACCAAAGCCACTCTGGCCATAGACACTGTGCGCACATCCCCAAAGTGCTGTCATGTTTAAGTTTACAACGTTATCTGTCGAAGCTCTCACCTGGATAATTGTTACAGCCTCCTCCAAAACTTCACCTGGATGTTGGGTTGTTCTGTGGAAGCTGGCTAGTAGCGACATGGTAGATTGTAGCTGACCTCCAGCAGTTGACACGGACAGAAATTCACTTGTTTTAATCCTCTTAGCTTTGGATCCAACTGTTGGCGAGAACCAGTCTAAAAAAAATTCACAAGCTGTGTTTGTCATGCCCATTCACTCCCCTGCCATTTTTTGCAGCACGGTGGGGTGTCATCACGGGCGAGACAGTTGTTTATCCGGTTCCGGTTCCGCCGGACCGGCGGCGCCACACGAGTCGGCTGCCCGTTGCAACAGCCTTTTTTTAAATTTTCCTTCTTCTTCCTACACCTTTCACTCTATATATATATCACGGACACACAGATCGCCCCAGGGGTCTCCTGAGTCGGCGGACGGAGCCACTGTTTACAGCGGGAGACGTTACAGCAGGGAGGAGCTAGTGCTAGCTAGCACTCGGCCGCCGCCCGGTGCTAATGGGAAACTCGACATACCGGGAGCTGTAGCGAAAACGACGCGGGTGCTGGGCTGGAGTTTAGGCGGCGTGCAAGAAATATAAGACAGAATAATAAAGAGCGATGGCAAGAACCAAGCAGACCGCCCGTAAAACCTACTGGAGGAAAAAGCCCCCCAGGAAGCAGCTAGCCACCAAGGCTGCTCAGAAAAGCGCTCCGGCCACCGGTGGAGTGAAGAAGCCTCACCGTCACAGGCCTGTGGCTCTAAGAGAGATCCGTCGCTACCAGAAATCCATGGAGCCGCTCATCCGTAAGCTGCCCATCCAGCACCTGGTGAGGGAGATCGCTCAGGACTTCAAGACCGACCTGCGCTTCCTGAGCTTCGCCGTCATGGCTCTGCAGGAGGCCAGTGAGGCCTACCTGGTGGGTCTGTTCTTTGCTAAGAGGGTCACCATCATGCCCAAAGACTTCCAGCTGGCCCGCCGCATCCGCAGAGAGAGAGCTTAGACTTTCTGCTGCACATTCACCAACCATAATGCTCCGCACTGTGTGTCTATAGATATATATATTTATAGTAATATGTACATATGTTTAGTAGATGTTCTTGTTTTTTCTTGCCTTCTGATTGTTGCTCTGAGTGTTGCTATCCCTGTGCTGTTGCAATCCTGGAATTTCCCCATTGTGGGACTAATAAAGGCATAAAGGCATATCTTTATGTTTGCAATTTTTCTGCTAAAAGGGAAATTGTGTCGGTTGTGACACATGAGGTCCATGGTTTTGTGTTGATCTGCTTAAAAGCTGTGGATATTTGCTATGGGAGAAAGAGCAAGCTCCATTTGCGGCTGCTGGTTGGATGCTGAATTGTGCTGCAGTGATAATATTGAGCCTCGGCATTCCGTTTTTTGCACATGCAGTCTACTTTTGAGAATTTTCTGGAGAATATCTTGGATAGCTTTTGTCATTTTGGATATGTTGACAGCTTTAATAAACCTACAGGTGAAGACAGAAAGCACATTTGTCCACCCTCGTGTTCATAACAGTATTACAAATGAAAAATTACCAACTTCAAGTGCTGATGACACGATTTTGATTTCATTTAATTTTTCAACACATAATACAATATGACTAAATAGGTTGGTTTGTGCAGTTCTAAGACAGGCTTTTTTTCACGCAAATGTCCAACGTTCTTATGAGCGCCACGTCACAAATTGCGTCAGTGGCTGGAAAACCCCACGGCCAGGTTGTAGCATCAGCAACAGAACACAGCACTTGGCTGCCCATTGTACAAGCAGGATGGAAGCGGTAGAAAACATCGACGATGGTTCCAGCACATGTAGTCTGGAATTGGTTTGTTGTCGTCCAATCTTCAGACGATGATAGTTCAGAAGAATGGGATGATAATGAAGAATGCAGGGATGGCAACAGGAAATTCTGATTTCAGCTGAAATCTAATTTGGTCGATTGACCTATCGGGGGGCCGGGGGGGGGGGGCACAGCCCCCCTGAAGCTGGGAGGTTTTCAGTAAAACAGAAGTAATTTAGACTGGAAAAAAATGATAAAAAAAAAAAAATGAAATACTAGACTTAGATAAATCATTAAATTTAATGAAAAGTTAACTTACTTTTTCTTCAATGTTGTCTCACTGTCTGTAGTCCAACATATTTAACAGTTCTATAAGAGTTTATTACACTATTTACACCGGTCACCAAGTCACTTCTAATGTGAAACTTTCTTCCTTTTGGCAGCAAGCTGTGTCAGTCTCTGAACTTCATCTCCTTTTCTGGTTTCTTCAGAAACTGTCCGAGTGTTTCTGTTACCTCGTCAAACTTTGAGCCAATTTTCACCTTTTCAGCTCCTGGGTTTTTGTGATTTTTAAGTACCAGAACTGTGCTTAAATGACATAAGCACATGTGTGAGTGTGTCTTAAATCATGCTGCTTCTATTTATATGGATGCAGAGAGAAACGCAATTTCATCTTGCCTGCACTACAGTTGTATGTACAGCAATATGACAATAAAGTTTGATTTGATAACAAACAGCTGAATGCCACTTATTACTGTATAATATTGACTTATGTTCCAAGAAGATAGCATTCCTAAAATATTCCAACAAGCATTATCCATCACATGCTTTAACACTTGATCAAATCAAAATCAGTTAATTTTATCTATTCCATAATAGAAATAAAATTCCAACATTCCATTACTTTTTATAATTTCAGCATTCATTTCAGATCACCAGTTTCAATCTCCATTGAGACTTGAGCAGTTCATTTTGCACAATCACTGATGTAGCTACAGTGGGGCAAAAAAGTATTTAGTCAGTCACCAATTGTGCAAGTTCTCCCACTTAAAAGATGAGAGAAGTCTCCAATTTTCATCATAGGTATACCTTAACTATGAGAGACAAAATGCGGAAAAAAAAAAAAAATCCAGAAAATCACATTGAAGGATTTTTAATGAATTAATTGGTAATTCCTCGGTAAAATAAGTATTTGGTCACCTACAAACAAGCACGATTTCTGACAGACTCCAAACTCCACTATGGCCAAGACCAAAGAGCTCTCAAAGGACACCAGAAACAAAATTGTAGACCTGCACCAGGCTGAGAAGAATGAATCTGCAATAGGTAAGCAGCTTTGTGTGACGAAATCAACTGTGGGAGCAATTATTAGACTAGAAAAGCACTCATAGAGCGCATACCTCCACCAAGACTCCTTCCGTTTCTCATGGATCACCTCCAAAATGTAATGGGCTTGTGTGTAGGCCTATCGCCACTTGTGGTGAAAATTGCATCCAAGTCTGTCCATTAGTTTTGGAGTTTTGTGGCTGACACACTGTGAGAAGAGCCTTGGCTGAGGTATGCCTTCCCAGATCATCCCCAAAATGTAATGGGTTCCTCTCTAGGCCAAGAACCACCTCTGGTGAAACAGACAAACAGACAAATGCCAGTAAAAGCATTACCTCCTTGGCGGAGGTAATAAACTCAAGTGTTGCTGTTGTGTCCATCAACTCCATCTCCAAACTCCCAGGCTGCGGGCGTTGCAATTCATCGCACAACCGCGTACAACCCACAGGCCAATGGGTTATGCGAGCGTTTTCATAGATCACTGAAAGCAGCACTCAGGGCTTCACTGACGGATGCAAATTGGGTAAACAGGCTGGAGTGGGTTTTATTGGGGTTGCGCTCCGCGCCAAAAGAGGATTTGAAAGCTTCCCCGGCAGAGAGCTCATTTTTGCGCAGCCCCTATGGCTGCCCGGGGAATTTCTGCCAAATAATCCCGCGCCGGACAGCTGCCCGTCTCAGCTTTTGCAGCGTAGCGGAAACAGAGGCACACTGCCGGGCCCGGCCCACCACTGTTTTCCACATGCTTTTGTGCCTAAAACTTTGAAGAACGCGGAGTTCGTGTTCGTCAGACACAACGACCAGCGCCCTCCATTGCGCCTGCACACATGTTGAAAATGGCCCTATCTGACAATGTTAAAGAATCCTTGAAAAAATTCCTGGATCCAGACGGTGATCCGGATCATCCCCAAAATTTAATCAGCTCTTCCTTGTACCATTTCCAACAACGCCTGAAAGTTTCATCAAAATCCGTCCAAAACTTTGAGTTATCTTGCTAACCAACAGACAGACAGACTGACAAACAAACCCCGGCAAAAACATTACCTCCTGCGGCCTGCGGCCTGGAGGTAATGTTTTTGAGGTAATGGAGGACATACAAGATCACTGACAATCTCCCTCGATCTGGGGCTCCACGCAAGAGCTCACCCTGTGGGGTCAAAATGATCACGAGAACGGTGAGCAAAAATCCCAGAACCACACAGGGGGACCTAGTGAATGACCTGCAGAGAGCAGGGACCAAAGTAACAAAGGCTACCATCAGTAACACACTACGCCGCCAGGGACTCAAATCCTGCAGTGCCAGACGTGTCCCTCTGCTTAAGCCAGTACATGTCCCGGCCCGTCTGAAGTTTGCTAGAGAGCATTTGGATGATCCAGAAGAGGATTGGAAGAATGTCATATGGTCAGATGAAACCAAAATAGAACTTTATTGTAAAAACTCAACTTGTCGTGTTTGGAGGAGAAAAAACACCATACCTACTGTGAAGCATGGGGGTGGAAACATCGTGCTTTGGGGCTGTTTTTCTGCAAAGGGACCAGGACAACTGATCCGTGTAAAGGAAAGAATGAATGGGGCCGTGTATCATGAGATTTTGAGTGAAAACCTCCTTCCATCAGCAAGGGCATTGAAGATGAAACGTCGCTGGGTCTTTCAGCATGACAATGATCCCAAACACACCGCCCGGGCAATGAAGGAGTGGCTTCGTAAGAAGCATTTCAAGGTCCTGGAGTGGCCTAGCCAGTTTCCAGATCTCAACCCCATAGAAAATCTTTGGAGGGAGTTGAAAGTCTGTGTTGACCAGCGACAGCCCCAAAACATCACTGCTCTAGAGGAGATCTGCATGGAGGAATGGGCCAAAATACCAGCAACAGTGTGTGAAAACCTTGTGAAGACTTGCAGAAAACGTTTGACCTCTGTCATTGCCAACAAAGGGTATATAACAAAGTTTTGAGATGAACTTTTGTTATTGACCAAATACTTATTTTACCGTGGAATTTACCAATTAATTCATTAAAAATCCTTCAATGTGATATTCTGGATTTTTTTTTTCTTCCTCATTTTGTCTCTCATAGTTGAAGTACACCTATGATGAAAATTGGAGACCTCTCTCATCTTTTAAGTGGGAGAACTTGCACAATTGGTGGCTGACTAAATACTTTTTTGCCCCACTCTAAGTCTTAGAAATATTCAAAAGTTATGAGTCAATGTCCACTGTGCACTGCGTTAAAAATATTTTTTAAATAAAGTCCAAAACATCTTCAGCAGGCAAGATGAAGAAAATATTAACTAGATGACATGTATACAAAAATAGATCTTCACATACCTCAAAATTCACGACTCTATCCGCAACTGGCACTGGTTGTTGGGGTGGATCATTCTTTTTGATTTCCGTGTCCGATCGTGTCGTCAACAAAGGGTGGAGGCCGTATGGTTTCGATGGTTTTTTATGAACACCGAAAGGTCCAGCAATTGAATATTTAGTGGACCTCGATTTGACCTCTTGTACATGTTTTTTGCTCCTTCTTGTACATGTTTTCCGCGCCTTCCCGGCACGGTCGATTTTCCATCCGTTGCAATCTCCTTTTCTAGCCAATCCCAACGAAATTTGTTTTTCACTATCTTGTCAATTTCTTTAATTCTCGGAGCATCTTTACGTTCAATCACCAACATCACTGCAACAGCCGCGTTCATTGGTCACTGCAAGGACGATCAGCCAATCAGGCGCGTCGTTTCATTACAGTTAGGGAATTACATAAAGTCGGAATCCGGTATATACTGATAATTTTTTTATTTTATTTTGGAAGATAAAAAAAGCGGAATTCCGCGAATTAGCAGAAAAAATCACATCCCTGTATATAACAAGTGAACTATAGGTAACTATTTATTCACACAGACATTTATTGAGAAAAAGAAATCCTTACAATTTCAAGTTTTTTCAAGAACTTTTTATAAAATTCAATCACTTTTAAAACCCTTAAAATACAATATTAACCCCTTGCACTCTGGTCAATTTCCCTCAAAACGCCAAAAAATAACGTACCCAAAGTAAATCAAAAGCTGTTCTTCAACCCTTTGCAGCATCTTCATGGGGTTGGTCTCATTTAAAAGAAAACACTTTGAATTTTTTGGCAAAACAGTCATCTCTCTAAGTGCTCCGGCCACTGAGTAACAGTCATCTAAACATAGTGAACTTGAAGAAAATAAATTTCGCTTGGGTGTTTTTTTGGATACAAATGCTTGCAAATAACACACAGCTGTCAGATCCGGGCAGGAAAATGCAACAAAAATGTAGAACCAAGTGTTATCCAGCTGAGGTGAAAATTTTGTAACAATACCACAAAAAATGAATATATTACACAGCTTTTTTTCTTAGGTTGTTTCCAGGCGTTTTTGAACTGTGCCAAATGGCACAGTTTGGAAAAACGTCAGTAGCGTTTGAATGATTCAATATAGAAGCTTCATCTTGGGCTCTAATGAAAGGTGACACTCAGGGCTGTGTTTATGTTTATGTGTGTGTGTGTGTGTGGGGGGGTTGTTTATTCATTCATTCATTCATGAATGAACAAACAAGCCCCCACACACAAAGAAGCATGCCACGTAAAAAATGTGTGGCTTTTTTTTTTTTTACAAGAAAAAAATAACCTACAGTGCACTAAAAATTATACTAAAATATCTGTAATGTAGAGGATAACAACTCCCACCCCCCCCACACCCCCGCTACAGAGGACGGACATCGTCCATCGCCACATGACGGACCGCGGCACACGCCGCGGTCTACTACGCACAGTTGTACTAAAATATCTGCAATAATATCTGCAATCCGCTACAGAAGAGTTGCGGGGTGGGGGGGGTGGGGGGGTGGGCTTCACGGTCCGGACACTGCGCACGAACCATGTCCAGTCCGTGCGCCGCGGCCTACTATGCACAGTTGTACTAAAATATCTGCAATACGATCTGCAATCCACTACAGAAAAGTAGCGGGGGGGGGGGGGGGCCTTCACGGTCCGCACGCGGTGCGTGTGCCGCGGTTTTCATGTTGCGATGACGCACAGTTGTAATTTACTGAGCGGTCAAAAGTCATTTTGATTACAATTTTCAGGGATAAAGAATAATTTAACTTACAACACTTTCCTGTCCACAAGAGCAGTGTCGCTGGCGAACTTCTCTTCCTCATTGTCAGACGAACATGACGCTGGTCCGCTTATTACGGACTTGTGGTTCTGGTCACGCGACCCGGTCAAACCATAATTCCATTATTGCGGTTTTGCGCTTCCATGATTGCAGTTTTAGCAAACGATTTTTCAAAACAAAATAAGAACAGTAGTAAGAAAAAAAGACTGGTGAACGCGTGTGTGTCACCCAGCGGCTTACACAAAACAAATTTTGCAAGGGACACATGCTTTCCAACTACTGTGCTTCAATTGGATCGCTGTATTCGCAGCCGTTGGTAGCGGGTCCTTCCTGCTAGGTTTTCAGTCATTGGTTCTTCAAGGTTTCAGAAACCCAATTCAAGGCTCTTATTAGTCGAATGAGAGGTCAATCACATCTAAATCAATCAAAGCACTCCTTTGGCTTTCTGTTCACGGCTGTGTCTGTAGTGGAAGAACGGAAATGCAGGGGTTTTTTTTTTCCCTCAGTGGCGCCCTCGTGCGCTCTAGGACGCAGAGACGTATCCGCCCGCGGTACACCGGAGTGCAAGAGGTTAAAATTCATGCATTTTTTAGAATTTCCAGCACCCATGGCACCCTGGTTGTGATCTGGCACTATGCAAATGAAGCTGATTTGAAAATAAATGAAGTGAACTGAGTTGACTGAGCAACAACAACAGAGAAGGAAAAGTCAGACATACAATTAAAACATGGAGCATCTCTGCTTTCTAAATGAAATGTTGGTTCAGACATTTAAGGGATCTGAATCCAGTACAGCATGAGCTCAGGGCAGAGGTTGCATGAAATGAAAATTGTCCTTCATTGACAGATATTTTTCAGCAATGACAGAAAAATCTGAAAGCCGTCTTTCATTTGACAGATTACAGTGAAGGTGATCTCATTAAAATGAGAACGGACCATAACAGAATTTTTACAACCATGTCTGTCAAAATGACAGATAAAGTCTAGCGCAACCTGTGTCTCAGGGTTTCTAGACTTGAACCTGTAACCACAGGAGGAGCTTTCTGTCTCACAAGATATCAAAGTCAATGTGAAAGGTGTCTCACTTTTAACTCCACTGTGGATCATTCCCTGTGATTTTAAGAGATTAACTCCAGTAAAAGCCTTTCCAGATTCAGCATATACACTACCGTTCAAAAGTTTGGGGTCACTTAGAAATTTCCTTATTTTTGAAAGAAAAGCACTTTTTTTCAATGAAGGTAACTTCAAACTAATCAGAAATACACTCTACACAGTGCTAATGTGGTAAATGACTATTCTAGCTGCAAATGTCTGGTGTTTGGTGCAATATCTAGATAGGTGTATAGAGGCCCATTTCCAGCAACTATCACTCCAGTGTTCTAATGGTACAGTGTGTTTGCTCATTGCGTCAGAAGGCTAATGGATGATTAGAAAACCCTTGTGCAATCATGTTAGGTCTGCAATGCTGTAATTGCTGCAAATGGAGGATTCTTTGACGAAAGCAAAGTTTGAAGGAAAAAATTATTATTTCAAATACAAATCATTATTTCTAACCTTGTCAATGTCTTGACTATATTTTCTATTCATTTTACAACTCATGGTGGTAAATAAGTGTGACTTTTCATGGAAAACACAAAATAATTGTCTGGGTGACCCCAAACTTTTGAACGGTAGTGTAGGTTTATTTAACTTTACTGTGGGGAGTTGATGTTGTCCTAAGTTACTTTTCTTCATAAAGGCATTCAAACATTGAATACACACAAATGGATTACCTCCATGATGGATGACTTCCATGTTTTCTTAAACTGCTCGTCTGAGTAAAAGCTTTTCTACACTGTTGACATACAAAATGCTAAACTCCAGTGTGGATGAGTTCATTTGTTCTCAAGTGACTCATCCAAGTAAAGGCCTTTCCACACTGACCACATACAAACTGCTTAACTTCAGTATGGATGAGTTCATGTCTTCTTAAGTGACTCATCTGAGTAAAGGCCTTTCCACACTGACCACACACAAACTGCTTAAAGTAGAACTGAACCCACCTTTTGGCACAAAAAGTAGAATAGCAGATTAATTCCTTATTACCTATTGTATTTTTCAACACATAAAAGAAATTTTTAGGCCATGCGATGGCTAAGCTATAAGCCGATAAACTTTTGCCTCTGGCTGGCAGTGCCAAACAAACCGGAAGTAGTGCAGACGACGCTGCGTGACGTCACGAGTGTGATCCCTAAACAAAACAACAATGGCAGATGATAGCAGTTCCAGCAGTCAAGAAAACCAGAGTTTTCAGAGTGAAGAGGCATTCAGGATCGGTGACGAGACAGAGGAGGATGCAGGAGTGTGGCAGGTGGCAGGCGTGCACAAGGGCGAGCCCGGGAGACAGAGACCTAATGCACCTGTGACAGCAGCTGGCAGACGGCGGTGCAGAGGCGAGGTCCGCCGCCGGGGAACACACCTGTGCACAGGGTAGAGACTGGAAAGGCAAAGGTAGGTATGCTTACGCTGTAGATCTTGCTGGGAGATGAGGGGGTTCCTCTGCAGCAAGAGGGCTGAAGGAATCAGACGGCTTCATGCCGAAGCCCAGGGCAGAGTGGCTTATATCCCACGCTGCTGACGAGGCGCAAGTGTGCGCGCAGCTGGCGCCGCTAATGAGCGGCGAGTTGTAACATATCCAGCCTGTGTTGTGTTGTAGTTTAGTTTTCTTTTTTCTCGGTCACATTTTGTCTTAGTTTTGTTTTGAATTGTAATCGCTCTTGCCTGTTTTCTCTTTTGAATTCTTGGATGGAATATGGGTGGGCAATATAAGCTGCGGCTTCAGCCATCACCCATTTCGGATAACTTACGTTGAATTGTATAATCAGATGAGTCATTGTTCAATTTGACCTTGTTGTTATATCATTCAGTTTCTTTCAACCTGTACTGTACTATCCAAAATAAATAAATTGATTCATTCATTCAAAAAATTGGGCTATGTATTACAATACTTCTACAGACTATAGTGGCAATACACATGAACAGAACTGGCCTCTGCATTTGACTGTGCTATTTATAAATACAGTGATCCCTCACTTATCGCGTTTAATGGGGACCAGAACCGGCCGCGAAAAGTGAAAAACCGCGAAGTAGCGTCACCCCCCCCCTCCCCAAGGGCGTCACAAGCACTATTTTGCACAAAAAGGCACAAGAGAACAGCGAAAAGTGCCACTAAGCAACACGAGCGATAAAGAACAATGAATGCGGTCTTCCTTCGCTGGGTATGGGCGCTCTGCAGGGAGAGAAGCTGGGTAAAACGTCTCGGCCAATCAGCTTGTGAGATTCCCGAGCGGTGAAGAGGTGAGCGGAGAGGAGTGGAGCGGTGGTCAGAGAGGTGGATTTTGAGTTGTGCGGGCTCTCCGTGTTGATACCTGATGTTCTAATGTTCATGCCCAAAGACTTCCAGCTGGCCCGCTGCATCCGCGGAGAGAGAGCTTAGACTTTCTGCTGCACATTCACCAGCCATAATGCTCTGCACTGTGTGTCTATATATATACACATTTATAGTAATATGGACATATGTTTACTAGATGTTTTTTCTTGCCTTCTGATTGTTGCTATCCCTATGCTGTTGCAATCCTGGAATTTCCCCATTGTGGGACTAATAAAGGTTTATCTTATCTTATCTTAATGTAGTCTTCCCTGCCTTCTGCTAGCGCCCGGGCAACTTTCGTGCCATTTTTTCTCAATTTTGAATTTTTGATGAATATTTTTGAAAAATCCGCGATGCACTGAGGGCGCGAAAGGTGTAATATCTATATCTAGAAACGCATCGCTTCCTGGTCGCTTTTCCTCCCCCTTTCTTTTCTTTCGTCACCATGACAGCTTTCCTTGGCCACTGAACAGATCTTCCCAGGTGTTGGAAGTGTTTTGTAATCGACTATCACGACAAAATGCACCAAAAACAACCAGTGTCGACGTGCTCGCAATGGTAAACATGGAGGACTGTGTCACACTCGTGACGTCACGCGGAACTCCGGCTGCACTTCCGGTTAATCAGCGGATTTGTCTGATTTTTCAGGGCGGGAAATTCAAAATCGCGATTTTCTCCAAGATTCCGGGATTTGTGGAGGGGGTGCCAATGATAAATTATCTTTATAATTGTATGTACTATCACCCAGTGCCGTTCAATGCCGTTCAGTTCAGTTCTACTTTAACTCCAGTGTGGATGAGTTCATGTTTCCTTAACTTACCCCTTTCAGTAAAGGCCTTTCCACACTGACCACACACAAACTGCTTAACTCCAGTGTGGATGAGTTCATGTCTTCTTAAGCTACCACTTTCAGTAAAGGCCTTTCCACACTGACAACACACAAACTGCTTAACTCCAGTGTGGATGAGTTCATGCGTTCTTAAGGTACTCATCTGAGTAAAGGCCCTTCCACACTGACCACACACAAACTGCTTAACTCCAGTGTGGATGAGTTCATGTGTTCTTAAGTGGCTCATCCGAGTAAAGGCCTTTCCACACTGACCACACACAAACTGCTTAACTCCAGTGTGGATGAGTTCATGTTTCCTTAACTTACCCCTTTCAATAAAGCCCTTTCCACACTGACCACACACAAACTGCTTAACTCCAGTGTGGATGAGTTCATGTCTTCTTAAGCTACCACTTTGAGTAAAGGCCTTTCCACACTGACCACACACAAACTGCTTAACTCCATTGTGGATGAGTTCATGCGTTCTTAAGGTACTCATCTGAGTAAAGGCCCTTCCACACTGACCACACACAAACTGCTTAACTCCAGTGTGGATGAGTTCATGTCTTCTTAAGTGACTCATCCGAGTAAAGGCCTTTCCACACTGACCACACACAAACTGCTTAACTCCAGTGTGGATGAGTTCATGTTTCCTTAACTTACCCCTTTCAACAAAGCCCTTTCCACACTGACCACACACAAACTGCTTAACTCCAGTGTGGATGAGTTCATGTCTTCTTAAGCTACCACTTCCAGAAAAGGCCTTTCCACACTGACCACACACAAACTGCTTAACTCCAGTGTGGATGAGTTCATGCGTTCTTAAGGTACTCATCTGAGTAAAGGCCTTTCCACACTGACCACACACAAACTGCTTAACTCCAGTGTGAATGAGTTCATGTTTCCTTAACTTACCCCTTTCAATAAAGCTCTTTCCACACTGACCACACACAAACTGCTTAACTCCAGTGTGGATGAGTTCATGTCTTCTTAAGCTACCACTTCCAGAAAAGGCCTTTCCACACTGACCACACACAAACTGCTTAACTCCAGTGTGGATGAGTTCATGCGTTCTTAAGGTACTCATCTGAGTAAAGGCCTTTCCACACTGACCACACACAAACTGCTTAACTCCAGTGTGAATGAGTTCATGTTTCCTTAACTTACCCCTTTCAACAAAGCCCTTTCCACACTGACCACACACAAACTGCTTAACTCCAGTGTGGATGAGTTCATGTCTTCTTAAGGTACTCATCTGAGTAAACGCCTTTCCACACTGACCACACACAAACTGCTTAACTCCAGTGTGGATGAGTTCATGTGTTCTTAAGTGACTCATCTGAGTAAAGCCCTTTCCACACTGACCACACACAAACTGCTTAACTCCAATGTGGATCAGTTTATGCATTTTTAAGCTGCCCAACAGTGTGAAACCTCTCCCACATTCTTCACAAAAGTAGTGTTTATGCCGAGTGTGGCGTTTTCTCCATATTCTTTTTCTACTCTTGTCACTGTGTGATTTCACTTCATTTGCTGCAGTTGGAGGATCTTCATCTTCCTGAAGCTGCTGAGGTTTCACTCCATTTTTCCTTTCCTGTTCCTGTAGCAACAAGGACGAAGAAAAAACAAGCTGTGAACATACAGTGCTGTGAAAAAATATTTCAAAAAAGTATTCCACACAAACACTGATGTGGAAACACTCGGCATTAAAAGAAGGGAGTGTCTATTCATAGTTTCAAGATGACGTCACACGGCTGCCAGCTACTATATGGGCGGTGTTGTGTATGTAAATTGGCTGTATTACTAAGATGGTGGCTGGGGTGGACATGGGCTAGCTACCGGTGATGGTGGAGTGGCTAACTACCGAATTCCGGTGGTGACGCCACTCGGGGTATAAAGGAAGTGGGCGGAAGAGGCTCTGCCTGTTTCTCCCCGGGAGCCACCTGGCAAGCAGGCGAGTGCCATAAGCCTCTTTATGTAAATAACTATCATTGTAATAAAGCTCCGTAAACTACATCAGTTGTGCATTTGCTTTTACCCAATTATGGACACAACATACAGCCATGTTGGCAGGAAGCTGCCGAGGGAATTTTATTTCATTAAAGCCGAAAATTATATCAAACTGTTTCAAAACTGATGTAACTATTTCCATATTGTGTATTGAAAGACCTTCAAAATGATATTTAATTTGTACAAAGTGCACAAAAACTGACCCAGAAAAAGACTATTTTGGCTAGGTTGAAAACTTGCATTCGATCGGTCAGGAGTTATGTCTTCCGCAAAAATATAGATATTTTTAGAAAATATGATTTCTAAGCTTTCCAATGACACCAGGCACTCATGGAGCTTTTTTCCGGGACTTGCTGCTGGCAAACAAAGAGTCATGATTTATGACTTCTCGTGCCTAATGACGTGGTGCATGTTAAGCACCACACTTTCAAGCTACAGGATAATATGAAGATTCAAATTACTATTTAGCCCTCCTTGCCAACTTCTTACCTGTGAACACAGCTGTGTCCACACAGGTGAGACAGAAAATGTCTCATGCTCAGCGACGCAGATGCTTCTAATCATTCCGGCTGATTAGGTCTCTGTACGGACCACACTTGGATCCTGCTCACTGTTATGTATGTAAATCGAGACCCAGTTATGAGACCGAGTGGTGAACTAGATAGGACTTTATTATTGACTCACATATAATACAGAGGTGCTCTCACTAGGCTGAGAGGTGGTCAGAGAGACCGCCCCTCTTCCACACAGCCCTCTTATACTCCGGGTGACGTCACCACCCGCGTTACACCATAATATGTCCTACAAACAGCACTTCATTCCTTCCCCTTTGAAATGGTCCAAAACACACAGTCGAGACCTTCCCCAATTTGGAACCTTAATCACGCACTAAAATAAACTTAAGAATATCAAATATAGATCAGGTGGACTACTGTTCCACCCCCACACGGCTAGATGGAATATTCTGCTGTCTTTGCTAAAACAGTCTTTTAAAACTAAAATCGCCATTCAAAATCGAGAGCAACTCATACCGGCTCGGACGTCGCCCGGGTTAACAAGGTCAGGACTTCCTGGCAGCGGAAGGCGAATTACAGAGCTGCGTGGAGGAATCTGATCAGACCTAAGTGAAACAGTCATTGTCGCCCCCGACAGACTGCTCTGATGATGATGATGAAGCTGTTGAATACCCAGTGTTAAAGGGGGTTGTGTGTTTCCCCACACACAAAGGACACAAAATTAAGAGCAAAATGTCAAAATAAAGTTGCAACCAGGGGGAAAAAAAAAATGCACATGTCCAAGAATAAAGATGAGATTAGATAAAGATCTTAATCCTACACTTGGTAAATCAGGAACTACATTTCGTCATAATTTTGTGACTTTTTTTCTTGTAAATTTTAGGGTGTTTTTTACACACCAATTCTGCTGAAGTTGGGACACTGTTAAAAACGCAATTAAAAGCAAAATAAGATGATTTGCAAATCCTTTTCAACCTATATTCAGGTGAACATACTACAAAGAAAACATTTAATGTTCACACTGATGAACTTGTTTTTAAAGGGGTCATTGACTCAAAAATTGTGTTTGTAGGTTTTAACCATCGGAAATGAGTCTACTGGTCAGTTAATTATCTGAAAATATTCAAAACAGTCAGTTCTCTTAAAAAACACACAGCCTTTTTCTCGTTTTACTCCACCAGAAATGTTTTAGACTTTTTTGTGGAAATCGTTGATCATGCTTAGAAAAAGCCAACCCACCGCCGTCCTTGAGACCAGCGCCATACAAGAGTTGCGACACTCTTTGACCTCGCTGCTGCCCGGTCACGTGGCTCATGAAGCGCCAAATAGTTCCAAACAACGGCCTTTCTATAATGGTGTGTGAATGGCAGCTGTTACAATCTGCAGTATTAACATCATTTTTTAGCCATATAAGATAAGATAAGCCTTTATTAGTCCCACAAAGGGGAAATTCCAGGATTGCAACAGCACAGGGATAGAAACACTCAGAGCAACAATCAAGAAGACAAGAAAAACGAGAGCAGCGAATATACATATGGACATATAAATATATAAACACACAGTGCGGTGCATTGTAGCTAGATGGAATAAACAGCATAACCGTGTACTTAGTTATCCTACATAGTATGAATATGTACCCATACATATCGTCCCCCTCCGTAGCGACTGATATTGTCCTAGTTGTATACTGAAGGGGACCATTGTGTAAGTCTATTGCGTCTTTTGCATTCAATACTATTAGGTCGTCACGTTTTTTTGGTATCTCTGCGAGCAGCCCTGCTTAGGTTATACAGTCTGACAGCCATAGGTAGGAAGGACCTGCAAAACCTCTCAGTTGCGCACCTAGGATGAAGTAGTCTGCTGCTAAATGAGCTCCTCAGTGCGTTCAGTATGTCCTGCATAGGGTGGGACTCGGACTCCAGCAGAGATGACAGTTTAGCCACCATCCTTCTCTCTCCTACCTCCTCCACTGGGTCAAGGCGCTGCCCCAGGACAGAGCTAGCTTTCTTGATCAGTTTGTTCAGTCTCTTCCTATCGGATGAATAATATTTCATTGACAGTGAAGAAAGGAGTGAGGCCCAGTGCATTATTGGAGGTCCCCCGGCTGACTAAACCCATTAGCAGCATAGCTAAGGGAGGGTTCAGAAACACATGATCCCTCCCTATTCCCTAACTGTAGACTATATCAAAAAGGTAGGTTTTAGCCCTATTCTTAAAAACAGAGATCGAGTCTGACTCCCGAATCCAGATTGGCAGCTGGTTCCACAGGAGAGGAGCTTGATAACTGAAGGCTCTGCCTCCCATTGTACTTTTTGGAGATTCTAGGTAATACAAGTAATCCTGCATTTTGGGAGCGTAGTGCTCTGTTAGGATAATACGGTAGTATCAGATCTTTTAAATATAAAGGACTGTTGAGAGCTTTGTAAGTAAGAAGAAGGATTTTAAACTTAATTCTAAACTCTATGGGAAGCCAATGAAGGGAGGCCAGAACCGGAGAGATATGATCTCTCTTTCTAGTACCTGTTAAAACTCTTGCTGCAGCATTTTGGATCAGCTGAAGACTTTTTAAAGATGTTTTAGGACAGCCTGATAATAAAGAATTACAATAATCTAATCTAGAGCTAACAAAAGCATGGATCAGTTTCTCAGCATCACCCAGAGACAAGATGCTCCTAATCTTGGCAATATTACGCAAATGATAGAAGGCAGTCTTAGAAACATATTTAATATGTGAATTGAAGGACAGATCTTGATCAAAACTAATTCCAAGGTTCCTCACAGAGCTATTAAGAGAAAGAGTAACCGCATCCAAACTGAAAGTTTGATTTGGAAAGGTATTTCTAAGGTTTTTTGGACCAACAAGAATGACTTCAGTCTTATCTGAATTTAATAGCAGGAAAGTACAAGTCATCCAAGCTTTGATTTCCTTAAGACAGGCTTCTAACTTGGCTAATTGATTACTATCATCTGGCTTCATTGACAGGTATAATTGTGTTCCATCTGCATAACAATGAAAATGTATACAGTGCTTTCTAATAATGTTGCCTAATGGAAGCATATATAAACTAAAAAGAGTAGGGCCTAGCACAGATCCCTGTGGAACTCCATGACTAAGCTTTGAGTTAAAAGAAAACTCATTACTTACATGCACAAACTGAAACCTATCAGATAAATAAGATCTAAACCACTGCAACGAAGTTCCATTAAGTCCAACATAGTGTTCTAATCTATCAAGTAGAATATTATGATCAATAGTATCAAAAGCTGCACTAAGTCTAAAAGGACAAGTACAGAAACCAGTCCATTATCAGATGCGATGAGGAGGTCATTAGTGACCTTCGCTAAAGCTGTTTCAGTACTATGATGGATTCTAAACCCAGATTGAAACTCTTCAAGTAAACCATTTCCCTGCAGGTGGTCAAATAATTGCGTAGCAACAACTCTTTCTAAGATTTTTGAAATGAAAGGGAGATTAGAGATTGGTCTATAGTTAGCTAAAGCTCCTGGATGTAGCGTTGGCTTTTTTTTTTTTTTTTTTTAAGATTTAGTATACTTTATTGATCCCCAGAGGGGAAATTGAGGGTCATCCACCACCTGGATGGATGAAGCTGCCATGGTACGGCGCTATCCCTTAACCATTCACACACACATTCACACCTAGGGCCACTTTAGAGTCTCCAATTAACCTAACCTGCATGTTT
Organism: Pholidichthys leucotaenia; assembly: GCA_020510985.1. Taxonomy (NCBI): domain Eukaryota; kingdom Metazoa; phylum Chordata; class Actinopteri; order Cichliformes; family Pholidichthyidae; genus Pholidichthys; species Pholidichthys leucotaenia. The sequence goes on along the minus strand of CM035836.1, from coordinate 23,141,538 downwards.
TTGGCATGTGGGAGGAAACCGGAGAAATCCCGGGGTAAACCCACGCATGCACGGGGAGAACATGCAAACTCCACACAGATCACTGTTGGTCGGGGGATGGGATCGAACCCACGATCCCCCGGCAAAGGGTAAACTGTACATGGCCTAAAGTTAATGAAGAATTGATTATATGAAGAATAAAGCTAGCAATAAGTGGGAAGACTTCTTTAAATAACCTGGTAGGAATAGGGTCTAAAAGACAAGTTGAAGGTTTGGATGAGGAAACTATTTTGTCTAACTCACAAAGGTCGATTGGAGTAAACTCATCAAGACAGACATCAATTGAAGGAGTTGTAGTAGTTACAGTGTTTAAGTTAACTGTGGGATGAATCTGATTGATTTTATCTCTGATGGATGAAATTTTATTATTGAAAAAGTTCATAAAGTCCTGACTAGTAAGCTCTAAGGGAATGCTAGGATTGACAGAGTCCTGACTCTTTGTCAACCTGGCTACAGTGCTGAAAAGAAACCTGGGATTATTCTTGTTCTCTTCTATTAATGCAGAATAATAACTCGTTCTACCTTTTCTAAGAGATTTTTTTATGAATTAAAAGATGATTTCTCCAAGCTAAATAGATTTCATCTAAATTAGTGGAGCGCCATTTTCTTTCTAATTGATGAGTCTTCTGTTTTAAGCCACGAGTTTCTGTGTTGAGCCAAGGAGTTAGAAATCTCTGATTAGATTTTTTCTTTTTTTAAGGGGGCCACCAAGTCTAGAGTCTGATGCAGAGAAGCTGAAACACTATCTACCATGCTATCAATTACAGAAGGAGCAAGCCGTCTATAGCTTATTTCCGTTGTGTTGACACATGGCATAGAGGAAACAATCTGCATAAATTTGGTAACAGCATCATCTGAGAGGCATCTACTGTAATAATATTTTTCTTTAGGAGCCAAATAGTCAGAAATAGTAACATGAAAGGTTAACAGACAATGGTCTGACAGTACAGGGTTATGAGGAGACACTACAAGATTTTCTATTTCTATGCCATATGTCAGAACAAGGTCCAATGTATGGTGGAGGTAATGAGTAGAATTTCCTACTTTATGAGAAAACCCAATCGAGTCTAATATTGAATTAAATGCCACATTAAGGCAGTCACTATCTACATCCACATGTATATTAAAGTCCCCTACTATAATTATTCTATCAGATTTCAGCACTAAATCAGCTAAGAAGTCAGCAAATTCGGATAAAAATTCTGAGTAGGTTGATGGGGGACGATAAACTATGGCAAATAAAATTGGGTTTAACCTAAAATTGCTAAAGTGCCCAATACTGAGGACCAGGCCCTCAAAGGAATTATAACATGTTTTTTGCTTTACATTAACTAGTAATTTGGAATGGTACATTGTTGCTACTCCTCCTCCACGACCAGAACTTCTGGGATTTTGACAGTTTAAATAACCAGAGGGAGTTGATTCATTTAAACCAACATAATCCTCTTGCCCTAACCAAGTCTCTGTAAGGGATATTAAATCAATCTGATGATCAATTAACAGATCATGGACTAACAGAGACTTGGGAGTTAGAGACCTAATATTTAATAAACCACATTTAATTTTTAAATTATGAGGAGGAAAAGAGGCCAAATCATTCAATTTAGAGGCTTTATGTTTAATTTGAGTTTTACCAATATTTTGCTTAATCACTTTGGGATGCTTATATATTATATTTTTATTTACTTTGGAGGGAGCAGACAATGATTCTCTGATGGAGAAGACAGAGGCTAAGTTGAGGGATGGCAGATGAAGAGGAGCTGCAGAGAGGCGTGTAAGACTGCGACTCTGCTTCCTGGTCCCACCTCTGAGTAGTCAAGGTTTTGGAAATTTGAATAAAAAAGATGCCAGATTGTTAGATAAATGAGAAGCACCATCCAAAGTGGGATGAATGCTGTCTCGTCTCATAAGACCAGGTTTTCCCCAAAATGAGTTCCAATTGTCAATGTAGCCCACGTCATTTGCAGGACACCACACAGACAGCCAGCGGTTCAAGGATGACGAGCGGCTAAACATGTCATCACTGGTCAGATTGGGGAGGGGCCCAGAGAATACTACAGTGGCAGACATCGTTTTTGCAAAGTCACACACCAATTCTACATTAAGTTTCATGACTTCCGACTGCTGGAGACGGATGTCATTAATGCCAGCGTGAATAACAATTGTGGAGTATTTACAGTTACTTTTAGCCAGCATTTTCAAATCTGACTCGATGTCGCCTGCTCTGGCCCAAGGAATGCATTTGACTATGGCCGCTGGAGTCTCTAGGTTCACGTTTCTGACTACAGAGTCGCCAATGATCAGAGTTTTTTCCTCAGCGGGTGTGTCGCTGAGCGGGGAAAAACGATTAGAAACGTGAACAGGTTGGAGGTGTACCGGGGCTTTGCGACTAGGCTTCCTTCTCACCGTCACCCACCCAGTCTCCTCGCTGCAGAGGAGAGCCGGGGGACCGCTAACGGGGTTAGCTATGCTAGCTAGCTCCGCTGCAGCTAAGGGGCATCCGTCAAGAGTAACTGGCGCAGACGGTGTTTCAATGCAGCGGAGCCGGGATTCCAAATCAGACAACCTCGCCTCGAGCGCCTCAAAAAGACAACATTTATTACATTTACTGTTATCACTAAAAGAGGCAGAGGTGTAGCTAAACATCTAACAGAGAGAGCACACCAGAGGAGGAGAGGAAGGAGAGCTAGTAGCCATCGCTAGTGGCTAACCAAAAGCTCAGGAGAGTGAGGAGAACAAACCACACAGACACGACAGCAAAACAGGAAGTGACGATACGTTACCACAAGGAAGTGACAATCAAAGCAGCAAACAGTCCAGTCTTGAAGTCCTAGATAAGTCCTCTGTACTCAGCTTCATCTCCATTGGAGATGAGGCCGACGATCGCAGAGTCGTCAGACAACTTCTGTAGATGGCAGTGTGTTGTGTTGTGTGAGAAGTCCGCAGTATAAAGGCTGAACAGGAAGGAAGCCAAAACCGTTCCCTGGGGGGCCCCCGTGCTGCCGATGATCATGTCGGACACACAGTCCCAGGTTCTCACAAACTGTGGTCAGTTAGTGAGGAAGTCCAGGATCCATGATGACAGGTGCTGGTCCACCCCTGCGTACAGCAGCTTGTCCTTCAGGATCATCGGTTGGATGGTGCTGAAAGCACTGGAGAAGTCAAAGAACATGATCCTCACCGCATTCCTGGGCTTCTCCAGGTGGGACAGAGAACAGTAAAGAAGGAAGATCACTGTATCCTCCACCCCAATGCCATGCTGGTCGGCAAACTGGAGTGGATCCATCACTGGTCCCACCAGGGGGCGGAGGTGAGCAAGGAGTAGTCTCTCCAGGGTCTTCATCATGTGAGACGTCAGGGCCACCGGTCTGAAGCTGTTCAGGTCTTTGGGGTGGGAAGTCTTTGGTACAGGTACCACACAAGATGTTTTCCACAGCTGTGGTACCCTCCCCAGCTTCAGGCTCAGGTTGAAGATGAGCTCCACAATCCCACACAGCTGGTCTGCACAGGACTTGAGGAGCTTTGCGCTGATGCCGTCCAGTCCCGATGCCTTCCTTGCCTTGATCTTCCTCAGCTCTGTCCTCACCTGGGTCTTAATGAGGGTCAGGTTGGGGGGCTGTGTGTTGGGAATGGGGGGGGGGGGGTTGGTGGAGTGGGGTGTGGGCAGCAGGGCTCGATGTCTTTAGAGGCAGCAGTGGTTGTTGTGCAGTTGGGGGGGAGGGCGGTTGGTCAAACCTATTAAAAAACAGGTTCAGATTGTTCGCCCACTCCCTGCCCCCAGTGGCCTGGGGGGAGGTATTCTGGAGCCCAGAGATGGTTTTAAGGTTTCTCCAGATCCCACCAATGTCGCTCTGTTGCAGCTTGTCTTCCATCTTCTTCCTGAAGCTGTCCTTGCCTTCTCTGATCTTCCTCCTCAGCTCCCTCTGTACGGACTTCAGTATCTCCCTGTTCCCCAACCTGAAGATCCTCTTCTCTCTCAGAAGTGTTTTTATCTCAGGGTTGATCCAGGCTTTGTTGTTCGAGCAACACTGTATGGTCTTGGTGGGTACGGTGTTGTCCACACAGAAGCTGATGTAGTCCGTGATGGTGTGAGTGAGGCCATCGATGTCTTCATCATGTGGATCGCAGAGCTGCTCCCAGGCGGTGGTTTCAAAACAGTCCTTTAGAGCGTCCATTGCCTCCTCAGACATAACTTCATTGTGCGCATGACCGGAGATTGTCTGTGCACTAGGGGTTTGTACACCGGCAGGAGATGAACCAGGTTGTGATCCGATCTCCCGAGTGGGGGGAGTGGTGATGAGGTGTACGCCTCCTTAGTGTTTGCGTAGAATAAATCCAGTGTTTTAATGTCTCTAGTGTGGCATGTGACATACTGGGTGAATGTGGGTAGAATGGGAGACAGTGAAATATGGTTGAAATTGCCTGAGACGAGGAGAAGCGTATCGGGGTGTTCTGTCTGCAGCCTGCCAGTTACTGAGTGGATGACGTCACGCGCTGTCCCAGCGTTAGCCGTCGAATTTGCGTAAATAACAATGTAGATCACGTGTGAGTATTCCCTCGGGAGATATGTCGGCCGCATGCTAACAGCTAGCAACTCCATGTCTTTGTTGCAGTGTTGTTGTTTAACCGTGATATGTCCCGGTCTGCACCAGTTGTTATTGACATACATCATCACTCCTCCGCCCCTTGCCTTCCCACTGTCTGGTGTTCGGTCTGCCCGTATTGCGTGGAAACCCTCCAGTTCAATGTTAGCATCTGTTGCTAGTTCTGTTAGCCACATCTCCGTGAATAGCATCAGGCTATACTCCCTGTATAGGCGTTTTTCCACTTGGAACCCAAAGGCCCCGTTTGGCCCCGATCGGCCTCCATTGTCCGGTTTCCCACTCGGAACCCAAAGGCCTCACAGTTCCCTTTTTCGGAACAGTTCCAGTTTAACTGACACTTTTTTCGGCACCGTAAAAAGCAGGTCCGAAGGCTCCCGGCCCCGTTTCGTCACGCCACTGCTGGCCATTCATTGGTCTGTGCGTAGCGTCATGAGAGTGGGCGTTACGTGGGCGTTACACTGACTTTCCAGAATCGCTTGCTGGTCGCCATTTGCAATTTTTCGTCAGTGAGCCCGCGAACAAGTGATATTATAAACCACAACGAGAGAATGGCTTCACAGAAATCAGCAGAAATCCAACACCGCAGTCGCGGTGAACGTTGAATAAACCCGTGACTGTTGACATCATGTGTTGTCTGTTACTGCTAAGTTTTACACTGTCTTAAAATCCTTAAAAAGGTTGGGAAAAATTTGTCATTGCAGTGTGTTATGGAGTCCAATAACTGCCGACACATACATTAAAAGCCAGCCACTACTGACCAAGCTTTATATCCATGTGCAACAACAGGGACACCTAATATTTTAAGTTCTGTATTTGAAAATGTTCATATTGCCAACCCAGGTAATGGTTTTATCTGCACAAAATATTCAACTTAGCCATTGTAAGGACGGGTGAGTGTGGGGTGTACAGCAACAACTGTTTTGGTGCGCCTCACCCAATTCTGTACTCAGCATTAACAAGTACACTTTAAAGAAAATGTGGACTTGTAATTTTGTAAGATATTTTTTATTAGATGGCTGTCCCAGTACTTGTAACTGTGATATTAAAGATCCACACGTCCACATTAAATATACGAAAAAATTGTGTCATTGCAATGGCACAAGGTTACATGAGATGAGTAATGCATAATAATACACAGCAGCCTCACCACCAAAATGATATTAAATAGCTCTTGGACTACTAATTGGTCCAGGGAAAATGGCGCAGCCTCAAGGGGAGTGTAGCACCGCCTCCAACTCCCTCCTTCTCCCACCCATACTATAGTGAGCCTTGTGCTGTGGAAAACCACCAGTGCCGGAACAGGACTGTTTGGTCCAAGGCCAAACGAGGCCTTTGGGTTCCAAGTGGAAAAGTGCCTTATGTGCTCTCGTAGCAGGAGATAGCCGCTAGCTCATCTGTTTTTCTGAGTAGCGATCGTACATTCCCCATAATAACGGATGGGAGGACAGGTCTGTACCTTATACTCCTTGCCCCCCGTCTTATTCCAGCACGACATCCTTTTTTTTTTTTTTGACTTATTTTGTACCCGTAGGTAGATTTGTTCTGCAGTCCGGTGACAAGCCACCAGCTGCCGGTCGCTGCGTGCGCAAGCGCCCCTTAACTCCCTGACCTGCATGTTTTTTGAATGTGGGAGGAATCCGGAGAAATCCCAGAGTAAACCCAAGCAAACACGGTGAGAACATGCAAACTCCACACAGATCACTGTTGGCCGGGGGCAGGGATCGAACCCACGATCTCACAATCCCCGCGATCCCCCGGCCGAGGGTAAACTGTGCTGCCGCGGTGCTAACCACTGCGCCACCATGCCGTTTCCGTCTTATTTCTCCCGGTATGTTGAGTTTTTGCGTTAGCGTTAGCATCGTGGGCCAGTTAAGAGTTAACAACTGGTCCCTATTGTACTGCCTCCTGCAAGAAACAGTGGATCCGTCCGCTGGCTCAGGAGACATTTGGGCGAGCTACGTGTTTGTGATGGATCAAGGTGTTGCCGAAACAGAAAGATTAGCAAGAGAGCCAGATAGTAAATAGAAATAGGAAGAAATTGATCCACTGTTCCAAAAAGGCAGCCTACTCGTGTGGTGCCGGTAGTATATGTATATATATTAGGTAAATATTAAGAATACCCATCGGTAGGTACATTGTTTGAACTTATAATAAACAGATTTAAATGGATTATGATATAAAGAGCAGCTTTAGAAAGACTGTCATTAAATCATCAAATTAAACTCAATCAATGTGCAGGCCCATTCAAAGATGGAGTAATTCACAAGAACCAGAACTGACAAACCCAGACCGAGGACTGATGCTGTCCTCCCAAACACAAGACGAGGAAGAGTTCAACAGTGACCATGGCTACATGTGCACAAATAAACCGGTTATGATTGGATTTCTGGAGTTATCTGATTATTAAAGTGGCCATGTAACTACGGTCATTAGCTCCTCTCCATCCTCCCTATCCCCTCACCCTCAGCCAATTGCAGCAGATGACTGCCCCTTCCTGAGCCTGGTTCTGCTAGAGGTTTCTTCCTGTCAAATGGGAGTTTTTCCTCTCCACTGTCGCTAAGTGCTTGCTCATAGCAGGGATGGCAACAGGAAATTCTGATTTCAGCTGAAATCTAATTTGGTTGATTGACTTATGGGGGGGAGGGGCGCAGCCCCCCTGAAGCACTGGAAAAAATGATTAAAAAAAAATGAAATACTAGACTTAGATAAATCATTAAATTTAATGAAAAGTTAACTTACTTTTTCTTCAATGTTGTCTCACTGTCTTTAGTCCAACATATTTAACAGTTCTATAAGAGTTTATTACCTCCGCCAGGCTGAAGGCCAGGAGGAGGTTATGTTTTTGCCAGCGTTTGTCTGTCTGTCTGTTTGTCTGTTGGTTAGCAAGATAACTCAAAAAGTTTTGGACGGATTTCGATGAAACTTTCAGGCCTTGTTGGAAATGGTACAAGGAAGAACTGATTAAATTTTGGGGATGATCCAGATCACCGTCTGGATACAGGAATTTTTTAAATGATTCTTTAACATTGTGAGATACTGCCATTTTCAACATGTGTGCAGGGGCAATAGAGGGCGCTGGTCGTCATGTCTGATGAACACAAACTCCGCCTTCTTCAAAGTTTTAGGCACAAAAGCACGCAGAAAACTGTGGTGGCCAGGGCTCGCCAGAGTGCCTGTGTTTGCGCTACGCTGCAAAAGCTGACACGGGCAGCTGTCCGGCCCCGGATTATTTGGCAGAAATTCCCCGCCCAGCCATAGGGGCTGCGCAAAAACCAGCTCTCTGCCGGGGGAGGCTTCCAAATCCTCTTTTTTCCGCGGAGCGCAAACCCAATAAAACCCACGGCAACCATTATCGCACCTTCTTTTGTCCTGCGGCTCCGGAACAGAGAGGAATCCCGGCGCCAGTAATGCTGCGCCTGATATCTGTGACTCTAATGCTAAAAGTGACTGCATCAGGGATTTTCGACCTGAAGTCGCACTTTGCTACACAGCGCCACAAAAACTGTGTAGCCAAATTTGATCGATGGATGAACATTTTCAGCCAGTGAGAGAACCGACGCCTTCCAAATCCAATGCATCACTAGCAGAAGTGATGTTTTGTCATTTTGTGGCAGAGCACAATCTACCCCCATTGGTGGCAGATCACTTCAGTGATTTGGTGCCAACATTGTTTCCTGACAGCAAGAGCGCTCAATTTTTTGGTGCTACTTGGCTTATTATTTTCACATTACCAAAAAGTTATGCCTCAACATTGTGTCCATATAAGTGTACATTTGAATAAATATGTTTGAAATAGTTCATGTTGCAGTTGCTGTTTGCTTAGTTTTTGTTTGTTTGTTTTTGCTTCAGTTTTCTTTCATCTGCCGATAAATACAGTTTTTAAGTACTCAGTACAGGTGTAAAAGCCCCCCCCCCCCCCAATAAGGGAGGCATGAGGTCAGTACAGGTGTGAAAGCCCCCCCCAATAAGGGAGGCATGAGGTATGCCTTGACAGGTCGCAGCCTGGCACTTTGCAGATGGAGGAGATGGACACAACAGCAACACTTCAGTTTATTACCTCCACCAACGAGGTAATGCTTTTACTACTGAACCACTAATCCTATCATTGTGAATCCGATTGCTAGTCATATGTTTTCATGGTCAAGGAATCTGAAAACCTACACACAAACACTGTATGGGGGGGAAGTGTGGCGCTTGGCGGAGGTCTGTGCTCTCCGAGTGCTTTTCTAGTTACACTATTTACACTGGTCACCAAGTCACTTCTAATGTGAAACTTTCTTCCTTTTGGCAGGAAGCTGTGTCAGTCTCTGAACTTTGAACTTCATCTCCTTTTCTGGTTTCTTCAGAAACTGTCTGAGTGTTTCTGTTACCTCACTGAACTTTGAGCCAATTTTCACCTTTACTGTCACTTCGCCCCCCGAAGCTCCTGGGGTTTTATGATTTTTAAGTACCAGAACTGTGCTTACATGACATAAAACAAACAGCTGAATGCCACTTATTACTGTATAATATTGACTTATGTTCCAAGAAGATAGCATTCCTAAACTAGAAAAGCACTCAGAGCGCATACCTCCGCCAAGGCTCCTTCCGTTTGTTATGGATCAACTCCAAAATGTAATGGGTTTGTGTGTAGGCCTATAGCCACTTGTGGTGAAAATTGCATCAAAGTCTGTCCATCAGTTTTGGAGTATTGTTGCTAACACACTGTGAGAAGATAAGCACCTTGGCTGAGGTATGAATTCTCAGATCATCACCAAAATATAATGGGTTCCTCTCTAGCCCAAGAACCACCTCTGGTGAAAATGTTATCCAAATCCATCCAGTAGTTTTTGTGTAATCCTGCTGCACAAATACAAAAAAGCCCTTGGTGGAGATATGCACTCTCAGATCATCACCAAAATCTAATAATCTGTTCCCCGTGCCATTACACACCTTTCATGAAAATTTCATGAAAATCCGTCCATAACTTTTCTTTGCTAACAGACAGACAGACAAACCAACGCCGATGAAAACATAACCTCCTTGGCGGAGGTAAATATTCCAACAAGCATTATCCATCACATGCTTTAACACTAACATTTTCCTCCCCCGCGCAGCCCAGCTCATACAGCCTTGTACGCTGCACTCAAACGGAAACTGGCGGACAGAGTCGACTGGACTCCTGAACGGGAGCAGGCGTTCTGAAGTTAAAACAGCGCTCATTACCGACGCCTCGGACATGGCCATAGCGGCCGTCGTGGAGCAATGCGTTGCCGGTTCTTGGCAGCCGCTCACCTTTTTTTTTTTTTTTTAGCAGGTCTTTGCACGACAGTGAGCGTAAATACAGCGTGTTTGACAGAGAGTTAATGGCTCTCCACCTGGCCATACGCCACTTCCGGTTCTGGCTGAAAGGGCGCATCTTCACTGCGTTCGTGGACCACAAGCCGCTAACGTACTACTTTATCTTCCTGGAAGATAAAATAAAGCGGAATTCGGCGAATTACCGGAAAAATCACATCCCTGAGAACAAGCCGCAATGAATTTTTGACAAAGCATACGAGCCATTTGATTGGTCCAATCGTTTGCAACTATCCAATCGCAGGGCTGTTTACAATACAGCAGTAGCTTGAGTACATCCGGGTTATCGCGAGACTTCACCCGGGGAAGCGCCGAGCGCTAATGTAATCGTGTTGATTTTCGCTAAAATAGGCAACAATAAGGTACCTTACCCCCCCTAAAATTTTCTCAACGGATTTAGACGATTCACAGAAATGATCAATTTGAAAATAAATCGGCAGAAAATTGCCATCCCTGTCATAGGAGATCGTCTCATTGCTGGGTCTTTCTGAGACTGTGGTTTTTTTTTTTCTGCACTGTGGCGCTATGAGACGGCTTCTGTTGTGATGTGGCGCAGTATAAATAAACCTGAATTGAATTAACTAAAGTGGTTAACCCTCCAATAATCCATTTAATCAGGGCATGTAAACACAACAAACCTGACTATTGCCATTATCAGTTTATTCCCAATAATCGGTTTATTGTGACCATGTAACCAGGGTCAGTGATGGGTGTACCAGAACCTCTACTGCATGTGATGACAGACCACATGTACTGTTCTCAAAATAACTTTAGTATGAATATGACTTAAAAAAAAATAACCAAAATATCTGAATTCAATTAATTTGTCACACCCACCTGTCCTGTAACACCAACACATCCATGTTGTCATTTCAGAGGTCAAAACTTCTTCAGAATTAATTTAGTTTAGTCTCAGAGTCATTTAACCATTTCTACACAATACTGTGTTCCATTTTACTCTGACAGCTTAATCATCATCAAACCACAGCTCCTTCATCATTCCACTGTTCCAGCTGCCCCACAAACTCTTACTGTGATATCACTGCTCACAGGAGTGAAGACTCCACCAGCCCCGGTGGTCACTGCTCCAGTCTCCAACAGCCCTCGATCAGCTGCAGAGAAATGACAGAAAAAACATGCCACTGTACTTGATGATTCCTGCCCAAATGGGAAGGTTTTTCTCACAAATCTGTGCCTTTGGTCTTTTAATTCTACTACTTTTATTTATTCCTCCAAAATTTAAATCATTTTTGCATAAATTTGCTGCTTTTGAGAAGGTTTTTATATTGAAATAAAAAAATGTTTTAAAAGAACATTGCTTTTTTCTGATAAATAATTTTTATATTATGTGTACAACTTTTTCAAGCACACTTTTAGTTTTGATGCATACATTAGAGAACTGTTTGGAAAACTAGATTTTTCTGTTAAATGCGTTCACATGAGGAAAAAAATACATGTACCATCTCATACAATTCAAATTATATATACATAAAAAGTGAACAGTCAAAATTAACTGTTTGCTGGGTGACAATAGAAGAAATTAGAAAAGAAAGCAGATATTCTTCCTCTATGTTAACAGTTCAGGTTTTTTTTTAAAATTAATTTCAAGTGAGCTATTTGGTACAAGAGAATATTTTACATTTATAAATATGCCAGTTGTTTTCCAAATATTTTTGATTGGTTTTAACATTCAATTCTTGATTTACTGTTAAAATAAACACACATCAACACAACTTCCATTACTTCCATTCCATTAAGTTGTGTAGCTCTGAAATGTTTCCACTTTGTTTACAACTGCATTAAAAGAAATTAAACCAGTTTTCATGCCGAGTACCTTTCTTATGTTTCTCACAACAGTTTGTTCAAATAAGTACAGACTATTTCAGCAGAATCATAAAATATTAATAGTCCTAATTTATGGATGTTAAAAAATAACATTGCCATTATCAGTGTTGACACAAATGATGAGGACTTTGGAGGATGTAAAGGACTGTATTTGGTAATTTCCTACCTTGTTCCACGTTTCCTCCTTGTAGAAAGCAGGTTTGCTGGTAAACATGTCAGTCCTCTCATAGGTTCATGTTTTCCTCTATAAAAAAAGTAGAACAATTTCCTTTTTGTAAGCCGTCTTTTAAATCCACCACCATAGTCCTGTTATACTGCTAATGCTACGTCAATACTATAAACAAGATAAGTCACATTTGCTCTGTCACAGGTTTTCATTTCACGTTCCATCATGTACTTCCACCCATCTCTAGTGCCTCTTAGACGCTGTGCCTTCACCCAATAACTATACAACAGATTTTTGAAATAAGGGCTGACCCGGCTACCTAGTTGAGCTAGGTAATAACGATTGTAAGTTTATGAGCTTTCACTGCACATAAACAAGAATAAAAGCTCAGAAAATAAAACAAGATCACAGACTACATAATCTACATGTTAAGTGGTAAAATGACCAAAACAACGGCCATTCATCACCTTACCCAGGATTATTAAGCAGACACTCCGTGAAATGAATGATCTATGGAGAAAGAGTCAGTGTTTGGAACCATTCGCAACTTCATGACCCATGTAACGTCCACCTTTCAGTTTCTACAGAAGTCTACCGGAGTGTCACAACTCTCATATTATATGCTGCTGCTTGAGACCAGCCCACTGCTCTATTATTGGCCCGCCTAGCTATCTGTCGTGTGTATGGAAGTGGTGCTAAAGGTCACTTATCAGCCCCTGAGTTACTAGCCCCCAAGCGAACACTGGCAACAGGAAGCTTGAACCAAGCGCGGCTTATATCATCTGACACCATCGTCTGAAGAACAGGGGCTCCCAAGGAACAGTTCTGGCTCCCTTCCTGTTCACCCTCTACACTGCTGACTTTTCACACAATACACCACACTGCCATCTATGGAAGTTCTCTGATGACTCTGCGATTCTCTGCCTCATCTCTGATGGGAATGATGCAGAGTACAGAGGACTTATCCGGGACTTTGTGGACTAGTGCCTGCGAAACTGCCTCCAGATCAATGCGAGGAAAACTAAGGAACTGGTGGTGGACTGTCGCAGGTGAGAACAACCCCCCCACAGCACCGGTAAACATCTACAGAACAGACACTGAGATGGTGACATCTTACAAGTACCTGGGTGTTCACCTGAACAATAAACTGGACTGGTCACACAACACCAACATGCTCTACAACAAGGGGCAGCATAGGCTGTACCTCCTGATGAGACTCAGGTCTTGTGGAGTGCAAGGGGCACTCCTGAAGACCTTCTACAATTCGGTGGTTGGATCAGCCATCACATTTGGAGTGATCTGCTGGAGAAGTAGGATCATGGCAGCCAACAGGAAGAAACTGAACAGGCTGATCAAAAAAGTCAGCTCTGTTCTGGAGCGCCGCCTCGGCCCAGTGGAGGAGACAAGAGAGTGGAGGATGGTAGCTAAGCTGTCATCTCTGCTAGAGTCCGAGTCCCACCCCATGTGGGACACGCTGAACACACCGAGGAGCTCGAGGGAGCAGTTCCTCAGGTCCATCCTACCTACGGCTGTCAGACTTTATAATCTAACCTCATCGAGCAGCACTGGAGTCTATAGATTTATTTACTGCTTTGGCTAACCAATACTTACCTTATCATCTTATTTACTGTTGTTCTGAGTGCTGCTATCCCTGTGCTGCTGCTATGCTGGTGGTGGGCCAAGATGACGTGAGATGCACGAATGAGTGCAGATCGGTGAACCAGCGCTGCTAATCCAAGATTGAAGGAGCCATTTAGAAGCTACTCAGCTAATGGTTAACTGACGTAAGAGGGAGGGTAGCGTTGAACAGCTCAAGTTGTTTTCTTAAAGTGACAGGCTTTAAATCTGCGCATTTCATGAAAGCCAAGAAAAGTAAAAAGCAAATTTGACTCATTAATTAAAAACATTAAAGAAAATGTGACCAAAACGTCACAAGCACTTCATTAAGACACGAGTGAGCTGATAAACTTAGAAAAAAACTGCAGTCAATGACCCCTTTAAATATTCACTCATGTTGAATTTGATTCCTTTTAACACTTTCCAAAAACGCTGGGACAGTGGTAACAAAAGCCTGGGAAACTTGAGGAATGCTCAAAATACACCTTTCTGGAACATTCCACAGGTGAACAGGTTAATTGGAAAAAGGCGAGGGTCATGATTAGATCTAAAAGGAGCATCCCCGAAAGGCTGTCGTTCACAAGCAAGGGGTGGGGTGAGGTTCACCACTTGGTGAACAACTCTGTGGGCAAATAGTCCCAACAATTTAAGAACAATATTTCTCAAAATACAGTTGCAAGGAATTTAGGGATTTCATCATTTACAGTCCATAATATCAAAAGATTCAGAGAATCTGGAGACATTTCTGCACGTAAGCAAGGCTGAAAACCCACACTGAATGCCCGTAGCCTTCAATCCCCAGGGTGGCACTGCATTAAAAAACTGACATCATTTTGGAAAGGATGCTACCACGTGGGCTCAGGAACACTTCAGAAAACCACTGTCTGTTAACACAGTTCGTAGCTAAATCTAAAAGTGCAAGTTAAAACTCTACCATGCAAAACCAAAGCCATATATCAACAACACCCAGAAACACCGCCAGTCGTTCTGGGTCCAAGCTCATCTGAGATGGACCACACAACATTTCCAGGTTGGCGCTGAGTGTTAACAGAAGCAAGCTGACATAAAAGTAGAAAACTATAAGAAAATTGCTATAAATTTTGGGGAAAAACCTCAAACCTTAAAGACTGAAGTCATTACTGAAGTTTTTAAGTGAGTACTCTTCGTACCCTTAATTCAACTAGAAAGTTAGGGTTGTCTACTTTTAAATATTAATTTCATAACACTGCTTTAACATGAGGAGAATTTATGGCTACCATACCCACCTCCGATTATATAATTTAAGTATGCATGAGTAAATTACTATAATGATTTTTTTTCTCGCGTCTCTCTCCTACTCTTTCTCAATGAAAAAAAAGAAACACTAGAATAAAAATACAAAAATGCATGTATTTCTGTCATTTATGTAAACCATGACAAAGAAATCCTGCAGGACAAAACATGACACTTGGTATTTTCTAACCTGTTTGTATACCACCATAGACAGAGAGAGAACCTGAATAAGACAGGTCTCAGAGAAGGAAAGATGAGACGGAAGAGAGGAGCCAAGGACAGCAAAGTGTTCAGGCAGAGGGTCCAGGAGAGGTGAGAGCAGAGAAAAGAGACAAAGCTGACACCACTTAAAAGCCCTAACACAGGACATCTGGGTGGGACCCCAACTGGCCCAATATTCCAACAATCAAGCCTTGGTTGTACAATAAAAAATGGTAAGTTCGATATGCAAAGTCATTGTGCAAAATTAAGAAAAAGAAATAAATAGTATAAAATTAACATATTCAAGCTGCAACAGTGTCTTGTGTTTTCTGCCTCCCCCCCCCGCCAAAAAAAAAAAAAAATAGAGAATGGGCACTGACGTCATGTCGCACTGCATTCTGGGCCATTGTTGCCATCACCCTTGTCAGGCTTCTTTGTTTACCTGTAGTCTGGTCAGCTGCTAACATGAACTGACATATGTTTGATGCAATTCAGCAAACAGAAAATTAAAATTCCTTATTCAGAGAAACTGAATAAGGAAGCAGTGTTACCTCTAAAAAACTGAAGAAATAAATGGGATAGCAGTGTTTCCACTGGCTTCAAGATCTTGGCGCAGTGGCAACATATTTGGCAGAAAACACATGACATGATTGTAACCAGAATATGTTACTTTTATACTCTATTTTTTTTTTTAATTTTGCACAGTAATATTGCACAATGGAACTTACCATCTGAAGTATTGTACAACCAAGGCTTGAATATTGGAATATTGGGCCAGTTGGGGTCCCACCCAGACGTCCTGTATTTGGACTTTCTACTGGTGTCATCCTTCTCTCCCCCCTGCTCTCACCTCTCCTGGACCCTCTGCTTGAACACTTTCATCTCCTTGGCTCCTCTCTTCTGTCTCATCTTTCCCTCTCTGAGCCCTGTCTAATTCAGGTTCTCTTTCTGTCTATGGTGGTATACAAACAGGCTCAAAAACACCAAGTGTCATCTTTTGTCCTGCAGGACTTTTTCATGGTTTACACAAATAACCAAAATGTGTATTTTTTGTGTGACATGCTAATACAGATGAACCTGAGATGGCTCGGACATGTTGAGAGGATGGACCACCAGCGTCTCCCTCGACAGTTACTCTACTCACAGTTATGCGAGGGCAAACGCAATCAGGGTAGACCAAGGCTCAGATTTGAAGACACTGCAAAAAGAAACTTGAAGAAGTTGGACATAGACAGGAGTTCCTGGCAGTGGAAGGCTAAGGACAGAGCTGTGTGGAGGAATCTGATCAGACCTAAATGAAACAATCATTGTCGCCCACGACAGACTGCTATGATGATGATTCTAGTGTTTCTTTTTTTCCATTGACGAAGTGTAGGAAAGGGAAGGGGGAAAAAAAACATTCACAATAGCAATTTACTCATTCATATTTAAGTTAAATGATCAGAGGTGGGTATAGTAGCCAGAAATTCTACTCATGTAAAAGCAGAACTATGAAACTAATAATTAAAAGTAGACAACCAAAAATTTCTAGTAAAGGGTACAAAAAGCACCCACTTAAAAACTTGAGTAATGATTTCAGTCTTGAAGGTTTGAGGTTTTTCTCCAAAATTTATAACTTTTTTTTTTTAATAGTTTTCTACTTTTCTCTGTAAATTTATCTAAATTTGAAACCATTTTCCTAAAATTTGTAATTTCCTCTAGTAAAATTTACTTTTCTTGTACATTTGAAACTAATATAAATTTGTGGATTTTTTTTATGGATTATTTTCGTCTGTTTTTTTTTTAAATAAAATTACTGTTTTTTAAATAAATTTGAAACAGACTGTGGTATTTTTTTTTTAACTTTTTCCTTATAACAATTTATATTTTTGACCATAACTTTGCAGTCAGAACAGAACAATAATTTAACTCTCATTACAAAGAAAAAATTAAGAATAAAATTGAATTTAATGATTTAATATAACTTAAATGACCAAGGATGCCGTTATTTCTGTGAAAATATTTATAGTATTTTTTTTTTTTAAATCTCCTAACCGCCAAGAAAAACCTCCCTTATTTTGAAGTCCAAATGCTGGCACGTTCAGTTTGTCTGAAGGCTGCTGACGGATTAACCTCTTGCACTCCGGGATACCGTGGGCGGTCACGTTTCTGCGTCCTAGTACGTCCTAGTGCACACTGAAAAAAAAAAAAAAAAGATGCATTTCCATTCTTCCACTACAGACACAGCCGCAAACAGAAAGCCAAAGGAGTACTTGGATTGGTTTAGATTTGACTGACCTCTCATTTGACTAATAAGAGCCTTGAATTGGGTTTCTGAAACCTTGAAGAACAAATGACTGAAAACCTAGCAAGAAGGACCCGCCTACCAACGGCTGCAAATACAACGAGCCAATTGAAGCAGAGAAGTTTGACGATTGAAAGCATGCGTCCCGTGTGTAAAATCTGTTTTGTGTAAGCCGCTGTGTGTGTAACGGTAGCGTTCGCCAGTCTTTTTTTATTACTACTGTTCTTATTTGTTTTGAAAAATCGCTCGACAAAACCGCAATCACGGAAGCCAAAACCGCAATAATGGAATCATGGTTTGACCGGGTCGCGTGACCAGAACCACCAGTCGTAACAAGTGGACCAGCATCATGTTCGTCTGACAGTGAGCAAGAGAAGTTCGCTAGCGACTAGGGATGGACATTCGGTGAAATTTTCTTCACCGATCGTCGGGAGAATTAATGATTAATAATCGGTTAATCATTAACATTTTTAGGTACGTAACAAGGCAGGTAGACTACATTAGAACATCAGGAATCAGCACGGAGAGCCCTCGGGAATCTCGCAAGCTGATTGGCCGAGACGTTTCACCCCGCAAGCTGATTGGCCGAGACGTTTTACCCAGCTTCTCTCCCTGCCGAGCGCCCACCCAGCAAAGGAAGACCGCATTCATTGCTCTTTATCGCTCGTGTTACTTAGTCTAGCCGCGCAGAACTTTTTGCTGTTCTCTTGTGCCATTTTGTGCAAAATAGTCTTCCCGTCGAGCCACTACGCTGCCTCCTGCAGCTTCCCTCGACGTGTGTACACCGAATCTTCATGACCTTCTCAATAAAGTTTCTGAAAAAAAAAAAAAGAATCTTCACGACCGCCATTACTCAGCACGCAACCACTGTTGGCGGTTTCTTCGCGTAATAAGGGTGTTCCATGGACCCTGTCGATGAGGTATATTTGTATGCTGCATTGCAGTGATTGCAGTACACCTGGTCATTTTTTAAATTGAAATGGTCCCACGCAACACTTCGCCGTAACCGCTTCATGATTTGGCGATTGCCCTACGCAAGCCCGCATGTATCAACTGAGGCACGCCAGGGTACGGCGATGGTGTAATGTTGCCCCCTGGTGCCCAAATTTTGCCATTGCATTGTTTGAGGACGGCCGTGCAGTAGGCCTAATAACCTCGGATTGTTTAAAAAAAAAAACGGTTTGTCGACGAAAATGAACTTCCTCGGTGAAATTCTTAATGATCAATTATCGGTTAATCGGTAAATTATGCCCATCCCTACTAGCGACACTGCTGTTGTGGACAGGTAAGTGTTATAAGCTAAATTATTCTTTATCACTGAAAATAGTAATCAAAATGACTGACGCCTAGCGGCTGCCCCGGCCTTGGATGCGCTCTGCAGAGCGTGCCCAAATGCCAAGTCACGTTTCGTTACCTTGTATTCATACATGTGTAATGACAATAAAGTTGAATCTCATCTCAAAATGACTTTTGACCGATCGGTAAATTACAACTCTGCATCATCGCCACATGACGGACCGCAGCGCATGGTCCGGTGGGTGCGGCACACTCCTCTGTAGCGGGTGGGGGTGGGGGGTTGTTATCCTCTACATTGCAGATATTTTAGTATAATTATTCATTCATTCATGAATCAACAACCCCTCCCCACACACACACAGCCCTGAGTGTCACCTTTCATTGAGCCCAAGATCAAGCTTCTATGTTGAATCATTCAAAAGTTATAGACGTTTTTCCAAACTGTGCCATTTGGCACAATTTGGCAGAGTTCAAAAATGCCTGGGAACAAGCTGAGAAAAAAAGCTGTGTAATATATTCATTTTTTGTGGTATTGTTTCAAAATTTTGACCTCAGCTGGATAACACTTGGTTCTACATTTCTGTTGCATTTTCCAGCCCGTAACTGACAGCTGTGTGTTATTTGCAAGCATTTGTATCCCAAAAAAACACCCAGGCGAACTTTATTTTCTTCAAGTTCAGTATGTTTAGATGACTGTTAACCCCTTGCACTCTGGTCAATTTCCCTAAAAACGCCTAAAAATAACACACCCAAAGTAAAGTAAATAACATACCCAAAGCCCGTGCACCGGGCTGCACGGTGGCGCAGTGGTTAGCACTGCGGCAGCACAGTTTACCCTTGGCCGGGGGATTGTGGGGATCGTGGGATCGTGGGTTCGATCCCAGCCCCCGACCAACAGTGATCTGTGTGGAGTTTGCATGTTCTCCCCGTGTTGCGTGGGTTTACTCCGGGATTTCTCCGGTTTCCTCCCACATGCCAAAAACATGCAGGTTAGGTTAATTGGAGACTCTAAAGTGGCCCTAGGTAAAGACATGCATGTTAGGTTAATTGGCTGTTCTAAATTGTCCCTAGATATCCGTTTCCTATAGGCCCTTAGAATAGAGGGTTAGTATTAATGAAAGCGCTTTGAGTGGTCTTTGTGACTAGAAAAGCGCTATATAAGTGCAGGTTAGTTAGTTAGTAAATCAAAAAGCTGTTCTTCAATCCTTTGCAGCATCTTCATGGAGTTGGTCTCATTTAAAAGAAAACAGAGAGATTAAGACTGTTTTTCCAAAAAATTCAAAGTGCTCCTGCCACTGAGTAACAGTCATCTAAACATACTGAACTTGAAGAAAATAAATTTCGCCTGGGTGTTTTTTTGGATACAAATGCTTGCAAATAACACACAGCTTCAGATCCGGGCTGGAAAAGGCAACACAAATGTAGAACCAAGTGTTATCCAGCTGAAGTCAAAATTTTGTAACAATACCCCAAAAAATGAATATATTACACAGCTTTTTACTCAGGTAGCTCCCAGGCATTTTTGAACTGTGCCAAATGGCACAGTTTGGAAAAACGTCTGTAACTTTTGAATGATTCAATATAGAAGCTTCATCTTGGGCTCTAATGAAAGGTGAAGGGCTGTGTGCGAGTGTGTGTGTGGGGGGTTGTTTATTCATTCATGAATGAATGAATGAACAAACAAGCACCCACACACAAAGAAGCATGCCACATAAAAAATGTGGCTTTTTTTTTTTCACAAGAAAAAATAACCTACAGTGCACTAAAATTTATACTAAAATATCTGTTTTGTAGACGATAACAACTCCCACCCCACCCCCCACCGCTACAGAGGACGGACATCGCCCATCGCTACATGACGGACCGCGGGGACGGTGCACCGCGGTCTACTACGCACAGTTGTACTAAAATATCTGCAATAATATCTGCAATCCGCTACAGAAGAGTAGCGGATTGCAGATATTATTGCAGATAGCTCAGGACTTCAAGACTTTAGTTTGTTCACATCAATGATGAATTTTCTTCCAACTCTAAGCTCAGTCACGGAGTTCCACAGGGATCTGTGTTAGGCCCTACTTTTTTTTAGTTTATATATGCTTCCGTTAGGCAATATCATTAGAAAACACTGTATACATTTTCATTGTTACGCAGACGACACAACTATATCTGTCAATGAAGCCCAATGATTGTAATCAATTAGCCAAGTTAGATGCCTGTCTTAAAGCGTACCTGTGGTGGTCGTCTAAACGCATTCAACTTGAAAACATTAGGCAAAGTATTCGTTATTTGGTTAAATAATTATTGTCAGCCATATACCACCAAAGAAATATGCAAATACGACCGCAGGCATGGCCAGCCAATGAAAACTCTGCACGCAGCCATGACACATGCGGATGTGACGTCACTACGTTGCTACTGAAAAGTCAATACTCCGCCTGTATGAGCGACTAGGGTGCTTTTGTGAGTGCTTTTATTCTATTATGGCTGAATTGTCGGACTGAGGAAGAATTCGTCCAACATGGCTACAGGTTTGAGCCAGAAACGTCTTCTGAGGGTGAAAGTGACGAAGTGGTCCTCACACACAACGCAATTCCGTCTGAAAGGAAACGTCTGCCCTGTTCCAAGATTGCACAATCACTTTTCCGCTACAATCTTCTGACAAGGTGAGCTGGGTTTGGGTACACAAAAGAAGTGTTTATCTTTGTTTTTTCGCTTATTATTGAGACATCCAAAGGCTTTACATTCCGCCATGTTGCGATATCCATATCGCATTGTATGTTTTTGTTGTTACAAGAGCGCCGAGTGTCTGCTGCTCTGTATATAGTTTTAGCGGCGAGGGAAGAGCCCAGCGCCGAATCATCGGCCGTCTGGTGGCCGTTACGACCTCAGATCAGACGAGACGACCCGCTGAATTTAAGCATTTATTTATTTATTTTCTACTCGTTTTAGTTCTGCATTTAACAGGAACCCTGAGTTTGAAATAAACGTTTGAATTTGAATATCCTGAAAGCCACTGCTCATCCGGGCACTCCAGGCTCAGCCAATATTGATCCAGACAGTATCCACGACAATACGTCACAGGAAGCGTCCTGGCAGGCCATGTAGCTGCCAGTATGGCTGCTTGCATGTTTTGCTGACATAGCTGAACCAGCACATCAGCAATGGATTTATATCACATTGCTTTGAACTTGAACTTAAACTTGAACTAGAATGTGAGACAGGGGCTCAATATAATATCTTTTTTTTTTCACGACCACCACAGGTACACTTTAAGGATATCAAAGCCTGGATGACTTGTAATTTTCTGCAATTAAACTTAGATAAGACAGAAGTTATTCTTGTTGGCCCAAAAAACCTTAGAAATTCCTTTCCTTTTGGCAAATCATGCTTTTAATTTGGATGCCGCGACTCTCACTCTGAATAGTTCTGTGAGGAACCTTGGAGTTATTTTTGATCAAGCTCTGTCCTTTAATTCACATATTAAATTTGTTTCTAAGACTGCCTTCTAACATCTGTGCAATATTGCCACGATTAGGAGCATCTTGTCTTTGAATGATGCTGAGAAACTGATCCACGCCTTTGTCAGCTCTCAATTGGATTATTGTAACTCGTTATTACCGGGTTGTCCTAAAATATCCTTAAAAAGTCTTCAGCTGATCCAAAATGCTGCTCCAAGAGTTTTAACTGGTTCTAGAAAAAGAGATCACATCTCTCCGGTTCTGTCCTCCTTTCACTGGCTTCCCATAGAGTTTAGAATTAAAATCCTTCTTCTCATTTTCAAAGCTCTTAATAATCAGGCCCCCTTATATATAAAAAATCTGATATTACCTTATCATCCTAATAGAGCACGACGCTCCCAAAATGCTGGATTACTTGTAATGCACAGAATCTCCAAAAGTACATTGGGAGGATGAGCCTTCTGTTATCAAGCTCTTCTGTGGAACCAGTTACCACTCTGGGTCCAGCAGTAAGACTCTGTCTCTGTTTTCAAGAACAGGGTAAAATCCTTCCTTTTCAGTATAGCCTACGAAAAGGGAGGGCTTTCGTGTCTCTTAACCCCGCTTCTGTTCTGCTGTTAATAGATCCATACTGCTGGGTGACCACCAATAATGTACTTGGCTTCTCACCGTTATGTTCTTTATGTCTGTCCTCTTTATCCTCTCTATCCCCTCACCCCCAGCCAGTCACAGCAGATGACTGCCCCTCCCTGAGCCTGGTTCTGCTAGAGGTTTCTTCCTGTTAAGTGGGAGTTTTTCCTCTCCACCGCCGCTAAGTGCTTGCTCACAGGGATCATCTGATTGCTGGGTCTTTCTGAAATTGTGAGGTTTTCTCTGCATTTTGTAGTGCTATGAGATGACTTTTGTTGTGATGTGGCGCTACATAAATAAAGTTGAATTGAATTCTTATAAACTGAGCTAAGAACACATCAAAATAAGAGAATCTAAAAGCAAATGGAGCCAAGAAGAACATAAAACAATGGCAGATAAATGACTACAGGTGCATCTCAATGTTACACTATATGGGGAAGGAGAGAACATTTGGAACGCAGCAGAAATCTGGACGATCGGGGGAAAAAATCTTCCAGAGCAGCTAGGCTATGCTAGGCTAGTTCAGTTAGCTGCTGTTAGCGCGGTTCAGGTCGTTTTAAATCCTCTTAAAGCAGAACCAGAACCTTCTCCGGGTCACATCAGTGTCGTCTCACAAACATTCCTCACATCCGTTGGTGACACACAAAAGTCTTTTCAACTGTTTTACTCACCAAATCTCGAATCCCCACGTGCCAACCATTATTTGGAGGCAGAACAAACTCGGTTACAACGCATGCGCATTTCGACTTCACGGGCTGACGCTCGACACATATGCATGCGCAACGTGTGACGTATTTCCTGTTTACGACAATTTAGAGAAGTTAAAACTTTGGAGTGTAGATTGATGTGGCTGAAGGCGGTAGATTTGGTTGACGTGATTTTGTAGATTTGGTTTAAAATGTCGTCTTTCACTTTTTACCATTTGCTGCAAGACTCCTTCAAAAAGGAGAGATCAGGTCTGGTGTTGGACGCTCTGAGCGGAACAAACTGCATCGGCTGTCCAGGAAATTGACCCTGAAAGCTCAGTTTTAGTTCAGATACTCCTAAAGAAGTCGCAGCAATAGTTATGGATTTTTCATTGACAAATTTATTTTACAAATTCATAGACATGATTTTGAATAACCTTCAGATTTTCATGTCTGATTTTTGAACTTTTCTTTTTCTGATTTATCAAAATTTTGAAAAGTGATCATGTCTAACTTAGTTCTATCTCTATTCGACTTGCACTTGTATTTTGTTTTACATTTCTGATTTTTAGTAATTAGTATTATTATTATTGCTCAGTAGGTTGCTCAAAAAAGACCTTGCCAAGATGGTTCAGAATTTCTCTGTAGTGCTACAATTGTAAAGAATGGGCAAAATCTCATTAAAACAATCATCAGTATTTCCAGTGACAAAAGGACTAATTGTATGGAACATCATGTGGTTTAGTCGACTTTTGATGTCCTTTGTTCCAACAGACAAGCGCCTCTTCTCCACGGGCCCAAGCAGGAGGTTTCTGGGCCTTGTTGTGCTGTCTGAGGAGGAGAAGAGAGCTGTCCTGGTCCAGTGTCACAATGATCCTCATCACTCCATTGTGACAGTTTACACTGTGGATGTTGTTGATACCTGCTTGTCTATAAGTTATTTGTTCTTGTCCAATCCCAAATATAAAACTGAGATTTACCTCTCCAAGAAATGACATTGGTTCCTCTAATGTGACAGTTTCTGCTAGCTTATTTTTTGGTTAGATGTTGTCATCACTCTCAACTGAATGATCCCATCAAAACTGTCCCCCCGTTTTACATTCCATTAAGGTAATAGTATAACTCCAGTGGCCGCACTTTGGGAAGAACCGAAGGTCTCTCATCGGTGCTGCTCGCAACATTGAGCGCCTCGCCGTACCGCCTAGCGCCCTCGTCCAAGGCGCATGGAGCTCCGGCACTAAGGCACTGCCCGACCTCTATGGTGCACAGCTGCTGCTCACTCCCGGTGTTCACCACAACACCCTCGCCAATGTCGTTCTCCGACCCAGGCACCTCGCTGCTGCATCCAGCGCTCTCGGTCCCGGTGCTCAGCTGCGCAGTTACCGTGTCCAGCTGCAGCTGTTCTCCCTCGGGGATCTTGGTGACACTCCCATTAGCACAATCCTCCATCCTGGGCATCTCGTCACTGCTCTCAGCCCCCTCGTTCCAAGCGCTCCGCTGCAAAGACTCCCTGTCCGGTTGTGGCTGTTCTCCCTCTGGGCTCTCAGCGTTGTTCTCATTGGCTCCATTCTCCAACCCGGGCACCTCGTCACTGCTCTCGGCATCCTCGCTTAAGGTGCCCTGCTGCGTCGTCTCTGATCCCGGCTGTTGCTGCTCCACCCCGGGGCCCTCAGCCTGTATGGTCCCACTCTCCCGCTGTTTAGCCTCCAGCACCGGGGCTGACTCCTGCTGCCTCTCCCCTCTGCCGTCCTCGTGCACTGCAACGTCCGACCTGTCAGCACTGTGGTCCTGCGTCAGGTTGGGCTCCACGGCAGGCTTGCCGTCCTCAGTGATCGGGGACTTTTCCTCACTTTGTCTTGGCTCCTCTTCAACTTCCAGCTTGACATCCTCAACCTTGTTTTGGTATGCAGTTAGCTTGTCCCCTAGCCCGTCCATTGGTGCAGAACGGGTAGTTAGCCTCCTTAAGGTAACTAGCTCGCTCAACCCTGGGGCCAAAAGCTCCATCACCCGTAGTCTCCTGGTCCATGTTGGCTTCGCGAAGTGGTCGGTCATCCACTCGACGGCATTGCCATAGCCCTCATTTGCCCCCAGCGATTCAAGGATCCTGTGGCCCTCTGCACCGAGGTTATGGACCAGGAGTGCCCGGCGCCATCTCCCGTCAAGCCCATGGAGACCCAATACTCCAATGTACTCCTCGAAACTCCATCTCCACTCTGGTCACGGGACCACCGGCTCACCCACACGCTCCAGAAATGGCAGCAGTGGTGGAGGTAGCCAGCACGCTTCCATTTTGATCCTTGTCACCATCGTTATGTCTGTAAATCAGGCGCGGACAGGAGTCTTCTACATGCAGCCAACAACTCAACTTTATTACTGAACTTGAGGTTTATATACAGAGTGGGCCGTGCCCGCCTGACGTCACCCTGTGGGTGGGCACGGCTTCACATACACACACATTCTCACACACAACAGCTGTATGAACTGAATGACAATAAAGTTGGCTTCTTCTTCTTTTTCTCTGTTCTTGTTTGTTTTCTTGAATATAAATAAAGCTGAGTTATTAAAAAAGCTAACTGCGACAACATCTGGTCACGTGATCGGATATTTACAAAAACTTCTTGCTTACAGCACGCTCTATTTTTCTGTAATAAGTTAATTTCGACTTAATAGCACAGTGTTAAATGGTTCCAGAAAAACGTAAAACAAAAGACAGTTTTTTTGTGTGTGGATATACGTCACTAATGTGACATCATTTTGACATATGCGTTCCTCCATTCAAGATGGTGATGAGATAAGAGGAGTTTTGAAAAACTATCCGGAGGGCTAAGAGAGAAAGCTGGCAGAGATTCTGTAGCACTGTAGGGAGATCAACAGCCGTGGGGGATGTGTGGAGTATGATCAAGGCTATGAGAGGAGTAAGGAGGGAATGGCAGTATCCAATACTAAAAAGTGGGGGAGTGATTGCAATAACTGATGAGGAAAAAGCGACAATGATAGCAAAGAATGTGACTCAAATTCATAGCTCAAGCAATTTGACTGAAGAAGGTAAAAGAGGAAGAAGTAGGACGAGTGTAGCACACCCTGGGGCTCTGGAGGAAAGGTTTGATTTTAGTAGTTCTTTGGACTCTCCTTTCACTCTAAATGAATTGGAAAGAGCAGTAAACAAATCAGGATTAACGTCCCCTGGGAAAGACGATGTCTGTTACATCATGGTGAAACATTTAGGGGCTTTGGCAATGAGGAAGTTATTGGAAGTCTACAACAAAGTGTGGGAAAAGGGAAAGCTCCCAACTGCATGGAAAGAGGCAGTGATTGTTCCTGTAAGTAAACCGGGAAAGGATCCCTCACACCCAGCAAGCTACAGACCTATAGCTCTAACGTCACATTTGGGGAAAGTAATCGAGAGAATGATTACAGACAGAATTGTCTTTTATCTTGCAAGTAGAGGAATTTTGTCACCACATCAAAGCGGATTTAGAAAAGGAAGGGGAACTATGGATCCTGTTGTGTGTTTGAAGACAGAAATATGGAAGGCTCAAGTTAATAGAGAGTTGGTAATTGCAGTGTTCTTTGACGTGGAAAAGGCATATGACATCAAATCAACCTTTATTGTCATATTGCTGTACATACAACTGTAGTGCAGGCAAGATGAAATTGTGTTTCTCTCGGCATCCATATAAGTAAAAGAACATGATTTAAGACACACTCACACACACCCTCACCCCCCACCCCAACACAGCCATTCACACATCCCTGAGACATGCTTGAAAAACTAACCAGAACTATAATATACAAATAATATACATAATGTCCGCAGGTGCAGTAGTATGTATGAGAGATTCCGGATCAACTGTTCAGCATCCTAACAGCTTGTGGAAGGAAGCTGTTAATCAGTCTGGTGGTTCTGCCTCTAATGCTCCGGAATCGTTTGCCAGATGGCAGAAGTTCAAAGTGTTTATGCAGAGGGTGAGAACGGTCCTTGACAATGTTCAGTGCCCTGCTCCTGCAACGGTTCTGAAAAAGTTCTTGGACAGAGGGGAGGGAGACTCCAATTACCCTCTCAGCTCCCTTAACTATCCTCTGCAGGGCTTTTTTGTCTGACATACTGCAGCCGGGACAGCGCGGTGGTGGAGTGGTTAGCACTGCGGCAGCACAGCAACTCACCCTTGGCCGGGGGATCCTGGGTTCGATCCCAGCCCCAGACCAACAGTGATCTGTGTGGAGTTTGCATGTTCTCCCCGTGTCTGCGTGGGTTTACTCGGGGATTTCTCCGGTTTCCTCCCATATGCCAAAAACATGCAAGTTAGGTTAATTGGCATCAAACTGAGGATTCTAAATTGTCCTTAGGTATGACTGTGAGAGTGAATGGTTGTCTGTCTCTCTGTGTTGGCCCTGTGATGGACTGGCAATCTGTCCAGGGTGTACCCTGCCTCCTGCCCAAAGATGCTGGGATAGGCTCCAGCCCCCCCGTGACCCGAAAAGGATTAAGCGGAAGAAGATGAATGAATGAATACTGCAGCTGGAGTACCATGTAGCAATGCAGTACGTCAGAACACTCTCCACCACACCTCTGTAGAAGGTCCTGAGGATGCAGATGGGGAGAGAGGCCTGTTTAAGTTTCCTCAAGAAGTGCAGTCTCTGCTGAGCCCGCTTCCTGATCCCCAAGGAATTCTTGCTCCAGGTCAGGTCCTGCGAGATTTGCACTCCGAGGAACTTGATGTTCTCCACTCTCTCCACTAAACGGCCACCGATGCTGAGGGGGACGTGCTCAGGCTGTGACCGCCGGAAGTCGATAATCATCTCCTTCGTTTTGTCCACGTTGAGCACCAGATTGTTCTCCCTGCACCAGCCCTCCAGGTCTCTCACTTCTTCCCTGTACATTGATTCCTCATCCCTCTGAATAAGTCCCACCACCGTGGTGTCATCTGCAAACTTAATAATCTGGTTCCCCTCATGTCTGGATACACAGTCATGTGTTAGAAGTGTAAACAACAGTGGACTGACTACGCAGCCTTGAGGGGATCCGGTGCTTAGCGTGACAGAGTTGGAGATGTTGTTTCCAACCCGGACAGACTGAGATCTCTCAGTCAGGAAATCCAGGATTTAGAGACATGTGGCGGTGTTCAAGTCCTCGGACGGTGACATTTTTTTATTGAACCAATAAACTGATTGTATGAAAATATTCCATTCTGGCCATTCCCGTGATTTAATATGTGTCACCAGCCTCCATAAATGACTTTATTTGGTAATAGCCCATCTTTCACTTAGTGATGCTGCAGTACCGCCATCTCTCGATAGGTGCGGGCAGCAGTGACGTCAGTTCAGGAAGAAAAAGGAAATGGCAGAACGAGAGCAAAGTGATTCGGACAGCGATTATTTTCTCGAGTTTGACGACCGCAATATAAGTGATGATATTGAAAATGAAGAATCTGATGATGAAGTAGTTTTGGGTGGTGCTGAGGGGGTTATTCAGCCTTATTTGTTTGAGCCAGAGGGAGAGGAGGAGGACGAAACAGAGATGGGAACAGACCACGTTGACGACGAGCGGCTCGCAGATTTATCTTGGTAAAATATGCTTTGAAATATTTTTTTTGGCGATATGCATGGTCACACACTTAATTATCTAAATAAAACTACCAATTGTTCACTCGCTGCCTTATCTGGCGACTTAGAAACATTAGAAATATTTAGAAACATTTTCATTCAAAATAAATGGATAATGTATGTGAGCAATAATTATGTGTACTTTACGAGTTTGTCAGGACATGTTGTTAATCATCATCATGTTAATCCTAGTCTCAAAAGCTACATAATTCTCTAAGAGATTGATGGATCATGTTTAAGAATTATTGTGATTCATTATTGTTTTACTATAACTTCTCTTTCCGCTCAAAATTTTTTACATTTTTTTAATTTTTTCTAATCAAACTTCATAGACCAATTTATATAGCACTCCCACGGGCCATTAGTTTATTATAAGCATCTGATTATACCATTTTTTTTTCACAGGTACACTTGTGAGAAATGTAACATTATGCCAACATCAAGTGAATGTCGGTGCTGCCAGGAGGTATTGAAGGTGAAGGAGAAAGTAGAACTGAAGGGCTGTGGATACACAGATGATAACCTACCAAGGTGTATCACTGATCACCCCGGTTTCCGTTCTGTCTGTCTTGACATCTGGGTTTTACAGACAGCTTATCTGGCCTACAGACAGCAATATGGTGATCATGACGCAAGTCAACACGAGTGAGTTTATAAACAATATTTATTCATGTGTTTTAATTTTCCAGATGAATTATGAACAAATCATTCAATACATTCAATAATCAATGCAAACGGAATAATCAATGCCAACCCCATATTTTTCAGGCGATACAGATTCATAGCCTACAGGCAACTGGTCCGGTGGTGTTGGGGATTTCTTGGGAAAGAAGTGAGGGTGATATTGCCTGCCTGTGCTGTGAGCCTCATCAGAGAAACATTCCCATCTGATCACTACAAGGGATTTTGCCTACCAAGATTAGATTTGTGAACAATGTTATTTAAATAAAGTTTTGTAAAATCATATATTGATTTTATTAATGTTCATGTCAATTTTATAATTCTAATATTTCAGCATTCATCAAAGTCGCATGTCATATACACTACCGTTCAAAAGTTTGGGGTCACCCAGACAATTATTTTGTTTTTTCCATGAAAAGTCACACTTATTTACCACCATGAGTTGTAAAATGAATAGAAAATATAGTCAAGACATTGACAAGGTTAGAAATAATGATTTGTATTTGAAATAATAATTTTTCCCTTCAAACTTTGCTTCCGTCAAAGAATCCTCCATTTGCAGCAATTACAGCATTGCAGACCTAACATGATTGCACAAGGGTTTTCTAATCATCCATTAGCCTTCTGACACAATGAGCAAACACACTGTACCATTAGAACACTGGAGTGATAGTTGCTGGAAATGGGCCTCTATACACCTATCTAGATATTGCACCAAAAACCAGACATTTGCAACTAGAATAGTCATTTACCACATTAGCAATGTATAGAGTGTATTTCTGATTAGTTTAAAGTTATCTTCATTGAAAAAAAGTGTTTTTCTTTCAAAAATAAGGAAATTTCTAAGTGACCCCAAACTTTTGAACGGTAGTGTACATTTGAATAATTTTTCTACCATTTTATGGTATAAAATTCGTGTTCCATTTTTAAAAGCACATTTCTCTAAAAATCTTAGGCTTATATTTGTTTGTCTTAGCAAAATATGTTGCTTCCCTAACAATTGAAAGCTGAACTTTCATTGCTAATTGGAAATTTCTTCTACTTTTACATGTTTGATTTTGAAAATCTAGATACATGTTGCTCAACAGCATCAGCTTTGATGGGACGCTGAAATTTGGCACTCAATGTGGCGGGAACTCTGGCTTGTACAGAGTGCTACTCCTCCCATAAGTGGGTTGGATCAACCAAGGTTTTGTCGAAAAGAGTATTCATCAGATTATCCACATATTCTGAAAAAAAAATATATTTAATAAAAATTAGACATCCATTTGACTACAGTATGAAATACAAATTTGACCCAAATTAACATAATTTGATAAAAGCTATGAAATGTGAAAGTTGAATGAAGACCAACCCTCCACCCACCCTAAATATCATATACAAGCCTAGAAAATGATACTAATATTTCTTATACTCACCGAAAGTTGGATTAACTTTCATTGCTTGCAGTGTATATCCGCCTTTTTTGAATTTTGGGTACCTGATGATGAAGACCGGCTCACCATCACGATTCTGTGCCTGCTTGCGGCCTGCATTTTCATTAAAGTGCATTGCAGCTAAACAAAGTCTGTAATTAGAATATTATCACAATGATTTATTTTTGGACATATAAGTGATCTGTCTATCAGCAGAAACTCTATGTAACTGGCACTGTTATTATAATTGCATTTCATATTTTTGGTCACATATTGCATCTCCTCACCTTGTCAACATTCCAAGGAATGAGAAGTGTACACTCTTTGGTGCAAAATGAATAATCAGACTGTGGAAAGCCTCCACATTTGAAGTTTGGTGCCCTGGACTCAGCTTTCGCACATCCCTGAGGACCTGTGTTTTGTTGATCATAACAACAACTTTTTCACAGCCCTTTGTGCCTGAAATAAATAAATTGTAGGTGTGAGATATGTCACCAAAAATGATGACAGAAGAGGATCTGGTATAGGCTGGGCTGTATTTAGTGTAGGTGGGACATGTTGGTCTAGTGGATCTGAATGTGGATTTACATAAAAGTCCTGTTCATCAGCTTCCTCTGCTTGGTCAGAAAAATCCACACTATTTGAAGGTTGAGTGACAGTGGATAAAATCTGCAAAAAAAGTAGATCATCATAATTTAATTCCAGAGGTCTCAAATTTGATGACATACATAGAAATATAACTTGAGCAAACAGGCACAACCACCTCCCTATACAGCACTGAATATTTCATATTTGATTAGTATGGATACCCTAACATGCTAATATTTGATAAGTTGGTAAGGCAATGCAATTCATTGCTTGTAATTCATTTAAGATGTTTAGTAAATATTTGCAGTGAATATTAAAAATACAAAACTTAACCTGTTTACTTCTCGTTTTCTGACAGCTGATCGCATCGGCAGATCACCCTTGCTTTTCACGCCACTGTCATTGACACTTGTTTCAGAGTGAGACTTTGAAATGAACAGTTATATAGTTGGAACAGCCGTTTTTTTTATCAGCAATCTTTTTGCTAATTTCATTTCAAATTGCATCTTATTCTCGAAATCGCTGTCAACGAATTGTCTACTGCACATGTTGGGTGATTTACCGACATCATTCCAATTTTTTCGCGTTTTCTGAACGAATTTCACCCATGCCGTTCTGATTTTCCCAGGGCCAGGAAATTCATAAACACTCACAGCATGCTCCTCTGGTATACCGTCGCACCCGTAGACAACACAACGCCAAACCATAATTAATTCGATTACTGAAATCCTAATCTTAATAAATAATCTATTTGTAATTCACAAGTACTCCGAGAAATATCCGTAATCGCCGATTTTAAAACGTAAACAACAAGCAATGTCCGCCGAGCGTGTGCGTGTCTCTTCCTGAAATGACGTCACACAGTCAGTGGCCATCTTAGCCGCTGATCGCTTGGCTGAGTCAGACAGCTCTCAAGGACAGCATACTTCAAGAGCGCATTGTCACCTTATGCGACATTTGTTGACACCAAAACATGTGCGGTTCAAATTAGCTCGTCTCACACAAAAATTTAAGATATGATTTAGCGATATTGAATTTTCGTCCTGCCGACGCCTTTCAGACCAGGAAGGAGTAATTTCTCCATCAGTCTCTGGGGAATAATGGTGTTGAATGCTGAACTGAAATCAGTGTACAGGAGTCTGGCGTAGGTGTCTTTCTGGTCCAGGTGGGTGATGACAGAGTGTAGGGTGGTGACTATAGCATCCTCCATGGAGCGGTTTGAACGATATGCAAACTGGAGCGGGTCGTGTGATGCAGGAAGGCAGGGTGTAATGTGTGGTTTGACAAGCTGTTCAAAACACTTCATCACAATTGGTGTCAGTGCAACAGAACGATAGTCATTCAAACAGGACACAACTGGTTTCTTTGCCACCGGTACAATGATAGAGGTCTTGAAGCATCTGGGAACGATGGCATGGCTCAAGGAGATGTTATAAATGTCTGTCAGGACATCCGCCAACTTGCACGTGCAGTCTTAGAGCACACGTCCCGGGATGTTGTCCGGACCTGCAGCTTTACGTGGGTTGACTCTGGTTAGGGTCCTCCGTGTGTCCACTGTGTTGATTGTAAAAGCTGGTCCGACTGATGGTGGGGGTGGGCCAGCCCTCTCTTTGATTGTCGAGTTTGATGCTTCAAAATGTGCAAAGAAGTCATTGAGCCTGTCTGAAAGCGAAGCGTCATCATCGACCCCCTGCCTAGACTTATAGCCCGTCAGTGTCCGAACTCCCTGCCACATCTGCTTGGTGTTCCTAGTGTCACAGAGGTGTCCCTGGATTTTCTCCGCATAGGTGCGTTTCGCCGCCTTAATTCCCTTTGAGAGCGCAGACCTGGCTGAGTGGAGGGCAATCCTGTCCTTCGCTCTGAAGGCTGCATCCCTGGCTGTAAGCAGCGAGCACACCTCTGCAGTCATCCAGGGCTTATGGTTACCCCGCAAAGTGATGGTCTTCACTGTAGTGACATCCTCTGTGCACTTCGTGATGTAGCTGGTGACCGTTTCAGCATACTCCTCCACATCTGTCTTGTCTTCCTGGGAGGCTGCTATTTTGAAGACCTCCCAGTCTGTGCGCAGAAAACAGTCTTTCAGTGCAGAGGTTGCACTCTCTGGCCAAATTCTGATTTGTTTCACTGGTGGCCTGCTGCGCTTCAATAAAGGTTTGTAGGCAGGCACCAGCCTCACGGATATGTGGTCAGAAAGGCTGAGATGGGGGCGGGGTATCACCTTATATGCATCTGTGTTTGTGTACACTAAGTCCAACATATTCTCTCCTCTGGTCTTAAAGTCTACACATTGTTTAAACTTGGGGAGCACAGTCTTTAAGCTGGTGTGGTTAAAATCTCCCGCAACCACCACAAAACTGTCCGGGTGTGAAGTTTGGATTTCACTAATCGCATTGTGCAGTACCCCGAGTGCCTTCTTAGCATTAACATTAGCGTTAGCGCTCGGCGCTATGTAAACAGCCACTACAAACACGTTGCTGAATTCCCTCAGCAAATAATATGGCCGACAATTTACAATAAGGAACTCCGCCAACGGAGAGCAGTGTTTAGACACTAACGTGGCATTAACACACCAGTTCTTGTTAACATACTGTAGATGCATAGCCCACCTCCACGGCTCTTACCGTAGCTCGCCGTTTCCCTGTCGGCACAGAACATTGCCATATCTTCCAGCTGAATGGCCGCATCAGGGATGTTGTCGTGGAGCCATGTCTCTGTGAACACAAGCACACAGCAGTCCCTCCACTCTCTCTGGGTTTCTCTCAGCAGACGCAGCTCGTCCAGCTTGTTGTCGAGGGAGCGAACGTTAGAGAGAATGAGCGACGGTACCGCTGGTCTGGAGGGGTTAGCCTTTAGCCTAGCAGAAGATAATAAAATAAGAGCAGTGAATATACATATGTACACATAAATATATAAATATATATACACAGTGCGGAGCATTGTAGCTCGATGGACTAAACAGCAAAACTGTCTATTTAGTTACCCTACATGGTATGAATCAGAATCAGAATCAGAATCAGATTTATTGCCAAGCACATTTACAAGTAAACAAGCAAACATACGAGGAATTTGACTTGACATTGGGCGCGCACGAAAGGCGCATCCCAATGACGCGGCAGCCATGACGAGGCGCCTGTCATACGGGGGGGGGGGGGGGTAAAGAGGGGGGGTAGGGGGGGTAGGATAGGGAAAAAGCACAATAGGCAGAGAGAAAAAAGCATTGTTGATCAAAATAAAGCTCATTTTATGATCAAAATTTTGATTACAAGAAAAAAACTCTCAAATGCACAATTAGCAGACAATAGATCACACAATGACAAAGCAGTACAGAGAGAGTGTGAGTGTGTGTGTGTCAATGTATGATGTTCATGTAATGTTGTATGCAGTGTGTGGTGTGGGTGTGACAATTGCTAGTGAACAGCAGAGGGCGCCTCCTGGCAGTGGATAGATGTTGATCATGAGAGCCGTAGCAGTCTAGAGTCTCTCTCTCTTGCTTGCAGAAGACACATGGAACACTGTCCTTGAAGAATCCAATCCGCTGAAACAACAACAATTGATTGTCGATGTTTGGGTTAGCAGAGCCGCTCCTTCCGCTTATCTTCATGAAGGAGGAATGTAAACAAGACCAAAGACAAGGTCAAATCTGCACAGTGCACTCAGAGAATAGAATTTTCCTCCCCTATGCAATTCTGTGCTTCATAATTTCCATGTACAGGCTTAAACTTTAAAGTCATTCTCTGGGAAGCACTCAGCGGCTCCAGATGTTGTCCACCTACCGAAACATAGGTAAATATGTCCAAGAGAGTCCATTCTCTCCTCAATGCATGCCAGATGGTAAATCCATGTTAATCCCGTATGCCGCTATCCATACTCCCCCCAACTGGAAATTGTTGGGGGAGCTACGCCGGGGTCAGCATTTTGATTAGCTCACCCGAATATAATTTTGATACGCCAGGAAAAACTCCAGCCAAACAGAAGAATCCTGAGATCATGCCAAACTTCAGTCGAATCACGCAGGTTCCAATTCTTGGGCTCCCCCCTGGCCCGGTTCTTATTGAAAAGTGGTGACAATAGCACATTTAAGCCATTTTCCAAATCCATAATTTCCGTTTAGATTAAGATTAAGATCTCTTTTCCAAGATGGCGCCCACAGCAGTCGACATGGTGCTACGCTGCCCTTTAATTTGTCTAATTTGTTTGTTTTTGTTCGTCGATTGTGTGACTGCCAGCTCATACACCCGTGAAGAGCTACTAAATATCAGGACTCTCACTCCTACGGACCTTCTCCCAGTATTTTTAGCTCCTGCCGCCGATCTAATTCATTGTTTGGCTCAAAGAGTAAGATGGCGAAAAAGAGGAAAGCGAGGGGGGGTTCTCGCTCGGCTGCGAAGGAGAGGCACGCGAACAGCCTTGCCTGGCATATTTCTATCCAATGCCAATTCTCTCTTGAACAAGGTAGAAGAATTAAGACTGCTGATGCGATTTAAGGACCTCGCTTCCTCGTCTGTCATCTGTTTCTCTGAGACCTGGCTTAAAGGGAACATACCGGACAGCGCGATCAGCCTCGAGGGATTTCAGCTGTTTCGTGCTGATCGCGTCACAGAGCTCTCCGGTAAGTCTATTGGAGGAGGAGTGTGCTTCTACATTAACAGCAGCTGGTGCTCTGATGTAACGGTGGTTTCACAACACTGTTCTATCGATCTAGAATTTCTCTCTGTTAACTGCAAGTCATTTTATTCCCCGCGGGAGTTCGCATCATTTGTTTTGATCGCTGTGTACGCCCCTCCCGACGCAGACGCGCGCGAGGCCCAGCGCGCGCTTGCAGATCACGTCCTACATGCGGAGCAGAATTTTCCAGACTCCCTGTTTATTGTGGTAGGCGACTTTAACCAGTGCAATCTGAGTCACGAGCTCCCCCGATACAGACAGTTTATTAAATGTCCAACCAGAGGAAATAACATGCTGGATCACTGTTACACTACAGTGAAGGATGCATATCGCGCTGTTCCCCACGCTGCGCTTGGACTATCTGATCACGTGATGGTCCACCTCATTCCCACATACAGACAGAGACTGAAACTCACTAAACCTGTTGTGACCACCACAAAGAAATTGACCAGTGAAGCTGGAGAGAAACTGAACACATGCATGGAAATAACTGACTGGGACATGTTTAAAGGAGCCACTCATGATCTTAATGAGTACACAGACACTGTGAACTCATACATCAACTTTTGTGAGGAGAGCATTCTCCCATCGCACACCAGGGTGAGGTACTCTAATGATAAGCCCTGGTTCACTGCTAAGCTCAGACAGATCAGAAAGGAGAAGGAAGCTGCGTTGAAAAGTGGAGACAGAGACTGCTACAGGGAGGTTTAATGTTGGTTTAACAGAGAGCTGAGGAGAGCTAAATCTGTGTATTCTGAGAGACTCCAGCAGCAGTTCACTGCTAATGACTCGGCTTCTGTGTGGAGAGGACTGAGGCAAATCACCAACTATCAGCCTCAGGCTTCTAAAGGTCAGGATGACAAAGCCCTTTGTCAAAAACTGTCCCAACATTACGCCCGTTTTGACACCTCGTCAGCTGTGTCCAACTCCCCCACTCCACCCAGCTCCACTGCCTCCTCGGCCCCTAATTCACCAAAAGCGGTCCCCCCCTCCTCCTCCTCCCCCCTGCCCTTGTCATCAGTGAGCAGGACGTGCACAGACAATTCTCCAGACTGAACCCGCGCAAGGCCCCCGGGCCGGACGGTGTGTCTCCCTCCACCCCGAGACACTGTGCGAAAGAGCTGACTCCTGTCTTCACAGACATTTTTAACACCTCCCTTAAGCTGTGCCACGTGCCGACCTGCCTCAAATCCTCCACCATCATCCCTGTCCCCAAGAAGCCACGGATTACTGGACTTAACGACTACAGACCTGTAGCGCTCACCTCTGTAGTCATGAAGTCCTTTGAGCGCCTGGTCCTGTCTCACCTCAAGTCCATCACCACTCCCCTCCTGGACCCGCTGCAGTTTGCCTACCGTGCCAGCAGGTCTGTGGACAACGCAGTCAACCTGGCCCTCCACTCCATCCTGCAGCACCTGGACTCTCCGGGAACCTACGCCAGGATCCTGTTTGTGGACTTCAGCTCTGCATTCAACACCATCCACCCCGCTCTGCTCCAGGACAAGCTGTCCCTGCTTGGTGTGCCTGACTCCCCCTGCAGGTGGATCACTGACTTCCTGACGGACCGGAGGCAGCGTGTGCGGCTGGGGAAGTCTGTCTCGGACTCTGTTAGCATCAGCATCGGATCACTCCAGGGCTGTGTACTTTCCCCCCTACTCTTCTTCCTTTATACCAACTCCTGCACCTCCTCCCACCAGTCTGTTAAGCTGATCAAGTTTGGGGACGACACCACCCTCATCGGGCTCATCTCCAACGGCGACGAGTCCGTCTACAGGAAAGAGGAGGCTGCAACAACCTGCAGCTGAACGCTCTGAAGACAGCGGAGATGATTGTGGACTTCAGGAAAGTCACAACCCCCCTGCCCCCCCTCACCATCACAGGCTCTCCCATCACCATTGCAGATTCCTTCCGCTTCTTGGGCACCACCATCACCCGGGACCTCAAATGGGAGCCAACCATCAGCTCCCTCATCAAAAAGGCCCAGCAGAGGATGTTCTTTCTGAGGCAGCTGAGGAAGCTCAAGCTACCCACCAAGATGTTAGTGCAGTTCTACACGGCCATCATCGAGTCCATCCTCACCTCCTCCATAACCGTGTGGTACGCAGGAGCCACTGCCAGGGACAGACTAAGGCTGCAGCGCGTCGTGCGCACTGCTGAGAAGGTGATCGGCTGCAAGCTCCCATCTCTCCAGGACCTGTACATCTCCAGGACCCGGAGGCGTGCAGGCCGGATCATAGCCGATCCTTCACACCCTGGTCACGTATTGTTTGCCCCCCTCCCCTCAGGTAGAAGACTTTGGTCCATTCAGACTAAAACCTCCCGGCACATGAACAGCTTTTTCCCCTCTGCCATCAGACTGCTGAACATTAAGTGACTTATTGACTCTCGTGCACTATATACAGCAGCTCATGTCGTTCATCACTGTTTTTCTGTTGCATTATCGACTGCACCGTGGTACCCCATATTGTCTGCTACTTGCTAATTTATTTAAATCTGCCTTGACTAGTATTAGTCATTATTATTATTATTATTACTTATTATTCTACACTCATTGCATGTTTTTAGTCTTTTAGTTTTTTTTTTAGTTTATCTCTTTATCTCATCATGTTTTTAATGTTGCAGCATGGCACCGAGACAAATTCCTAGTTTGTGTACTACATGAACAATGGCAATAAATCTGATTCTGATTCTGATTCTGATTCTGAAGATTCAGCAGAAGAAGAGCGACTAAAACACAACATTGCAAGCTGGAATCAGAGGGGAGAAGATTAGGAGGGGGAGGAGGAAGAAAATGTGTCTGCTTTCTCTGAAGGCAGCAGGAAGAAGAGTGGCAATATGTACCCATACATATTGCCACCCTCCATAGCGACTGATATTGTCCTAGTTGTATACTAGAGGAGACCATTAGTGTAAGTCTGTTGCATCTTTTGCATTCAATACTATTAGGTCGTCACGTTTTTTTGGTATCTCTGCGAGCAGCCCTGCTTAGGTTATACAGTCTTACAGCTGTAGGTAGGAAGGACCTGTGAAACCTGTCGGTCGTGCATCTAGGATGATGTAGCTTACTGCTAAATGAGCTCCTCAGTGCATCCAGTATGTCCTGCATAGGGTGGGACTCGGACTCCAGCAGAGATGACAGTTTAGCCACCATCCTTCTCTCTTCTATCTCCTCCACTGGGTCAAGGGGCTGCCCCAGGACAGAGCTAGCTGTCTTGATCAGTTTGTTCAGTCTCTTCCTATCGGCTGCTGTAATGCCATTGCCTCAGCAGACCACTCCAAAAGTGATGGCTGATGCCACCACCGTGTCATAGAATGTCTTCAAGAGCACCCCTTGTACACCAAAAGACCTGAGCCTCCTCAGTAGGAACAGCCTGCGCTGTCTCTTCTTGTAAAGTACGTCGGTATTGTGTGACCAGTCTAGTTTATTGTTCAGATTAACACCCAGGTACTTGTAGGATGTCACCATCTCAATGTCTGTTCCCTGGATGTTTACTGGTGCTGTGAGGGGTTGTCCTTGCCTGTGGCAGTCCACCACCAGCTCCTTAGTTTTCCTCGCATTGATCTGGAGGCAGTTCCGATGGCACCAGTCCACGAAGTCCTGGATAAGTCCTCTGTACTCAGCTTCATCTCCGTTGGAGATGAGGCCGATGATCGCAGAGTCGTCAGAGAACTTCTGTAGATGGCAATGTGTTGTGTTGTGTCAGAAGTCCGCAGTATAAAGGGTGAACAGGAAGGGAGCCAAAACCATTCCCTGGGGGGCCCCCGTGCTGCCAATGATCGTGTCGGACACACAGTCCCGGGTTCTCACAAACTGTGGCCGGTTAGTGAGGTAGTCCAGGATCCACGATGGCAGGTGCTGGTCCACCCCTGCGCACAGCAGCTTGTCCCTCAGGATCATCAGTTGGATGGTGTTGAAAGCACTGGAGAAGTCAAAGAACATGATCCTCATCGCATTCCCGGGCTTCTCCAGGTGGGACAGGGAACGGTGAAGAAGGAAGATCACTGCATCCTCCACCCCAATGCCATGCTGGTAGGCGAACTGGAGTGGATCCATTAAATTAAATTAATATTTTCAATAACTACAACAATCTGACGTGCTTGTACTGGTCTCAGTTTGTGTTTGACTTTGACTGATCTAACCCAGTGGAAAAATAATTTAAACTCTTTGACTATACAGTTGTACAATGAATCTGGAAAGTCTTCACAGCAAGTCACTTTTTCCACATTTTGTAATGTTACAGCCTTATTCCAAAATGGATTAAAATCATTTTTTTTTCAAAACTCTACACACAATACCCCATAATAACAACCTGAAAAAAGTTTTATTTTAGATTTTTACAAATTTATTAGAAAAAAAAACATCTAAGAAATAACATGTACATAAGTATTCACAGCCTTTGCCATGAATCTCAAAATTGAGCTCAGGTTCATCCTGTTTCCACTGATCATCCTTGAGATGTTTCTACAGCTTCATTGGAGTCCACCTGTGGTAAATTCAGTTGATTGGACATGATTTGGAAAGGTACACACCTGTCTATATAAGGTCCCACAGTTGACAGTGCATGTCAGAGCACAAACCAAGCATGAAGTCAAAGGAATTGTCTGTAGACCTCAGAGACAGGATTATCTCGAGG
The DNA here is from genome assembly GCA_020510985.1 of Pholidichthys leucotaenia. Classification (NCBI taxonomy): domain Eukaryota; kingdom Metazoa; phylum Chordata; class Actinopteri; order Cichliformes; family Pholidichthyidae; genus Pholidichthys; species Pholidichthys leucotaenia. The sequence goes on along the minus strand of CM035836.1, from coordinate 23,100,516 downwards.
CACAAATCTGGGGAAGGGTACAGAAAAATTTCTGCTGCTTTGAAGGTCCCAATGAGCACAGTGGCCTCCATCATCCGTGGATGGAAGAAGTTTAGAACCACCAACACTCTTCATATACCTTTCTGGATGTCTAATCTAAGCCATCGGCGGAGAAGGGCCTTAGTCAGGGAGGTGACCAAGAAACCGATGGTCACTCTGTCAGAGCTCCAACGTTCTTCTGCAGAGAGAGGGAACCTTCCAGAAGGACAACCATCTCTGCAGCAATCCACCAATAAGCCCTGTAAGGTAGAGGGGTCAGACAGAAGCCGCTCATTAATAAAAAGCTCATTTCAGCCCACCTGGAGTTTGCCAAAATGTAACTGGACTCTCAGACCATGAGAAACAAAATTCTCTTGGAATTTTCTCTCTGATGAAACAAAGATTGAACTCTTTGGCGTGAATGCCAGGCATCATGTTTGGAGGAAACCAGGCACCGTTCATCACCAGGACAATACCATCCTTGCAGTGAAACATGGTGGTGGCAGTATCATGCTGAGGGGATGTTTTTCAGCAGCAGGAGCTGGGAGACTAGTCAGGATAGAAGGAAAGATGAATGCAGCAATGTACAGAGACATCGTGGATGAAAACCTGCTCCAGAGCGCTCTTGAGCTCAGACTGGGGTGACGGTTCATCTTTCAGCAGGACAACAACCCTAAGCACACAGCCAATATATCAAAGGAGTGGCTTCAGGACAACTCTGTGAATGTCCTTGAGTCTTCCAGCCAGAGCCCAGACTTGAATCCAATTGAACATCTCTGGAGAGATCTGAAAATGGCTGTGCACCGACCCTTCCCATCCAACCTGAAGGAGCTTGAGAGGTGCTGCAAAGAGGAATGGGTGAAACTGCCCAAAGACAGGTGTGCCAAGCTTGTGACATCATATTCAAATGACTTGAGGCTGTGATAGCTGCCAAAGGTGCATCAACAAAGTACTGAGCAAAGGCTGTGAATACTTAGGTACATGTGAGTTCTTTGTTTTTTATTTAAAAATCTCAACAAAAAAAAAAAAATTCATGTCATTATGGAGTATTGTGTGTAGAATTTTGAGGAAAAAGGAATTTAATCTATTTCAGAATAAGGCTTTAACATTACAAAATGTGGGAAAAGTGAAGTGCTGTGAATTCTTTGCAGATGCACTGCAGTTTGCACTTCAAATGAGTTTTTCTTTTGCTTCAGTGGACCAGGTGGAATAATTGTCTGCTCTAGCCTGTTAGCCATTAGCCCCTGCTGGCAACTCCAACAGGAATCAATGCAGTATGTGGTGATTTGTGGATAAAAACACCATAGTGACATGTTCAGAAAGAGAAGTTGGACCAACTAGAAGAGACGTATAAAAAAGGCAGATAAAAAATAATTAAGATAAGATAAGATAAGATAAGCCTTTATTAGTCCCACAATGGGGAAATTCCAGGATTGCAACAGCACAGGGATAGCAACACTCAGAGCAACAATCAGAAGGCAAGAAAAAAACAAGAACAGCTAGTATACATATGTACATATTACTATAAATAAATATATATATATATATATATATATATATATATATATAGACACACAGTGTGGAGCATTGTGGTTGGTGAATGTGCAGCAGAAAGTCTAAGTTCTCTCTCCCTCCGCGGGTGCGGCGGGCCAGCTGGATGTCTTTGGGCATGATGGTGGTGACCCTCTTGGCGTGGATGGCGTACAGGTTGGTGTCCACGAAGAGACCCACCAGGTAGGCCTCGCTGGCCTCCTGCAGAGCCATGATGACGGAGCTCTGGAAGCGCAGGTCGGTCTTGAAGTCCTGAGCGATCTCCCTCACCAGGCGCTGGAAGGGCAGCTTACGGATGAGCAGCTCCGTGGATTTCTGGTAGCGACGGATCTCTCTCAGAGCCACGGTACCGGGCCTGTAATGGTGAGGCTTCTTCACTTCACCGGTGGCCGGAGCGCTTTTTTTTTTTCCGAGCAGCCTTGGTGGCTAGCTGCTTCCTGGGGGACTTTTTCCTCCAGTAGATTTACGGGCGGTCTGCTTGGTTCTTGCCATCGCTCTTTATTATTCTGTCTTATATTTCTTGCACGCCACCTAAACTCCAGCCTGGCACCCGCGTCATTTTCGCCACAGTTCCTTGTCATGTCGAGCTTCTCCATTAGCACCGGGTGGCGGTTGGAGCTAGCTAGCCAGCTAGCTAGCTCTTCCCTGCTGTATCGTCCCCCGCTGCAAACAGTGGCTCCGTCCGCCGACTCGGGAGACCCTTGGGGCAATCTGTGTGTTCGTGATATATATATAGAGTGAAAGGTGTAGAAAGAAGAAGGAAGATAAGAAAAAGGCAGTTGCAAAAGGCAGCCAACTCGTGTGGCGCCGCCGGTAGTACATTTTATACTACTGTTGATGTGCTGGGAACAGGCCCACCGTCACGTCACAACTGGTGACATATCAGAAATGTTAGTGAGATCACGCTAGTGAGATCATGGTGGACCCTAACAAAGCAACAGGGTTGTTTTTTGGAATATTTTTATTGATAGCCACTCCAGATAGACAAATTATTGTGTAAAAACACTTAAAAATTAAAGTTTTCATCCTGTGTCCACTTCTAGACCTCAGGGAACCATGTTAGCATGTGGAAAAATAATTTTGCCCCTTTGAATTACTTGTTAAATCTGAAAAAGCTTAATCACTGCTGTAATGATCACATGCAAGGATAAGAACTATTGGTTACCAGGTGGTGACTTCTTGGCCAGTCAGTGTATTTATTCTTTCTGGTTTTTCTACTCCTCGCATTTTCTGTGTCTCGTTGTCCCTCCAGATGCTCCACAGCTACATGACTGTAAGGAGGAGGAGGTTCTCACTGTCCAGCAGCTCTGTAACCAGAACAGGAACTCCAGTGTGGACCAGGAGGAACAAGATGCTGCACAGGTTAAAGAGGAAGAAGAAGAACTCTGTAGCAGTCAGGAGGAAGAAGACTTTGGACTGAAACAAGAGACTGATTCCTCCGTGGTGACTCCTACTGATGAGGACGACAAGAGTGAAACTGAAGCAAACAGTGAGCAGCTCCTCTCTCACAACTCTGCTGACACTGAGAGCCAAGACCAGGGAGCAGGTAAGAATGTAAAGCCAGGATCAAGAAAACATGAAGAGCCAAAGAAGAGACTTGACAGAAACAGAAGTGACTGTAACAATGTAGACAACTCCTCCATGTCAGAGAATCAGTGTGATACTGACACAGGGGAAAAGTCTGTAAAATGTTCTGATAATGACGACGACTGTAAAAATGAGTCCCAGAAGAAACATCACACTGTTAAGTCACATGTTTGCAACATGTGTGGGAAAAGATTTGGGAATAAGAGTGAATTATCACGTCATGAGAGAATTTACACAGGTGAGAAGCCATTTTCTTGTGAAGCATGTGGGCAGAATTTTATTCAACGTGGTCATTTGAAAACTCACATGAGAATTCACACAGGTGAGAAATTATTCTGTCCTGCTACGCCTATTCAAGGTATGAGAAGTGGGGCAGAAGGAAAAAGCATATATTTGAGGAGAAGATCAGAGAATCCGAGCTACCACCAGAAAAGAAAGCAGCCACCACCACCTCCAAATTAACATCTATAGTCTCTCAGGTCTCAAAATACTTGGGACAAGAAGAAATAGAAAAGATCAAATATGAAGCTCAAGCCCAAGCAATAAAAGATTATCAAGATGCCAACCTATTTGAACAACAAGAATACAAACAAAGTCAGTGGAGCATGGAGGAAAGATGGGTTTTAATATGGGCAACCGAGTACGCCAAGATGAAATACAGCAACCAGCGGGAACGATGCAATGAGTGGCAGCGAATCTTTTTCCATCACTGCCCGGATAAAGCTGGCGTACCCCGAGCCAAACTCACAACCCAGAGACACAACTTCCTCACCCAAAGGTACTTCACAGAGCAACAATTGGAGTACATGCACACTGAAATAGGAAAAATGGCACAGAATAACATCTGCCCAGTTGAGTGTCCACTACCACTACCATTAATTGAAAAACCTCTGGAACAACCTTGTCAAACACACCCTACAGAGGTGCCACCAGGCCACCCAGGTGAATCCCCTGCAGCTTCTGGCTCAGAATCAGAACATCCTGATGAAGCAACAAGGGGGAGTGTAGACCAGGATCCAAGAAGGAAACAGATCAACCCCCAAATAGAAATGAGCCAAGATCAATTAGAAATGGAAGAGGAACTTGCCAACAAAATAGAAGAAACCAAAAAAAAAAGGACAATGAAAGAACGTCCTAAATTAATTAAGCTTAAAGACAATAAAGAATTCAAATTACTACTGCAAAAGGTCAACAGAGGCCTATGTGAACTCGTACCTCAGGGGGTCAGTCTGACAGAGCTTAACTGCATAAACTTTGGTGCAGCGTGGTATATGCAGAGTAAGCTAGCTCCACAGCGTAAAGAAAAAACTGAACGTCAAACCAAAACAAAAATCTCCACACCCATTTGGAAAAATAAACTTCAAGGAAAAATTAATCGATTTAGGGCAGAAATTTCTCAAATGACTTATTATATACAGAACCAAAACTGCAATACTAAATTACTGAGAGTAATCAACAGAATCCAAGAAAAATATAACATCAGGAAAGAGCAAATAATAGGAAAAATAGCAGAGCACCAGGCGCAAGTCAAGGCCCTAGCAGCCCAAATCAGAAACAGGCAACGGAGAGAGAACTCAAAACTGATAAATAAATTATTTGCACAGAACCCAAAACAGGTCTACAGGAGGTTTATAGATGAAACTATTGAAGTAGAGGTACCTCCTGAGAAAACCCAACTGGAAACATTCTGGAGAAATCTGTTTGAGGATCCAGTTCAACATAAAAATAATAATTGGATTCAAACCATTGCTGAGAAAAATAAAGGAAAACAACAGATGCCCTCATTAAAAATCACAGAAGAAACAGCTCAAGAAAAAATCAGGAAATACCTTAACTTCAAATCCCCTGGAATAGATAAAATACCAAACTTCTGGCTCAAAAAGATAACGGCACTACATAAACACTACGCAGAGGCATTTAACCGACTTGTTAGGGGAGAGGAAGAAGCACCAGGGTGGCTCACATATGGAAACACCATACTCCTGCCCAAGAGTCTTGAAACCCAACAAGTCAATAAATACAGACCCATCTGTTGCCTCCCGACCACATACAAATGGCTGACAGGAATCATTACTGAGGCCATTTATGAATATCTGGACGCAGAAAACTACTTGCAACCACAGCAAAAAGGCTGTATAAGAAATAAGCTGGGAGCCAAAGAACAGCTACTCATTAATAAAACCATCCTGGAAGACTGCAAGAGGCGTGAGAGAAACTTAAGCATGGCGTGGATCGACTACAAAAAGGCATTCGACAGCATCCCCCACTCCTGGATAATACGCTGTCTGGAGCTGTATAACATCAGCCCAGAGATTAAAACTTTTCTGGAGGTCCAGATGGCTAAGTGGAAAACCACAATTACGCTTAACCACAAAGAAGGACAAATAACAATCCCAGACATCAGGATCCAGCGAGGAATATTCCAGGGGGACAGCCTTTCGCCACTGCTCTTCTGTCTGTGTATTGACCCCTTAAGCAAAATCTTATCAGACCTTGACATCGGGTATGATTTAAGCAAAGGCAGAACAAGAAAAGGGAGCAAGAGAGTGAATCATCTGCTCTACATGGACGACCTCAAGCTCTACGCAGAATCTGAACAAAAACTGAATCAACTTGTCAGTACCGTTCACATGTTCTCAAAAGACATCTGCATGGAATTTGGACTTGACAAGTGTGCAAAATGTACAATAAAAAAAGGAAAGAAAACAGCATCAGAAAATATCCAAATAGAAGACAATAAGCATATCAAAGACCTGGCAGGGGAATCGGCATATAAATATCTGGGCATAGAAGAAAACATACCTATTGAACACAGAAAAATGAGGGAAATGGTCAAAAAAGAATACCAACATCGCCTAAAGAAAATCTGTAAATCAGATTTAACACCTAAAAATAAAATCACTGCAATAAACCAGTTGGCAGTACCAGTTGCCACATATGGATTTGGGGTGATAGACTGGCCACAGGGGGAACTGGACAAATTGGATGTTCGGACCAGGAAGACCCTAACCCTTCATAAGGTAACATACAGAAACCAATGCCTAGATAGGATATATATGCCACGTAAAGAGGGAGGACTGGCCCTAATTGAAATAAACCAGGTCTACAGGGCAACAATAATAAGCATTGGTCAATATCTAAAAAGCGCTAATGATGAGACGGTGGAAAAGGTCACCCAACATCATGAAACCCTCAGTCATAACACATCCATAACTAAACAAGCCGAGACCTTTGCAGGAGAATTATTAGATAACATGAAAGCCAGTCAACAAAACCCAGCAACAAAAATAGCTAGAAAGATGAGGGAAAAATACAGCAAAAGGATACAGGAGGAAAGAAAAGAAAGATGGAAACAACATAAGCGAGCAGGACGTTTCCAGGAGGAACTCAATAGGGATTATATTGATAGGGAAGAGACATTGCGCTGGATCAGGAACGGAGCTCTGGGGTACGACGAGGAGAGACTAGTGGTGGGAGCACAAAACCTGGGACTTCTAACCATTGGCTTTAAAAAAAAAATGGCAGGACTGTCACAGAGTGACAAATGTTGATTCTGTCATGTAGCGGTGGAGAGTGCAAGCCACCATCTCTCTGGTTGCCAGGTCCTCATGGCCGATGGACACTACACTGCTCGCCACAACAAGATTTGCCGTTATATACACTGGAAAATATGCAAAGAGTTCAAAATAGAAGTAAAAGGACCAGTATGGGAGCATGATCCAGAGCCAGTCAGCACCAACAGAGATATTACCATCTATTATGACAAGGAAATCCCAACTGGAAGACACATTGAAGGAGGAGCAATAAAACCAGACATAGTTATCTTGAACAAAAAGGACAAAACTGCCAAAATAATAGATGTAACCATACCAAATGACTACGGCCTCAACTGAGCAGAAAGAGAAAAAATAACAAAATATCAAGACCTCAAAAACGACCGAAGGAGCACCTGGAATCTGCAGGAAGCAGATATTATACCTGTGGTGGTGGGAGCAACTGGGATGGTGAAGAAAAACCTAAAAAAATATCTTCAGGCGATCCCTGGCTGCCCTAGCATCTGTGAAATACAGATCTCAGCAATCAGAGGAACAGTCTCCATCTTGAAGAGAGCCCTCGGATATAAAGCTTTTTAATTTAAAGTGTAACCATAGACCCCTGGTTGGGGCCCATTGCACTTGTAATGAAGTGAGATATAAATAAATAAAACAGTGAGAAGCTGTAGTCTTGTAAAACATGTGGGAAATGCTTCATTCAGTGTTTTGGTTTTTCACATGAGAACTCACAGTTGAGATGCTGTAGTCCAGTAATGTCTGTAAATCTTTATTTTCAGGATTAAGTTCCTTTTGTGTGAATGAATTGTTCTTTAAATTTGTGAGGCTTTAATGCAAATATAAATTTTGTATAACAGTCTATTATCAGATAATCTGCTTCTTCACTCTGCTTTGGACCCTCAGACCTCTCATCTTTAATGTGCTGGATGCATGGACATCATGAGCATTTTTGTTGAGGGGGGCATTGTTGTCTGGGTCTGGAGTGTCCTCCCCACCATACAAATTAAATGGAGTAGGTGGCATTTCCTCCATTTGTGTATTTTAGTAGCCCATTAATTGATTGAATACTTTATTGTGAACATGTGAATAATCCATTCAAATGGTAAACAACAAAAGTTCATTGTGAACTTCTTGCAGATCAAGAAGTTTTTTAGATCAAGAAATACTCCAACCATCAATGTCTTTTTATCTGTGGAATGAAGGATTTCTTCTCTGAGTTCTGTTAATGCTCATGATGGAGACCAGTTTGCTCTAAATCCATATTGACTGTCAGACAGTAGTTTGTGTTGCTCTATAAACTTCTAATCCTTCACAGAAGTTTTTCTAGAATTTTTGACAACTGTCAGAAGAGCAGCTCGTCACGGGATTGATCCCACCCCCTGACCATCGTGACCCTTCTGTGGGGAGTTTGCATGTTCTCCCGTGTCTGCGTGGGTTTACCCCGGGTACTCCGGTTTCCTCCCACAGGCCATAAACATGCAAGTTAGGTTAATTGGAGACTCTAAAGTGGCCCTAGGTGTGAATGTGTGTGTGAATGGTGAAGGGATTGGTGCTGCTCCGTGGCTGCCTCATCCATCCAGGTGGATGGCCTGTAATTTCCCTCTGGGATTAATACAGTACACCAAAAACAGAGCAAAAACTGTGAAGTGCTACTTGTCACCAGATTTATATCATGGAATGACTTTTGAATTGGGGTGTAACGGTACGCCTAAAATCACGGTTCGGTACGTACCTTGGTTTTAAGGTCACGGTTCGATTCATTTTCAGTACGGTAAGGAAACAAAATGCAACATAAAACTGCTTATCTTTTGTATAAGTGAGAACAGCTTTACTGACAAAAAACCTGCTAACTGTCAGCAGTAAATTCACCAATAAAAAAAATTCTCAAATAAACAAAATCAAAATGTGTACAATAAATAAATTCTCTTTTTAGGAAATGAACGATGCAGACAAGTGCAACAATAGAAGTTTTGAACAGCCTATTATAAAAAGTTGCCACAGCTAAATAAAATAATGACCCATGAAACATGAGTTGGAAACTTGAACTTAACAGCTTCATCAAAAGTGTTTGTAACAACACAGTTAAATAACCAACATTAAAGTTTGGCCTTTGAAAAGGAAAATAAACTTGTCCATCCTATTTGAAACCTTGCTGAGTCTAGAAGCTTAAATGTTAAATAGTTAAGCTTCAGATGAAAATTAATAATGTTTTCCAGTCCAAAATAACAATTTATAAATGCTTTTAAGTTACAGTAGAGGAATGTGAGCCTTCACTACACATCCAGTAGTGTGGAAAAAGTGTTTGCCCCTTCCTGATTTCTCATTTTTTTTGTATGTTTGTCACACTTAAATGTTTCAACTCATCAAATTCAAATATTAAATAAAGATAACACAAGTAAACACAAAATACAGTTTTAAAATGAAGGTGTTTATTATTGTGACGATGGGATGTCACCACTGTTATGACTTATTGTTTGTGTGATCATGTTATATTTGTAATGGTAAATGTTGTTATGATTATTTGTTAAAGTACACACATTTATTTGGGATCTGTCTTTGTTTAATTTTGAATGCCCTTGGGAGATAATTGGTATGGTTAAGTATTTTGGGTAAAATAATGGATGATGAGTTATTTCACATACCTTTGCCAACATGTTTCCTGTGGGTGTCCAGGCAAAAGACTCCGTTAGGAGTTGAGGGCCTTTTATAGGACACCAGCAGGAAGGAAACATCTATGGTAAGTTAGAGGGTTGGTTTAGCTTTGTAAATAAGGGTTTTGAATTATTTATTGAATTATTTATATTGTTATTGTTGTTATTGATTGTTATTTATTATATGTTATTTATATTGTATAGTTGGGAAAATATTTATGTATTTTAGAGATTAGTGGGTATGTGTAAATGATGGAAGATTTATTGTTTTACCTGGGATTATGGTAGGGGCTAATCAGCCCTAATTATCTCTGTTAGTATAAAACAGGTGTGATGATTGTGACCTGAATCGTGAATCGTCGATCATTGTTTGAAGGAGAGCTTGAAGGATTGTGTCGGATGTCTGGAACGATTTATCTGTAAGATTATTGAAATAAAATATTGGAAAATTGAAATCTCGCATCGCTTCACCTGCACCACGGTGACATTTGGTGGCAGCGGTGGTCCGTTACTTGACGTCGTGGCATTTGGTGGACGGAGGGACTCATGGCGAGAAGGAAAGCGAGGCAAGAGGAGCAGTTTGACCTGGATGCAGGTATGGCGGCTGAGGACCCAGGAGTCAGCGGACTGGGCGAACTCGAGGAGCTAACGTGCCTGGTGAAATCTTTGGTGCGTTCGCTGACTCTCAAGGATCGCCAGATGGAGGAAGAAGACGCTCTTCAGGAGCAAAAGTGGCAGGCGGTAGAGAATCATATTCATCGGATGGAGTCGCAGGTTGTGGAACTGAGAGAGGACTATGGGAGCCGGGCTGAGCGTAGTGGTGACGACGGCGCTTCGAGGGAGGATCCTAGGGTGACGGCCAGTCGGGTCGGCCCGCGAAAGGATGATTGGCTGCTGCAGGTGCAGCCAAGGAGGCCACGAACGCATCACGAGCCCAGGCTGAACCCTCTCTCTCTCGAGGATGACATCGAGCATTACCTGGCGACGTTCGAGAGGATCGCTACAGTCTGCCACTGGCTGGAAGAAGTGTGGGCTATTCATCTGGCTCCTCTGTTTACAGGTAAAGCGCGGAGCGCATATGTTCTGATGGACATCACAGACACAGATAATTATGAGAAATTGAAAGAAGCTATTTTAAATAAATATGAAATCACATCCGACACATATAGGAGGAGGTTTTGGTCCCTGGACATTCATCAGGACGAAACCCCTCGTGAATTATATGTATGTCTGAAAGACCTGTTTTGTAAATGGATGAAACCAGAGACCTTAACGATAAAAGACATTATGGAACAATTAATTTTGGAAAAGTTTTTGCGTATGGTGAACCCGGAACTGGGAGTCTGGATACAAGAGCGGGATCCGAAGACTGCAGAGGGCGCTGCTCGTCTGGCGGAGGTTTTTCTGTCGGCCAACAGAACTACCCTCGGCCGTGACAGCTCTTTCACCTCTTTCAGGAATAAGTTTAATGAGGGTGAAAGGGGTGGTCCAGCTCAAGTTAGACATTTCAAATCCAGACAGTTTTTAAATGGCAGACATAATAGAAGCAAAAAGTCACGTGTTGTGTCTAAAGATATTCGTTGTTATCAATGTAATGAAATTGGTCACACACAATACTTATGTCCTGCCATAAAAAATGAGAAACCATCATTACTGTGCTCAGTTCCAAGACCTACTTTGTCAGCACCATGTCATGGTGAAATATATAAAATTAACGTTCTGCGTAATGGTCAGTGTGAAGAGTGTCAGCAGCTTGGTCATCAGCAGCAGCCTGCTCTTCAGGAGACACATCAACTCTTTTGTGCGACGGAAGTGGATGAGGAGAAAGAACAGTCCTTTCCCACAAACGTGTCAGAGCCTTGTTTATTTCAAGTGTCTCATTTGCAGGTGGATCAGCAGAGAGAATTAGAGACATTATTGGATCCAGATTTGTTTCAGGAGAGACCTGGTTTCACCACGTTGTTGCATCATAAGGTTAATTTGAAAGAGGAAGCTGTTCCACATAGAAAATCATACAGGATCCCGGAGTGATTGGTCCCCAAAATGAAGCATGAAATTGACTTGATGTTGCAGCTGGGAGTGATCGAGGAGTCAGTCAGTGAGTGGTGTAGCCCGATTGTGCTGGTTCCAAAAAAGGATGGCTCATTAACATTTTGTATTGACTTTAGATACCTTAATTCAGTATCTAAATTTGAGTCATATCCCATGCCCCGGATTGATGAATTATTAGAGAAAATAGGCAAGGCTAGATTTATTTCTACTTTGGACCTATGTAAGGGGTATTGGCAGGTGGCATTGGCACCAGAAATAAAGGAACTTACAGCCGTTAAAACACCTTATGGCAGTTTCCAGTTTAGGGTCTTTAGGGTCATGCCATTTGGCCTTCAGGGGGCACCTGCAACGTTTCAGCGGCTGATGGACCAAATATTAAGGGGAGTATCAAACTTTGTGGCTGCCTATCTGGATGACGTGGTCATATATAGTCAGACCTGGGAAGAACATTTGGTACACCTTGGACAGATCCTTCAGCTGATTAAGAGGGCTGGACTGACAATCAATCCACGCAAATGTGTGTTCAGACAGCAACAGGTGGAGTACCTGGGACATGTGGTTGGTCAGGGGGCGATTAGACCACGAGTAGGTAAAGTGGATGCCATCCGGACCTACCCTGTACCTACTACTAAAAAGAAAGTACGATCATTTATGGGAATGGTAGGATGGTATAGTAAGTTCATCCCCCACTTTGCTGAAAGAGCCGCAGTTTTGACTGACCTCACTAAGGCTTCGGCACCAAATAAGGTAAAATGGACAGATGCGTGTGACAGAGTGTTTGAGGATCTGAAGAGGGTTATTTCTGGGGAGAAGGTTTTCTACAGTCCAGACTTTACTTGCCCGTTCATTTTACAGACTGATGCTTCAGGGGTTGGCATTGGAGCAGTACTTCTCCAGGAGGAGAAGGGAGAGAGACACCCAGTACTGTTCTTGAGCCGTAAGTTGTTGGACCGGGAGACAAGATATTCTACTGTAGAAAAAGAATGTCTTGCTATGAAATGGGCAATAGGGTCCCTTAAGTATTATTTACTAGGGCGTCATTTTGTATTGGAGACAGATCATCGGGTCCTACAGTGGTTGGACAGGATGAAGGATGTAAATAGTCGTCTCACAGGGTGGTATGTGTCCCTCCAACCTTATAATTTTACTGTTCGGTATGTGGCAGGGAAAACCAACCTGGTAGCTGATAGCCTCTAAAGAGTACATGACTCTTAGAGTACTGTACTCTCGGGAAAGGGGGGAGGAAATGTGACGATGGGATGTCACCACTGTTATGACTTATTGTTTGTGTGATCATGTTATATTTGTAATGGTAAATGTTGTTATGATTATTTGTTAAAGTACACACATTTATTTGGGATCTGTCTTTGTTTGATTTTGAATGCCCTTGGGAGATAATTGGTATGGTTAAGTATTTTGGGTAAAATAATGGATGATGAGTTATTTCACATACCTTTGCCAACATGTTTCCTGTGGGTGTCCAGGCAAAAGACTCCGTTAGGAGTTGAGGGCCTTTTATAGGACACCAGCAGGAAGGAAACATCTATGGTAAGTTAGAGGGGTGGTTTAGCTTTGTAAATAGGGGTTTTGAATTATTTATATTGTTATTGTTGTTATTGATTGTTATTTATTATATGTTATTTATATTGTATAGTTGGGAAAAATATTTATGTATTTTAGAGATTAGTGGGTATGTGTAAATGATAGAAGGTTTATTGTTTTACCTGGGATTATGGTAGGGGCTAATCAGCCCTAATTATCTCTGTTAGTATAAAACAGGTGTGATGATTGTGACCTGAATCATGAATCATCGATCATTGTTTGAAGGAGAGCTTGAAGGATTGTGTCGGATGTCTGGAACGATTTATCTGTAAGATTATTGAAATAAAATATTGGAAAACTGAAATCTCGCATCGCTTCACCGTGCCACGTTCACAATTATTAAGGGTAAAAACAAAATCCAAACCAACATGGCCCTGTGTAGAAAAAGTGATTGCCCCCCCCCAGTAAAACACAAATTAACTGCGGTTTATCACATCTTTGGAAAGCTGAGTTCAATTTTTCTAGCCATACCCAGGCCTGATTACTACCACACCTGCTCTCAGTCAAGAAATCACTTAAATAGGCCCTTCCTGACAAAGTGAAGTAGACCAAAAGATCCTCAAAAGCTAGACATCATGCTGCAATCCAAAGAAATTCAGGAACAAGTGAGAAACCAAGTAATTGAGATCTATCAGACTGGGAAAAGGTTAAAAAGCCATTTCTAAAGCTTCGGGACTCTGGCGAGTGAGAGCCATTATCTACAAATGGTGAAAACATGAAACAGTGGTGAACCTTCCCAGGAGTTGCCAGCTGACCAAAATTACCCCAAGAGCACAGCGCCGACTCATCCAAGCAGTCACAAGACTCCAAAACAGCATCCAAAGAACTGCAGGCCTCACTTGCCTCAGTTAACGTCAGTGTTCATAACTCCATCATAAGAAAGAGACTGGGAAAAAATGGCCTGCATGGCAGAGTTCCAAGACGAAAACCACTGCTGAGCAAAAACATAAAGAACATAAAGGCTCGTCTCAGTTTTACCAGAAAACGTCTTGATGATCCCCAAGATTTTGGGGAAAATACTCTGTGGACTGATGAGACAAAAGTTGACCTTTTTGGAAGTTATGTGTCCCATTACATCTCGCATAAAATTAACACTGCATTTGAGTAAAGGAACATCATACCAACAGTAAAATATGGTGGTAGTAGTGTGATGGTCTGGGGCTGTTTTGCTGCTTCAGAACCTGGAACACTTGCTGTAGTAAATGGAACCATGAATTCTGCCGTCTCCCAAAAAATTCTGAAGGAGAATGTCTGGCCATCTGTTCGTGACCTCAAGCTGAAGCATTTGGGTTCTGCAGCAGGACAATGATCCAAAGCACAGCAGCAAGTCCACCTCTGAACGGCTTAAGAAAAAAACAAAATGAAGACTTTGGAGTAGCCTCGTCAAAGTCCTGACCTTAATCCAATTGAGATGCTGTGGCATGACCTTAAAAAGGCAGTCCATGTTCAAAAACCCTCCAGTTTTAGTACTTTTTTTTTGTTAGTGCTTTTTTTTTTAAATTTTTAAATTACTTTAGTGTTAGTGTTTGACTGTTTGTGACATTTTTGTAAAAAAAGGTTCAATTGTGGGACACATATGTGGGTTTCGTATGCACAAATGTATGTAACCTGATGCTTCATATGTATACCACTATATGTTTACTGTGTGCTTCACGTCTCAGATGAACAAAGGGCTCAGCCTCCTGGGGGATAACAGGGATATGTGAAATGTGGAGCAAAGAGATGGCCTTGGGGAGATTTCCTGACTCCCAGTGACTTTGGGTGAAGGGGATAAAGGCTGAAAGGGATGCATTGTTACGTAGGATTAAAATACAATGTTACTGTGTGCTTTGATGTCCTGGGGTATAAAAAGGGACGAATGTCTGGAGTTCACTCTCTTTCTGTTCTGCTGATGTTAGAGAATGTGAATAAATCTGACTTGAGAAATAAACTCAGCCTCGTCATTGTCACATCCTCTACACAATAAAAAATATTGTGAAAAAAAAAACAAAACTCCAGTAGTGGCTGAATTACAACAATTCTGCAAAGATGAGTCGGCCAAAATTCCTCCACAGCGCTGTAAAAGACTCATTGCCAGTTACTGCAAACGCTTGATTGCAGTTGCTGCTGCTAAGGGTGGCCCAACCAGTTACAGCCGTGGACAAAATTGTTGGTACCCCTCTGTTAATGAAGAAAAACTCACATTGGTCACAGAAATAACTTGAATCTGACAAAAGTGGTGATAAATGAAAATTCTACAAAAAATTAACCAATGAAAATCAGACAATGCTTTTGAATTGTAGTTCAACAGAATTTAAAAAATAAACTCATGAAACAGGCCTGGACAAAAATGATGGTACCCCTAGAAAAGATTGAAAATAATGTGACCATAGGGACATGTTCAACCAAGATGTGTCCTCTAATTAACATCACAGGTGTCTACCAACTTGTAATCAGTCAGCCGGCCTATTCAAAGGGTGACAAGTAGTCACTGTGCTGTTTGGTGACATGGTGTGTACCACACTAAACATGGACCAGAGGAAGCAAAGGAGAGTTGTCTCAGGAGATTAGAAAGAAAATTATAGACAAGCATGCTAAAGGCTATAAGACCATCTCCAAGCAGCTTGATGTTCCTGTGACTACAGTTGCTCATATTATTCAGAAATTTAAGATCCATAGGACTGTAGACAACCTCCCTGGACGTGGCCGCAGGAGGAGACGGTTAATACGAATGGTAACAAAAGAGCCCAGAACAACCTCTAAACACATTCATAGTGAACTCCAAGGTCAAGGTACATCAGTGTCAGATCGCACCATCCGTCGTTGTTTGAGCCAAAGTGGACTTCATGGGAGACGACCAAGGAGGACACCACTGTTGAAAACAAATCATAAAAAGGCCACACTGGAATTTGCCAAACTGCATGTTGACAAGCCACAAAGCTTCTGGGATAATGTCCTATGGACAGACGACACAAAACTGGAACTTTTTGGCAAGGCACATCAGCGCTATGTTCACAGACGCAAAAATGAAGCATACTGCGGCGGCATGAAATAAAAAGCAGCGTGGTGAAGGTTTTAAGCAGGTTTATTAAATCATACCGCCGTCACGAAGCTCGCCCAATGGGCAGCTCGGAGGCTCTCCAGCAAAGGGACACAGTGTGTGTCAGCAGCAGTAGTTGAAGAGAGAGTGAGTTACAGAATCTTGCAGCATATATACCCAGTTACAACAATACATGAAAAGGGCGTTCACAGCAGTTGGTACGGGCATTTGCATATGAGAGACTGTAAGGACGGGATGCATGAACACAATGCCTGAATGGCACATTAACATCACAATGGATGAAAGGCACATCACATCACAGCAGTGCAGCGGAAAAAACCAGAAGTAGTGAGCTGTCTGTCCTTAGTCTGTTGTGGGGGTTTTACCAAACCCGCCACACATACCAAGAAAAGAACACTTTCCCCTACTGTGAAACATGGAGGAGGTTCTGTTATATTCTGGGGCTGCTTTGCTGCATCTGGCACAGGGTGTCTTGAATCTGTGCAGGGTACAATGAAATCTCAAGACTATCAAGGTATTCTAGAGAAAAATGTGCTGCCCAGTGTCAGACAGCTTGGTCTCAGTCGCAGGTCATGGGTCTTAAAACAAGATAATGACCCAAAACACAGCTAAAAACACTTAAGAATGGCCAAGAGCCAAACATTGGACTTTTCCAAAGTGGCCTTCTATGAGCCCTGATCTAAATCCTATTGAACATCTGTGGAAGGAGTTGAAACATGCCGTCTGGAGAAGGCACCCTTCAAACCTGAGACAACTGGAGCAGTTTGTTCATGAGGAGTGGGCCAAAATATCTGCTGAGAGGTGCAGAAGTCTCATTGACAGTTACAGAAATCGTTTGATTGCAGTGATTGCCTCAAAAGGTTGTGCAACAAAATATTAAGTGAAGGGTCCCATCAATATTTGTCCAGGCTGTTTCATGAGTTTGTTTTTTAAAATAATTCTGTTGAACCACAATTCAAAAGCATTGTCTGATTTTGGTTAATTTTCATAGAATTTTTATTTATTACCACTTTAATCAGATTCAAGTTATTTCTGTGATCATTGTGGGTTTTTCTTTCATTAACAGAAGGGTACCAACAATTTTTTCCACAGCTGTAACTACCTGATCCAAGAATTTCCTCTGTTTCCTCCAATTGACCTTTGTGAGTTAGACAAAGTAGTTTCCTCATCCAGACCTTCAACTTGTCTTTTAGATCCTATTCCTACCAGGTTATTTAAAGAAGTCTTCCCACTTATTGGTAGCTTTATTCTTCATATAATCAATTCTTCATTAACTTTAGGCCATGTACCGCAGGCTTTTAAAACGGCTGTAATTAAACCCTTACTCAAAAAGCCAACGCTAGATCCAGGAGCTTTAGCTAACTATAGACCAATCTCTAATCTCCCTTTCATTTCAAAAATCTTAGAAAGAGTTGTTGCTACGCAATTATTTGACCACCTGCAGGGGAATGGTTTACTTGAAGAGTTTCAATCTGGGTTTAGAATCCATCATAGTACTGAAACAGCCTTAGCGAAGGTCACTAATGACCTCCTCATTGCATCTGATAATGGACTAGTTTCTGTACTTGTCCTTTTAGATCTTAGTGCAGCTTTTGATACTATTGATCATAATATTCTACTTGATAGATTAGAACACTATGTTGGACTTAATGGAACTTCGTTGCAGTGGTTTAGATCTTATTTATCTGATAGGTTCCAGTTTGTTCATGTAAATGATGAGTTTTCTTTCAGCTCAAAGCTTAGTCATGGAGTTCCACAGGGATCTGTGCTAGGCCCTACTCTTTTTAGTTTATATATGCTTCCGTTAGGCAAAATTATTAGAAAGCACTGTATACATTTTCATTGTTATGCAGATGACACACAATTATACCTGTCAATGAAGCCAGATGATACCAATCAATTAGCCAAGTTAGAAGCCTGTCTTAAGGAAATCAAAGCTTGGATGACTTGTAATTTCCTGCTATTAAATTCAGATAAGACTGAAGTCATTCTTGTTGGTCCAAAAAACCTTAGAAATTCCTTTCCAAATCAAACTTTCAGTTTGGACGCAGTTACTCTTTCTCTTAATAGCTCTGTGAGGAACCTTGGAGTTATTTTTGATCAGGATTTGTCCTTCAATTCACATATTAAATTTGTTTCTAAGACTGCCTTCTATCATTTGCGTAATATTGCCAAGATTAGGAGCATCTTGTCTCAGAGTGATGCTGAGAAGCTGATCCACGCTTTTGTTAGCTCGAGATTAGATTATTGTAATTCTTTATTATCAGGCTGTCCTAAAACATCTTTAAAAAGTCTTCAGCTGATCCAAAATGCTGCAGCAAGAGTTTTAACAGGTACTAGAAAGAGAGATCATATCTCTCCGGTTCTGGCCTCCCTTCATTGGCTTCCCATAGAGTTTAGAATTAAGTTTAAAATCCTTCTTCTCACTTACAAAGCTCTAAACAATCAGGCTCCTTTTTATTTAAAAGATCTGATACTACCGTATTATCCTAACAGAGCACTACGCTCCCAAAATGCAGGATTACTTGTAATACCCAGAATCTCCAAACGTACAATGGGAGGCAGAGCCTTTAGTTATCAAGCTCCTCTCCTGTGGAATCAGCTGCCAATCTGGATTCGGGAGTCAGACTCGATCTCTGTTTTTAAGAATAGGGCTAAAACCTACCTTTTTGATCTAGCCTACAATTAGGGAGGGATCATGTGTTTCTGAACCCTCCCTTAGTTATGCTGCTAATAGGTTTAGTCAGCCGGGGGACCTCCAGTAATGCACTGGGCCTCACTCCTTTCCTCACTCTCTATGAAATATTTTTTTTTTTTTTTGCTGGTCATTAACATTTGTTTGCTCTCTCCCATAGATTGAGTCCCCATCGTGCTGTTTGCTCTCTACATGTCTGTTCTTTTCTTCTTCTCTATCCCCTCACCCCCCAGCCAGTCGCAGCAGATGACTGCCCCTCCCTGAGCCTGGTTCTGCTGGAGGTTTCTTCCTGTTAAAAGGGAGTTTTTCCTCTCCACCGTCGCCAAGTGCTTGCTCACAGGGGATCGCCTGATTGCTGGGGTCTTTCTGCAACTGTGGGGGTCCCCCCTACAGTTGATAGTGCTATGAGATGACTGTTGTTGTGAAATGGCGCTATATAAATAAAGTTGAATTGAATTGAATTGAATTGTTTCAGTTTTATCTGACCACCCATGACACTAAAGAAAAGGATAAAACAGATTCAATAAAAGCCCGATAAAACATTATCATTATTGTTCGGTCAATTTGGAAGCGTGCAAGTTTCCTTAAACAATGCAAATGTTGCTGACCGTTTTTGCACACCCTTTCACCGTTCTCTTCAAAGTTTAAATTACTATCAATAATCGTCCCAAGATATTTGTAGGATTGTACACATTCATTGGTCTGGCCTTTTAGTACAGTGACTTCGTGCCTGGGAGTTTTCCTCCTAAAGTCAATAACCATATCTTTAGTTTTTGTCGTATTCAGCTGCAGGTAGGAATCCTCACACCAGTGAATAAAATCATCAACTACTGGGCCGTGGCCACTCTCACCATCCTGGGGGAGACTGACAACAACTGAATCATCAGCATACTTTATAATGTGTCTGTTGTCATGTCTGCTCCGACACATGTTTGTGTACAGGATGAAGAGTAGTGGTGACAACACACACCCCTGAGGACAACCAGTAGAAGAGCACTTTAGGTCAGACAATGTACCATTGACCCTTACTCTCTGTGTCCTGTTGGTTAAAAAATCCAGAATCCAACACACCAGATTATTACTCAAATCAAATTGTTGCAGAAGCCTTTCAACTAAAATATGAGGTTGGATTGTATTAAAGGCAGAAGGAAAGTCCACAAATAAAAGCCTGGCGTGTGTCCCATTAAAATCCAGATGTTCAAAAAGCATGTTAAACAGAGTGACAGTGGCATCCTCCAGTCCTCTGTGAGGCCTATAGGCAAACTGCAGAGGATCCAATGCATGCTCAGTCTGCTTTAGGACCTCAAATCTGACCAGTTTTTCAAAAAATTTCATTAAAATTGAAGTCAAAGCAACTGGTCTAAAATCATTTACCGTTTTAGGACAGCTGGATTTTAGAATGGGGACAACCACGGCATCTTTCCAGATCTTAGGCACATGTTGTGTCTGTAAGGACTTATTGAAAATGTAGTGAAATACAGGACTCAATTCATGTGCACAGGACTTTACCAAGAGCCCACATATATTATCAGGGCCCTGACTTTTGTTCAGTTTTAGAGCACAGAACACCCTTTTAAAGTCCTCCTCCTGGAGATGTTGTTTCCAACCCGGACAGACTGAGATCTCTCAGTCAGGAAATCCAGGATTCAGAGACATGTGGCGGTGTTCAAGTCCTCGGACGGTGACATTTTTTTATTGAACCAATAAACTGATTGTATGAAAATATTCCATTCTGGTCATTCCCGTGATTTAATATGTGTCACCAGCCTCCATAAATGACTTTATTTGGTAATAGCCCATCTTTCACTTAGTGATGCTGCAGTACCGCCATCTCTCGATAGGTGCGGGCAGCAGTGACGTCAGTTCAGGAAGAAAAAGGAAATGGCAGAACGAGAGCAAAGTGATTCGGACAGCGATTATTTTCTCGAGTTTGACGACCACAATATAAGTGATGATATTGAAAATGAAGAATCTGATGATGAAGTAGTTTTGGGTGGTGCTGAGGGGGTTATTCAGTCTTATTTGTTCGAGCCAGAGGGAGAGGAGGAAGACGAAATAGAGACGGGAACAGACCACGTTGACGACGAGCGGCTCGCAGATTTATCTTGGTAAAATATGCTTTGAAATATTTTTTTTTGCGATATGCATGGTCACACACTTAATTATCTAAATAAAACTACCAATTGTTCACTCGCTGCCTTATTTGGCGACTTAGAAACATTAGAAACATTTAGAAGCATTTTCATTCAAAATAAATGGATAATGTACACTACCGTTCAAAAGTTTGGGGTCACTTAGAAATTTCCTTATTTTTGAAAGAAAAGCACTTTTTTCAATGAAGATAACTTTAAACTAATCAGAAATACACTCTATACATTGCTAATGTGGTAAATGACTATTCTAGCTGCAAATGTCTGGTTTTTGGTGCAATATCTACATAGGTGTATAGAGGCCCATTTCCAGCAACTATCACTCCAGTGTTCTAATGGTACAATGTGTTTGCTCATTGCGTCAGAAGGCTAATGGATGATTAGAAAACCCTTGTGCAATCATGTTAGGTCTACAATGCTGTAATTGCTGCAAATGGAGGATTCTTTGACGAAAGCAAAGTTTGAAGGAAAAAATTATTATTTCAAATACAAATCATAATTTCTAACCTTGTCAATGTCTTGACTATATTTTCTATTCATTTTACAACTCATGGTGGTAAATAAGTGTGACTTTTCATGGAAAACACAAAATAATTGTCTGGGTGACCCCAAACTTTTGAACGGTAGTGTATGTGAGCAATAATATGTGTACTTTACGAGTTTGTCAGGACATGTTGTTAATCATCATCATGTTAATCCTAGTCTCAAAAGCTACATAATTCTCTAAGAGATTGATGGATCATGTTTAAGAATTATTGTGATTCATTATTGTTTTACTATAACTTCTCTTTCCGCTCAAAATTTTTTACATTTTTTAAAATTTTTTCTAATCAAACTTCATAGACCAATTTATATAGCACTCCCACGAGCCATTAGTTTATTATAAGCATCTGATTATACCATTTTTTTTCACAGGTGCACTTGTGAGAAATGCAACATTATGCCAACATCAAGTGAATGTCGGTGCTGCCAGGAGGTATTGAAGGTGAAGGAGAAACTAGAAGAACTGAAGGGCTGTGGATACACCGATGATAATCTACCAAGGTGTATCACTGATCACCCCGGTTTCCGTTCTGTCTGTCTTGACATCTGGGTTTTACAGACAGCTTATCTGGCCTACAGACAGCAATATGGTGATCATGACGCAAGTCAACACGAGTGAGTTTATAAACAATATTTATTCATGTGTTTTAATTTTCCAGATGAATTATGAACAAATCATTCAATACATTCAATAATCAATGCAAACGGAATAATCAATGCCAACCCCATATTTTTCAGGCGATACAGATTCATAGCCTACAGGCAACTGGTCCGGTGGTGTTGGGGATTTCTTGGGAAAGAAGTGAGGGTGATATTGCTTGCCTGTGCTGTGAGCCTCATCAGAGAAACATTCCCATCTGATCACTACAAGGGATTTTGCCTACCAAGATTAGATTTGTGAACAATGTTATTTAAATAAAGTTTTGTAAAATCATATATTGATTTTATTAATGTTCATGTCAATTTTATAATTCTAATATTTCAGCATTCATCAAAGTCGCATGTCATATACATTTGAATAATTTTTCTACCATTTTATGGTATAAAATTCGTGTTCCATTTTTAAAAGCACATTTCTCTAAAAATCTTAGGCTTATATTTGTTTGTCTTAGCAAAATATGTTGCTTCCCTAACAATTGAAAGCTGAACTTTCATTGCTAATTGGAAATTTCTTCTACTTTTACATGTTTGATTTTGAAAATCTAGATACATGTTGCTCAACAGCATCAGCTTTGATGGGACGCTGAAATCTGGCACTCAATGTGGCGGGGACTCTGGCTTGTACAGAGTGCTACTCCTCCCATAAGTGGGTTGGATCAACCAAGGTTTTGTCGAAAAGAGTATTCATCAGATCATCCACATATTCTGAAAAAAAAAAAAATTAATAAAAATTAGACATCCATTTGACTACAGTATGAAATACAAATTTGACCCAAATTAACATAATTTGATAAAAGCTATGAAATGTGAAAGTTGAATGAAGACCAACCCTCCACCCACCCTAAATATCATATACAAGCCTAGAAAATGATACTAATATTTCTTATACTCACCGAAAGTTGGATTAACTTTCATTGCTTGCAGTGTATATTCGCCTTTTTTGAATTTTGGGAACCTGATGATGAAGACCGGCTCACCATCACGATTCTGTGCCTGCTTGCGGCCTGCATTTTCATTAAAGTGCATTGCAGCTAAACAAAGTCTGTAATTAGAATATTATCACAATGATTTATTTTTGGACATATAAGTGATCTGTCTATCAGCAGAAACTCTATGTAATTGGCACTGTTATTATAATTGCATTTCATATTTTTGGTCACATATTGCATCTCCTCACCTTGTCAACATTCCAAGGAATGAGAAGTGTACACTCTTTGGTGCAAAATGAATAATCAGACTGTGTAAAGCCTCCACATTTGAAGTTTGGTGCCCTGGACTCAGCTTTCGCACATCCCTGAGGACCTGTGTTTTGTTGATCATATTAACAACTTTTTCACAGCCCTTTGTGCCTGAAATAAATAAATTGTAGGTGTGAGATATGTCACCAAAAATGATGACAGAAGAGGATCTGGTATAGGCTGGGCTGTATTTAGTGTAGGTGGGACATGTTGGTCTAGTGGATCTGAATGTGGATTTACATAAAAGTCCTGTTCATCAGCTTCCTCTGCTTGGTCAGAAAAATCCACACTATTTGAAGGTTGAGTGACAGTGGATAAAATCTGCAAAAAAAGTAGATCATCATAATTTAATTCCAGAGGTCTCAAATTTGATGACATACATAGAAATATAACTTGAGCAAACAGGCACAACCACCTCCCTATACAGCACTGAATATTTCATATTTGATTAGTATGGATACCCTAACATGCTAATATTTGATAAGTTGGTAAGGCAATGCAATTCATTGCTTGTAATTCATTTAAGATGTTTAGTAAATATTTGCAGTGAATATTAAAAATACAAAACTTAACCTGTTTACTTCTCGTTTTCTGACAGCTGATCGCATCGGCAGATCACCCTTGCTTTTCACGCCACTGTCACTGACACTTGTTTCAGAGTGAGACTTTGAAATGAACGGTTATATAGTTGGAACAGCCGTTTTTTTTTTTTTTTATCAGCAATCTTTTTGCTAATTTCATTTCAAATTGCATCTTATTCTCGAAATCGCTGTCAACGAAATGTCTCCTGCACATGTTGGGTGATTTACCGACATCATTCCAATTTTTTCGCGTTTTCTGAACGAATTTCACCCATGCCGTTCTGATTTTCCCAGGGCCAGGAAATTCATAAACACTCACAGCATGCTCCTCTGGTATACCGTCGCACCTGTAGACAACACAACGCCAAACCATAATTAATTTGATTACTGAAATCCTAATCTTAATAAATAATCTATTTGTAATCCACAAGTACTCCGAGAAATATCCGTAATCGCCGATTTTAAAACGTAAACAACAAGCAATGTCCGCCGAGCGTGTGCGTGTCTCTTCCTGAAATGACGTCACACAGTCAGTGGCCATCTTAGCCGCTGATCGCTTGGCTGAGTCAGACAGCTCTCAAGGACAGCATACTTCAAGAGCGCATTGTCACCTTATGCGACATTTGTTGACACCAAAACATGTGCGGTTCAAATTAGCTTGTCTCACACAAAAATTTAAGATATGATTTAGCGATATTGAATTTTCGTCCGGCCGACGCCTTTAATATCCTGCACCTCAATATTAAAGTGCTGATTGTCTTTGAGTTTTTGTTTCAAATCTTGGGTTTCTGTGCTAAAATCAAAGGAGTCAAAACGACCATCAAAACAATTAAGAGCATTAGCCAGCTCTGAGTCTGAGTTAAAACCATCTAAATCTTGGGCTGCACGGTGGCGCAGTGGTTTAGCACTGCGGCAGCACAGTTTACCCTCGGCCGGGGAATCGCGGGGATCGTGAGATCGTGGGTTCGATCCCAGCCCCCGACCAACAGTGAGCTGTGTGGAGTTTGCATGTTCTCCCCGTGTTGCATGGGTTTACTCCGGGCTTTCTCCAGTTTCCTCCCGCATACCAAAAACATGCAGGTTTAGGGCGCTCGCGCACGCAGAAACCAGCAGCCGGTGGCTTGTCACCAGACTGCAAACCAAATCTACCTACGGGTACAAATAAGTAACAAAAAAAAAACAAACAAAAACACATGATTACTGTGCTTTGTGCTCTGAAGGCCTGCAATAGTTTTCATACTGGCCCAGGCTGAACCAAGCTTCTTTGTTGCCATCTTGCTTTCCAACTCTGATTTATAATTCTGTTTTGCTCTTAAAATTTCGGCCTTCAGCTCTTTTGTGGCAACCTGTAGCTCAGAAACAGACCCCTGTTTAAAGGCAAGTGCTTTCCTCTGCAAGCAGGATTTAACTGACTTTGTAACCCATGGCTTGTTTTTGGGATATATTTTGACATGTTTACGTGGAACGATCATATTTCTACAGAAAGCCATGTATGAGCATGTGATGTCCACCAAAGAGTCCAAAGCATCCCTGCAGGCCAGTGTGAACACCTCCCAGTCTGTACAGTTAAAGCATTCCTGGAGGCAGTGCACTGAATCCTCTGTCCACACGTCTATGTCTCTGGTCTTTGCCTTGTCTCTTCTGAGAGCAGTTTTATATATGTGGGCAGCAAATGTACACAGTTGTGATCTGAGGATTCTAAGGGAGGAAGGGGAAGTGATTTATAGGCCCTCTCAATGGATCCATAGCACAGGTCCAATGTTTTTTTTTTTTTGCCTGGTTGGGCAGGAGGCATACTGATAAAAGTTTTTAAGTGTCTTCTTTAAAGAAACGTGGTTAAAATCCCCAAGGATAAAGTTTGGAGCCTCATCAAAGTACCACAATGTACCACATCAAAGACAGTGCTGGAGGTGGAGTCAGCATCCACTCTCGGGTGAATGTACACAGTCGTTGTGAAAAGTTGGGGGAACTCGCGGGGCAGATAAAAGGGGCATAGTGACACGGACAGAAGCTCCACATCGGGTGTACAGATGCACTCTCTGACCGTGACAGATGTACAGTACTGTTTATTAATATATCAGAATCAGCTTTATTGGCCAAGTATGCACAACACATACAAGGAATTTGACTTTGGCTAAAAACTTGCTCTCGTTGTTCAGGTGGAGGATTTAAATAAGATTTAAATAAGGATTCAATGGCAACAGAGTATGTACAGTAAATTACAGTCTGTCCATGTTTCTATATAAGGATGCAAATATATACAGGAATATATGCAGCTTATTTATTCAGACTATCCACACTTTGCAGAAATATATGAAAAAATATACAGTCACACAGTATTTCAATGTGAACTCAGATTCAGTGATATAATGTGAATGAAGTAAAAAGCAGTGTGAGAGTTATGTGCAATGTAAGAATGGATGACAAGTCATGAGTACAGCAACAGGTAGGACTAGGTGAATATTAGGAGTTCATCAGAGTCATGGCTTGAGGAAAGAAACTGTTCCTCTGATGGGTGGTTTTGACCTTCAGTGATCTGTAACGATGACCAGAAGATAGAAGTTCAAACAGTTTGTGGCCGGGGTGTGACGGGTCAGCACAGATGTTTCCCGCCCGTTTCCTGGTTATGGACCGATATAAGTTCTCAATGGAGGGTAGGTCAGTACCAATGATCCTCTCCGCAGACTTAATGATCCGCTGCAGTCTGGTCTTGTCCTGTTTAGTGGCATATCCAAACCAGACAGTGATGGAAAAGCAGAGGACAGATTGGATCATGGCGGTGTAGAAGACAACCAGCAGCTCCTGAGGCAAATCAAACTTCTTGAGCTGACGCAGAAAAAAACAACCTCTGCTGGGCCTTTTTCCGGACAGTGTCTATATGGGAGGACCACTTCAGGTTCCGGGAGATTGTGGTACCCAGAAACTTGAAGGAGTCCACCGTGGACATTGTGCTGTTGAGGATGGTGAGTGGGGGGAATGAAGGAGGGTGTCACCTGAAATCCACAGTCATCTCCACTGTTTTGGCTGGGTTAAGTTCAAGATGGTTCTGGGAGCACCAGAGGATCAGCTGCTCCACCTCCTGCCTGTATGCAGACTCATCACCATCTCGGATCAAACTGATGACTGTGGTGTCGTCCGCAAACTTCAGGAGCTTCACCGAAGGGTCCTCTGAGGTGCAGTCATTGGAGTAGAGGGAGAAGAGCAGTGGGGAAAGGACACATCCTTGGGGGGCGCCAGTACTAATTTTTCGGGAGCTGGATATAAATCTCCCTAGCTTCACCTGTTGCCACCTGTCAGTCAGAAAGCTGGAGATCCACTGGCAGGTGGAGGGGGGCACCTTGAGCTGGAGGAGTTTCTGATGAAGAATGCCTGGGATGATGGTGTTGAACGTTGAGCTGAAGTCGACAAACAGGATCCTGGCGTACGTCCCTGGGGAGTCGAGGTGTTGCAGGATGTAGTGTAGTCCCATATTCACTGCATCATCCACTGACCTGTTTGACCAGTAGGCAAACTGCAGTGGGTCCTTAAGGAGGCCTGTGACGACCTTCAGGTGGTTCAGCACCAATCTCTTCAAGGATTTCATGACCACAGAGGTCAAGGCAACAGGTCTGTAGTCGTTTAATCCTGTAACAGAGGGTTTCTTGGGAACTGGAATGATGATGGAGCATTTGAAGCAGGAAGGCACTTCAGACAGCTTCAGTGATCTATTAAAGATCCGGGTGAAGATGGGGGCCAACTCATTGGAGCAGACTCTCAGGCAGGACGGAGACACACCATCAGGTCCTGCAGCCTTCTTGATCTTTTGTCTCTGAAAGACCCAGCGCACCTCCTCTTCACAGATCGTTAGTGCTGGTGGGATGATGGAATTCCTGGCTGATGGAATTCCTGGAGCTGCAGTAATCCCTTTGTGTGGGTGGGAGGTGAGAACTGTAGGTTCTTTTCAAACCTACAGTAAAAGCTGTTTAGGTCGTTAGCCAGCTGGAGGTTTTCCACAGGGTGGGGGGATGGTCTCCTGTAGTTGGTGATATTCTGCAGGCCTCTCCAAACAGAAGCAGAGTTGTTGGCTGAGAAGTTTTGTTGCAACTTCTCACTGTAGCTCCTTTTATCAAGCCCGGTCTCCTTCGTCAGCATGTTTCTGGCCCGCTTGTACAGAGTCCAGTCACCAGTCCTGTAGGCCTCCTCCTTGGTCTGACGTAGCTGCTTCAGTTTAGGAGTGAACCAGGGTTTATTGTTGTTGTATGTGCAGAAGGTCTTGGTCTGCACACACATGTCTTCACAAAAACTGATGTATGATGTCACAGTGTCAGTGAGTTCATTTAGGTCAGGGGTGCTCATTACGTCGATCGCGATCTACTGGTCGATCGCGGAGGTAGTACTGGTCGATCGCAGCGTGACATTAAAAAAAAAATATTTGTCAGCCTATGTACTGGTCGATCGCAGCGTGACATAAAAAAAAACCATTTGTCAGCCTATCAAACATCCCGTCACTTGATTGACATACAGGGCAACCATTCAGATGACAACTGAATTTTGACCTTTAGGTCACCGCTCATGCGTAAACAACGGCGCTAAGCGCAGCAAAACTTACAAGCTAGTCAGCGAATTACCTCAGATTTTAAGCCCTTGCTTGAGGATTTAACCCAGCAAATGTGGAAGGACATTGGAGATTGTGAGTGTTTCTCACTGCAGTTGGACGAATCTACAGATGTGAGTGACACAGCCCAGATGTGCATTTTCATTCGTATGGTGTTTAGTGATCTCACTGCAAAAGAGGAGCGAATATCGCCCTTTTCACATTCCCCACAATGCAATGCGCAACCGGCAACATCCGGTAGTTTGTTTACACTGGCTCACATGCATACACAGAGACAGAGTTCAAGATACGGGGAAATAAAGCCACAAATCAGGGTTCCAGATGCGTAGTACCTTTCTGTAGTAATCGCCAGATTTTGCTCTCCCAAATTCGCCAAAGATCTGCGTTTTTTTCACCGCTGGGAAACCTATAGTATGATCTTCTTATGCCCTGTTCCTTGTCTGTACCCTGGCGATTACTACAGAAAGGTACTACACATCTGGACCACTGATTTGTGGCTTTATTTCGACGTGTATGCATGTGAGCCAGTGTAAACAAACTACCGTTTGTTGCCGGTTGCGCATTGCATTGTGGGGAATGTGAAAAGGGCGAATTGACAGCACTTCCCATGAAAGAACAGACACGAGGAGATGACATATTTCAGACGTTTAAAAACTTTATCGAGAAAACTCAGCTCCCAGTGTACAAATTGGTGTCTATCACCACAGATGGAGCACCTGCAATGGTTGGGCGTGTGAATGGATTTATTGCCAAGTGCAGGCAGGACGATGCGTTCCCAGACTTTTTGAATTACCACTTATTTATGTGAGTCAGCCTTTTCCTACATGAAGATCATTAAGTCCAAATACCGTTCCGCCATGACTGATGAACATTTGGAAATGTGCTCGAGGCTGGCTGTCAGCAGCTACTGTCCGGACTATGCATCCCTGGCTGATTCAATTCAGTGCAAGTCATCAAAGTAAACTCAGGTAATTACAAAAAATGTTAATAGTTATTTATTATGTGTGTTGTGCAATATTGGCTTATTCAGTTATGCAAGGTACATCAACATACATTGTACATACAAAGAATCCTTAATACATTTGAAATGTATACATTTATATATAATGCATTATATATAAATAATTATATGTTTTGCATTTTTGTAGTGGGTAGATCATTTTGACTTGGTTGTTTTATAAGTAGCTCGCATGCTGAAAAAGTGTGAGCACCCCTGATTTAGGTTAATGGCTGCATCTTCAAAAACACTCCAGTCTGTGCAGTCAAAGCAGGCTTGTAACTCCAGCTTTGATTCCTCAGTCCATTTCTTCACAGTCCTTACAACAGACCTGGAAGTTTGGAAGTTTTTAGTTTCTGTCTGTATGTTGGAATAAGATGGAGCAGACAGTGGTCAGAAAAACCCAGAGCTGCACGGGGGAAGGCATGATAGGCGTTTCTTAAAACTGTGTAACAGTGGTCAAGTGTATTTGTGTCCCTGGTGGGACATTTAATATGCTGTCTGTATTTAGGAAGCTCATTTGTGAGATTAGCTCTATTGAAATCACCCAGAATGATAAGCAGAGAGTCTGGATGTTTTTCCTCCACCTCTGCTATCTGGTCAGCGAGGTGCTGCAGTGCCTCCGTTGTACAAGCAGCAGGCGAGATATAAATTCCGACCAGAATAAACGAGGAGAACTCTCGTGGTGAATAAAAGGGTTTACAGTTTATGAACAGTGACTCTAGGTTAGGGCTACAAAACTTCTTCAACACTGTGACATCAGTACACCAACCTTCGTTTATGTAGAAGCAGATTCCACCACCTTTAGTCTTTCCAGAGAATTCTCGGCTGCGATCAGCGCGAAACAGTTGGAATCCGTCCAGGTGAACCGCGCTGTCCGGGATGTGTTCACTCAGCCAGGACTCCGTGAAACACAGGGTGCCAGATCTGCTAAAATCCAGGTTTTTGTGAGTCAGGAGCAGCAGTTCGTCCATTTTGTTCGCCAAAGAATTGGTCAGATGGATCGATGGGAGCGGCGTCCGATATCCTCGTTTCTTCAGCCTGACTAGTGCACCGGCACGTTTACCATGCCGCCTTCGTTTCCGGCCAGTGCCAATAGCCGCTGCTCCCACAGCTAAGATTGCCTAAAAAAACTTCAGATCAGCAGCAGAAACTGGCGGAGAAGTTGCATTGGGAGATAGTCTGAGTGAAAGTAGTTCCTCCCTTGAATAGGTGACTCGGACGGAAGAGCAGAAGTCCAAAAAAACACACAAAATTATCAAAAACATCAGAGAGCAGAAGCCAGTGGCTGCCATCTGCGGCGCCATCTTGGATCATATAAACATACGCCGCCCCCCTGATGTTTCCCCGTTACCTCTTCCTGCCGATCCGAGCAAAGTGGGGCTCCAAAGCCATCAATACACAGGTCCGCATCCCGGTCATGGGCCGTAAGCCACGTCTCCGTGTAAGCCATGACACAGCAGTTCTTGAAGTCCTTCTGATATCGTACATTCCCTTGAATTTCAACCACTTTATTTCTCAGGGATTGTACGTTCCCCATAATAATGGAAGGAAGAGGAATGCGGTTAAACTGACGTCTCCTCAGGTTTAATCTTACACCTCCACGCTTTCTGCGTTTCCTCCTCTTGTCTCTCTTTTGTCCAGGGTTTGTTGTCCGAGCAACACCGTATGGTCTTGGTGGGTATGGTGTTGTCCACACAGAAGTTGATGTAGTCCGTGATGGTGTGAATGAGGCCATTGATGTCCTCACCACGTGGATCGCAGAGCTGCTCCGAGGCAGTGGTTTCAAAACAGTCCTTTAGAGCGTCCATTGCCTCCTCAGACCATAACTTCACTGTGTGCATGACCGGAGGTTGTCTGTGTACTAGGGGTTTGTACACCAGCAGGAGATGAACCAAATTGTGATCCGATCTCCCGAGTGGGGGGAGTGGTGATGAGGTGTACGCCTCCTTAGTGTTTACATAGAATAAGTCCAGTGTTTTATTGTCTCTAGTGTGGCATGTGACATACTGGGTGAACGTGGGCAGAATGGGAGACAGTGAAATATGGTTGAAATCACCTGAGATGAGTAGGAGAGCATCTGGGTGTTCTGTCTGCAGCCTGCCAGTTACTGAGTGGATGACGTCACGGGCTGTCCCAGCGTTCGCCGTCAGATTTGCCTAAATAACAATGCAGATCACGTGTGAGTATTCCCTCGGGAGATAGGTAGGCCTCATGCTAACAGCTAGCAACTCAATGTCTTTGTTGCAGTGTTGTTGTTTAACCGTGATATGTCCCGGTCTGTACCAGCTGTTATTGACATACAGTACATTATCACTCCTCCGCCCCTTGCCTTCCCACTGTCTGGTGTCTGGTCTGCCCTTATTGTGTGGAAACCCTCCAGTTCGATGTTAGCATCTGTTGCTAGTTCTGTTAGCCACGTCTCAGTAAACAACATCAAGCTAATCTCTCTGAAGATGCTCTCGTAGCGGGAGATGGCCGCTAGCTTGTCAGCCTTATTGAGTAGCGATCGTACATTCACCATAATAACGGATGGGAGCACGGGTCTGCACCTTATATTCATCGCCTGCTGTCTTACTCTAGCTCGACATCCACAGCGTTTCTGTCTTATTTCTCCCGGTATGTCGAGTTTTTGCATTAGCATCGTGGGCCGGTTAAGTGCTAACAGCTGGTCTCTATTGTACTGCCTCCTGCAATAAACAGTGGCTCCATCCACTGGCTCAGGAGACATTTGGGCGATATACACGTCTGTGATGGATAAGGTGTCGCTGGATCAGAAAGATTAGCAAGAGAGCCAGATAGTAAATAGAAATAGGAAGAAATTGATCCGCTGTTGCAAAAAGGCAGCCTACTCATACATACTAACAACATGCAGTGAACACATTGCCCCCCAAACTACCAGTTAGTCCCAGTTGAGAAACTAACCCCCCGGAGACCTGCAAGGCGGGTTCCATCCACAGCATCTTCTTCTTTTCATTCCCGGAGATGACCCACGTTAAAACCCAGACACCTCCTTCTAATCATTGGCATGTCGCAGCTTGTTGGAATGTCTTCATGAGCCGTCAGACAGCTGAAAGTAACCATCCACCCAAACAGCCACCACCTGCAGCCACCCCTGGTCTTCATATTGTTTGTGCTTGCTACGAACTCCTCTCGACCAAGCCTCCTCCCTGGGTCGGACCACATCAGCGACCCCCTGAGGAGCCCAACTTGGTTTCCAGTGTCCCTGTGTGGCACGTCATTTCACCGTGCCAGCCGGTCCTGTCCCACTCTCTTTCACTTCAGATGCCGGCAAAGCCGTTGTGAGCCCTTGCTTCTCAGTACCACCCAGCCAAACTCCGGAAGCAGAATGGGTCAGCCACTCGGTGCCACACACCGTCATGGGCGTCCCACCATGTTGCTCAGTTCCCTCAACAAGTGTTACTTGGGAGCTGACACCGGAACCTTCCGGCAATGGCCCTGAGCGGAACTGGTCCTGCTCATTGTCCAGATTACTAGGCAAAGGTTCGTCCCACACAGCTCCATCCATCATTTGCGGAACCAGCCAGTCCCACAGACCACAGCCCGACTGCTCTTCTCCAACCTGAGACTGTGAGAAGGAACTCCACACGGTTTCCCAATCCAACACTGATCTCACCGCTCCCGTGTTGACCAGCAATGGCACCGTCACTCCATCCAGTTCCACCATACAGAAAGAACAGCCGTTGCTACTTGGGGATACACTGCAAACAACTGTGGGAGGCAAAATGGGGAGATCCTCTATGTGTCTCAGATCCCCTCGCTCAAACCCATAACATGCCCTGGTGAAATAAATGCAAGAATCAACACATGCCACAGCATCATCTTCTCTCTCTAGCCTTATAGCAGTGCTTAGTGGACCCACAACCCAAACACCTGGGCGATCCCTGGGCGGGCCTTATCTTCATAGCCTCCTTCTCCTGTTCCCTGTTATCACTGTCTGGGTCAACAGTCTGCGCCGTTGATTGTGATTCAGAGTGGTGCAGCGTAGCTCTCTCACCAAGGTCACGTGATAGACTGTCCACTGCTTCACACTGCTGAGCTATCTCGATGGACTTGGGTAGCATCAGCTCGCCCGAGTATGTAAGGAGCTTTGACCTCGTTGCCGGGCAAGCAGCATGTTCCACCAACTGGTCGCAGACCATCTCTTCCTCCATTGCTCCAAACTGACAGTCTCTGGCCAGCTGACGTAGGTCTGTTACAAACCGCTGCACAGAATCACCAGTCCACTGGTGGCACTGTCGAAACTGGATCTTCTGGATGATGACGTTTTCCGGGGTGAGTATATGTTGCACCATTAGCTCAATGTCTTCAAAGCTATTGCTAGCACCCATGGTAGTAAGGATACGCTGTCCTTCCATACCCAAACTATGAACCAATATTGCCCGATCCCATATCTCCTTCAGTAAACCAAGGTTAAGAGCCACCAAGTAATTTTGGAATGCAGCGAACCATCTCACCCAAGAGGCCGGTGGTTCACCGGGAAGCCCCAGAAACGGTTGAATGATAGTGACTCCCACGTCCATATTTTTTCTTTCTTTTGCCTCGTCGCCAAATGTTATGTATGTAAATCGTGACCCAATGACGAGACTGAGTGGTGAACAAGATAGGACTTTATTATAGACACAAATAATACAGAAGTACTGAGGTGGTCACAGAGACTGCCCCTCTTCTGCACAGCCTTCTTATACTCTGGGTGATGTCACCACCCTTGTTACTGTCATGGCGGCCGCTGGGCCGTCATCAGCCTCGGCTGCGCACACACCTGCCGCCAATCACCAACAGACCTTAAAAGCCAGTGTCACTGTTGGCTCAGCATGGAGTTGTCTGCCTACTTCGCCACGCAACGCACCACAGATTAATCCTCTTGTCAGAGCATCCACGATGCATCCTCGTCAAGCCTCGTCATGTAAGAGACAATTCAATTCAATTCAACTTTATTTATATAGCGCCATTTCACAACAACAGTCATCTCATAGCACTATCAACTGTAGGGGGAACCCCCACGGTTGCAGAAAGACCCCAGCAATCAGGCGATCCCCTGTGAGCAAGCACTTGGCGACGGTGGAGAGAAAAAAACTCCCTTTTAACAGGAAGAAATCTCCAGCAGAACCAGGCTCAGGGAGGGGCAGTCATCTACTGTGACTGGCTGGGGGGTGAGGGGACAGAGAAGATGACAGAAGACAGAATATCTTACCTTGTCAAAGTGTTATCCCCTGTGCACAGGTGGACCTCCCTGGCGGCGGACTTGTCTCCCCAAATAACGGAGCCTCCCCTCCTCCTCCTTGGGACTCCTCCACCTCACCGCAGCACCAAGCGCCACTCTCACCGAGCCACAGTGGGCCGCAGAGCCAGCAAGAGTCTTCCAGCGCCACCTGCAAGTAAGCAGTACTATTTGTTGCACCTCCGTACTGCGAACAGCACTAATCCATCTGTGCTTGTGTGTTCCAGGGTTGCCAGGTGGCGGCAGGACTCACTCAGCCCCAGCAGCTCCACAGCATCACACTCACTCACACCTTCACACACATTACACTCTTGATTTAATAAATAATTGTCTAAACGGTCTACTCGTGTCAGTGTCTGTCTCCTGGGTCAAGCAATCATGTCAGTACGACTCCGTCAAGACGACCCAGCAGACAGTGCACTGTCGCGCCGTCTTAACACTCTTAGCGCCCGAGTAGACCTAATTGCCCATCAACAGACAGTTATTTTAAATCAGTTAACCCTAATTAACAACCGGCTGGACCGCCTGGAAGGAGACCAGCCGCTCCCCCCGGTCGCCGGGGCGTCACCAGCCCCTGCTAATTTACCGACTAGTCAGGCCCACCAACCTCCCTTACCTCGCCTCACTCCCGTACATACCCCTGCCCACTTTAGCGGCAAACTTGGGGAGGCACGAGGCTTCCTGCTGCAGTGTGAAACAGTGTTCCATCGTGTTCCCGATGATTTTCCCACAGATCATAGTAAAATTGGGTTTATTTCCAATCTTCTCGAGGGAAGAGCGTTAGCCTGGGCGTACACGATTATGGCGAGACCCAGCTACGCTCAGTTAACTTACCAACAATTTACAGCAGATTTCCTGGAGATTTTTGACCACACGCATCAGGACACGGTGTTAGCTGACCGCCTATTAAATCTTCAGCAGGGCAGTAAGTCTGCAGCCGATTTTGCTGTGGACTTCCGGGTTTTAGCTGCAGAGGTGGGGTGGGGGGACTCAGCTCTATGTAGTATTTTCCTCCGCGGCCTTAGCTCAGAGCTGAGGGATGAGCTGGCGGCAAGGGAGAAACCAAATAGACTGGGTGAATTAATCTCACTAGCCGTTAGTGTTGACAACAGGCTGAAGGAGAGGGCAGCAGAACGTAGGGCTGCCAGCCGCTCAGTTAGACCACGCCCCCACTCTTCTTGGCCATCCCTGCTGGCTCTGCCGCCGCCGGAGGAACTTCCAAGGCAGGAGGAGATGATTATAGGGCAGTCGGGTGTTTCGGCGGCTGAGAGACAGCACCGAAGGGAACTGGGCCTGTGTTTTTACTGTGGTAGTGGGTCTTACAGGGTGGCTGAGTGTAACAATCAGTTAAAAGGGAAGGTCTATGGGTCACAGTAGGGGTACTCACGGATGTAGACCAGAAAAAGCCCCTCACCTGTTGTCTCATAGCCATTAGACTTATCTACAAACACAGAGAACATACTACACATGCTCTCATTGACTCTGGGGCTGAGCAAAGCTTCATTTCTGAAGACCTGGCAACCTGTCTGGGCCTCAGCTGTCAACCCCTCCACCCGACTGTCAACCTCATCACACTGTCTAAGACCCCGCTCACCACTGTTTCCCGCCAGACAGCTCCTGTTTCGGTGATTACCTCTGGAAACCATCGGGAGGATATCCGGTTCTGGGTGCTGCCCATTTCCACGTCGCCTGTTATCCTGGGTTATCCATGGCTACGCCTTCACAACCCCACGTTCGATTGGCAGGCGGGGAACATCACAGCGTGGAGCTCCTTCTGTCTCAGCGCCTGTCTCCAGTCTGCAGCGTGTGCCCCCTCTGTCTTGATGACCCCTCCCATGCTCCCACCCCTGGATCTATCCAGAGTACCAGAGGTCTACCACGATCTGGGAATGGTATTTAGTAAGTCACGGGCGCTGCCCCCCCTCCCCACCGGCCCTACGACTGTATGATCAACCTCCGGGCGGGGGCCCCACTACCGGCGAGTCAATTATACAGCCTGTCGGCTCTGGAGCGGGAGGCCATGGACACGTACATTAAGGAGTCCCTCAGCTCCGGAATTATCCGTCCATCCTCTTTGGCGGTGGGGACAGGATTCTTTTTTGTGGGAAAAAAGGACGGTTCCCTGCGCCCCTGCATTGACTTCCAGGGCCTAAATGAAATCACCATTAAGGACAAGTATACACTGCCCCTAATGAACTCGGCCTTTGACTCCTTCCAGGGGGCATCATGGTTCATGAAGCTGGACCTTCGCAATGCCTATCATCTGGTGCGCATCAGGGAGGGTGACGAATGGAAAACGGCTTTCCAGACCCCAAGCAGCCACTTTGAATACCTTGTGATGCCGTTTGGGTTAACCAACGCTCCGGCTGTTTTCCAGCGTTTGATCAATGACGTCCTCCGGGACTTTCTGAACTCCTTCGTGTTTGTGTATTTGGACGACATCCTGATCTTCTCACGCATGTTGGAGGAGCACCAGATGCATGTCCGTCGGGTCCTGCAGCGCCTCCTGGAGAACCAGCTATTCGTCAAGGCCGAGAAGTGTGAATTCCACGCGAATTCAACGTCCTTTTTGGGATTTATCATCGCCCATAATCAAGTGCTTCCGGATCCGGCCAAGGTCAAGGCGGTGGTGGATTGGCCCACTCCTACGTCCAGGAAGCAGTTACAGGGGTTTTTGGGCTTTGAAAACTTTTACCATCGGTTTGTGCCAAAGTTCGGGATCATCGCTCGCCCCCTGACCAGCCTTACGTCCCCCAAGACTCTCTTCCGCTGGAGTGAGGAAGCTGCCGCAGCGTTCGGGAAGCTGAAGGAGGAGTTCGCATCTGCCCGCGTTTTGACCCAGGTGGACCCGGACCAGCAGTGCTTGGTGGAGGTAGACGCCTCGGACTCTGGAATTGGGGCGGTCCTTTCCCAGCGCTCCCCCGTGGACGGGGTGATTCACCCGTGCGCTTTCTTCTCCCACCAGCTGACGCCTGCCGAGAGGAACTACGGCACTGGGGACAGGGAGTTGCTGGCTGTCAAGGTCACCCTGGAGGAGTGGAGGCACTGGCTGGAGGGGGCTGCCCAGCCGTTCATCATATGGACAGATCATAAGAACCTGGAGTATCTCCGGACGGCCAAGCGGCTAAACTCTCACCAGGCTCGTTGGTCTCTCTTCTTTGGGTGATTCAATTTTACCATCACCTACCGGCCAGGGAGCAAGAACACCAAGCTGGACGCCCTCTCCAGGCAGTTTGAGGTAGAGTCGTCTGGGGACCATGATGAGACCATCCTACCAGCGTCCTGTGTGGTGGGCGCCCTCGTGTGGGAGATCCGGGACAGAGTAAGGAAGGCACAGGAGAATGAGCCCGACCCAGGTGGGGGTCCCCCGGGCCGTTTGTTCGTCCCCTCGTCAGTCAGGGGTGAAGTTATACAGTGGGGTCATGTCTCCAAGTTGGCGTACCACCCGGGAATCTCTCACACCGTCAACCTGCTCCAGAGAGCCTTCTGGTGGCCAGGGCTGAGGAGGGATGTGACCAACTACGTCACATTCATTTCACCGTGGTGCTGACAATAGTGGATCGCTTCTCCAAGGCGCCCATTTTGTACCACTCCGGGGGCTGCCTTCGGCACGGGAGATGGCGGACCTCCTGGTTCAGCATGTGGTTCGCCTTCACGGCATCCCCGCAGACATCGTCTCGGATCGAGGCCCGCAATTCATTTCCCAGGTCTGGAAGGTGTTCTACATGATGTTGGGGGCCACGGCGAGTCTTTCCTCGGGATATCACCCACAGAGTAATGGTCAGTGCGAGCGAGCCAACCAGGAGCTGGAGGCTGCACTCTGCTGCACCATCTCATCTTGTTCCTCATCCTGGAGTACATTCCTGCCCTGGATTGAGTACGCAGACAACGCCACGGTGTCCTCAGCAACGGGAGTGTCTCCATTCAAGGCATCTTTGGGGTATGACCCCCTGCTGTTCCCGGAGAAGGAGAAGGAGGTGGCTGTCCTGTCCGTGCAGGCCCATGCCAAGCGTTGTCGCTGGATCTGGACCATCACCCGCAGAGCTCTCCTCAAGACCACGGAACACAATATCCAGGTGGCCAACCGTCATAGGAGACCTGCGCCGGATTATCAGGTGGGGCAGCAGGTTTGGCTATACACGAAAAATATCAGTGTGCCGGCCGAGAAACACAAGTTGACTAAGCGTTTCATCGGTCCATACAAGATTACTCGGCTCATTAACCCAGTGACTGTGCGCCTAGCTCTCCCCCCTTCCTTGCGCATCTGCCCCTCTTTTCATGTCTCCCAGGTGAAGCCCTGCATCTCCGATCCCCTGTGCCAGCCCCCCGTGGTGTCTCCCCCTCAGAGGATGATCGACGACCACCCGGCTTGGGGGGTTACTGCCATCTTGGATGTCTGTCGGCGGGGCCGGGGTCTTCACTATTTGGTGGACTGGGAGGCGTTTGGTCCTGAGCACCGTTCTTGGATTCGCCCAGCGTTGATTCTGGATAAACAACTCATCCGCGATTTCCATCGGGCGCATCCAGGTAAGATGGGGCAGGTGCCTGGAGGCACCTCTAGAGGGGGGAGTACTGTCATGGTGGCTGCTGGGCCATCATCAACCTCGGCTGCGCACACACCTGCCGCCAATCACCAACAGACCTTAAAAGCCGGCGTCACTGATGGCTCAGCACGGAGTTGTCTGCCTACTTCGCCACGCAACGCGTCACAGATTAATCCTCTCGTCAGAGCATCCACAACGCATCCTCATCAAGCCTCGTCACGAAAGAGACAGAATATCTTACCTTGTCAAAGTGTTATCCCCTGTGCACAGGTGGACCACCCTGGCGGCGGACTTGTCTCCCCAAATAACGGAGCCTCCCCTCCTCCTCCTTGGGACTCCTCCACCTCACCGCAGCACCAAGCGTCACTCTCACCGAGTCACAGTGGGCCGCAGAGCCAGCAAGAGTCTTCCAGCGCCACCTGCAAGTAAGCAGTACTATTTGTTGCACCTCCGTACTGTGAACAGCACTAATCCATCTGTGCTTGTGTGTTCCAGGGTTGCCAGGTCGCGGTGGGACTCGCTCAGCCCCAGCGGCTCCACAGCATCACACTCACTCACACCTTCACACACATGACACTGTTGATTTAATAAATAATTGTCTAAATGGTCTACTCGTGTCAGTGTCTGTCTCCTGGGTCA
The DNA here is from genome assembly GCA_020510985.1 of Pholidichthys leucotaenia. Classification (NCBI taxonomy): domain Eukaryota; kingdom Metazoa; phylum Chordata; class Actinopteri; order Cichliformes; family Pholidichthyidae; genus Pholidichthys; species Pholidichthys leucotaenia. The sequence continues at coordinate 23,060,581 of CM035836.1, read as the reverse complement.
AGCAATCATGTCAGTTACACCATAATATGTCCTACAAACAACACTACACTCACCTCCTGTTTCCTTTCCGATGAAAGAAGCCTCAGAAGAAGAGAAAAACAACCACCTTTACATCCTTGAGGCAGCTGGCAGGAAACCAGCAAAGCCAGTGTTTGTGCTGGAGCAAGCAAGCTAGCTGATAAAGCTAACCTTAGCTCCGAAGGATTTTCGAGAATGATGTTGAGATCCAGACTTCACTAATATTCAAGAGCGTCACTCGCTTGGGAAGTCTTAATTTTCTGAACAACTGAAGAAAATGATGGACTAGTAACCCGAGGTTTGCTGTTCTGATGCCAAAATGCCAAAATTTATTTATTTAAATTTTTTTTTTTCACTTCCGGCGCCACACGAGTCGGCTGCCTTTTGCAACAGCGGCTCAATTCTGAGTCTTTTTTTCCTTCCTCTCTCTTTTGATCCGGTGACAACTCTCTGATCCGGCACACCTTTCACTCCATATATATCACGGACACACACAGATCGCCCCAATGTCTCCCGAGCCGGTGGATGGAGCCACTGTTTATAGCAGGAGACGGTACCGGAGGGAAGAGCTGCTAGCACTCAACCGCCACCCGGTGCTAACTGAAAAACTCGACATACCGGGAGAACGGAGGCGAAAACGCCGTGGGTGCCGTGCTGGAGTAAGGCGGAAGGCAAGAAATATAAGGTACAGACCCACCCTTCCATCCGTTGTTATGGGGAATGTACAATCATTACTGGGAAAGGTAAATGAGCTAGCGGCTATCTCCCGCTACGATAGCATATACCGGGAGTGTAGCCTGTTTCTATTCACAGAGACTTGGCTAACTGAATTAGCAGCAGATGCTAACATTGAACTGGAGGGTTTCCACGCGATATGGGCGGACCGAACATCAGACAGTGGCAAAGCAAGGGGCGGTGGAGTGATAATGTATGTTAACAACAACTGGTGCAGACCAGGACATATCACTGCTAAACAACAACACTGCAGCAAAGAAATTGAGTTGCTAGCTGTTAGCATGCGGCCTACCTATCTCCCGAGGGAATACTCAATGCAAATCCGACGGTGAATGCTGGGACAGCGCGTGATGTCATCCATTCAGTAACTAGCAGGCTGCAGACAGAACACCCAGATGCTCTTCTCCTCATCTCAGGTGATTTCAACCATGTTTCACTGTCTCCCATTCTACCCACGTTTACCCAGTATGTCACATACCACACTAGAGACAATAAAACACTGGACTTATTCTGCGCAAACACTAAGGAGGCGTACACCTCATCGCAACTCCCCCCACTTGGGAGATCGGATCACAACTTGGTTCATCTCCGGCCGGTGTACAAACCCCTAGTGCACAGACAACCTCCGGCCATGCGCACAGTGAAGTTATGGTCTGAGGAGGCAATGGACACTCTAAAGGGCTGTTTTGAAACCACCACCTGGAAGCAGCTCTGCAATCCACATGGTGAGGACATCGATGGCCTCACTCACACCATCACAGACAACATCAGCTTCTGTGTGGACAACACCGTTCCCACCAAGACCATACGGTGTTGCTCAAACAACAAACCCTGGATCAACCCTGAGATAAAAACACTTCTGGGAGAGAAGAAGAGGATCTTCAGGTCGGGGAACAGGGAGATGCTGAAGTCCGTACAGAGGGAGGTGAGGAGAAAGATCAGAGAAGGCAAGGACAGCTTCAGGAAGAAGATGGAGGACAAGCTGCAACAGAGCAACATCAGCGGGGTCTAGAGAAACCTTAAAACCACTCTGGGCTCCAGAATACCTCCCCCCAGGCCACGGGGGGCAGGGAGTGGACTGCAACCGCACACGCGTGGCTGGAGGTTCCAGTCCGGGCTGCCTGTGGGATGGCTGCCGCCTCGCTGTCGCTTCCTGACCGGGCCGGCTCCGGGGATCTTGCCTCGTGTTCCATAATACGTCTTGGGTCACCAGTGTGGGGTGTGTGAAATCAGAAGCAGATACATTTCAAATGATTTATTGCACACTCACATCTCACGAGCACTGAACAGAATGACTCGTCACATCATGAGCACATAACAGACTGACTAGTCACATTAAACATCCTTCTCTCTACATCAAGTTACACTCCACAAGATTCAAGGTACTTCCTCATAACAGCAGGAAATCTACACCACACTTCATTCAACCCCCACTCCCACTGTTCTCCCATGTGTATTCATTGTCTCTGTCTAAGGTGTGAAATAACCTGAGGCCCACAACATAATCATACCATGTAGGATAACTAAGTAGACGGTTATGCTGTTTCATTCCATCTAGCTACAATGCTCCGCTCTGTGTGTTTATACAGTGGGGAAAAAAAGTATTAAGTCAGCCACCAATTGTGCAAATTCTCCCACTTAAAAGATGAGAGAGGTCTCCAATTTTCATCATAGGTATACCTCAACTATGAGAGACAAAATGAGAAAAAAAAAATCCAGAAAATCACATTGAAGGATTTTTAATGAATTAATTGGTAAATTCCTCAGTAAAATAAGTATTTGGTCAATAACAAAAGTTCATCTCAATATTTTGTTATATACCCTTTGTAGGCAATGACAGAGGTCAAACGTTTTCTGTAAGTCTTCACAAGGTTTTCACCCACTGTTGCTGGTATTTTGGCCCATTCCTCCATGCAGATCTCCTCTAGAGCAGTCATGTTTTGGGGCTGTCACTGGGCAACACAGACTTTCAACTCCCTCCAAAGATTTTCTATGGGGTTGAGATCTGGAGACTGGCTAGGCCACTCCAGGACCTTGAAATGCTTCTTACGAAGCCACTTCTTCGTTGCCCGGGCAGTGTGTTTGGGATCATTGTCATGCTGAAAGACCCAGCCACGTTTCATCTTCAATGCCCTTGCTGATGGAAGGAGGTTTTCACTCAAAATCTCACAATACATGGCCCCATTCATTCTTTCCTTTACACGGATCAGTCGTCCTGGTCCCTTTGCAGAAAAACAGCCCCAAAGTATGATCTTTTCACCCCCATGCTTCACAGTAGGTATGGTGTTCTTTCTCCTCCAAACACGACAAGTTGAGTTTTTACCAAAAAGTTCTATTTTGGTTTCATCTGACCATATGACATTCTCCCAATCCTCTTCTGGATCATCCAAATGCTCTCTAGCAAACTTCAGATGGGACTGGACATGTACTGGCTTAAGCAGGGGGACATGTCTGGCACTGCAGGATTTGAGTCCCTGGCGGCATAGTGTGTTACTGATGTAGCCTTTGTTACTTTGGTCCCAGCTCTCTGCAGGTCATTCACTCGGTCCCCCCGTGTGGTTCTGGGATTTTTGCTCACCGTTCTCGTGATCATTTTGACCCCACGGGGTGAGATCTTGCGTGGAGCCCCATATCGAGGGAGATTATCAGTGGTCTTGTATGTCTTCCATTTTCTAATAATTGCTCCCACAGTTGATTTCTTCACACCAAGCTGCTTACCTATTGCAGATTCAGTCTTCCCAGCCTGGTGCAGGTCTACAATTTTGTTTCTGGTGTCCTTTGACAGCTCTTTGGTCTTGGTCATAGTGGAGTTTGGAGTCTGACTGTTTGAGGTTGTGGACAGGTGTCTTTTATACTGATAATGAGTTCAAACAGGTGCCATTAATACAGGTAACGAGTGGAGGAGAGAGGAGCCTCTTAAAGAATAAGTTACAGGTCTGTGAGAGCCAGATATCTTGCTTGTTTGTAGGTGACCAAATACTTATTTTACTGAGGAATTTACCAATTAATTCATTAAAAATCCTTCAATGTGATTTTCTGGATTTTTTTTTTCTCATTTTGTCTCTCATAGTTGAGGTATACCTATGATGAAAATTGGAGACCTCTCTCATCTTTTAAGTGGGAGAACTTGCACAATTGGTGGCTGACTAAATACTTTTTTGGCCCACTGTATATCTACATATTATTCCATCCAGCTACAATGCTTCGCACTGTGTGTGTCTCTCTCTCTCTCTCTCTCTCTCTCTCTCTCTCTCTCTCTCTCTCTCTCTCTCTATATATATATATATATATATATATATATATATATATATATATATATTTATATGTACATATGTATACTTGCTGCTCTTGATTTTTTCTCTTGCCTTCTGATTGTTACTTTGAGTGTTGCTATCCCTGTGCTGTTGCAATCCTGGAATTTCCCCATTGTGGGACTAATAAAGGTTTATCTTATCTTATCTTATCTTATCTTAAAATGTCAGAACACTGGCTAATCAGTCTGTGGCTTTGAGGATTACAAGTAGCTGGGAGTCGACAAATCACCTGCTTATTGTTAACAATGAGGGATAACAATTAGACACCAAGACAACGATGTCTAACTTCATCTGAAAGCACCTGGACAGGTGAGTGTGCTGAATGAAGCCAGCCTTGAGATTTAGATTTAGATTCCTTTATTGGTCCCACAATGGGGAAATTACAGGCCATCTACATGATTGCATGAGGCAAATTAGGTCACATATTAAAAAAAAAAAAAAAAAAAAAAAAAAACTGAGTGCAAAAGCAGAGAAAAACAAACAGGAGAAATTAAGTTGAGGGCTCTGTGAGTAATTTATGGGCTGATGTGGATAAACATGGATGATAAGTGTTATGAAGATGAATATATTTAGCTTTGCACATGTCTGGATAAGTCATGCTAGCCCACGTTTCTGTGTCTTTTGGCCAATTTTGCTTTGGAATGAGATCGAGAGCCTGCTTCTCAATTAAATCTAATTTGTCATCATACCACTATCTGTCATTATCAAGAGTTTGATCATAAATTTTGGACGTTTTCACATTTTTTTTGCTCCATTATGCTCTACAGTTATTACATTTATCCTCCCCAGCATGTCTGCCGATCTCCTTTCAACCCACCGGAAGTCACGGGATCTTACACTATGAATAGGTACAGCAGCTGTAGCCCTGTACCAGGGGTCTACAGATAAGGAAGAGTTGGTTGTGGTGAAGAAGAAGAGCGTGGTCTACCCCTGATCGGAGGGTTGGTGGTTGGCTTCCTTCTCTCTGATTAGAAGTACATAATATTATATATAACTAGATCGATATTGTGACGTAGGCGAGGTTCACACAAAGAAAGGGACCAGATGGCTGTGACACAACAGGCTTTATTAAACACACTCACAATCACAGACAGGAGGGGAGGTCATTCTCACCGACCTCCGTTTATATCAGGGTTACACACACACAATCACTCCTGCTCTAATCCTGCCTATAACTCTGATGGGTCATTATAACGCAGTTATAACACAGTTATAATGACACAGCAGTATAATAGCACAGTAATAACATTAAACCCACACACGAAAATAAAGTCTCTACTTGCAAGGCATGTTGGGAAAAAGCCCCGATGTTACACTGCCCCCCTTAACACAGCCCCGACATTACACTGCTTCCCCCCATCCCCCCCGGACTGGTTTCTGTCCCCAGAAAAATGAGAGTCCATCTTAAAAGTCCAACACGAACCCGTCCAGGTGTCGGGACGGCCTTCGATGCCGACAACCAGGACATACACGCCCACCAATGTCCACGTGAGTCTCGGTCAGAGTATCTGGTCGGGATGAAGGCTCTGGTTCGACCACCAGCAGGGCGGATGGCTGGTACGGGGCGAGACGGTCACAGTGAAGTACCACGACCCGGTCCCTTTTCTTAAGCCTCACCCTGTACACCACATCTGACAGTCTCTGCAGAAACACACACGGTCCTGACCAATGGCTCGCCAACTTAGATGGGCGTCCTCTTTTTCTCTCAGGGCAGAAAACCCAAACTCAATCTCTCGGTGCAAAGTCCCTCCCCTGGCAGCGGGAGTCATATGCTCGCTTCTGCCGACCCCCCGCCACTGCCAGGGCCTCCTGAGCCAGTTCTTGCACCGTGTGGAGACGTTCCTTAAAACAAAAAAATAATCCAACTCGGGTTTGCCCTCCACCTCCGGCTCGGGGGTGGGGGGTTGGGCAAATACCAAATCCACTGGTGGGCGTAGCTCACATCCAAACATGAGTGCTGCAGGGGTGCACCGGGTGGATTCCTGAGCTGCTGTCCGGTATGCCCACAGAACAAAAGGCAGATGCAGGTTCCAGTCTCGCTGTCGCTAGTCCACTAGGATATCCACTCCCACCCGCTCCATCGGTGCTCCCACCCGGTACTGCTGCAGGGGAGCGTGGGATCGCTGAGTCAGCCCTTTCTGAGCTGTGCAGGTGTCGCAGCGATGGACTTGGAGCTCCACATCCTGATGACATCCAGGCCAGTAGAACCAGGCTCGAAGACGCTGCAGAGTCTTTGTCACCCCAAAGTGGCCCGCACCTACTGCCCCATGAACCAGTTGGAGTACATTAGGCCAGAGTCGACGAGGAACCAGTAACTGCCAGACGTGCCGCTGCCCAGCTGCAGTCTGCCACTGTCGATACACCACACCCTCGTGACAGCGGAGGTTGGCCCACTGGGAGTGTAGGGCCTTGGTCTCTGGGTCCAGCGCTGACACAACCTCCCAGGCGGGCCGCTGGCCTGCGTCCGGCCACTGCCAAGAAATGACCGGGTCTCTATCCTGTTTGCTCTGCAGCTGCTGTGTGCCAAGGACCTCTGTGACATTATCACTGGGGGAGGCTGCCCGATCATCTGAGGAGGGGCTGTGCGTCGCTGCATTTTTCCTGCTCACAGCAGTCCGGAGAGCAGCAGCCTGTGGGATGGCTTGGTCTCGATCTTCAGCCCGCTGGCAGTGACGACACTCCTCTGCTGCACAGGGACACTGAAACAGCGCATGAGCGTTGGCATAGAGGCAGCCTACCCAATGCACAATTTGAAAATCATAATCCTGCAGTGCCTCCAGCCATCTCACCAACTGTCCATCTGGTTCCTTAAAGTTCAGCAGCCAGGTCAGGGAAGCATGATCCGTCCTGAACTGGAATTACGCCCCGTACACATACGGGAGGAAATGACGCAGCCCCTGGATGACAGCCAACAGCTCTCTGCGAGTAACACAGTAATTCCTCTTGGCTCTGCTGAGAGTGCGGCTGAAGAAAGCGACTGCCTGGTCTCCGTGTTCTCCCTCCTGGGATAGCACCGCCCCAATGCCCTGATTGCTGGCGTCCATGTCCATGATGAAAGGGCGGTTCGGGTCAGAATACTGCAGGATGGGGTCTCTGATGAGCGCTGCGCGAAGTTGGGAAAAAGCAGCAGCACAATACTCACTCCACTGAAATGCGCATCCTTTATGCGTCAGCTGATGCAGTGGGCTGGCGATGGTGGCGAAGTCCTTCACAAACCTCCTGTAATAGGAGGCCAATCCGAGAAAGCTCCTCAGTTCTCCCACATCCCACGACACTGGCCAGTCTCTCACTGCCACCACTTTCTCTGGATCGGTGGCGACTCCCGCAACGCTGACGACGTGGCCCAGGAAGGTGGTCTCCCGCCGGAATAAGTGGCATTTCCTCGGGTGTAGTCGTAGCCCAGCCTGTCAGATGGCGTCCAGTACTTCTCGGAGATTGGACAAGGTGCTGTCAAAACCAGCTGCATGCACCAGTAGGTCGTCCAGGTAAACAACGCAGCGACTAAGGGGCACATGAGCCAGCGCTCGCTCCATCAAGCGCTCAAAGGTGGCCGGGGCGTTGCAAAGTCCAAACGGCATCACTTTAAACTGATACAGTCCCTGTCCAATGGAGAAGGCTGTTTTCTGGCGAACCTCAGGTGACAGCTCTACCTGCCAATAGCCGCTGCGTAGATCCAGTGAGCTGAACCAGCTGGAGCCGGAGATGTGGTCCAGCACGTCATCGATGCGGGGCAGCGGGTAGGAGTCCTTACAGGTGACGTCATTCAGGCGTTGGTAATCCATGCAGAACCGCCACGACCCGTCCTTCTTCCTGACCAGCACTACCGGCGCCACCCAGGGGCTGCTGGAGGGCTCAATGATGTCTGCCTCCAGCATTTCTCACACTTTTTGTTCTGCTGCTGCCCGCCTTGAAAAGGGCAGCCGGCGTGGGCAGAGCCAAATCAGCCTGGTCTCACCCAGTGTCGATCTCGTGCTGCACCAAGCCGGTCCGGGTGCATTCCTCGTCCTTCGCAGCGAAGACTCCCATATAGCAGTCCAACAGCTCCCGCAGCTGGCGTCTCTGTCCCGGTTCCAGCCCGCTGCAGCTCTGCTGGAATAATTCCTCGACCGCCTGCTGCGTCTCTGCCGACAAGTTGACCCCTCCCCTTGCTGTCCCTGTGTGCAGTCGTGCTCCTTCTGCTATTGCTGGTGGCGCCATTCTGTCCAGTCGTCGTGGTCCCTCGATTGCGCAGGCCTCCGTGTTCCTTCTCTGGGTTCTGCTGTGGAGCGTGATGGTCCGGGTTCCCAGCTGGAGGGACGGTCTGGCGGTGTTGATCTTGGCATTCCATGCTGCAAGCAGGTCGAGTCCAATAATACAGGGGTCTTGGATGTCAGCCAGCCAGAACGGGTGTTTTATGATCTGACCAGCCACCCCCACCACGAGAACTCTCTGCCTCCCCAATCTGGTGCACTCACCGGTAGCTGTGGCGATGTGGCGTTCGGTGGGTTCCCACCCCCGTGGTGTCGTCTCATCTGTGCCCGGCAGCACGCCGGGTCGGACCAAGGAGATGGTAGAGCTGGTGTCAGTCAGGGATCGACGTCTTGTCCAGGCTGCACTGTAAATACATTCCTGGCGAGTGTCCAATTCGGTCCAAGCGCAGCACCGGCTCGTCGGGGGAAACATCTGCGGGAGGCGGCCTGTCCCCATCCATGCCACCTTGCTCTAGTTTAACGTTGGTAAGGGGACGGTTTGTCGTGGGGTGGGTGCGGAGCAGTACTGTGTGATGTGTCCTGGCTCTCCGCAGCGGAAGCATCCTTCCTCACGTCGCCGCGGCCGTCTTCTCCATGGACGTGCTGCCGTGGTCTGCCACGTGGTCTGTCTGTTGGGAAAAAGCCCCAGTGTTACACTGCCCCCCTTAACACAGCCCTGACGTTACAATATGATTTGCCAAGACTGAAATATGACTTTAGATCCACCAGAGGGCGCTACTGCAACATTCCAGTGTGTTGACAAAGTCCTCTGACAAACGTCTGAAGTCTTTTCAGAATTGGGATTTTATTTCAAAATGTTCAAACGACTGAAAAACTATCTCACAGCTGGGTGGTTTCTGCGGTCATCTGGACATGAAAACATGGATATACACACACTGTACTTTTATCATTTGTGAACATTATCAATATTGAACAATAAACAAAGAAAAAAAACAATGATTCAAGATTCAAAGACTTTATCATGTGCACAGTTAAGAAATGCAACATTTCCTGAGCAATGAAATTCTTACTCTGCTGTCCGAACAAATGCCAAGGTAATAGATACACATCAGTACTAATAAAGGTAATAAACACTCTTTAATACTTAATAAGATAAGCCTCTATTAGTCCCACAATGGGGAAATTCCAGGATTGCAACAGCACAGGGATAGCAACACTCAGAGCAACAATCAGAAGGCAAGAGAAAAAAAGAAACAAGAGCAGCAAGTATACACATATATATATACTGTATATATATATATATATATATATATATATATATATATATATATACAGTGGGGCAAAAAAGTATTTAGTCAGCCACCAACTGTGCAAGTTCTACCACTTAAAAGATGAGACAGGTCTCCAATTTTCATCATAGGTATACCTCAACTATGAGAGACAAAATGAGAAAAAAAAAATCCAGAAAATCACATTGAAGGATTTTTTTTTATTTTTTTTTTGGCTCTTTAATGTAATTTATTTGATTTTTCATAATTTTTTTTTTATTTAAGTTTTTGTAAAGGGTATACAGGTCGTTACAGCAGTGCATTGTTTACATTTTCATCACATGTTCCCTTATTTTCTGATATCTGACAACATTGGAAGATTAATTCTTACAACACCCCCCCTTTTTTTTTTAAAGTGAAAGAAAAAGTGAAATAAAAGAGAAAAAAACAAAACAAAAAAACCCCCAAACAAACCAGCAAAAAACAAACAAAAAGAAAAAGTAAGTAAATAAAGGTAAAAGAGCATCTGAGTAGCGTTGGAACAAAGAGCGGAACCATTATTGAAATGGTATTTGTCAAAGATTAGATCTAATGGAAGACACATATGCAATCCAGGGTTGCCAAAAGTTCATGAACCCATCCATGTCCTGTCTCAGTGCGAATGTCAACTTTTCCATCGAGTAAATGTCTTGGATCACGTTAATCCAATCTTCAGGTGTAGGACAGTCCTTCAACATCCATTTTTTAGTTAGAGCTTTTTTGCTTGCCAATATTAAAACACTGAATAAGTATTTTTCTCCTCGTCTTTCCAGTGAGTCCGGTAGTAAACCCAAATACAAAGTTACAAAAGAAAAGGGAACTGTTATTTTGAATATTTTCCCCAATATTGTCTGTACATTGGTCCAATATTGGTGGATAACTGGGCATGACCAAAACACATGAAAATGATTTGCAGTCTTTTCACCACACAAGCGCCAACAGTTCAACCCCTTATGGGTAAATTTGTTTTGTGCAGGTGTTCTGAAAAATCTTATCAAGTTTTTCCATCCAAATTCTCTCCACTGCAGGGATGAGGTACTTTTCCATTGCTGTTTATTTAGCTTTTCCCATATTTCCAGTTGTAAAGTGAAATTCCCCTCTTTTTCCCATCTCTCTTTTATATAAGATGTGTTGTCTCCTTTTAAGTCTTGAAGACCTTGGTATATTTTAGAAATGTATCTGATCCCTGGGATCCCTTTATATGCCATTAAGAAGACCTTCAGAACACCTGACTGGGCCCTTTCCAAATCCTCCTTTTTAAGTATATTGTTTATGTGGTGTCTAAGCTGGAAGAACCTGTAAAGGTCTTGATTTATTAGGCCTTGTTTTTTCAAATCTTCAAAACTTCTTAAGATTTGCCCTTTAAAAAAATCGTAATATTTTATCAGCCCTTTCTCCTTCCACTTTTTAAATCTGGAGTCTGTTTTATTAGGAGTAAAGTCTTGATCATAGGCAATCCATTGCAGAAGTCGATAGGGCTCTTTAGTTTGATTCTCTCTGACTATCTTAAACCAAATTTTTAGCGGGGTCTCTATCCACGGGTTAGTGTTATTCAAAAGCTTAGGTAAGGCATTGTTCCCTATTATCGCCTGTAGGGGGATGTCACTTGTTATTTGGCATTCGATCTCCTTCCATTGTGCAGTGTAGACTGGGTTACATATCTCTACTAAAGTTTTAATTTGTGCGGCTTTAAAGTAGTCCCTGATATTTGGCAGCGCGAGCCCACCTTTGTCTTTGTTTAGCTGTAGGGTTCTATATCTGATTCTAGGTCTCTTGCCCTGCCATATGAATCTAGAGATCCTTCTGTCCAGTTCCTGCCATGTTTTTTTGGGAGGTTCTACCGGTATTGTTTGGAAAAGGTATAGAAGACGTGGAAGTATATTCATTTTGACTGCTTCAATTCTTTGTGCAGTACCCAAGAATGGTATCATATTCCATCTTGTTAGGTCAGATTTTATTTTTGTCACCAGTGGATCATAGTTTAGTGATATAATTTTGTTGAGTTGTTTCGGGATATTGACCCCCAGATATTTCATAGATTCCAACTCCCAGTTAGTTTTGAGTTCACTTAGTAAATAATGATTTGGGTCATAGTTGAATGTTAAAACTTGGGTTTTATGCATGTTTAATTTGTACCCCGATAAATCTCCATAGTCTGAAAAAACTGAGATTAGTTCTGGTAAAGAAGTGTCTGGCTGCCCTAGGTATATTAAAATGTTATCAGCAAAGACTGCTATTTTATGTTCCTTCTGACCAAGTGTAATACCTTGAATTTCTTGATTTTGTCTTATCCATTGGCTCAGAGGTTCTATGAAGATTGCAAAGAGCAGTGGAGACAGGGGGCAGCCTTGACGACATCCTCTTTCCAGCTCAAAAGATGATGATAAATTACCGTTAATCCTTATTTTAGCTGTTGGTTTTTTATTTAATGCCTGTATAGTTCTAATGAAGTTGTTATGAAAATTGAAACTGGATAAGATTCTATATAGGAAAGACCAGTCAACCGAATCGAATGCTTTTTCAGCATCTAATCCCAATATGACTGCATTTAAGTTATATTTTTTTATATGATGGATTATGTGTAAAGTGCGTCAAATGTTGTCTTGTGTCTGTCTTCGTCTTATAAAACCTGTTTGGTCTAAGTGAATTAAGTCTGTCAGTATGTTTTCTAACCTTTTGGCAAGGATAATGGTAAAAAGCTTATAGTCCTGATTTAATACACTGATTGGTCTGTAGTTGGAGCATTCTAGTTTATCCTTTTCAGGTTTAGGTATAACTGCAATGACCCCTTCTCTCCAGGAGGAGGGGATTTCCCCTGTGTGGAGGACATAGTTAAATGTTTTCAGGAGGAGAGGAGATAGTTGCTGTTTAAAGGTTTTGTACCATTCTGCTGTATAGCCATCTGCTCCTGGGGATTTGTTAGCTTTAAGTTTCATAATTGCTTTTTCCAATTCTTTAGGTTGTATTTCTGACAGTAGTGTTTTATTTTGTGATTCCGTAAGTTGGGGAAGGTTTAATGTATTTAGGAATGTCTCGGATGCGTTTTTATGTTTTTTGTGGGAGTATAAGTTCTTATAGTAATTCTCAAAGCTTTTAAGAATATCCTGAATTCTGAATTTTATTTCCTTTGATACTGGGTCTCTGATTTTGTAGATTGCTCTTTCTGTTTGTTGTTTCCTCAATTTATAGGCTAGTAATTTTGCCGATTTACTGCCTGCTTCATAGTGTTTTTGTTTCAGAAATGTAAGCTTCTTCTGGATTTCTATTGTGTAGATCTCATTTATTTGATTTTTAATTTCTTTAATCTTGAGTGAGCCATTAGAATGAGAGTTGTCTTTGTGTTCTTTTTCTAGGTTCTTGAGTTCTGACTCTAGTGTGATTAGTTTTTCTTGTCTCAGTTTCTTTTGGGTTGCCAGTTTTGCAATAATTTTTCCCCTTATTACAGCTTTGCATGCATCCCACAGTATTAAAGGAGATACTTCTCCATTATCGTTTTCTTCCAAATATCTGATATAGGGGGAAATAGGGAGTATTAATAAATAATAAATATGATCAGGTATGAATTATTTAATTTCTATTGATGTTATTGGAATCTGAGATCAAATCTCATTTCATATACACCAGAAAAGTTAATAACACTCGTAAGGGGCACCAGCTTCTATCTTTAAGAAGCAATTTAATCTTTAATTTCACTTTATACCTGTTTAATCACTCAATAAATTAATCAATAATCAGTCTCAAAAATTTTCCGCGAATTCGATACCTGTGCTTGAACAGACTCAGAATGAAATAAATTCTCAACAACTTCTCATTTTTACAGATTTATTAAACGAAATGATTAACAAACATTGCAATAATTTCATTAATCATAAAATCAACCTTGTAAATGATAGATTAACAATGTCAATATTTTCGGAACCAGGGTTAACTTGAGAAACCAATTTCTATCAGTTTGAGTTAACAGATTATTGAAACAACGCAAATTTATGGAGAAAGTTTACTAATTATATGAAAAAGTCCTTGATTCATCTTAAGAAAATAAAAACGGAATTTTAACGAAAAGAAGAGTTATGTTAAGGGCTTCTTAATTTGCATCTGATTAGATACACAAATTATTACCGAACCTCAGACGTTTAATTCAGCAGATGAATTAAAGTTTTGCAGCTCACGTGATCCTCGGTGATGACGGTTCTGGCGTTGTCCTCATGAAGTTTTGAAGTGTTGTTTGGGGACAAAACCCAGAATATTTGTCCCGCAAATATTCTCTTGACGATGAATGATATTCATGAGATCGTAAGTTGGATCTCGATGGTTGAGATGCTGCAGAAGCAGGCTGATTCCTCAGCCTGCGCGTGATGTGGAGAGCTGCGTCTTTTCTTCCTGGTAGACAAGCGCTGCAGATCTTCGGGAATAATTAAAGGTATCTGATCAGATTTCAAATTAGAAGAGAAAAAAAAACTTTCGGACTTTAGATAAAATAATAGCTTCTGGTGGGTGCTTGGTCAAGAAAAATATAAAAAAATAAAGTCAAGATTAAAGTTTACATTAAAATTAAACAAACGGTGGTTTTACAGAAAGTTTAACAAAGAAAAAGTGATGAATAAAAATTGGAGTTTAACTCCGATTAAGAATTGAGCTCAAAGAAATAGGAATTCCTCGGCATTTAAGAGAAAAAGTCAATACAAAGTTACATAAACAAATTACGAGTTATCTGCTCTGTGTTCAGAAAAGCAACACGTGGTCGAGTCTTTGTTCAGACGGTCCTTTGTTCTTCCTTTCTGTGTGTAGACAATAGAGAGAGACGATCGGTGAAAGGGGGAGCCGGAAAGAGAAGAGAGCCGATCCGTGAAGAGAGCCAAAAGGGAAGAGAGACAAGAGGACGAAGCAGGGGTCCCTCTGTTATTTATAAGTTCTGTTAAGCTTCGCGGGTTTCCGGGATCTCAGCCAATGAGTGTCCTTCGTGGGCGGGCTTGATGAACTTTTAGTCCAATAACAGGCCTTGTCTGTGAGAGACCAATAGGATGAAGAAGCTGGGGTTCTATGAAGACTGGTGGAACGTGATATCAGTCCACAGGAATACACACAATTTGAAATACATTGGAATATACTGTTACACACTTATGTATCACTAAACTAACCTTAGTGTACCTTATAAGCAGTGCTTCTAAATCAACATGCAGGAATAAACATTCATTTAAACATTAACATGCATATATATAAAATCACAGATTAATGCATTTCACACATATTATTGATTTTCCACATTAAAACATCAGAGTCCATTTTCTTTTCATAGTTCTGAAAAGAAGAAGGTTTAGAATTGAGTGTGTAATAATGTACTTTAAAATTCACTGGTTAAATCCAGCATGTCCAGAGTTTAAGGAAATTAGCTGAGTTGTGGGTCTGTGTGTGACCAGGTCTGGTGCATGTTTATGGAGGCAATAAAAGCAAAGCCGGACATTGGGGAAATTCCTTAGGCTGGTTTTAACAAAAGGAATGGGATTTCAGCTGTGGCCTGGAGGAAGAAAATCCATTTTTTGATCCTCTTACTCCTGGGTGAAAAATGTCTTTAAGCAGAAGAATAATTATTGCTGAGCCAAAGTGAGATGATGCTACAGTTCCCCCTCTGGTATCAATGGTGACGTTGATTCAGCGTTGATAGCAATCCTAGGCATCAAATCCCAATTTGGCGAGGCTTGATCCAAATGCTGAACTAAAGTTCTGATGTCGATAAGTCTTAAGCTTGTAAACAGTATCTATTCCAAAGTGTAGGTCCTTAAATTTGGTTTTCTGAAAAACTTCTAGAAATTTCAAGAATAATTTTGGCATGACCAAATATAAACATTGTATAATTGTCTAGGATATACTAAAGTTCTGTATAAGCCTGTAAAGACTTAAAAATTCTGGGGACAAAAAAAAGTGAACTAGAAGTATGTGGGTTTTGACATACTTGATATAAATGTTTTGGGTTTGCTGAAAAATATCTATTCAAGGTTTCAAAAACAGTTTAAATGTACATAAAATCTAAATAAAGTATAAAGGATTATTTGTATATACACAAGCATGTATCCAAAAATCTTAGTCAAAAGCAAAAATAAAATTCTTTCATACTTGAGGTAGATATTCAGACTAATCAATATTGAGGTGACTCAAGGAGGTTCAAATTTAATTTGTTTAGTTAGACTAAACCATGGTTCCACAGATGTCCAAATCAAAGGGTGTTTGAGGCTTTTGTTCAGAAAAACTGAGTGGGCATAGGATATCGTTATCATTCTTTGGATGGCAATGAGAAGTAAATTTGGATTTACTGCAAAAAGGACATGATGAGAGAGCATATTCATTGCTAAAGTGTTAACTGAAAAGCTAATGTTTCTAGCTACTTCTGAGAGTAACATAGACATTGGCCGTGTGTGAGCATAGTCAACCTTTAACACAAAGAGCAAAGAGTTCAAGACCTTGTTGAGTTTGACTGAAGCTTCGGAGCAAGCATTCAAAACCAACACAGTGTCTTGTAGGATTTTGGTAACCATTTGTGGTTCGACAACCTGGCGTTTCGGTTTAGTGGTGTTGACCGAGTTGACAGTGGGCATGCTAAGGTTAACTAGAAGCTCTAACGATGAGGCTGTTGTTAAGAATCCATCCGAGGATCTTTGACCTTTCGTTTTGGCTTGGCCCAATTCTGACTGGGTAACAGTGGGTGTGATTGCTAGGCAGATGGCTAAACTGATAAACAGGAGGGCCATCATCTTGGCAAACATAAAAGTGAGTGGTTTTGGATCTTAATCTTCTTGTTGATCTTTCTTTAGATACCTGGTTCTTCTTCTTCTAATCCCTTCACACCATGAAGGCGTATATGGGTGGCGCCTATCTCCGTTTCTCTGACCCTAGGCCACACAGCTACTGTAAGTAGTGGAAGCTACAGTGGGGGGTCAGTCCTCTGGTAGCTCTGTGTGTAACTTTACTTTCCCCATTCCATTATGCGGAGCACCATGCTAGAAGGCAGAAAGCACCATTTTTATGTGGTCTTTGGTATGACCCGGCCGGGATTTGAACCCCTGCCTCCCGGGTGTGGGGCGGATGCTCTACCAACTGAGCCACCACTCCGGTTAGATACCTGGTTGGCAAATGAAAATTCCTCTTAGAGGTGGAATGATTTCTTTTAGATGGATGTACTTTATTGATCCCAAAACTGGGAAATTACAGAATAGAGCTTAAGAGATTGAACTCTAAACCATGTGCTTGTTTTCACCTTTGATGGGAGTTTTAAGATTATTAGCTCAAGCTAATGGTGTTGAATGTCTTGTGTATACTATTTGGTAATAGTAAGCTGATTGAAGTTTATTAGATTTTACATTGGTCTTTGAAATTAGTTTAAGGGCTAATTTGGTTTTAATATACCCTTTCCTTTCTGGAGGTTTGGATGCAGTTAACTGATTGTTCAGAGAAATTTGACTGAGTGCACCTGAGGCTAGTAGTTAGCTACAGTTATTTCTCAGACGTAGGTTTGATTTTAATCTTATTTATGGACTTACTTTGACAGTGTTGTACCCGACAAGTCCCATGGGGTTTTGGTAAAGGTTACTCTGATTTTGGTGAGCCCATTTGAAAATGGGGTCCTGGGTTTGGCACTTGAGTGGCCAAAGTTTGTTGGTGACAGTGTGTGGATTCATCCACTCGGGCAGGAATTTAGGAGTGATTTTCCTTTCCTGTAAATTGATTTCAGGTGTTTGTGGTACAAATGTAGGGTGGAAGATCTTGTCCCCCCTTCGTAGTTCGTCATGCAAGAGTTTTTGATCGTTGTACGCTTTCTGTCGTTTGGCGACTCGGTCCGAATGTTTTTGAAATACAGCCTTGGGAGCTTTGTATGTCGTTTTGACGCTTTTGTGCTCTGCAGCTGGAATGTTATGGGCATTGGCAGTCATCACCCCCCTCTGGTTTCGAGGAACACTGAGCGGTGGCGATGATGGTTCGTCGGAAGCATGAACAGGAGTGCCATTGCATAGCTGCAGTGAAGATTGTGTCGCATGATGTGGTTTCAGTTTTGGTATGTCATAAGGTTTAGATGCGGGTAGCGCATGTACCGTTTTATCCGACCGGTGTTTGAGGATTTCATGGATCATGTGTTTGCAAGGTTGAGTGAGTGTGCGCCTTGCGTTTGCAAAAGTTGAGTTCGTTGTCGCAAAAGCTTGAGGTTTCAGAGGGTCTAGAAAGCTGGTTGGTGTGGCTCTTGTGACCATGCAGGCCTCATGGGCGGGTGGGTGGGTTTCAAAATGTGACACCACCATTGAATCATGGGTATCAAGGGTTTCAAGAGGGCCGTTTGGGGTTTTCTGCTCGGCTGTTGAGTTTTCAAGATCATTTGATTCCTTGGTGTGACCTTGTATTTGAAGGTGCCTTTTGACTTCTTGTGGACAGTACTCACCTTGGTCTTGGCGGTCGCTTTCAATCGGTTGCAGTTGTTCCAACAGTGCTAGTTGTGTGAGACTTGGGGTGTCCAAAGTGTTCAGAACAAAGCACTGTGATTCAGTTGTTCTTGTTGGGTCAAATGGGTGAGGGTGTTGCGTTTGAGCCCATAGTTTGAAGTTCTTGAAATCAATCAATGGCTCAAAACGTTCAGTAGGTCTTTGCCAACAAGTAATGGAATGGCGTCAAGTTTGGACACGTAGACCAGATGTGTCAAGGTCATGGGTCAATGGACAGGTTTAGTAGTGATACACCCAACAGGGTTGTTTTAGTGAGCGCATATGGTCGCACGGCTAATGAACAGGGTTCCAGTTTCAAATATTTGTTAGCGCGATTAGCAGCTACACGTAGTTTTGTCAAAAAGGGTGTGTGACATGAGAGTGATGTCAGCAGCGGTGTCTAAAACAGCGTCCTGACACACCATGTCTTCAAGGGTCAGTGGAAGGTAGAATTTCCGTGCCACCCCCCTCTCGTTTAAATCGCATAGAAATTGTGGAACCGGTGGTTCGACACAGAGTTGCGACACGTTGTTAAAGGAGTGGTCTGTGACCTGTGGTTGGGCTGCCATAACAGCACTGGACTGCGTTGAGTCCTTTGGTCCTTCCTCATTTGCATGAGGGATTTTCTTCTTGCGTTTCCTTCGTTTGGAATGCTTGTTTTGAGTTGGCACAGCTGATATAGCTAGAATGTTAGCAGTTTTATTCTCTTTGTAGTTTTGAATCTCTGCTAGGAGGTGTTTGACAATTTCAATATCTTCTCTACTGAATGTAGGAGTTTCTTCTTTCTTCCAGGGTTTGTGATAGGTCTCTGCTTCTGAGCTTCTGTGATGGGATGGAGACCATTTGTCGTAGTTACGCGTGTCTTCGTATCGGTATCTGTCATCATGGTAGTCCGTATCGCGTTCTCGTGACCTATCCCGTGGATATGGTCTACGACGGTAGTCGGGTTTTCGCAAAGTTGGTCCAAAGTGGTATCCAGAGGACCTAGTGTGGTTTTGACCTGATGAGGTTGGTTGGAAAAAATGCTTCGGCTGTGATGTACTCGCGGTATAAGAGGGGTGGAGTAGAGCGAGGAGCTCCTTCCAACTCCAAGGTGTTAGATGCATCGCTAATAGCTAGCACTGTAGCAGGTTTAGCGTGCTTGTTGCGACTTTGTTGCTGTTTTTGGAACGCGTAGTGTGCAAACTCTCTCAGCTGACTTATTGAGTTTGACCTTGGGTTAGCTGTAACTCCCAGGTAATGACTCACAGTGGGATGGAGGTTTTGGATGAAGAGGGTCTTGAAATTGTGGTCTTCTTCCATCCCTGGTGTATTTTGAGATCCAAAATATGCAAGTAAGAGTCTCTGGTAGTAGGCTTGTTTTGGCTCTGAGCGTCCTTGCTTCACGGCTAGGGCTGCAGTTAGCCCTGCTTGTAGGTAGTCGTCGGAGAACTCCTTTTCGATGGCTTCGCGGAGCAGCATGTAATCTGCTTTGATGTTTGTCGGCTGTCTGTCTATGAATTTTGATACTGACCTGTTAGATGTTAGCTTAATCAGATAGATGCGATCGTTAATTGTAGCATCAGGATACTTACGCAGGTAGTAATCAATGTCCTGTAAATAGACTTTGGCGTCAGGTGAACCCGTAGGTCCTGGATCAAATTTGGTGATATTTTGCGCGATTTTGTCAAGGTTGCGGTCTGAAGGGGCACACGCACACTGTCCACGCGGTCGTCCGTATTCGAAACGAGAATCGGGCGAGGGAGCGCGGTGGATGTCCCGGTGTTCATGTCTTTCCTTTAGGAGCAGCTGACATTCCTTGTAGTCCTTCTTCACATTTTCAAGTTGACCTTCAACTCGGGCTGCACGGTGGCGCAGTGGTTTAGCACTGTGGCAGCACAGTTTTACCGCATACCAAAAAAAAAACACAAAAACATGTAGGTTTAGGGCACTCGCGCACGCAGCGACCAGCAGCCGGTGGCTTGTCACCAGACTGCAAACCAAATCTACCTACGGGTACAAATAAGTAACAAAAAAAAAACAAAAACAAAACAAAAAAAAACTCTTCTGAATTCCTTCTTTGTGTCTTGAAGGGCATCTTCAAGTTCATTGTTGTCTTGATTAAGCACGTCATTGTTATCTATTAGCTGTTTATTTTCTGACTCTGCACGGTCCAAATCTTGTATCGCTTCATCCAGTTGATTTTGAGTTTTGTCATTCTCCTCTTGAGATTGTTCCAGATTTTCTTTCAGTGTTTCATTCTCTTCTTGGAGAGATAGGATCGTTGTTTGTTGATTTGCTAGCTCGTTCTCGGCTACCTTTAATCTTGCGACTAATGTTAGCGCAAACTTACCTAACACACTGGTGAGGTCCTTGCCTTCTGGTGGTTTTTCAGTGTGTCCATTCAAAAGTTCTTCAGTGAGTTGCTTCAATTCTTCGGGTTGTGTTTCCTTGACCCGTGTTGTGAAGCTAGAAATTAAATTAGAAGTCCATGCTTCCAATGTTGTTTGAAGGTCATCCAGTTTGGTAAATTGGTCGGTTGTCCGATAATTCGTCATGTTGACCGTTGTTGTTATTTAGCTTTTAAAAATAAAATTCAACTGGTTGATTATTCTTAAATTTGTTCGACAAGGTTTAACCTTGAGCGTTTTATTTTGCAACCGTGATAGTTGGAAGTTCCTTTAGAATTTGTTTCAACTTGTAGGCTTGCAGGATGGGAAATAGAATTTTGAAATTATTTAGAAATGTAGTGATGCTTCAATTAATTCGTTCGTTGAAACTATGTTGTTAAATAAAGTTGAATTGAAATTGGATTGAATTTGTTTTACAAAACAAAGCAGGAATTTCAATTGCGTGGATTGACTTCTTTCCTTTGATCTTCAAGTCTAGTATTGGAATTTGTCATCAATAACTAGCTTTGGAATTTTGCAGAATGTCACTTTGAAAGTGAGGATTTTATTTACAAAAGAAATACAGAAACAAAAGAGGCTAAATGCTTTAAAGATTTAAGATTATAAGTTTCCACTTTCTTTTAAAGTTAAGGCTTTCCTTTGGTTTTATTTGTTAAAGCCTATTTTCATTTGAAGCATTAAATGTTTAAAAATATTTACAAATTAGAAACAAGTGAATTGTTTGAATATTTGGTGTCCAAGGATTTCTTAGGATTGAAGTCAATAGTGATCTGTCTTGATTGTCATCTATAAATTTCTTATTTACAGAGTTGAAGCGGCATGAAAAAATAAGCCGCAGTGCTGTGGTTTTGAGCAGGTTTTATTAATCATGTCGCCTTCACGGGATCCTCTCTCCGGTGCATAGTGGAGCAGCCCGGAGCGGGATCCCTAGGCTCTCAGAGAAAGAGAGGCGGACACAGTGTGTCCACCTGTTGCAGGATCAGAGTGAGAGAGTAAGAGAGAGATTGCGTTACAGAGTTGCACCTTAAATACTTGATCATAACAATACATCAAAAAGACATACCCCACAGTCTAGAATGATCAAAGGGACAACAGAACAGGCAGGAGGTATTTGCATTTGTAAGCCATACATCACAATGGGCAGATTAGCTAGACCTCGCTCTAAGTGCAAGACAAAGAGGCTAACAAGCACATCTACATATTGATCTGAGTCTCTAGGTCACAGTAAGGACAGGACGCATGAGTACAAAGGATGAAAGGCATCGATTAACATCACATAGGTGAGACAGAAGAAACTCGTCTACCTGTAGACATTAATACACCAAAGCACATCTAAGATGCTCAGAAAAAGCACAGTAAGGACAAGCCATATGCACTCTATACAGAATGGCGCATTACATCACAACACATGCATGTTTGCATCACAAATACATGAATGGCACATTGCTTCTCAGTAATGCAGCAGAAAAACAGAGAAAAGAGGGCTGAGTGTCCTTAGTCTGTTGTGGGGTTAAAACGAACCGCCACACGCTCCCCCCCAGAGGACGCGGCAGGGGGCCGCGACCTCGATAATCCATCTGTGTGAGCGAGCTGTGGGAGAAGCTCGCTGCAGGCGGAGGGGGAGGGAGGGGAGGGGTGGTAAGTGGCGGCAGGAGCTGTGAAATCGTCCTGAGCCGCGCAAAAATTGCTTGCTGCTCCGTGACGTCGAGGGGTTGTCCCGTTGCACGTGCGGAGATCACAAGAAGAAAAACTAGTCTCTGACTCCTCTCGTGGCCATGAAGAAAAGCAGGGGCGGCTGTAAGAAAAAAGTAAACAAAGCATAGGGACTGTTGGCTTTGGGTGCTGAAGCAACCCCAAAGCTCCCGGGAACAGCTGACGGCTGAAATCCCGTTGTGCCGTGGCTAAGACCATTAAAAAATCCAGTGGCGAGCTGCGTGCTTGCTTCAGGTGAACGAGCAGCCCTGAAGGTTCTGTGGGCAGCGGCGGAGGACGATGGCGGTCTGTGGCGTGGCTGAGACTGTTAACAAATCCTTCCAGTATGCTGCATGCATGCCTCAGGTGAGCGAGCAGCCCTGAAAGGCAGCGGCGAAGGAGGAAGGCAGTCTGTGGAGCCATTACTTGTCCCGTGCGTGATGCGCCGTCCTTGTAACTCCCCGATGCGTGCGCGGGGGTTCAGTGCGTGGGTGGGCCGCTGGAGTGGTGAGTCAGGGTGCAGAAACTTGGTGGAGAACGGCGCAGACGGCGCCGGTAAAATCCAGGTTGAGCTGTGGCTGTAGATTGGCCATGGTGCGTTGGAGCGGTGAGAGGAAATAGACGATCTTTAGTCCCTCAGGCCCGTGCAGAGGCGTTGGAGCGGCGGGAGGGAATAGACGATCTTTTGTTCCTCAGGCTCATGCAGCTGCTTTGGAGCAGCGAGAGGGAGGAGACGATCGTTGTCGCTCGTGCGGCCATGGTGCGTTCAGTTCCACGCGCTGCGCTCCCCGTCGGCCCTGGAGGTTGCCGTCTGGGGAGAGGACGAGGTGCGTGCGCTCTCTGTGAGAGCGGCCGGTCCAGCGTGGTTGTGCAGATCTCAGGCGAGGGTCGCGCCATGACGTTTTCTGCAGTTTACCCGGTCGTGGGTGATGTCCGGAGAACGGCTCGCCTGTGTTGGCTCCGCGTCGAAGTCTCCCTGAAGCCGCAGGGAGGGGGAACCGGTAGGCCGCTGCGACGGAGCATTCATGCCCGGGTGTTGCGTTCGCTGGCCGCTCGTTTTTTTCAGCATCGCTTCACCAGCGTGGCCATCCAAAACAGAAGGCTGCGTTGCACAAAGCGTGTGCGTCTTCAAGGGGCCACCAACGCAGCTGTGTGGCTGTCCAGCTCGGAAGGTTGCTTTCGCACAAAACGTGTGCGTGTTCGAGGGGTCACCAGTGAAGCGGCATGAAAAAATAAGCCGCAGTGTTGTGGTTTTGAGCAGGTTTTATTAATCATGTCGCCTTCACGGGATCCTCTCTCCAGTGCATAGTGGAGCAGCCCGGAGCGGGATCCCTAGGCTCTCAGAGAAAGAGAGGCGGACACAGTGTGTCCACCTGTTGCAGGATCAGAGTGAGAGAGTAAGAGAGAGATTGCGTTACAGAGTTGCACCTTAAATACTTGATCATAACAATACATCAAAAAGACATACCCCACAGTCTAGAATGATCAAAGGGACAACAGAACAGGCAGGAGGTATTGCATTTGTAAGCCATACATCACAATGGGCAGATTAGCTAGACCTCGCTCTAAGTGCAAGACAAAGAGGCTAACAAGCACATCTACATATTGATCTGAGTCTCTAGGTCACAGTAAGGACAGGACGCATGAGTACAAAGGATGAAAGGCATCGATTAACATCACATAGGTGAGACAGAAGAAACTCGTCTACCTGTAGACATTAATACACCAAAGCACATCTAAGATGCTCAGAAAAAGCACAGTAAGGACAAGCCATATGCACTCTATACAGAATGGCGCATTACATCACAACACATGCATGTTTGCATCACAAATACATGAATGGCACATTGCTTCTCAGTAATGCAGCAGAAAAACAGAGAAAAGAGGGCTGAGTGTCCTTAGTCTGTTGTGGGGTTAAAACGAACCGCCACACGCGATTAACATCACATAGGTGAGACAGAAGAAACTCGTCTACCTGTAGACATTAATACACCAAAGCACATCTAAGATGCTCAGAAAAAGCACAGTAAGGACAAGCCATATGCACTCTATACAGAATGGCGCATTACATCACAACACATGCATGTTTGCATCACAAATACATGAATGGCACATTGCTTCTCAGTAATGCAGCAGAAAAACAGAGAAAAGAGGGCTGAGTGTCCTTAGTCTGTTGTGGGGTTAAAATGAACCGCCACAGAGTAATCAATGTTTGCACCTTTATGACTTTTCTTTTAAATCCTGGCAAAAATTTGAAAATTATGCTGGTTGGTTAAATGTTTTTCTTTTCCTGTAGAGAAAACATGAATCAGAAATGACACAATGAGTTTAAATAACACCTAGAGCTTCTCTTAAGTGTTGATTGCTTAATGTGGTTTCCTAAATTTGAGAAAGAGGAAAAATTATCAATTTTCACTAAGTCTGTAAATTTGTCAAAATGCACAGATTTAATCCTACTTTAATGTTACTCTTGAGTAAACATCAGCATTAGAGTCCTTAAACTAAAACTGGGTTTCTGTGGGAAGGGAATCACACCATATCACATTTAAAAACAGCAAAATAAGCACACATATAGCTTCAAAGTTTGCAACTTTTTGCTTAAAAGTGTGTAAATATGTTTGCTTTTAGCTTAAAAGATTATAATATGTGGTTACATAAGTGATTAAACACAATCGAGGTGTTTGTAAATGTTCCTGCTATAGGTATCTATGCAGTGAGTGGGATTTCACCACTGAGAAAAAACTTTCAGAAGCCAACAGGTCCTTTTCCTTTTATTCTTGGCATAAAAGTTTGGGTTAGTGTTAAATTTAGTTTATTCCGAATAATATGAATTGCTTTGAAGTTACTTTGAAGACTTAATTTGGTTATAAATCGTCTTTTAAAGATTAGAAGTTTTAAATAAAAATTGCAGTCCCTATGTTTCACCACAAGATGGAGGGCAGTTTTCGTCTGCACTTCCGGAAGAGGAAACCCAATGATGTCACAAGGAGTCAAGGATCTCTACTCAAAATGGCGGCTACAGGGAACTCTACCTAGACTTAAGATGGCGTCGCTTGGCCAATCTACACATGCGCAGTTTTTGCACAGCTTGACGGTCGCGTGGCGCGACTGAGCATGCCGTGCCCACATGGATGCAGCTCAAGCTTCAGTCCATAAAACCATGCCCTTGCTTTCCAAAGGCGGGAAAACTTTGATCTCCCTAAACTTTATTCAACAAGTTTGTACAATGGTTAATTCAATTAAATCCCCCAAGGGTTTTGCTTCGCCTGCGGGGTGTTGAAATAACGGGGAAAACAAATAGGATTTCTTCACTATTTTGTTCCCAGGCCTATCTTAATTATTCATGCGTGTAATCACTTTTCTTAAGCATGCATTGAACAAAAGAAAACTAAAGCTGACAAGAGTGGGGTCTCTTCACCCCCACACTCTCTTGGTCAGCAGACACACACCACACACACAGCAGTAATCAGGGGGGCGAATTCACCTCCTCCCCTTGTGACACAGAGAAAGACAAAGAGCTGCAGACAGATGAACCACCTTTTTTTGTGAGTTAAAAATTTGACCAAAATCACACACAGCTTATGTATTAATTTTTCATTCTGAGTCAAGTCAAGTTTCAACCAGGCCTTCACACGGGACGCACCAAAATATATAGGGGGAAATAGGGAGTATTAATAAATAATAAATATGATCAGGTTGAATTATTTAATTTCTATTGATGTATTGGAATCTGAGATCAAATTTCATTGCATATACACCAAGAAAGTTAATAACACTTCGTAAGGGGCACCAGCTTCTATCTTTAAGAAGCAATTTAATCTTTAATTTCACTTTATACCTGTTTAATCACTCAATAAATTAATCAATAATCAGTCCTCAAAAATTTCCGTGAATTCGATACCTGTGCTTGAACAGACTCAGAATGAAATAAATTCTCAACAACATCTCATTTATACAGATTTATTAAACGAAATGATTAACAGACATTGCAGTAATTTCATTAATCATAAAATCAACCTTGTAAATGATAGATTAACAATGTCAATATTTTCGAAACCAGGGTTAACTTGAGAACCAATTTCTATCAGTTTTGAGTTAACAGAGGTATTGAAACAACGCTAATTTATGGAGAAAAGGTTTACTAATTATATGACAAAGTCCTTGATTCATCTTAAGAAAATAAAAACGAATTTATAACGAAAAGAAGAGTTATGTTAAGGGCTTCTTAATTTGCATCTGACTAGATACACAAATTATTACCGAACCTCAGACGTTTAATTCAGCAGATGAATTAAAGTTTTGCAGCTCACGTGATCCTCGGTGATGACGGTTCTGGCGTCGTCCTCATTGAAGTTTTGAAGTGTTGTTCCGGGGGCAAAACCCAGAATATTTGTCCCGCAAATATTCTCTTGACGATGAATGATATTCATGAGATCGTAAGTTGGATCTCGATGGTTGAGATGCTGCAGAAGCGCGCTGATTCCTCAGCCTGCGCGTGATGTGGAGAGCTGCGTCTTTTCTTCCTGGTAGACAAGTGCTGCAGGTCTTCGGGAATAATTAAAGATATCTGATCAGATTTCAAATTAGAAGAGAAAAAAAAAACTTTCGGACTTTAGATAAAATAATAGCTTCTGGTGGGTGCTTGGTCAAGAAAAATATAAAAAATAAAGTCAAGATTAAAGTTTACATTAAAATTAAACAAGTAATTAAAGTCAATACAAAGTTACATAAACAAATTACGAGTTATCTGCTCTGTGTTCAGAAAAGCGACACGTGGTCGAGTCTTTGTTCAGATGGTCCTTTGTTCTTCCTTTCTGTGTGTAGACAATAGAGAGAGACGTCGGTGAAAGGGGGGAGCCGGAAAGAGAAGAGAGCCGATCTGTGAAGAGAGCCAAAAGGGAAGAGAGACAAGAGGACGAAGCAGGGTCCCTCTGTTATTTATAAGTTCTGTTAAGCTTCGCGGGGATACCGGGATCTCAGCCAATGAGTGTCCTTCGTGGGCGGGGGCTCAATGAACTCTTTAGTCCAATAACAGGCCTTGTCTGTGAGAGACCAATGGATGAAGAAGCTGGGGTTCTATGAAGACTGGTGGAACGTGATATCAGTCCACAGGAATACACACAATTTGAAATACATTGGATATATCTGTTACTCACTTATGTATAACTAAACTAACCTTAGTGTACCTTATAAGCAGTGCTTCTAAATCAACATGCAGGAATAAACATCATTTAAACATTAACATGCTATATATATAAAATCACAGATGATGCATTTCACACATATTATTGATTTTTCCACATTAAAACATCAGAGTCCATATTCTTTTCATAGTTCTGAAAAGAAGAAGGTTTAGAATTGAGTGTGTAATAATGTATTTTAAAATTAGCACCTGGTTAAATCCACGCATGTCCAGAGTTTAAGGAAATTAGCTGAGTTGAGGGGCTGTGAGAGACCCAGGTCTGGTGCCATGTTTATGGGGGCAATAAAAGCAAAGCCAGTCATTGGGGAAATTCCTTAGGCTGGTTGTTAACAAAAGACTGGGATTACAGCGGTGGCCTGGGGGAAGAAAATACATTTTTTGATCCTCATACTCCCTGGGTTGATAAATGTCTTTAAGCAGAGAATAATTATTGCTGAGCCAAAGTGAGATGATGCTACACTGAGAATATCTGATTCCAATTCATCTTTAAGTGGTCCTTTCAGGACATTTGAATTCAACCTCCAGGAAAATGTATTATTTGTGTATTTTTGGATGTTTAAGTCCATATAGATCGGACTGTGGTCAGAGAGCTCCATCAGTCCTATTTTACATGTTTTTTACTCTTCCAATGTCTCTATTAAACATAAAAAAGGTAATCAAATCCTTGAGTAAGATGATGTGGCGTTGAATAAAAAGTATAATCTTTTACATTGGGGTTGAATTCCCTCCATACGTCACAGATTCCCATTTCTTTTAATAGCATCCGAGTTTTCCTATTTTGAGTGTTATTTTGATGTGAAGAATTACCTGTTGCATCCCATTATGGATTCAGTCTTAGATTGAAGTCTCCACCACATATCACTAAACCTTGGGCTTTAGTTATCATTAGGTTGAATACATTTTTATAAAATTTCCAGTTAGCCCCTGGTGGTGCATATACATTCAGCAGGGTGATATCTTCTCCCTCTAGCCGCCCAATTACCAAACTGTACCTCCCTTCTTTATCTTTGTGTTCTGATTTTTTTTCAAATGTAATTTTGGTTGATATCAATGTCGCTACTCCCCTCCTCCTCCCTGACTTATATGAAGATGAAGAGATCATTTTAAACACTTGTCTATTGAGTTTAGTGTGTTCCACGTCTGTTAGGTGGGTTTCTTGTAAAAATATTATTTCTGCTTTGTCTTTTTTCATTTTGCGTAGAATCTTGGATCTTTTAACTGGATTCAGGATCCCTTTTACATTATATGAGGCTATTTTGGTTACACCCTGTTTCTCCATTGTATTTTTTTATTTAGTATAACAGTGTGGTGGCCCTCTTTTTTGCTACTCAGAAACTGAAAGAACATTAAAAACATAAAAAATATTAAGAACATAGTGTACGAAACTTTAAAACAAAAAACTGTCAAAAAAACTTCCTGAGCTGGGGTCTCTTTAAAGACCCTGTAAGAGCCCTGATGGAGTGTAGGATTCTGAGGGAAATTCCTCAAACTCTGTTACGTGTTGAGGGCCCTTTCTTACCCCTGTAAGTTGTTTCATGTTTTTAACGTGAATTTCAGATCCCAATCCGAATTTGTAATGATTTTTTTTTTTTTATGCCTATACCCTATGAGATTGTGTGCACCCTCCCACTCCCATCACAGCAAACATTCACTCTAATACAGTATTTGTTAGTGTAGGGAGAGCATGTGGGTCATTGTTACATTTCTATTTTAACAAGATTTTTTTTTTTTCTTTAAATTAAGAAGACATTTGTTTCTAATGCTATAACTGCTCCATGAAAGGTTTTACCACATGCTGATTCTGCATCTCCTTTAATGTTTGTTACCTTGTAGGAGGGGGGATGGAAGTGCAGAATGACTGAAAAGAAAAAAAAACATAAAGGTCGCTATTCCTTCCTGGAACTGGAAAGCTTATCTTTGTAGCTCTGGGGCTGGGTTTCCCGCTGCTGGCCCGTGGATTTTGAAGGTCTCTGAGTGGACAACGTTTGAGCTCTGATCCTCTCACTCAGATTCGCTGCGGGTTTAAACACTGATACCGGGAGCCCTCTTCTCGCCATGTCAATTGTTGCTTCTTCCGCTGAATTATAGAGACATGACTCTTCACTGTAAAAGACCCTTAACTTCGCAGGAAATGGCGTCTGAAAGCATAGATTCTGTTCCCGTAGAACCCTTTTGGCGTCGTTACATTCCTGTCGCTTTTTAAGAACCTCCGGGGCGTAATCATGCTCCACGAAGACTTTTCTCTCTTGATGCATAAATCCTTTTTTCTGCCAGGCCCGTCTTACAACCTCTTGTTTTATTTTGAAATCGGAGAATCTTACCACCACCGAACGTGGGGGTGCTTCTGCCGCTGGCTTTGCGGCTAATGTACGATGGGCCTTTTCTATCTTCACATTGGTGGTTTGTGGAATATCCAACTTCTCTCTCAATAAGGATTCCATGCATTCCGCCATTGTGTTGAAACTATCTTCAGCTTCTTCTTTCAGACCATGAATTCTAATGTTGTCTCATCTTTGTCTTCCTTCTTGGTCGGTTAGCTTAGCCTCCAGCCTTGACTGTTTTTTGTGTAAGTCCAGCATAGAATCTTCAAGCACTTTTATTCTTTCTTCAGCTTCCAAGATTCAGTTTTTGGCCTGGTCCATTCTGCTGTTCGTCCTTTTTAATTCTTCTCTGAATTCATGAAATTCGGCCCGAAATCTTCATAATTCATCAAATAGCGATTTCAAGCTAACCTTTTTGTTAGCTAGGTCCAGCCTCCTCGTCTTCTGAACGGAGGTCCTCCGGTTCAGATTCTGCGGCTGCTGCGTGTCCTGACCTGGGGAATGTCAGTTTCTTCTGTTTTTGGTTAGGCATGGTGTTTTTGTCTTTTGATTTTTATTCTTCCAAAAATCCGTTAAGTCTGATTTTGAAGATGTTTTCCTTGGATTGGGTCTGGGAGCTTCAGCGTTAAGTTGCTATCACCATGGCGTCCAGACCGGAAGTCACATTGTCTGATTTTTAAAGAATTTATTTGCAAATTACGGTGGAAAATAAGTATTTGGTCACCTACAAACAAGCAAGATTTCTGGCTCTCACAGACCTGTAACAACTTCTTTAAGAGGCTCCTCTGTCCTCCACTCGTTACCTGTATTAATGGCACCTGTTTGAACTCATTATCAGTATAAAAGACACCTGTCCACAACCTCAAACAGTCAGACTCCAAACTCCATTATGGCCAGGACCAAAGAGTTGTCAAAGGACACCAGAAACAAAATTGTAGACCTGCACCAGGCTGGGAAGACTGAATCTGCAATAGGTAAGCAGCTTGGTGTGAAAAAATCAACTGTGGGAGCAATTATTAGAAAATGGAAGACATACAAGACCACTGATAATCTCCCTCGATCTGAGGCTCCACGCAATATCTCACCCTGTGGGGTCAAAATGATCCCGAGAACGGTGAGCAAAAATCCCAGAACCACACGGAGGGACCGAGTGAATGACCTGCAGAAAGCTGGGACCAAAGTAACAAGGCTACCATCAGTAACACACTACGCCGCCAGGGACTCAAATCCTGCAGTGCCAGATGTGTCCCCCTGCTTAAGCCAGTACATGTCCAGGCCCGTCTGAAGTTTGCTAGAGAGCATTTGGATGATCTAGAAGAGGATTGGGAGAATGTCATATGGTCAGATGAAACCAAAATAGAACTTTTTGGTAAAAATTCAACTTATCGTGTTTGGAGGAGAAAGAACACCATACCTACTGTGAAGCATGGGGGTGGAAACATCGTGCTTTGGGGCTGTTTTTTCTGCAAAGGGACCAGGACGACTGATCCATGTAAAGGAAAGAATGAATGGGGCCATGTATCGTGAGATTTTGAGTGAAAACCTCCTTCCATCAGCAAGGGCATTGAAGATGAAACGTGGCTGGGTCTTTCAGCATGACAATGATCCCAAACATACCACCCGGGCAACAAAGGAGTGGCTTCGTAAGAAGCATTTCAAGGTCCTGGAGTGGCCTAGCCAGTCTCCAGATCTCAACCCCATAGAAAATCTTTGGAGGGAGTTGAAAGTCTGTGTTGCCCAGCGACAGCCCCAAAACATCACTGCTCTAGAGGAGATCTGCATGGAGGAATGAGCCAAAATACCAGCAACAGTGTGTGAAAACCTTGTGAAGACTTACAGAAAATGTTTGACCTCTGTCATTGCTAACAAAGGGTATATAACAAAGTACTGAGATGAACTTTTGTTATTGACCAAATAGTTATTTTTCACGATAATTTGCAAATAAATTCTTTAAAAATCCTTCAATGGGATTTTCTGGATTTTTTTTATTTCTCATTTTGTCTCTCATAGTTGAGGTATACCTATGATGAAAATTGGAGACCTCTCTCATCTTTTAAGTGGGAGAACTTGCACAATTGGTGGCAGACTAAATACTTTTTTACCCCACTGTATATCAAAAAGGTAGGTTTTAGCCCTATTCTTAAAAACAGAGATCGAGTCTGACTCACAAATCCAGATTGGCAGCTGGTTCCACAGGAGAGGAGCTTGATAACTGAAGGCTCTGCCTCCCATTGTACTTTTGGAGATTCTAGGTATTACAAGTAATCCTGCATTTTGGGAGCGTAGTGCTCTTTTAAGATAATACGGTAGTATCAGATTTTTTAAATAAAAAGGAGCCTGATTGTTTAGAGCTTTGTAAGTAAGAAGAAGGACTTTAAACTTCATTCTAAACTCTATGGGAAGCCAATGAAGGGAGGCCAGAACCGGAGAGATATGATCTCTCTTTCTAGTACCTGTTAAAACTCTTGCTGCAGCATTTTGGATCAGCTGAAGACTTTTTAAAGATGTTTTAGGACAGCCTGATAATAAAGAAATACAATAATCCAATCTCGAGCTAACAAAAGCATGGATCAGTTTCTCAGTATCACTCTGAGACAAGATGCTCCCAATCTTAGCAATATTACGCATATGATAGAAGGCAGTCTTAGAAACAAATTTAATATGTGAATTGAAGGACAGATCTTGATCAAAAATAATTCCAAGGTTCCTCACAGAGCTATTAAGAGAAAGAGTAACCACATCCAAACTGAAAGTTTGATTTGGAAAGGTATTTCTAAGGTTTTTTGGACCAACAAGAATGACTTCAGTCTTATCTGAACTCCAGCAGAGATGACAGTTTAGGCCACCGGTCCTTCTCTCTCCTATCTCCTCCACTGGGTCAAGGTGGCCTGCCCCAGGACAGAGCTAGCCTTTCTTGATCAGTTGTTCAGTCTCTTCCTATACGGCTGCCTAATGCCACTGCCCCAGCAGACCACTCCAAAAGTGATGGCTGATGGCCACCACGTGTCATAGAATGTCTTCAGCAGCAGTGCCCCCTTGTACACAAAAGACCTGAGTCTCCTCAGTAGGAACAGCCTGACCTGTCCGTCATTCTGTAGAGTGTGTCAGTATTGTGTGACCAGTCTAGTTTATTGTTCAGAGATGAACACCAGGTACTTGTAGGATGTCACCATCTCTGATGTCTGTTCCCTGTATATTTACTGGTGCAGTGAGGGGTTGTCCTTGCCTGCGGCAGTCCACCACCAGCTCCTTAGTTTTCCTCGCGTTGATCTGGAGGCAGTTCCGATGGCACCAGCCACGAAGTCCTGGATAAGCCCTCTGTACTCAGCTTCATCGCCATTGGAGATGAGGCCAACGATCGCAGAGTCATCAGAGAACTTCTGTAATGGCAGTGTGTTGTGTTGTGTGAGAAGTCCGCAGTATAAAGGGTGAACAGGAAGGCGAGCCAAAACCGTTCCCTCGGGGGGCCCCCGTGCTACCGATGATCGTGTCGGACACACAGTCCCGGGTTCTCACAAACTGTGGCCGAGTTAGTGAGGTAGTCCAGGATCCATGATGACAGGTGCTGGTCCACCCTTGCGCACAGCAGCTTGTCCTTCAGGATCATTGGTTGGATGTGTTGAAAGCACTGGAGAAGTCAAAGAACATGATCCTCACCACATTCCAGGGCTTCTTCAGGTGGGACAGAGAATGGTGAAGGAGGAAGATCACCACATCTCCACCCCAATGCCATGCTGGTAGGTGAACTGGAGTGGATCCATCGCTGGTCCCACCAGGGGGCGGAGGTGAGCAAGGAGCAGTCTCTCCAGGGTCTTCATCATGTGGGACGTCAAGGCACTGGTCTGTAGCTGTTCAGATCTTTGGGGTGGGAAGTCTTTGGTACACGTACCACACAAGATGTTTTCCACAGCTGTGGTTACCCCTCCCCAGCTTTCAGGCTCAGATTGAAGATATACTCCACAATCCCACACAGCAGGTCTGCACAGGACTTGAGGAGCTTTGCGCTGATGCCGTCCGGTCCAGACGCCCCTCTCCTCGCCTTGATCTTCCTCAGCTCCGTCCTCACCTGGGTCTTAGTCAGGGTCAGGTTGGGGGGCGGTGTGTTGGGAGTGGGGGGGGGGGGCGTGTTGGTGGAGTGGGGAGTGGGCAGCAGGACTTGATGTCTTTAGAGGCAGCAGTGGTTGTTGTGCCGTCGGGGGGAGGGCGGTTGGTCAAACTATTGAAAAACAGATTCAGATGTTCGCCCCACTCCCTGCCCCCCGTGGCCTCGGGGGAAGGTATTCTGGAGCCCAGAGATGGTTTTAAGGTTTCTCCAGACCCTGCTGATGTCGCTCTGTTGCAGCTTGTCCTCCATCTTCTTCCTGAAGCTGTCCCTTGCCTTCTTTATCTTTCTCCTCACCTCCCTCTGTACGGACTTCAGCATCTCCCTGTTCCCCGACCTCAAGATCCTCTTCTTCTCTCCCAGAAGTGTTTTTATCGTCAGGGTTGATCCAGGGTTTGTTGTTGAGCATAACACCGTATGGGTCTTGGTGGGAACGGTGTTGTCCACACAGAACTTGATGTAGTCCGTGATGGTGTGAGTGAGGCCATTGACGTCCTCACCACGTGGATCGCAGAGCTGCTCCCAGGCGGGTGGTTGTCAAAACAGTCCCTTTAGAGCGTCCCATTGCCTTCCTCAGACCATAACTTCACTGTGCGCTTGGCCGGAGGTTGTCTGTGCACTAGGTTTGTACCACCGGCCGGAGATGACCAAGTTGTGATCCGATCTCCCGGAGTGGGGGGAGTTGTTGTATGGAGGTGTACGCCTCCTTAGTGTTTGCGTAGGGAATAAGTCCAGTGTTTTATTGTCCCTCTAGTTGGCATGTGACATACTGGGTAAACGTGGGTAGAATGGGAGAACGTTGAAACATGGTTGAAATCGCCTGAGATGAGGAGAAGAGCATCTGGGTGTTCTGTCTGCAGCCTGCCAGTTACTGAGTTGGAATGACGTCACGCGCTGTCCCAGTGATAGCTGTCGATTTGCATAAACAACAATGCAGATCACGTGTGAGTATTTCCCTTGGGAGATATGTAGGCCGCATGCTAACAGCTAGCAACTCAATGTCTTTGCTGCAGTGTCGTTGTTTAAACAGTGATATGTCCCGGTCTGCACCAGTTGTTTGTTACATACATTATCACTCCACCGCCCCTTGCTTTGCCACTGTCTGGTGTTTCGTCTTCCCATATCGCCGTGGAAAACCCTCCAGCTCAATGTTAGCATCTGCTGCTAGTTCAATAGCCAACGTCTCGGTAACAAAAGGAGAGAGCATTCCCGGTATATCTATCGTAGCGGGAGATAGCCGCGAGCTCATCTACCTTTCCCGATAACGACCGTACATTTCCCCATGACACAGATGGAAGGGAGGGTCTGTACCGTTATACTTTTGTCTTCCGCCTTACTCCAGCCGGCAACCACGGCGTTTTCGCCTCAGTTCTCCCGGTATGTCGAGTTTTTTCCGTTAGCACCGGGGTGGCGGTTGAGTGCTAGCAGCTCTCCCTGCTGTACCGTCTCCTGCTATAAACAGTGGCTCTGTCCACCGGCTCGGGAGATATTTTGGGGATGATCTGTGTGTCGTGATATAAATGGAGTGAAAACCGGATCAAAAAGAGAGAGGAAGGAAAAAAAAAAAGACTCAGAATTGAGCCGCTGTTGCAAAAGACAGCCGACTCGTGTGGCTCCAGAAGTGAAATGTGTGAAAAGGTGAAATACTGTCATAAGCTCTCCGTGCGGCTCTGTCATTGTGCACAGAGGAAGGAGAAGGATGGATTTAAGTGCAGGGTTTCACCAAACACACATTTATTGACATAAAACTGTTCATAGATAAAGACGAACAAGTACAATGGGGCAAAAAAAGTATTTAGTCAGCCACCAATTGTGCACGTTCTCCCACATTAAAAGATGAGAGAGGTCTCCAATTTTCTTATCGGTATACCTCAACTATGAGAGACAAAATGAGAAAAAAAAATCCAGAAAATCACAATTTTCACATTTTGGTGCAGCGGTGGTCCCCGGCAGCTTGTTGGTGTTCCAGGACATCGTAGTGTTCGTTGGACGGAAGAATCATGGCCAGAAGGGAAAGTGAGGCAGGAGAGCGGTCTGATCTGGATGCAGGTATGACGGAGGAGGAGCCGGGAGTCAGCGGACTGGGTGAGCTCGAGGGGCTAACGAGCCTGGTGAAATCTGTGGTGCGTTCGCTGACTCTCAGGGATCGCCAGCTGGAGGAAGAAGCCGCTCTCCGTGACCAAAGGTGGCAGGCTGTGAAGGAGCAAATTCATCGGATGGAGTTGCAGATTACGGAGCTGAGAGAGGAGTACGGGAGCCAGGCGGAGCATGGTGGTGACGACGGCGCTCCGGGGGAGGACCCCAGGGTGACGGCCAGTCGGGTCGGCCCACAGGAGGAAGATTTGCCGTTGCAGGTGCAGCTGAGGAGGACACCAGTGCATCACGAGCCCAGGCTGAATCCTCTCTCACCCGAGGACGACATAGAACACTACCTGACAACGTTCGAGAGGATTGCTACAGTCTGCCGCTGGAGGGAAGAAGAGTGGGCTATCCACCTAGCGCTTCTACTTACAGGTAAAGCGCAGAGCGCATATGTTCTCATGGATGTTGCTGACACAGATAATTATGGAAAAGTTAAAGAAGCTATTTTGAAGAAATTTGAAATCACATCTGACACTTATAGGAGGAGGTTTCGGTCCTTGGACATTTTTCAGGACAAAACCCCTCGTGAACTTTATGTACGCTTGAGAGACTTGTTATATAAATGGATCAAACCAGAGACCCTATCGTTAAAAGACATAATGGAACAACTAATTTTGGAACAGTTTTTGCGTATGGTGAACCCGGAACTGGGAGTCTGGATACAAGAGCGGGACCCGAAGACTGCAGAGGACGCCGCTCGTCTGGCAGAGGTTTTTCTGTCAGCCAGGTCTGGGAGCAGGAGACCTACTCTCGGCTGTAACAGATTTTTCACCACTCGGAGTGAGTTTAATGAGGGTGAAAGGGGTGGTCCAGCTCGAAATAGGTTGTATTCCAGGCCCAGTCAGATCACAAACAGCAAATATGATAATAGCAAAAAGTCATGAGTTGTTGCAAATAAGGATATACGCTGTTATCAGTGCAATAAAATCGGTCACACCCAATACTTATGTCCTGCCACAAGGAATCAGAAACCGTCACTGTTATGTTCAGTTCCTAGACCCACTTGTTCAGCCTCAGTGCACAGTGGAGTATATAAAACAAAAGTGTTGCTTAATGGTCAGTGTGAAGAGGCCCTGTTAGATTCAAGCTGTTTTCAAACAGTTGTGCTACCTAGTTTGGTCCCTAGGGATTTGTGGAATGACTCAGGAATAAATATCAGTTGTGTCCATGGGGATAAGAAACTGTACCCGACCGCTGAGGTTTATTTAACAGTAGGGGGTCAAACTTATCTCCTTCCTGTAGCTCTTGTGCCTGATTTGCCGTATCCCGTTATTCTTGGCTGGGAGGAGTTCAGGAAGAACAAATGGCTGATTGCCTACATGGTAGTGATCTCGGTGTCCATCATCGACTGGGTGCTGTCCGTCAGTATGGTGTGTGATGAGAAACTGAGAGTGAGGCGCCTCCTGCGGCCGTTTTTCCTCCTGCAGAACTCCTCTCTGATGAAGAAAACGCTCAAATGCATCAGGAGGACTCTGCCAGAAATCGCCAGTGTGTTCCTGCTGCTGGCGCTGCATCTCTGCCTCTTCACCATGGTCGGCATGCTGCTGTTTGCTAAAACTAGTGACCCAAAGAAGAATGGAGAGTGGGAGGCACACTTCAGAAACCTGCCAAGCTCAGTGACCTCCCTGCTGGTACTCCTGACCACATTGGTACGTCACAAGGTTTATTTGAAAGAGGAAACTGTTCCACGTAGAAAATCGTATAGGATCCCGGAACGATTGGTCCCAAAAATGAAAACAGAAGTTGACTTGATGTTGCAGCTGGGAGTGATTGAGGAGTCAGCCAGTGAGTGGTGTAGCCCGATTGTGCTGGTCCCCAAAAAGGACGGCTCATTAAGATTCTGTATCGACTTCAGATACCTTAACTCAGTATCTAAATTTGAGTCATACCCCATGCCCCGGATTGACGAATTATTAGAGAAAGTGGGCAAGGCTAGATTTATTTCTACTTTGGACCTATGCAAGGGGTATTGGCAAGTGGCATTGGCACCAGGAACAAGGGAACTTACAGCCTTTAAAACAAATTATGGCAGTTTCCAATTTAGGGTCATGCCATTTGGCCTTCAGGGGGCACCGGCAACGTTTCAGCAGCTGATGGACCAAATATTAAGGAGAGTATCGAACTTTGCGGCTGCCTATCTAGATGACATGGTCATTTATAGTCAGACCTGGGAAGAACATTTGGTACACCTTAGGCAGGTCCTTCAGCTAATTAATAGGGCAGGACTGACAATCAACCAACGCAAATGTGCATTCGGACAACAGCAGGTGGAATACCTGGGACATGTGGTTGGTCAGGGGGTCATTAGACCACGAGTAGGTAAAGTGGATGCTATTCGGACCAACCCTGTACCCACCACAAAAAAGAAAGTACGATCATTCTTGGGAATGGTAGGATGGTATAGCAAGTTCATCCCCCACTTTGCTGAAAGAGCAGCAGTGTTAACTGACCTCACTAAGGCTTCAGCGCCAAATAAGGTAAAATGGACAGAGGAGTGTGACAGAGCGTTTGAGGATCTAAAGAGGGCTATTTCTGGGGAGAAGGTCCTCTACAGCCCAGACTTTGCTCGCCCGTTCATTTTACAGACAATTTAATGAATTAATTGGTAAATTCCTCAGTAAAATAAGTATTTGGTCACCTACAAACAAGCAAGATTTCTGGCTCTCACAGACCTGTAACAACTTCTTTAAGAGTCTCCTCTGCCCTCCACTCGTTACATGTATTAATGGCACCTGTTTGAACTCATTATCAGTATAAAAGACACCTTTCCACAACCTCAAACAGTCAGACTCCAAACTCCACTATGGCCAAGACCAAAGAGCTGTCAAAGGACACCAGAAACAAAATTGTAGACCTGCACCAGGCTGGGAAGACTGAATCTGCAATAGGTAAGCAGATTGGTGTGAAGAAATCTACTGTGGGAGCAATTATTAGAAAATGGAAGACATACAAGACCACTGATAATCTCCCTCGATCTGGGGCTCCACACAAGATCTCACCCCGTGGGGTCAAAATGATCACGAGAACGGTCAGCAAAAATCCCAGAACCACACGGGGGGACCAAGTGAATGACCTGCAGAGAGCTGGGACCAAAGTAACAAAGGTTGCCATCAGTAACACACTACGCCGCCAGGGACTCAAATCCTGCAGTGCCAGACGTGTCCTCCTGCTTAAGCCAGTACATGTCCAGGCCTGTCTGAAATTTGCTAGAGAGCATTTGGATGATCCAGAAGAGGATTGGGAGAATGTCATATGGTCAAATGAAACCAAAATAGAACTTTTTGGTAAAAACTCAACTTGTCGTGTTTGGAGGAAAAAGAACACCATACCTACTGTGAAGCATGGGGGTGGAAACATCATGCTTTGGGGCTGTTTTTCTGCAAAGGGACCAGGACAACTGAGTGTAAAGGAAAGAATGAGTGGGGCCATGTATCGTGAGATTTTGAGTGAAAACTTCCTTTCATCAGCAAGGGCATTGAAGATGAAACATGGCTGGGTCTTTCAGCAAGACAATGATCCCAAACACACCGCCCGGGCAACGAAGGAATGGCTTCGTAAGAAGCATTTCAATGTCCTGGAGTGGCCTAGCCAGTCTCCAGATCTCAACCCCATAGAAAATCTTTGGAGGGAGTAGAAAGTCCGTGTTGCCCAGTGACAGCCCCAAAAAATCATTACTCTAGAGGAAATCTGCATGGAAGAATGGGCCAAAATACCAGCAACAGTGTGTGAAAACCTTGTGAAGACTTACAGAAAACGTTTGACCTCTGTCATTGCCAACAAAGGGTATATAACAAAGTATTGAGATGAACTTTTGTTATTGACCAAATACTTATTTTACCGAGGAATTTACCAATTAATTCATTAAAAATCCTTCAAAGTGATTTTCTGGATTTTTTTTTTCTCATTTTGTCTCTCATAGTTGAGGTATACCTATGATGAAAATTGGAGACCTCTCTCATCTTTTAAGTGGGAGAACTTGCACAATTGGTGGCTGACTAAATACTTTTTTGCCCCACTGTAAATTATAATACAATATAGATGCGCTCGGGAGAGCAGGGAAGACTACGGGAAGCTCAGCTGACTCGGGGGGAATGCAAACTGAGCACAGCCTAAGAGTTGCGGTTACGCTGCAAGAAGAAACGCCACCTGAAGCATAGCAGACTCACTGCAACAGGAAATGCTCCAGGTAAAGCGTAGCAGCAACCGTACAGAGAAACCCAACAGTTTACTCACGAGCAGGAGCAGTCCAAAAAAATCAGTTCTCTCGGCGAGCATAAACAAAAGTCCTTCCTGATGTGACGGTCACACCATGGAGAACGAGAGTGACTCGTACAATGACCCAGCAGTGTTTGTCTAGCGAAGAGCTGCTTAAATCCAAATGCTGCTGGCCACACAAATTGGGAACACATGGGCGAGGTGCAGGAAAGATAATTACCGGGGCTGGGAAAGCTGGTGGAATGAAGGAGAGCGAGGGGGCATGGCTGGACCGACAGACTGTCAACAGCGTGGGAAAAAGATCACAGAGGCTGACTAACAGCTGCCGGTCAGGCAGTGGCTATGGTGATGGGACAAGTGCAAGAATACACAAAATGCACAAACAATGAAACCAAAACCCACAGAGAGATTGAGGCTGAGCCGGGGAAGGCCAAGCCGGCTTGGCTCATGACAGGGCCCCCCCTTAAAGGGGTGGATTCCCAGACACCCAAGGTAACATCAAGAGACCCCCCCCCCCCAACAGCTGCAACAACAACAACACAAACCTGGGTGGGTGGTAGGGGGAACAGGAAGCAGGGAACACAATGCCCCACCAAGGGCCCATAATTAACCCTCCCAAGTCCACGGGCATTGGGGCTCAGGAGGCCGCCCAGAGTCCCAGGCTCAGCAGAAGGTCCGGTGGATCGAATCCGGCAGCCTGCCGGAAAACATGAGCCACCTGATCCGGGAAGTCAATTCTTCTGGCAGCTGGCCAGCGTAGTTGAGCCACCAGGACCGAAGGGGTGAATCAGGAGGTAGCCTGCCCACTGGAAGGCTCGGGACCTCCATGGCATTGGGCAGGGATAAGGGGACCACGGCATCCTCAGGGTGGTCCGCAACTGCACTCGCGGTGGCCCCTGACCGGGCCGGCTCTGCTGCACCCACGATGGACTCCAGTGGGAGCCCTGCTGCACACACAGTGACCTCCAGCTGAGACTCAGTTGCACTCATGATGGACCCTGACCGGGCCAAAGCTGCACCCACGGTGAGAGGGCCAACCCGCAGGGACACCAGGCTGAGGAGGCGATCGATGGGGGGAGCCCTGACAACCTTGGCAGGAGGAGCTGAAGAAGCGACGTCCTCCTTCGGCAGGGCCAGACCCTCGGCGACCTCCAGCGGCGACTCAGGAGCACCCACGGTGGGCCCCGATTGGGCCACAGCCATAGCCACGATGGGCTCCAGTTGGAGCACCGTTGCATCAGTGGTGACCCCCATCGGGGGCCTCATTGCTCCCATGGTAACCTCCCCAGCGAGGGAGGTGGTGCTCCTAACGCCACCTGGCGCTGGATCCTGATCCTCGGTGGCGTCCAGCGAAGTCAGCTGCTCTCTAGCGATCCTGGTTGAGGGCTCCGACCCCGGAGGGAGAGAAAAAGAGACCGGGTAGGGGTCGCCAGCAGTGGCAGAGCCCGGTGAGGTGGGCCCGTTCTCTTTTACCTGGGGTCATCTAGAATCAGACCTTAAAGGGGGGGTACTGTGGTGGTTTGGGCTGGGTCAGACTGGGCCACACTTTATGATTGTCAGTATTTATTATTCTGCCTTCATTATTGTCATCTTTGGGTTTTTATTTACATCCTGGTCTCATTATTATTGTTATTGTTATTCAATTCAATTCAATTCAATTCAACTTTATTTATATAGCGCCATTTCACAACAACAGTCATCTCATAGCACTATCAACTGTAGGGGGGAACCCCCACAGTTGCAGAAAGACCCCAGCAATCAGGCGATCCCCTGTGAGCAAGCACTTGGTGACGGTGGAGAGGAAAAACTCCCTTTTAACAGGAAGAAACCTCCAGCAGAACCAGGCTCAGGGAGGGGCAGTCATCTGCTGCGACTGGCTGGGGGGTGAGGGGATAGAGAAAAAGAAAAGAACAGACATGTAGAGAGCAAACAGCACGATGGGGACTCAATCTATGGGAGAGAACAAACAAATGTTAATGACCAGCAAAAAAAAATATTTCATAGAGAGTGAGGAAAGGAGTGAGGCCCAGTGCATTACTGGAGGTCCCCCGGCTGACTAAACCTATTAGCAGCATAACTAAGGGAGGGTTCAGAAACACATGATCCCTCCCTAATTGTAGGCTATATCAAAAAGGTAGGTTTTAGCCCTATTCTTAAAAACAGAGATCGAG
This sequence comes from Pholidichthys leucotaenia, assembly GCA_020510985.1. Classification (NCBI taxonomy): domain Eukaryota; kingdom Metazoa; phylum Chordata; class Actinopteri; order Cichliformes; family Pholidichthyidae; genus Pholidichthys; species Pholidichthys leucotaenia. The sequence goes on along the minus strand of CM035836.1, from coordinate 23,018,319 downwards.
TCTGACTCCCGAATCCAGATTGGCAGCTGATTCCACAGGAGAGGAGCTTGATAACTGAAGGCTCTGCCTCCGATTGTACTTTTGGAGATTCTAGGTATTACAAGTAATCCTGCATTTTGGGAGCGTAGTGCTCTGTTAGGATAATACGGTAGTATCAGATCTTTTAAATAAAAAGGAGCCTGATTGTTTAGAGCTTTGTAAGTAAGAAGAAGGATTTTAAACTTAATTCTAAACTCTATGGGAAGCCAATGAAGGGAGGCCAGAACCGGAGAGATGATCTCTCTTTCTAGTACCTGTTAAAACTCTTGCTGCAGCATTTTGGATCAGCTGAAGACTTTTTAAAGATGTTTTAGGACAGCCTGATAATAAAGAATTACAATAATCTAATCTCGAGCTAACAAAAGCGTGGATCAGTTTCTCAGCATCACTCTGAGACAAGATGCTCCTAATCTTGGCAATATTACGCAAATGATAGAAGGCAGTCTTAGAAACAAATTTAATATGTGAATTGAAGGACAAATCCTGATCAAAAATAACTCCAAGGTTCCTCACAGAGCTATTAAGAGAAAGAGTAACTGCATTCAAACTGAAAGTTTGATTTGGAAAGGAATTTCTAAGGTTTTTTGGACCAACAAGAATGACTTCAGTCTTATCTGAATTTAATAGCAGGAAATTACAAGTCATCCAAGCTTTGATTTCCTTAAGACAGGCTTCTAACTTGGCTAATTGATTACCATCATCTGGCTTCATTGACAGGTATAATTGTGTGTCATCTGCATAACAATGAAAATGTATACAGTGCTTTCTAATAATGTTGCCTAACGGAAGCATATATAAACTAAAAAGAGTAGGGCCTAGCACAGATCCCTGTGGAACTCCATGACTAAGCTTTGAGTTGAAAGAAAACTCATTATTTACATGAACAAACTGGAACCTATCAGATAAATAGGATCTAAACCACTGCAACGAAGTTCCATTAAGTCCAACATAGTGTTCTAATCTATCAAGTAGAACATTATGATCGATAGTATCAAAAGCTGCACTAAGGTCTAAAAGGACAAGTACAGAAACTAGTCCATTATCAGAAGCAATGAGGAGGTCGTTAGTGACCTTTGCTAAGGCTGTTTCAGTACTATGATGGATTCTAAACCCAGATTGAAACTCTTCAAGTAAACCATTTCCCTGCAGGTGGTCAAATAATTGCGTAGCAACAACTCTTTCTAAGATTTTTGAAATGAAAGGGAGATTAGAGATTGGTCTATAGTTAGCTAAAGCTCCTGGATCTAGCGTTGGCTTTTTGAGTAAGGGTTTAATTACAGCCGTTTTAAAAGCCTGCGGTACATGGCCTAAAGTTAATGAAGAATTGATTATATGAAGAATAAAGCTATCAATAAGTGGGAAGACTTCTTTAAATAACCTGGTAGGAATAGGGTCTAAAAGACAAGTTGAAGGTTTGGATGAGGAAACTATTTTGTCTAACTCACAAAGGTCGATTGGAGTAAACTCATCAAGACAGACATCAATAGAAGGAGTTGTAGTAGTTACTGTATTTAAGTTAACTGTGGGAAGAATCTGATTGATTTTATCTCTGATGGATGAAATTTTATTATTGAAAAAGTTCATAAAGTCCTGACTAGTAAGCTCTAAGGGAATGCTAGGATTGACAGAGTCCTGACTCTTTGTCAACCTGGCTACAGTACTGAAAAGAAACCTGGGATTATTCTTGTTCTCTTCTATTAATGCAGAATAATAACTTGTTCTAGCTTTTCCAAGAGATTTTTTATAAATTAAAAGATGATTTCTCCAAGCTAAATAGATTTCATCTAAATTAGTAGAGCGCCATTTTTCTTTCTAATTGACGAGTCTTCTGTTTTAAGCTACGAGTTTCTGTGTTGAATCAAGGAGTTAGAAATCTGGTTAGCACTGTTGCCTTACAGCTAGAAGGTTCCTGGTTCAAATCCCCAGGTTGGCAGGGGTTGGAACCTTTCTGTGTGGAGTTTGCATGTTCTCCCTGTGCTGCGTGGGTTTACTCCGGGGGCTCCGGTTTCCTCCCACAATCCAAAGACATGCATGTTAGGTTAACTGGCTGTTCTAAATTGTCCCTAGATATCTGTTTCCTATAGGCCCTTAGAGTAGAGGGTTAGTATTAGTGAAAGCGCTTTGAGTGGTCTTTGTGACTAGAAAAGCGCTATATAAGTGCAGGTTAGTTAGTTAGATTAGACTTTTTCTTTTTTAAGGGGGCCACCAAGTCTAGAGTCTGATGCAGAGAAGCTGAAACACTATCCACCATGTTATCAATTACAGAAGGAGCAAGCTGTCTATAGCTTATTTCCGTTGTGTTGACACATGGCATAGAGGAAACAATCTGCATAAATTTGGAAACAGCATCATCTGAGAGGCATCTACTGTAATAATATTTTTCTTTAGGAGCCAAATAGTCAGAAATAGTAAAATCAAAGGTTAACAGACAATGGTCTGACAGTACAGGGTTATGAGGAGACACTACAAGATTTTCTATTTCTATGCCATATGTCAGAACAAGGTCCAATGTATGGTGGAGGTAATGAGTAGAATTTCCTACTTTCTGAGAAAACCCAATCGAGTCTAATATTGAATTAAATGCCACATTAAGGCAGTCACTATCTACATCCATATGTATATTAAAGTCCCCTACTATAATTATTCTATCAGATTTCAGCACTAAATCAGCTAAGAAATCAGCAAATTCGGATAAAAATTCTGAGTAGGTTGATGGGGGACGATAAACTATGGCAAATAAAATTGGGTTTAACCTAAAATTGCTAAAGTGCCCAATACTGAGGACCAGGCCCTCAAAGGAATTATAACATGTTTTTTGCTTTACATTAACTAGTAATTTGGAATGGTAAATTGTTGCTACTCCTCCTCCACGACCAGAACTTCTGGGATTTTGACAGTTTAAATAACCAGAGGGAGTTGATTCATTTAAACCAACATAATCCTCTTGCCCTAACCAAGTCTCTGTAAGGGAAATTAAATCAATCTGATGATCAATTAACAGATCATGGACTAACAGAGACTTGGGAGTTAGAGACCTAATATTTAATAAACCACATTTAATTTTTAAATTATGAGGAGGAACAGAGGCCAAATCATTCAATTTAGAGGCTTTATGTTTAATTTGAGTTTTACCAATATTTTGCTTTATCACTTTGGGATGCTTATATATTATATTTTTATTTACTTTGGAGGGAGCAGACAACGATTCTCTGATGGGGAAGACAGGGGCTAAGCTGAGGGGTGGCGGATGAAGAGGAGCTGCAGAGAGGCGTGTAAGACTGCAACTCTGCTTCCTGGTCCCAACTCTGAGTAGTCAGGGTTTTGGAAATTTGGATAAAAAAGATGCCAGATTGTTAGATAAATGAGAAGCACCATCCAAAGTGGGATGAATGCTGTCTCGTCTCATAAGACCAGGTTTTCCCCAAAAAGAGCTCCAATTGTCAATGTA